>OX352289.1:52561953-53186953 GCA_947086415.1 Pammene aurita
TTAGGATATCATGGGACGCTACGCCAATGCAATGGTTGTCTACGTTTTCTGAAGTCCACAAACTTTGCAACGTCTTTGCTCTTTATCCCTGTTACCGTACGATTGTTATTTATTATCCAAATCTGATCATTATTTTTTTTCATTGAAAGGTCAACCTGTCCTTTTTGTTGGGTAACAAAATATACTTCGGGCATGCTCGGTGTCTTCGAATCGTCTTTGGTGTCGTCGTTAAAAATCATATAAACGACCAGTGGCTCGCTGCCGCTCGCACCAAACTTGATGTACGGCGGTGCTGTGACCACGATGATTTTATACTTCTCAAATGGATGCATAACGGGCACATTAATGAAGTACGAGAACTTTGTAAAATAATCGGGATGCTTATAGTCTGACACGCTATGTATCGTCGGTTTGTCCGATTTGATTACGATAGCCGATTGTTTTGCGGTCTTGCGAGCTGGACGTGTTGCGTTTAGCCGATTTTGGTTATTTTGTTTGGTGCGCTCTGGTCTAAGTTTAAAGAAGAATGCGCTCATTGTTTCCAGCGAATTACCTCTACTAAACAAAGAGTTTCCCCTGATGTCTCTCACTGGCAAGGGTCTAATCTGTGTTAAATTTATGAAAGAAATCATTGCTAGAACCAAAACCTTTATCTGAAATGAAACATGTTTTAATTAATTAAAATACGAAAGTGTACCTAACTATCTATAATATCGCACTAAAAGAACATAATGTATGGCAATCGGTACTATGCCGTGGGGGATTAGGAGCAATAAATTAAAACGTAGATTCTACTCCTCCAAACCAGACAACGTTTGTCTGGTTTGAGAATATCTTATGGTTTGATTTTTAGTACACTTTAAAGTTTATTCGAATACGCAATGGATTGCGAAATTCATTAGGTCTTTAGGGTGACAAGACTGACAAGTAATGTCAATTAGACAAATTTTAACGTCGTATGTTGAAAATACTATTTAGTTTGTATGAAAAAGAGACAATCAAAAAAATACATATTGTTTTAAAGTTTTTGAACAAAAGTTAATAATTACAAATTAGAACATTAAATACATACATCATCGAGAAGAGTCAAAATTTACTTTCGAAAAAAATATATCATTTTAGTGGCAACACATGGGTAGTTTTTTTGGAATATATTTATGGTTTAGAGTTTAGTTGACTACAGAATCCTAAAAACAAATGAAATGAAATACAAAAACTCACATTCTAAGTTTTTTTGGCGTTTAGCTACACGTACATACATTTATATCGTCACTACTTTAAAAAATCTCGTATCCTTACACTGCTATTCTAAGGTTGGAACACTTGGAACGCAGTAACTAACATACAGCCCATACATACTCGTAGTTATTACATTTCACTTTTCAGTGACAGAACATGATATACGAGTTTTTTCAAAGTAGTGACGATATGTATGTAATAATAATAATGGATATGTATTTATCAATGCCACTTACGGTCTCCATCTAAATGATGTTTACGATTGCTAATGAATGACATGTGCAACCTTTTCTATTTTCCAATTACTCATGGTCTACTTCCCGCTCAGTGACCGACTGGTCACTTCACATTCGGTAATAGTAATGAAAAACCAAAGCATTCGAAATGCAGGATGTTTACAGTTTGCATTGTTGGTAACGCAATTCACGAGTAGTCTAAGTAACTTACTATCATTTTCGCGAGAATAATAAAAAAAATAACGAGTTTATATCAGGTAGGTGACCAATACCTTACAGGTATGTCCGCAGGGCTGAAAAAAAAACAATTTACTGTATTATATGGGATTACTAATTATCGCAGTTTTTGTGGTTATTATGTCGTGTGTGTATTTACTATATTCATGAAAATGATCTAATTTACTCGTATTTTTAGGCCGTGTATGCTATTCGCCATGCGTACTAGGGGGTTGGCCGTTCTTAGGTTTTACTAGATTTTCCAGATGGCGCCCGCCAATGGTGTCAAATTATTGTTTTTTTTATGGAACTTTCTTTTCTAAGGCAAATCCTTTAGAACAAAACTAGTCTGACAGTTGCCTCCCCCATTCTGACGGCCGAAATAATACAATACAATATTTATTAATCTGATTTATTATTCAATAATCGAGAATTTTTTTAAATCATGATTGAGTTATACGAAAAAGATAAAAAGCTTTGAGCTACTAGTTACATACAGATTACTGGTTAGAAATAAAGCGCAGACGGGACCACCAGATTCCTTCTTAGCCAAGATTAACCAGAGGATATAATCAAACATCTTTTTTATTAAAATATAAATCCGTATTTTTTTAATACTTATTATAGTTATTATATACGCAATGTGTACGCACAATGACTAATCTGAGGTTGAACTAATGTAATGTTTTTTTTAACTTTTTAATAAGAGAAATGGCAGCATCTAGGGCTTCCGCCGGAGTTCAGTATACAGGGTGTAACAAAAATACTGGTGATTCGTTTAAGGGCAATTTTTACATCCTGTATGTACAACATGTTGTACGGTTAAAGGCCTTGCTTTTTGTAGGGAAATACCTAGCTGCTTCCTACAAACAACACCGGGGCAGCCTGGCCGGGATAACCGATGTCCTATATCTGTATTGTTATAGGATTCAGTAAAAAATATGTTACTTGGTTATACCTCAAAGCAAGTCATTTGATTTTGCTTGTGATGCCAACAGTTCACTAATATGCCAGGTTGTAAAAGTACGTATCACCGAGCTAGCATTTAATTAACAACAACATAGGATGTATTAAAAGTAAACGATGTAAACTTCCTATATAGTTCAGTATTACACATAAAAAAATATATTTAACCAAACGTTTTAGATACTGGCTGACGTTGATAAATACAAGAGGTGCGATGAGACAAATAGTCTTAATTACAATGAAAAACTAAAGTTTTATTTTTTTTACAATAAAAAATTAAAATTTGTTCACTATTCAATATTTTAGACCAATAGCAATATGTATTTAAGACGTTACTGTAAACCACTACCCAAAAGAGCACTTTAATAAAAAAAAAGAATGTTGAATTGATATTAGTTTCGGTGCTGTTCGCTTGAACGAAGGTACACATTTAGGTAGGGGTTATTGGGTAGAAACGTAGTGTTCGCGTTTTCTTACATTTTTAATATCGGTTCCACATATAAGTGTTTACAGTTTATGAAATTCTGTTTACATATTCGTAATAAAAAGTTCATCAAATAGTTTGTTAATTGAAACAAAAAAAATCATCAAGTTCCCAGACAGACCACTTGTTTAACCTTTAAAAACGTTTTAACGTTTAAAATCTTCCAATACATGTCATTTAATTTTCCGAAATATTCTTAAACTCTAACTTCTAGTCTAACTTAAAGTAACATACTACCATAATAATTAAATTATATTGAATATGCTAATATTAAGCTTTACTAAAATATGGTGTGAAATATGCCAATAATACATAGATATCTAGCCATATTTTAGTTAAACAGAATTTAGATTTCAACAATAAAACTGGGATCTACAATTTATTGATACGTTTTGAATGTCTTCGACAAACTACATTGAATGAACAACTTATTACGAATATATATATATATATATATATATATATATATATATATATATATATACATACAGTATTTCATAAATTTTAAACTAACTGCGTGTCTACCCAATAAACCCCCTTAATAACGAGCGACGCGAACTGAAACTATTACCGAACCAACATCGTATTTAAAATGTACAGAGGCCTCCCGGCTGAGCTAATCTTATTCTACCGGCCTAAGTTTACCTACTCGTATAGACTTATCCCCATTTTCCCCACCTACCGACGAGCTAGTGCCACTAGTACCTATTGCAAAGCAGCTTACGCTCCCGGGCTTTATAGCGAAGTACATTATGTAGCTATGCAGCTACCTAAATACGTATAGATTATCCAAATTCCCTGTTTCTTAGCCTGCTTTGTTGTTCCAGTGCTTACCTAGAATTCGCATCATTCAATCCATTTTATGTGCTATTAGGGAGTTGTTACGTTACGAATGTTAAGGTGTCGATATGCTACGCTTCGCGCGCGCCCGCACTCGGTAACGATTGAAATAACAGCCCTGCATTATGCATTACGGTCTTTGTATTAAAAACTTTTTATCAGCATGGACTTCCGAGTCTGGACAATACTTGACAACTAATAGTGATTGCAAATTGCTGCGAAGTTTACAAAAATATAATTATGTTGTCTATCGTAAATATCCTTTTTTTTAGACTATTGTTTCACAAATCGAAGACAACTTCCACTTTGTGGGAAAGGAAGCACGTAGAAGTTATACTGATTGACTATACTATACTAGACTATACTATACTATACTATACTATACTATACTCATTACATTAGTAAGCCCAATTTCGTATATTTGTTGCTATCATATTAATTGTTGCCTTATTGCTAGCTAATATTTTTTTAAATTAAAAACAAATAAGTATAAATAATTTTAAAATATATGTATTTAATCACCGAAATACTGTGGCGTTGTAGTTTACAAATTTAGTAAGTATATAAGTAGTTGCTTACTTATTTATGGAATAATTATCAGAGATAGGAATGGTTCAAACTTCATACAAACTTTGTATGCAGCGTGGGCCTTTTTATCTTCAGCTTACCGTACGATTTACCAAGTTTTACTCCGAAATATGAAATTGGCTACATGATTTTGCTTCCAAGAGCAAACGAACCAAACTCCTATAAAAATGACATCGGAAGCATGGCAGCATAAGTAACGAAGCCAACACAAAAGACTGATACGATATTCAATATTCTTCTCGGTGTGGTAATTTCATCCGCTACGCCCGTCGAGGATACCGGAATATCCATTATGTTATCATAATATCAAAGGATCACATTAAAAGAACGTATACCGTACTATCCTAGGCATCAGAATCTCTTCGAAAAATAACGCTATTACAGATATTACAGTGCATAATAGTTTTCCATCATATTTTATCGGAAAAGTTTATTTTAAATGTGCTCTCTCAATTAGCTTCGTACAGCTCTCTCAATTAGCACGTTGACATTTTATATAATTTTTTGTCATTTGGCACTAAATAATAAAGTTCGAGAATTTCATTAATTTAATACAATAATTAATTGACACTTCGGGTGCCATCGTATTCCGATTGAGATCCCAGTTTTCCCGAGGGAAATACATTATGCACTCTATTATATCTGTAACTTATTGCTACTCTCAATAATGTCACATTGTGTTGATTTAAAAACACCTAGTAACATGATTTCTTTTTTAGTTTGGTATTTCACTGTAGGTAGGTAACTCAGATTTTGACTACCCTATACACGAGATCGTCAATTCTGGGCCACCTGATATGAACCGTATACAGTTTGTACTGCAATGTAAAATAAATACTCATTTTATTACTAAAGTAGACAAAATATTGCATAAAAATGAAACGGGAATTAGAAATACTAAATAAATAAACATTATGTTGATTTTTCCGCGATTAAAATACAGCAAGACAAGTCGTTAACGTCCTTATGTCATTGACATAAAGTTTAACTTCACCCTGGCCTGAAACGGGATTGTTTTTTGGTTTGACACTGTCAATGTATACTGTCAATGTATCTGCGTTTTGATACTGTTCGGTAAGTTAGAACATTGTAATAATAAAATAGTATAAGCCTACGAATACGAAAGTTTAAATTAGAAATCGACTGTATTAAAACGCCTAAAGATTGAAAATGCGTATTTTTGCAGTTTTGATCGGAGTTTGAATATTAAAAGTGGGTTTCATAATAGCATAATATCATGCTTTTTTTCAATATTGCAATGTCAGATACTAGTGCTATCGCACTTAACGGTGGTAAACCTTATCCCTTTGCAATAGGTGTTAGGAATGTTCAGTTAATAGTATCAACGATGGTTTGACAGCCGTCTTTGTTTACTGAAATACGGGAATTATAAATACGATCAAAATATGACTTTTTATTATTTCATCATGATTCCCGTTTTGTTTTCAAGTCCGGTTTTGTACATTATCTTTAAAAACTCGGTACTTTTTAACATTAATATATAAATCATAGGCAAGCACGCTTTCAAATATTGTCATTGTCATATTCAAGTTTTAAATGCATGATTTTTCAATTTTCCCATTAGATTTCGCAATATTTTTACCACCATCCCGATCTAGAAATTATAACGATTCTTCAAAGGTAAGAACCATTCCTAAACGGTCCTAAATAATCTGGGCCAGATCACCTAACAAAAATTGACGATCACCTTTCATAATGTTATGATTTTACTAGTATATGCTAGTTATTTCGAAAACTCGAGGTTTTATTGATAAAATTGTAAGGTATACCTAACAACACTTTTTCTCACACGTCATGTTCTGGTCTTATGGCTGAAGGGACACAATAGCAGCAGGAAATACACTTTTGGACCATGAAAAGGAGTCTCGAAGTGACGCGTTTTCATTGTCAAAGGGTGTTGATAATAGCCACTCTCTCTAAGTATTTACACGTTTTTTTTATTTTTTTTCGTAATTGGTCATGTTGGTGTTTAGGTTCTATGCATATGGTGCTCGTATTACGAGTACGCATAGTACTCGTAATGGCCGTAAAACAATGTGAATATCCTTTTTTCAGTGTTATCTCCAGTTGCACAAAATTGGCCTTCTCTCTTCTTTCCAGTCACGTACCAGACACTTTCAGATCTATATTCGATTGGTTTTTTGCTCTATCGCTTGTAGAAAACCCTTGAACATTTTATTGTATAGTAAAGTAAGTATACCTAAATATTATATATAGATATATTAAGTCTATATCATGTATATACGTGCAGTATGAAATACATTCTGTATTAAAATGACTATAGCCCGACCTTCCCCAAAATTGGCTCCTTTTTTTATCACGCTTTTTTACATTAAGTACCTATTAAATTATTTATAAAATCTTATACAGCAGTACCTCGACTGTAAAGCTATTAATTAAGCCACAATTATATAAAATACGATTTCGTTTCTTTTCTAATTTAATTTTAATATCGTAGATTACCTTTAAAAAACCTTGATAATGTAAATGTTTTCGGAAATAATCGCTCCAGAAGTAAAAAAAAAATGTGTCCCGCCCTCTAACTTTTGAACCATAAGTTTTAAAAATATGAAAAAAATCTCAAAAGTAGAACTTAATAAAAACTTTCTAGGAAAATTATTTTGAACTTGAATAGTTGAATAGTTTTTGAAAAAAAATTACAAAATAATTTCTGAAATAAGTTTGTAATTTAACCGTATAAGCAGGTGTTTATTGTACCTGTAATTTGTACAAAATCACAATGAAAAGACGTGCTTTCAAATAAAGTAAAAACGGTGAAAATCGGTTCACGCAATAAAGAATTATCCCATAAAAATCATCTTCCATACTTTGAGCTCGCGCGCAATAGTTTACTTAATTTGCCGAGAGATGTTGCTGTACGTGGAACGCTCATATCATATCCTACATGGCGGTGTTATTTTAACTCTTAAGTGGGGACACTTACTGTGACGGACGGAAAACTACGGAACCCTACACTGAGCGTGGCCCGACACGCTCTTGGCCGGTTTTTATCACATTTTCTAGCACAACTCCGGCACATAATCATCATTACTTGATAAATAAATCTGAAGTAGCTATATTCAAGTAACTTAGGAAATAGCTATTATCAAACCGCGTTTAGAAAGGGATTGAGCTCATATGTCATTTTTGAACTAATGCATGATATGACATTGTCAGTGGTAGAGTATGCAGATAAATTAAATTGTTATTTTGGTACAATGAAGTTCTAAAGCATGGAAAAAATATGAAATTATACAGCGTGTTTTTATTGATTTCCGATAGCATTAAGAGATAATTCTTCAGATCAAATAGAGTTACTTTCTTAAACCTGTACCGTTAAAGTATTTTAAATATGATTTAATAATTTATGTACAATTGGTAAGTGTTGTCATTGATGTGAAGTCAAAGCTGTCACAATTGAAATTTAACATTTTGTGTAACGCTAAAGGACCTCTCACACTTGTGATCAACACGATTCTGATTTAGTTTGTATGAAAAAGTAAATAAAAGTCTCATTTCGAATTAAAAAGAAACCCATATACGAGGTGATTGCTGTTAATGTACTAAGCGACGTGTCGAATTTATCGGAAATAAAAAAAAACACGGTGTATTACTTAAATAAAATACAAATGTTGTAAATAATTACTTTTAGAACCATAAAAATTATTCAGTCATAACGCTATCGTCATCAGAGCTGTCTGTATCATCAACTGTATGAACAAAAAAATGGATAAGTTAGTGTTTGATACGAATAGATTCTATATGTATATTTGACATTATACTAATAGGTTAACCTACCAGTGTTAGCAATTACTTCATTTTGAGGAATTGCCAAGTTTTCTCTTAGCCAGTAGTCATTTTCAATATGTTTCACGTGATTCACCTCTTTTTTCCAAACGTTTTCGGTGATTGAGGCTAATGACTCTAGTGTTATAGCCTCAATCTCATTTTCACACTGTAGTACATTTTTTTGAGATACTCTCTGCTTAACTAAATGCCATATATACTCGATTGGATTCAGGTCGCAGTGATAAGGTGGCAAGCGAAGTACCTCATGGCCGTGTGCTTTTAATAGGTTATCTATTAAATTTTCTTTAGGCGGGCGATTTTTGTTTATAATTTCGTATAAAATGGAAACCGTGTCCTTCATAGAAAATTCGATATTATGTGCTTTGAGCCATTCCTTCATTACGTCTTTCCGATCTCGAGAAGTAGGGGATTTATTTACCTGTGTGCTGTGATAGGAGGCATTGTCCATTACAATAATCGAATTGGGTGGTATATTCGGTAATAAGTTATTAGTAATCCATTTAATAAATTTTTCGGTATTTACTTGACCATGATAATCCCCTTTCTTTGAATTAGCCTTCCAAATAGCTAATGCTCCGTTCACAAAACCGTATTCAGAACCTGCGTGGATTATAATCCACCGATTTCCAGCACTGTCATATTATCGAATGCCCTGTTCGGACATTGATTGCCAACATTTGTTCACGGTGTAGTGACAATGTATCCAGTTCTCATCTAAATAAATCACAAGTTTTTTATTAGAACCCAAGGCATCATTTTCGCGGATTCTTCTTAGATACCTGGCTCTCCAAGCTTTAATCTGAGGTTGTTCGACCAATTCTAACCGTTTCTGTGTGCACCTCTTAAAGCGGAATCCTAAATGGTTTTTCATTATATTTAATAATGTGGTTCTTTGACCAAGCAAGTTTATATCTAATTGAGCTTGAGTTAAAAAAATTTGCACAGTCGGAACAATTTTTTGTCGATACATATTTGTTATGATATTTCGCAAGGCACATTTGTCGAAATAGTCTAAAATAAATTTTGGCCCTCGTTTTCCTTTTTTAGGTGTGCACAATTTACTAGAATTTGCTCTGGCGACATTGCCTTCTTTTTTTATTAATGTTACTGTGTTTTTTCCAACGCCCGTCGCAGCCACCACACGATTCAAAACTTTGGTATTATTGTTCAGTAATCCAATTATTTCCTGCAATGTATCTCTTGGAATACTTACCTCAGAGACGATTCCATTTACGCTTAAGATGGCCATCAAAATTTTCAAAAGAACCTTCGTCTTATCGTTTTCTTTATTAAAATATGTTAGTACATTGCAGATAATTTCTCGGCATCGACCGTTTAATACTTTACCGCGATTCATATTGTATACAAACGTATTTTTGAATAGCTACGGCAATTTGATAACGCGAAATAATGTGATTAGTGACAGATTTGTCAGATATGATATTAATATTTTTTATTAACAAATGACAGTATTTACCGAGAATAGAGTTTAAATATGCAAATCATACTCAGCTATTAATTCTATTATCTATAAGGGTCTGCACTTATGAAGATATCAATGATTGGCTTATGATTATATTCAATCATTTATTAAGTACAATTGTGCTAACGGTACCCTCGAATCCCTTTCTAAACGCGGTTTGATAATACCAGTAACAAGATTCGACCATTTCAAAAATTTGAATCTACATTTATTGTGCAAATAACGGTTAAAACTTCAGAATTTTAAGAGATTAAAAAAAAGTATTTAACATATTAATAACATTAATAACAGACGCAGGTCATTATATACCCATGTTGTATAAGCACAAATAAAATCAAAGTTGAATATCTCGGTAAACAGTTACTTTTGACCCCCGGTTAATGGGGACTTAATTCTAGTATTGGCGCCTTAAAGGAATACCTCGAATTAGAAGTCAGCCTGCATATTATGTGTAGGTGTAGGTACGCTGCTGCTGTGCCACATTCCTAACAATCGTAAATCTCCTTTGTATGGTGCGGGAATTTCTACTGTACTTTAAAATTGCTCATCTCTAACTAACTTTGCACGCCTTAAATTAAATGCTGCGCAATATATTTGAAAGCCACCAACGGCTACTTGCATGCTATTTAATGTGAGAATATGGTAGGGTAAATCGCCAGTAACTGGCCACCGTTCAGTAACTGGCCACCTCATACTAATAATGAACTCAGTTCACCTATAAACAGTATTCATTTTAGTATAAGGTTTTAATTACTGGCCACCCTTCAATAACTGGCCAGGTTATACTAAAATGAATTCTGTTTGTAGGGGAATAGAGTCCATTTTTAGTATGAGGTGGCGAGTTATTGAACGGTGGCCAGTTACTGGCGATTTACCCTATTCACATTAAGCCCGTCACAGACGTAGCTATAACTATAATATACCCTGTCCTGTTACAATACATCCGTTCATAAGGTCGTTTTTGACGTGATTTTACTATCCGGCACTTATGTAGGTACGTCCTTTCACTATGCGTTTTTAGTGATAACTCAAAAACGGCGGAATCAATTTTATTTATTATAGTTTTCAGTTAAAGTACTTATCAGGCCTCACATCCATGAATTTATTAAAATTTTTTGGACCCACGGTTCAAAAGTTAGATGGGACGCCCTTTTTGAACTTTCAAAGCTATTAATTTTATCCAAAATATTTTATAAATCCATACTAATATTATAAATGGGAAAGTGTGTATGTTTGTTTGGTTGTTTGTTTGTTTGTCCGTCTTTCACGGCAAAACGGGGCGACGAATTGACGTGATTTTTTAAGTGGAGATAGTTGAAGGGATGGAGAGTGACATAGGCTATTTTTTGTCTCTTTCTAACCCCCCACTTCCCTAAAATGGGGGGTGGAAGTTTGTATGGAGCATTCCGGGGGGCAAAGGGGAACCGTGTTACCCCGAATTTAACGCGAGCGAAGCCGCGGGCAAAAGCTAGTATTAGTCATTATTTATGAATAATACTAGCTAATAATAATATCTAATATTTTTAGAGGACCTCTATTCTTTTTAAAAGACCTATTCAATGATACCCAACACGATGGAGTTGGAGCGAAAAAAAAAATTACGGGAAGTACCCAAAAAAAATATTTTCCGGTTGTTATTCTACCACTTTGTCGGCGTGATTAATGCACATACTGATACCGAATTTTAGCTTTCTAGTGCGAACGGTCACTATAAATTATTATAGTGACCGTTATTTTAAGAATTATTATAAGCTAGACCTCGGACAGACGGACGGACGGACATGGCGAAACTATAAGGGCCACAGAGGGATGAAATTTCATAGGAGAGGGATGGCATTTGGGCATATCGTTTTCCATATCATACAGAACTCAAAAAACAAATGCCATCCGATTTCAATGATAGTAAGTGCGTTTTTCCTAAGTTCTCCTCCACTGATCCAAAATTCACCTTGCGTCTGGCTACCAACTCTGATGGTTCGACAACTGCCCGGCCTGGGCGGATGGCAATTTGTTTCCGGTGTCTGTATGTGATGTAGAACAAGCATGCTAATGTTAAAGCGGTTGCCTGACAATTTTTTTTTCATTTTTTTCTTAACTACGCGTCATTGCTTTACTAACTGGCAGGTAATAAAAATAAAGATACGATACCCATGTAATAAGTACAATTATATTGTTAAATTCAAGTTTTAATCAAGGTCCTGCATTTAATTACGCGGCACTATGCAGAACTAACATCTGAAAGAATGGCACTATGTTACCATTTTGTTAATCCATCATTAACCCTAATCTAAAGGTACCTAATAAATGTATCGGTATGACATATCTCCTAGATGAGAAAGACATGTAATGTAATAATTTCTAGACATTAGGTACGTAGTTTTGGCGTTGAGTTTTAAGCACGATTAGTGATTGCCACTTGACTAGACGCACAGCAGTAACAAACAAGTGTAGAAACTGTTAAAGTATCAATTCATAGATTGGAAGTATATTCAGGTTGGTACCTTAGGATGCTAATTTGATTTTAGGCGTAAATGGGCTTCACGCCATGCCAAACTAACCTAACATTTACATTTTTGTGTCCTACTTATGTATCTTATGATATAAAAAGTCTTTCACTTTAAGAACATTAACTAACATTAGAGTAGTCTAGGACGAATTCTTTAAAGTCTGCAAAAGGTTACTTGCTCTCACATTAAGATACAAAATAAGTTTACACGCTGGTGTCAAAAAATAACGAAGACCTCTTCGAGCGGGTGTGGTAATAGTATATTATGATGCAAGTGTGCTAAGTTGATCATTACATACGAAGCGATATTGTGCGCACGCGTTTCATACGACGTTTTTCAACACACTTGTGAGGATATAACAGAATAGTGTAAGTAATAACTTTTGATAAATACATTAAGTGTCAGAATGTTTACAGGATAGAGGTACTTAAGGTAACCTAAGATAATTAAATTTAACTAACCTTTTTTTGTGATGTTATTGACTATCTGGAACTCTTTTTCAAATCATTTCATAAAATTAAAGACTTCACATTTATTGTGCAATAAGTTATAGTTTTTTTTTTTCTCATCTTCAATTAATTATAGTATCTATGTATTTCTTACGTATTGCACACTAGATTTTTATGATAAAATTTTACTATACTCGTATATTATCCAGAGGTTAAATTAACGCTAAAGTTGTCTTCTTATTCACTTTTTTTTATACCACGACGGTGGCAAACAAGCATACGGCCCGCCTGATGGTAAGCAGTTACCGTAGCCTATGGACGCCTGCAACCCCAGAGGATTCACACGCGCGTTGCCTACCCTTTAAGAACCTATACACTCCTTTTTTGAAGAACCTCATACTGTAGCCCGCTGGGAAAACCTCGGCAGGGAGTTCATTCCACAGTCGCAACGTTCGTGGGAGGAAATTCCTCCCATTCCATTTCTTCTTAAAATATAATTTGTTTAAATTAATAAAAATATAAGAAATAAACAATGATTTAAGGTTAACTTATAAATGGCGCGCAATTTTCTTATTTGGATGTGCGTGCAGCTTGCGGCAAAGGCGCGGACCTATTACGCCAAACAGCCAATATTAAAACAGCCAATTCTTGTTTAAAACATAATTTATTGTGTATTACGAATAATATAATAAGTTGAAATGATTATTTTTCACAATCAGGATTGTATAATTTGTATTCTATCGTAAATGTGTATATTATTAACATATTTACTTTTTTCTACTTTTTAGGGTTCCGTAGTCAACTAGGAACCCTTATAGTTTCGCCATGTCTGCCCGTCCGTCCGTCCGTCCGCGGATAATCTCAGTGACCGTTAGCACTAGAAAGCTGAAATTTGGTACTAATATGTATATCAATCACGCCGACAAAGTGGTAACATAAAAAGTGGAAAAAAATGTTTTATTAGGGTACCTCCCCTATACGTAAAGTGAGGAGTGATTTTTTTTTCATTTCAAACCTAACGTGTGATATATTGTTGGATAGGTATTTAAAAATGAATAGGGGTTTACTAAAATCATTTTTTGATAATGTAAATATTTTCGGAAATAATCGCTCCAGAAGTAAAAAAAATTGTGTCCCTCCCCCCCTCTAACTTTTGAACCATAAGTTTTAAAAATATGAAAAAAATCTCTAAAGTAGAACTTTATAAAAACTTTCCAGGAAAATTATTTTGAACTTGATAGGTTGAATAGTTTTTGAAAAAAAATTACAAAATAATTTCTGAACTAAGTTTGTAATTTAACCGTATAAGCAGGTGTTTATTGTACCTGTAATTTCTACAAAATCACAATGAAATGACGTGCTTTAAAATAAAGTAAAAACGACGAAAATTGGTTCACGCAATAAAGAATTATCCCATAAAAATCATCTTCCATACTTTAAGCTCGCGCGCAATAAATAGTTTACTTAATTTGCTGATAGATGTCGCTGTACGTGGAACGCTCATATCATATCCTACATGGCGGTGTTATTTTAACTCTTAAGTGGGGACACTTACTGTGACGGACGGAAAACTACGGAACCCTACACTGAGCGTGGCCCGACACGCTCTTGTTTATAATGCAAACTTCTAAAGAGTTAAAAAAAAGTCTGCGTACATACAACTTGGTACTAGAGTACAAACGTTACTTGATCGGATTATTAAATTATTGCACTAGTTCGATAATTATTGTGAAATGCAAGTGTGTTTAATATCTAGGATTATGAGCTTTTATAAGCGGTGGAATATGAACCTCGTTATGAGCAAGTGTGTTGAAAAACTCAATTTCGCTTAGGCTGTTGCGGGAGCATCAACTTCAATTAAAAGTAGCAGTTAGTTCTACCGCTGGCGCCGCGGGCCGCACACATGTCGCGCCCTCTAACTCGCACTTGCTGCTGTCGAAGATATAATGATACATAGACAAATATATTTTTTTTCATTCAATATTTGGTTTGCATTTGAAAGAAGAACCACAAGTATCACAACTATACTCCGACGTAATACGTTTTAGTCACGCACTCGCACTCATAAAGCAGTTTATAAAGAAAGACAAAACTATATCAATAATTTATTCATAACTTCCTAATACAATATAATAAATAACGTTCGTTTTTAGCTGATTACATATATTGCGCTTTTCGTATTTATCTCCAACATTTTACCCATGCACTTACTAACGACCTACATATATATTTTTGTAAATGGAGTCACTCGTGTTAAGATAACTTTTAAAGGGAAAGCGTAACTATACTAATAACTATCATTATAAGGAGACGCGAATGTCCTCAATGTTTACCTTTTTACACAAAAATAGCACATCACACAAAATATACTGTAGTAGGTTACTTACTAAATATAACTTAAAGTACAAAAAAGTTAAAGTCAGCCAGCCACTATACCCCGTGTCCATTGACTTGCCCAGGTAGAAGCCCAGGGATACTAATATGTGGCACTTGCACTAAACCGCTGTCCACTGGCTGAGCTACATTTCTGGACTCTTTGTACTTCACAAAGAACACTTCAGGCTTAGACGTCACTGGTTGGACGGCTTGCGTTTCCGGTTTCTTCACTAACACAAATATCAGGGTCTTGCTCTCAGTGCCACGTTGGTTAATTAGCTGCTGTAGTCGTGCTGCACTTGTAGATTTTTGCGACGGCAACTTGATAAATATGATGTTGTAGGTCTTTTTGGGTGGTAACGGGGACACAGGAGCCACATTGTCAGAGTCGTCCGGCGGCAGGTGGAAGTACCTATAAATGTGCTTCGTGATGACCGGTTGTAGGGGTGGAGTGTTGGTGTAGCTGGGGTTAAGATTAGGGTATTCCTGAACATTTTCCTGAAGATTCTGGGCTCTTATTGAATGACCGTTGCCGGCACTCGGGGTGATGTTATTGTAGTTTACATTTTGATACGTTGACTGAGCACTTTGAGATCTCTGGTTGTTGTAATGAAGTGCATGTTGGGTTTGTAACAGTTGATTTCTATATAAATCACCACTATAATGCTCATTATGTACCGGGGATGGAACACACCCATGTTGTAACTCGGGCACATTGTTGTAGTACGGTTGTTGAAGGTTATTTGGCCTCAGATTGGTCGGCATCTGATGTGTGATAACCGGTGCGCGATAGTTATAACCGATGTACCCATTTTCAGCGAATATGACTGGCAAAACCTGAAAAAATATTTTATATTTATTACAGAATGATATATATATACCAAATATCTAATAGGTTCATAATTAAGTCAATTACCTCTTTTTTGCCTCTCGTTGCTATGGTAGTGTCCCTTGGGGAAACCATTTTCTATGAACCAGTATGAAGATGTCCCTCGGACAACAAGGCCATATGTAAACAACGTTAAAAAGTTAATTCACCCAATTAATCAGCAACTGTGTTGCTATAACTAACTTAACTTATAACTTGCGTGGCGTTAGAATCGCCATCAAGCCATCATAAATGCCCATAAGGTGACACCGTTGCTGTCACCTTTATTCTGAATAACTTAAGTTTAAAGATTACATGTATCGAGACAGTGACAAGCACTCGGACGTTTACATTAAGTAGAAGTTTTTTTTAATGTGATTAATAGGTACATGTAAAAGACTAGCTACTAACTAATACACTTGCCGCACGTGAAGCCACATAAATTTAACGTCTGTACACCTCAAACACCTCAAAATTCATAGAATACAATTATAAAAAAACTAACCAAAACCACAAATGCCGTGGATATCTTGATCGCCATAACGTCTGTCACGAAGTGATTCTCCTGCCTCAAGTAGCAACTGGGTATATATAAAGACTTTCTCCGTGAATTATGGTCAAAGGTTTTGCATAAGGAATTAGATTGAAACTCGAGTTTACTTCCGCTGTCAATGAGGCTGTGGAATATTGATAAGGCTATAAAGGTTTAATAGGTATAATGTTACAACTAGCCTGATATCTGTTAATTTGTTCACAGTAAAGTTCAATATGAAATATAAGAGTAAGTAGGTAAATAATATATTTTACTTGGTGTACATTTAACCACATCAAGCATCACATCCCTTTTACTGAAACCTAATGTGTTATCAGTGTTATCACTGAAATATCACCAAACAGCCAAAGTTGTTTGTAACTCGGACTATTCTATCGATTTGCCCAAGTTTTAATTGAAGAAGTTATAAGGTATAATATGTCTGATAGTCCGTTTTTCAATTTATTTAGTAAAATATCAAAAAAAGACTGGTTTATTTTCATTAAAATAAATATGAAAATTTCATATATTTCTTGACGGTCTTATAGGTCACTTTTCGGGTCACATGAAAGCTATTTATACAGATGCCTCGTATATTTATACCCATGTTCTCTGACTTTTGTTTCTGATACCTTTTATATTAAACATCGCATTTAATCATTTTAATATATACGAGTATAGATATATAAAACGAAGTCGTGTCGGTTCGGTTACACCATTTATAACTGAAGAACAGCTGAACCGATTTAATGATGTTTGATTTTTTGGATTTATATCCGCCCAAAATATCGAGATAACTATTAAAATATTTCCACTATTAATAAATGGTTGGCGGTACGTAGTCCGCCGGGTCAGCTAATAAAAAAGAACCGACTTCACTTAGCCTCCAAAGCAAATGCTCGAGCTGCTGTAAAAAAATCTCAAATCACTATAGGTGTGCCTATAATAGTTGAAGAGTTCCCTCGATTTCTCCAGGATCCCATCATCAGATCCTGACCTAGTTACAATGGGACCAACTGTAAAGTATAATTCAAACAAAAAAATAATTTTCCAAATCGGTCCAGCCGTCTTCGAATTCGGTGAACATACATATAAAAAAAAAACGGCCAAGAGCGTGTCGGGCCACGCTCAGTGTAGGGTTCCGTAGTTTTCCGTCCGTCACAGTAAGTGTCCCCACTTAAGAGTTAAAATAACACCACCATGTAGGATATGATATGAGCGTTCCACGTACAGTGACATCTATCGGCAAATTAAGTAAACTATTGCGCGCGAGCTTAAAGTATGGAAGATGATTTTTATGGGATAATTCTTTATTGCGTGAACCAATTTTCGTCGTTTTTACTTTATTTGAAAGCACGTCATTTCATTGTGATTTTGTAGAAATTACAGGTACAATAAACACCTGCTTATACGGTTAAATTACAAACTTAGTTCAGAAATAATTTTGTAATTTTTTATCAAAAACTATTCAACCTATCAAGTTCAAGTTAATAATAAATCAAAATTTTTTTTCAGATTTTTAAATCTTATGGTTCAAAAGTTAGAGGGGGGGGGGACTCATTTTTTTTTACTTCTGGAGCGATTATTTCCGAAAATATTTACATTATCAAAAAATGATTTTACTAAACCCCTATTCATTTTTAAATACCTATCCAACAATATATCACACGTTAGGGTTGATATGAAAAAAAAATCACTCCCCACTTTACGTATAGGGAAGGTACCCTAATAAAACATTTTTTTCCACTTTTTATTTTACCACTTTGTCGGCGAGATTGATATACATATTAGTACCAAATTTCAGCTTTCTAGTGCTAAAGGTCACTGAGATTATCCGCGGACGGACGGACGGACGGACGGACGGGCAGACATGGCGAAACTATAAGGGTTCCTAGTTGACAACGGAACCCTAAAAAAGGAGAAACAAAGATCCCGACGAATTGATAACCTCCTCCTTCGAAATCTTGAAGTCGGTTAATAAAACAACAAGTTTCATTGATAATTTCCGGACCGATACGACCTTCAAACCTTCAAGAAAAGAGCGTATTCCCATCTTAAAGGCCGGCAACGCGCTTGTGACCCCTCTGGTGTTGCAGGCGTCCATGGGCGGCGTTAATTGATTACCATCAGGCGATTCGTCTGCTCGTTTGCCTCCTATTTCATAAAATAAAAAAAATAAAAAATAGGTATTTATGTGACTTAAATACATATCTTGATTTGTAAATTGTCGTCAAAGTGTATTGCAAAACGCTTTGAACAAGTAGCCACCTCTTCTTAAAAACCTAGTGCGTTGTCTTAATTTAATGTTTGTATGTTTTGTTACAGTTACGGAGAAAGAGATCCGGCTTTGGTAAGTAACATCAAGGACAAACGAAAACCAAAGCCTATATAGAATATGTCTATTTTTTTATGTAATTTAAAATAATTTCTTATGTTTCAGGCACAAAGGTTTCCTGAAAGATTGTCCGAACGGACTGCTAACTGAGCAGGTAACTAGTTTTATAACTGACAGAAAAATCTAATTACCGACTTAAAAAATATCTCACCGATACCGGTATTTTTGTATGGCCAACCCTACTCCAAATATTTAATAAAATTTACCTATCTTCTATATAGTGCCAGTACTGCCAGTTGTAGCACAATACGGCTTTTCGTGAACAAGAAATTAAGAACAATATTTTAGTTTGACATTAGATTTTTTTTTTACTAACGAATAATAGGGCTTTCTAAAGCACTTTTTATTTTTTCAAGATTCATAATTGTTTATATGTTAGGGATTTTTTCCTTGTGAAATAGGGAATTTCAAAATAAGTATTTTATTTTATCTTACATGTTTTTGCTTCGGAACGGTGTCAAAATTATGCCATAAATGAATTCGGCATTCCCGATGTATACGAAAACGATACCAAACTTGGCATAGTAGCTTAACTGCTGCAGATATCAAGATATTGTTGAGAGCCTCCCCCCCCCCCCCCCCCCACACCCCTAAAATTTGCTTACTTGAGAAGTGGACCCTTGGATCCTAACCTAAGGAATAATCACGCCGAAGGAAATCCTTTGTTCACGAAAAGCCGTACTTGACCTTTTTATGTCGTGTGCAAACGCAACTAATATACCTACGAGTTAACAAGCTATCATAAATTTTAAACATATATTCCATAATAATATTATTTTAATGAGACTAATCTTATTTTTTGTCACATTTCCAGGGGTTCATCAAGATCTATAAACAGTTCTTTCCTCAAGGTGACCCGAGCAAATTTGCTTCGTTGGTGTTCCGAGTGTTCGACGAAAACAATGTAAGCGGAGTTCCATTCTTACTTATGCGAGTAATTAAAAGTTGTTTTCATTCAACGAGTTAACTTCGCAAACTTTGACGCAATGACTTATTTTTACCCGGCTACGTCGAAGTTTTAGTAGGTTCGTGCACCACTAAAGTAAAACTAAAAAACTAAAAAATAAAAAATGATTTATCATAGACACTGTACTGTGCTTACTAGTCCATTTTGTTTCTACTGATAGAAGGGTGATTATGCTAGTTTCCCGTCCAGTGCCAGTTTTCACTGATACAAATATATATGGGAAAAACTTTTTATGGTCAACAACTATTCTAGTTATGTATAATTTATTCTTTAGTAGATTTCTTCAATTTTAAGCTTTGATTTTGGAAAATCTTGCATTTATAAACATATAAATAACTATGGACGGAAAACTTAAAAGTGTGGGCGAAAACTAGCACTATTAGGGTACATTATTTTGGAAAAATCCTAATAGATACGGGCAGGTCTTTTGCATATATACACCGTGTCCAATATATTTGGATACAACTATGAAATATCATAAAAATAACTACACGATACCAAATGACATGAAAAGTATATTATGTTAAAACGAAACAAATAACAAATTATTACAATAACTGTTTTGGAATTACTCCGCCTTTAAGTTTCCGAACCAGCCTTAAACGTTTCTCGAACCCGTCACATGCGGCACGCACTGCTTCCATAGACATTTCATCCCAAATAAGCTCGATATATTTTTTTAATTGGTCCAAATTTGATATTTTATAATTATTCAGTTTAGACAGCATATACGACCATCCAAAAAAATCCAAACTATTGAGATCCGGAGAGCTGGGAGGCCATTCATTCTTGGGTAAGAAATCGGTTAAATTTGCCTTACACCAGGCTTGAACGCTGTTTGCGGTATGGGAAGGTGCTCCATCCTGTTGAAAAATGTAATAATCATCTCCAAACATGCGTTGCAAATTAGGAGCAACAACTTTCTCCAGTACTTCGGTTTTGTAATATTCAGCGTTGATTTTAACACCTTTATCGATGAATATCAAAGGAAGTTTGCCCCGCTTACACATTGCTCCCCAAACCATTACTGAGGGGGCACCCTGAAATCTTGGAACCTATTTCTGATTCTCTGAAATATCTGCCATCTTGGCCGCCCACAACCGATCATTTTGAGCATTGTGGGATTGCTCTAAAACAAACAGTTTTTCATCCGAGAAAACGAACTCATCCCCAGCGTGCCACGAAAGTATCGTATTTGATCGCTCGGCCCTCTTCTGCTTAGAAGCCTGGGAAAGTCCATGAACTTTACGTTTCTTGTACGCATAACACCCGAGATCGTGTCTCAAAATGTTATGGACAGATCCTCTTGAAATATTCAAGTCGGCTGCTAGTTTTCGAACGGAGCGATGGTTTTTACGTCTAATTCGCTCCCTCACAATTTTGACTTCCCGATCTGTTCTCGCTGATCGCGGCCGACCCGATCTCCTACGATCTTCCGTTGAGGAGGTCTCTTTGAATCGTTTTAATGTTTTATAAACAAAATCACGTTTGATTCCAAGAGATTTCATCGCTTTGAATATGTCACTAGGGCACTCGCCATTACAGTATTTGGTAACAATTATTTTACGAAATTGCTTCATCGTGTTTTAACCATGAATGAAATGTAATAGACATTTGACGTTACTGTATCTTGTCTCTGTAAATATATATTTCAATTTTATAAATAGAACTATTT
Source organism: Pammene aurita (assembly GCA_947086415.1). Lineage (NCBI taxonomy): Eukaryota > Metazoa > Arthropoda > Insecta > Lepidoptera > Tortricidae > Pammene > Pammene aurita. The sequence continues at coordinate 52,583,606 of OX352289.1, forward strand.
ATTTCGAGCTTCAGGTATTTTATACCAGTGCGAAACATATTGTATCCAAACTTATTGGATAGTATAGCCTCATTTTCAGAAGGCGGTCGCTGTTGTCGGTAAAAATGTCGCCTGTATCACCTTTATTCACCAAAATTGGCCTAGTTTTTTTAGACGTAAGGTATGATTTCGAAAATTATCTTATTAATCTACTATTGACGAGGACTATCTTATGTCACATGCACATTAATTAGTCCGAGTCGAAGTCATAAAGTCAGGTCCCATCCGGAAGAAAGCAAAGAACTTTCCATACACGTAGCTTATAATTAAAAAAAAAAAGTGAAAGCAGGTCGTCCAGTAGGTGTAACCCCCCCGGCCCCCCTAAAATTTGCATCTAAAATCTTGGTTCCTAACCTAAGGAATAATCAGGCCGAAGGAAATCCTTTGTTCACGAAAAGCCGTACTTGACCTTTTTATGTCGTGTGCAAACGCAACTAAATAATATACCTACGAGTTAACAAGCTATCATAAATTTTACATATTCCATAGTGTCTGCTAGTCTCCTCCTGTAGCCCGATATCCAGTCCATCCAACATTAAAATCAATAGTCAATGACCTTAGTTCCCATCGCAGCACAAAAGTGCTGCACTGCAATAGTCTTTGCACCTGGCAGGGACCATCATGTTGTGCGTTCGGAGATGATATCTGCCATATGTATCCCTCACTTTTAGATTATATTGTTTTAAAGGGCCTATGCGCTGTTGGCTTCGGCTCCACGAATGCCTTCCAAAGGTCCGGGACCCCATGGTCCCGAGATATGGTAAAAACAAACACATAATAATAATAGCCAGCTGTCGGGGAGTGACGACCCCGTGGACCCGAGGGCTCCAGAGAGTTGGCCAGGATCTCCGTATCCGGCGTGTCTTCGTCGGTCGGAGTGGACCCCAAGGGGACCCACAGGACTCTCGACTCTGGCTTGCCTTAATTGGCGGTCCGGAGAGGGGCTGTCAGAACTATATGCTCGCAGGGTGGAAGTAAAATATGCATGTCGCGAGTTGGTACAGTGGCTGGGCAGCGTACAGTCACTGGCAGAAAGGGGTGCACACTTCTCCACACCCTGAGTCGCTCACACCGATGTTGCTCCTGGCCGTCTTTGCGACGGCAGTTTCAGGGGCCCACCTAGTCGGCGGCGAGTCACCGCCTGTCTCGATAACGTGTGTCTACATTGTTATGGCGGTGTCCGGACCTCTTTTTAATAGCCCCATATTTTGTTCCACCCAAACTTCAACATTATAGCCCAGAACTCTTTCCGTTTATTTGCAATAGCTCCAACATCTGCTGGGACCGGTTTACGGGTATCTATTGATTTACCCGTGATTGGGTTCTAGCAGCTGTATTACATAGCAAATTTCTCCAAACGGCCTCTGCGTATTGGATCTTTATCCACACGCTAGCCTACCAAAAGACCGGGATGCATTGGCCCGTGATTCTCGCAAAGGAAATACAAATAATAATAATTTTGATATGACCTAAATTGCATAATGTTAGTATTATCTAAGTTTATTTTCAGATTATTGTTTTGTAACCAGTCAATTATATCGGCAAGAGTTTTATTGATGTCTTGATATTAAAGTTATTTAGATCATCTGACTTGAAAATTATTATTGTTTATTTTTTTTTAATGCCTGTAATATTAAGATGTGGTATATTTTTAGAATCACCTCAAAAAGCCCTATCATATGACACCTCACGCGCAAAAATACCATACAAAAAATATATGGTTCATCACTCCCCACCTAAGGGATGTTTTTTACCTGTAGCATGCATGTGCCAAATGGCTAAAATTTTTTTTTTTTTTTAATTTATTTCATAATGTAAACTGATATTATACATATTACTTTAAACCTCGCCAAACTGTGACGTTTGATGGCTCATTGTTTTAAACAAAAAAATACAAAGCAACTTAATCTAATTTAACCTATTTATTTACTTACTAACATTCTAAAAGCCTCTAAGTTAGGTAATCTCTCCTCGAGTGCCGTGTTGTGGTAGAATTTGTGCATAATGTGCATTATGTCTCAACCTGTTTGTCCTCGAGAAGAGAGGACCTTAGCCTCAACTTCAACCTTGGTTTACTGAGCTGGGGACTTTGTCTTAATATTTTAATTTTATTAAATATATTTGGTACTAAATATGTTGACATTCTTTCGCCATAGTAGTTGTTTGCTCTAGGTTCTACTAATCGTTTTTCTCTTACACTTGTATTATACTTATTTTTGGCAAATAATTTGTACAGATCATTATAGTAGTATTCTAATCCTATTAAATATTTAAATTTTTTATCTATAGGTAATATCTTACACAAGGGAAATAACAAATCGTAGTCTTTGTTGCACTTATCTTTAACTTTTTTCCTTACATAAACTTTAAGCAGTCTTGTTTGTATGTTTTTAATATCACTAATATATGTTTGAAATGTTCTGCCGTATACAATAAGTCCATAGCTAATTAACGAGTCCGCGAGTGCATATAAACAACCCGTAAGGTTTTCTTACTTAACGCTCCGTTTAGTTGATAAAATTTCCCTAGCACTGACCTCAGCCTGTTACAAACATCGTTTACGTGAGATTTCCAGTTAAAGTTTATATCGACAGTTAAGCCTAAGTATTTAAATGTTTTTACGTACTCTAAAGTGTCACACTTACAGTTGACCTTATTAAGGTGTAAACACTCATACGTGTGCCCTATAATACTTAAATTTTGTTTATCAATGGTCTTAGCGCGTTGGTTGTATGGTAATGTGGTAAATGTACATAGATTTGCGGTTTTTCTTTGGAATTGGACTCGCACGCCGTCCACCATTATAGATATGAATACATATCTTACCACAATTTTCACGTGTCATAATTTGAATTCTAGAATTTTTTTTGAAAATTTAATGGAATGTTTTGTTTATTTCCAAATTCTATCGGTTTCATAAAAACTGCAATCGAAACACAAAAATGGGGAGATGTACCTCTACCACGAGTCATGTAGAAAATTCTGAATATTTTTCTATAGGCGTTAACGAATAATCGGGCTTCGAATCGTTTTCCTTCAGTTTCGACAGCAACACATACAAACGATCTATGCTGATATTTCATGTCGGATTACGTTTAGTGCGCTGCATACAGGTAGAACGAGACTGGTATGCGGCACGTCGAATGTGATCTGTCATGTTAACGCACTGAAGGTCAGTACAGTTTGTTATCGATAGGTTTTATTAAAACTTTACCATAAGACACTAATTTGACTTACGTCACCGAAAAATACCGTATCGACTGTAGAAAACTCTTTCACTATCAAATTATAAGGTGAGATGTCAAAACATGGTGAAAGTGAAAACCATTCGTATTTATTGTGTTATATTTATATATTATTAGTTGACGAAATAATATCGACAAAGCCTTATATTAAGCATAATTTGTTAATAAGACTGCATAGTATGATAACTGGAACTGGAAAAAGAAACGGTAAATTTCAAGCCGATATGAGAAATAGAAATATCCACATCAACACTTCAATAAGAATAATTTTAAAAAAGAAATATAGACCCAAGAACTGCTGAATATTTGTGAGATTTATGTATTAATAGTCAATTAATCTGATTTTAAATCGACACAAAAATACCAACTCTAACCTAAAATGAATGGCAAGTAGTTGAAATTTGATATGATAGTTATAAACACTTTCATTTTCAATCATAATAATTACAATGAAACTGTGAAATTAACAAATAATATTGAAACATCTTTTACAGGTTCTTGTGCATCATTCATTTCTGATCGATTGCTGTAGCAGCTAACTTATCACCAGCAAGGCAAACTATTTATCCCAGGAAGGTGTATTATTTTATATTCAAGAAGTAACAACTGCGTTACAGGCCGGGATCTTCGAATTATTGCATCCAAGTACTATAAAATAGTGCTTACTTAAAAGACATCCAGATTTATACAGGGCACTTTGAAATTATAATGTACATAATTATATTAAAGATTTATTTATTGCGAAATAGCCTTTTAAAGTAACATTGTCACAAACTAGAAACTTATAAGTACTACTAACCATTACTCGTACGCGTAACTTATAAATAGAAATAAAACCATCATTATGCAAGAAGCGGCAAAGCCGCAATCCTGCGTTGTGTTATGTATGAAAACCGGCGGCTTGCTGGAGCATCTTTAAAGCTAAGGGAACAAAGAGGAACAAGGGAAGCCCCTTGTGCGTTTGTTAGGTCGTGAGGCTCCGTGCCCCTTGCTCCACGGATCGATTGCCTCGACACCAACAATAGTTAGACGAACGACAACTATATTTAATAGTCTTGTAGTGATTTCGGATGTCGGGCGCCGCTCCGGCTTGTTCGCTGGTAAATTAATTAAAGGACTTGGCCAACGTGTCGGCGTCGACGCAGGTGGGATGTGTAACAGTAGCGCACTGCCTATACTTTAGAGAATCAACAACATCCTGAAAGGGTACTTATCTTTTTGTGATTATACAATAGACCTAACTTAAATAATAAGAAATAAACCTATGATCCACTATGATCACTAAAAGTCGAACTGTCATTTTGACAAAATAACCAAATAAATTAAGAATCACCTATTACATATGGACGTAGTTCTAGGACGTTTTAAACTAGTAGTGTTATTTGTACATTTGAAATTTCATCAATTTGGTTTTCTTAGGTAATCCTATATCCTACGACGAAATAAGTATATGGATGGATGGATGAAGTACTGACAGTTTTCACCCCTTTTCCTAGCTTTGAATATGTATGACGAAATACGTAATTTCCCTCTTTAAAAAAAAGTTGCAATCGGTGAACATTATGATAAATAGTGAAAATAAAGATCCTGACGAATTGAGAACCTCCTCCTTCGAACTCTTGAAGTCGGTTGATAACATTTTATGCGTTCAAAGTCACGCGCGTTTAAATAAGGTAAAGGCTTACTGTCATAGCTTGTATTTCCCGGCTCCGATGGTATGAACCGTAAGCCAGGAACAAATTTCATGACCAATCGCAAGGCGTCCCAGGCGATGATAATTTTTGAAGTGGTTAAGGACGAAGTATAATGATGACTCGCGTAGGTCAGCTGTCAGTATTTGATGCTCTTATTATCAGGAAAATCGTCAGCCGGTTGTATTGAGGTAGAAAGACCGTCTGCTGATACCCTAAATACCATATATTCATGTGACTAGTTTACGGTCTTTTCAGTGGTATACAGACGGCTGATGATTTTTATTTTATTTGTAATAGCATATAAACTATCACCTGTTTCAACTGGGACGCGATGGTCATTTTATTTTATATGTATTTTATGTGAGAAAATGGCTGCCGTTACCCACTCAAGGAACGGCAGCTGACCATCACGAAGCTTGATTATTGACCGCCCTTAACGACTTAAAATTTACCGCTTGGGACACGATGACAAATGGAAATTATTCCTGGTTAACGGCCTAGCAAGCGTATTAAACAACCACAAAAAGTAGAGTAATTTTTCAGAGCTAGTACGATTTCTATGCTTATTATTGTTCACTGCTCATATAATTTTTCTACAGTTCTAAACCTTCAGATAAAATGTACTTAGGAAGTAAAACCTTTTTGACTTACCTACAATCAGTTTCGGTTGGTGTGAAGGATGTGACGTTTGTCACGTCACGTCATTTTGTAATAGTAGTTTATGTAACTGTTACGTAATAAGGCCTAATTACGTACAGTTGCATACACTGCTTTATCTACACTCATATTATTTATCTTAAATGCCGTGTTCGAAAACCATAGAATGGCCGCCATTGTACCGCCATGGCCAACTCGATTGTGCCGGCGGTCGGGGAGGCCCGTGTCGGCGGCCGCGCGGGAGCGTGCAGGTGTACATTATGTTATCAAAACTCATAACATATCAATATTTGAGCATGTAAAGTTAAAATTACGTTATAGCCACAGATAAAAAGCTTATCATAGTAAAATCGGTTGCCTACAGTTTTTGAACACGTTTTAGAGTACTTACAATGTGAGTGTAGATAAAGTATTGAAATCTACACAAACGAAACAAACAATCGAGCTTTCGTAAGCGAATTGCGTAAAGGATAATTTAACTCACGGTATGGCAGTAATTTTTAGTTCTATAAGTGACCGCTAGAGGCTCTGCACAAATTCTCCATACAAATAATTTACAGATTCGTGATCGAATCCCGAATTGGGCTTATTTGTCTGACTTGTGTACCTCTACCACGAGTCATGCAAATAAGCCCAATTCGAGATTCGTTCACGAATTCGTAAATTATTTGTATGGAGAATTTGTGCAGAGCCTCTAGCGGTCACTTATAGAACTAAAAATTACTGCCATACCATAAGTTAAATTATCGTTTATGCAATTCGCTCACGAAAGTTCGATTGCTTGTTTCGTTTGTGTAGATTTCAATACTTTACAAAGTGACGTGACGTGACAAACGTCACATCCTTCACACCAACCGAAACCAGTAAGCGCCATTTTATATCTATGACCGAAACAGATTGTAGGTAAACCAAAAAGGTTTTACTTCCTAAGTACATTTTATCTGAAGGTTTAGAACTGTAGACAATTATATGAGCAGTGAACAATAATAAGCATAGAAATCGTACTAGCTCTGAAAAATTACCCTACTTTTTGTGGGTATTTAATACGCTTGCTAGGCCGTTAACTAGGAATAATTTCTGTTTGTCATCGTGTCCCAAGCGGTAAATTTTAAGTCGTTAAGGGCGGTCAATAATCAAGCTTCGTGATGGTCAGCTGCCGTTCCTTGAGCTGGTTGAGGAACGGCAGCCATTTTCTCACATAAAATATATATAAAATAAAATGACCATCGCGTCCGAGTTGAAACAGGTGATAGTTTATATGCTATTACAAATAAAATCAAAATCATCAGCCGTCTGTATACCACTGAAAAGACCGTAAACTAGTCACATGAATATATGGTATTTAGGGTATCAGCAGACGGTCTTTCTACCTCAATACAGCCGGCTGACGATTTTCCTGATAATAAGAGCATCAAATACTGACAGCTGACCTACGCGAGTCATCATTATACTTCGTCCTTAACCACTTCAAAAATTATCATCGCCTGGGACGCCTTACGATTGGTCATGAAATTTGTTCATTGCTTACGGTTCATGCCATCGGAGCCGGGAAATACAAGCTATGACAGTAAGCCTTTCATCATCATCATCATCTCAGCCATAAGACGTCCACTGCTGAACATATGCCTCCCCCTTAAGCCTTAAGTGTGGTAAGCCTTTACCTTCTTTAAACGCGCGTGACTTTGAACGCATAGAATGTTATCAACCGACTTCAAGAGTTCGAAGGAGGAGGTTCTCAATTCGTCAGGATCTTTATTTTCACTATTATTTCATAATGTTCACCGATTGCAACTTTTTTTTAAACAGGGAAATTACGTATTTCGTCATACATATTCAAAGCTAGGAAAAGGGGTGAAAACTGTCAGTACTTCATCCATCCATCCATATACTTATTTCGTCGTAGGATATAGGATTACCTAAGAAAACCAAATTGATGAAATTTCAAATGTACAAATAACACTACTAGTTTAAAACGTCCTAGAACTACGTCCATATGTAATAGGTGATTCTTAATTTATTTGGTTATTTTGTCAACATGACAGTTCGACTTTTAGTGATCATAGTGGATCATAGGTTTATTTCTTATTATTTAGGTCTATTGTATAATCACAAAAGGATAAGTACCCTTTCAGGATGTTGTTGATTCTCTAAAGTATTAGGCAGTGCGCTACTGTTACACATCCCACCTGCGTCGACGCCGACACGTTGGCCAAGTCCTTTAATTTATTTACCAGCGAACAAGCCGGAGCGGCACCCGACATCCGAAATCACTACAAGACTATTAAATATAGTTGTCGTTCGTCTAACTATTGTTGGTGTCGAGGCAATCGATCCGTGGAGCAAGGGGCACGGAGCCTCACGACCTAACAAACGCACAAGGGAAGCTAAAGATGCTCCAGCAAGCCGCCGGTTTTCATACATAACACAACGCAGGATTGCGGCTTTGCCGCTTCTTACATAATGATGGTTTTATTTCTATTTATAAGTTACACGTACGAGTAATTGTTAGTAGTACTTATAAGTTTCTAGTTTGTGACAATGTTACTTTAAAAGGCTATTTCGCAATAAATAAATCTTTAATATAATTATGTACATTATAATTTCAAAGTGCCCTGTATAAATCTGGATGTCTTTTAAGTAAGCACTATTTTATAGTACTTGGATGCAATAATTCGAAGATCCCGGCCTGTAACGCAGTTGTTACTTCTTGAATATAAAATAATACACCTTCCTGGGATAAATAGTTTGCCTTGCTGGTGATAAGTTAGCTGCTACAGCAATCAATCAGAAATGAATGATGCACAAAAACCTGTAAAAGAAGTTTCAATATTATTTGATATTTTTCACAGTTTCATTGTAATTATTATGATTGAAAATGAAAGTGTTTATAACTACGAGTATCATATCAAATTTCAACTACTTACCATTCATTTTAGGTTAGAGTTGGTATTTTTGTGTCGATTTAAAATCAGATTAATTGGCTATTATATACATAAATCTCACAAATATTCAGCAGTTCTTGGGTCTAGATTTCTTTTTTAAAAGTATTCTTATTGAAGTGTTGATGTGGATATTTCTATTTCTCATATCGGCTTGAAATTTACCGTTTCGTTTTCCAGTTCCAGTTATCATACTATGCAGTCTTATTAACAAATTATGCTTAATATAAGGCTTTGTCGATATTATTTCGTCAACTAATAATATATAAATATAACACAATAAATACGAATGGTTTCACTTTCATCATGTTTTGACATCTCACCTTATAATTTGATAGTGAAAGAGTTTTCTACAGTCGATACGGTATTTTTCGGTGACGTAAGTCAAATTAGTGTCTTATGGTAACGTTTTAATAAAACCTATCGATAACAAACTGTACTGACCTTCAGTGCGTTAACATGACAGATCACATTCGACGTGCCGCATACATCCGTCTCGTTCTACCTATGAGACGGATGTATGCAGCGCACTAAACGTAATCCGACATGAAATGTCAGCATAGATCGTTTGTATGTGTTGCTGTCGAAACTGAAGGAAAACGATTCGAAGCCCGATTATTCGTTAACGCCTATAGAAAAATATTCAGAATTTTCTACATGACTCGTGGTAGAGGTACTGGTAGAGGTAATGGAGGGAAACAATCACCTGACGACCAGTTTCCACTTCCATTAATTTGCACCTACATATACATATAAAAGCATGCAAAGTTTCATGCTTCCTTCCAAATGGGACCAGAATTTATAAATTTGTTAGGAGAGAGAGCCGAATTACATCTAATATTGTAAGGTTATCGGTTAGTTAGTCCATTCGTGGTTCTTCGTTTTCTCGTATTGTTTAACAATATAGATATATAAGGTTATACTAGTCTTACTTAAAATGATGGCGTTTTATTAAACCGGTCTGTTCAATATCTAGATGTTTCTGTTTTATTGCGCACTTATATTATTTTTAACGTCCTTGCCACTTCGCCACAGAGTATGTGAAAGGTCGCTTTTCGTTTAATCTATTTGATAATATAACACCGCTTCTAATTAATTGTTGCGTAACTATTAACTATTAACTTTAAACTTGTTTAACGAAATTGGAAAGCAGTCGAATCAGATAGGCTTGAAGATCTATTTTAAATTCAAATTACTCACCTGATATCATCTTCGCCGTAACTTGTGAGTTATCGTAAAACCTGTTTTAGAAATACGCTTTAAAACTCCATAAATCTCATCATTGATTTATGTAGGTACTTATTCCATTTTAAATTAAAAGGAAAGGGGATGACCGCGTCTCCATACAAACGTAGTCCCCATTTTCCTCAATGATCCATGGATCATAATCCATGGAAATTGTAGTTGCATCAAGTGGCTGGTATTTTTATATTATAAAGGAGAATGGGCATTTTGTACCATGAGTGTATACGATTGAGACATATCTCATTTGAAAGGTCTTAACTAGTGCATTATTTAATTGTATGACGCCACCATTGGATAGCATGCAGGGTCCGAGATATTTAAAAAAAAAAGGTTGCGCATATAAACGGTTAATTTATAAAATATCCGCTCTATAACCAGTTATAGCGTATTTTATATGAAAGAATATGAGAAATGCTTCACGCTTATTTACCACCACCATCGGCAAAATACGTACAGGGCAGGAGTGCGATTTTTGAATCTCACCAAGTGACTAATTCTCACCGATGTGAGTGATTTACTATCGGAAATCACTCACATCGGTGAGAATTAGTCACTTGGTGAGATTCAAAAATCGCACTCCTGGAATTAGAAGATGAAACATTTGCTAATATGTAAAAACACCTGTAGCTTAGCGACGCTAACGTGAATACAAAAGTCGTATATTTTTCGTAAATGATACTTGCACTCTAACGTATGCAGAGACCAAAATAAAACGGTTTTATGCGTTAATTAACTGTAATTAACGACGGCCTAATTCTTCTATTGAACACTAGATGGAGCTTTGGCAGCAAAATGGACAACTTTTTCCACTGGCGTATACAATTGAACCTTATCTCAAATGAAAGGTCTCAATCATAGCATTAATTAGTTATATGCCACCGAAGGCAGAAAGCGTGCACGGAAGCCGGTATTCATTATTTTGTGTCTGCGCTGTGGCCTAGCTGTGGCGAAAACTGGAACTAATTAAATCTTGAAGCAAATCAAATTATTTTGTCCAATATTTTTTGATTTGTAATTTTTTTAAGTAGTTACACTACTATATATAAACTGAAAACCGACCGACCGGGTGACCGGGTGGCCTAGTGGTCAGGGCATCAGCCGCGAAAGCTGAAGACGCCAGTTCAAATCTAGCCTCGGACACCGGAGGGTTTGGTCACTTTTTCTGAAGTATATGACATCTATTTTCAGTGGAACTAATTAACTAATACAAAAAAGGTTAACTTTTATACACGTTTACATAGTTTATTGGCCTGAAATTAATTGTAAAAATAAGTAATTCATTTTTTGTGACTTGACAATGATAATAATAAAATGCTATATTGTGCACCAAAAGTAAACACACATACAAAATAAAAAAAAAGAAACAGGATTTAAGTAATTAGGTAACAATAGGTGGTCTTATCGCTAAAAAGCGATCTCTACCAGACAACCTTCAGATAGCGTAACAGTGAACAGAAACAATTTATTTATTATTAATGTTAAATGACCGCAATTAACTACTTAAATAATTAAAATCTGTTACTGGTGACATCTTGTATGCAATAGAAGAACCGACTAAGAGTCGAGTAGTTAAACTACAGAAATATTAATAATGCTGGCTCTCGTTATCGTTGCTTTTTAACGCTTAAAAATCTGTGGTCTAAGGCTTCACGTCGCGTAATTATAAGTTAGTTTCTGAACGTTGACTATAAACTAGCTGTTCTAGGGGGCTACCTTGAACATCAGAATTTGAAGATTCGTCTATTTGCCTTTCTCTGGTGCTTTCGCAAATTCGAGCGATATAGAGGGAAATAGACTAAACTTCCTTTTTCGACTTAGCCCGGTCACAAATTAATACCGTATTTTTTTTATTACGACGGTGGTAAACAAGCATACGGCCAATATGATGGTGAGCGTACGTTGTCATGAGTCATGGTGGAGTTAGACCGACGCACCGGCACGTCGTTTTGTTTAGGGTTCCGTAGTCAACTAGGAACCCTTATAGTTTCGCCATATCTGCCCGTCCGTCCGTCCGTCCGCGGATAATCTCAGTGACCGTTAGCACTAGAAAGCTGAAATTTGGTACTAATATGTATATCAATCACGCCGACAAAGTGGTAAAATAAAAAGTGGAAAAAAATGTTTTATTAGGGTGCCTCCCCTATACGTAAAGTGGGGAGTGATTTTTTTTTTTCATTTGAACCCTAACGTGTGATATATTGTTGGATAGTTATTTAAAAATGAATAGGGGTTTACCAGAATCATTTTTTGATTATGTAAATATTTTCGGAAATAATCGCTCCAGAAGTAAAAAAAAATGTGTCCCCCCCTCTAACTTTTGAACCATAAGTTTTAAAAATATGAAAAAATTTCAAAAGTAGAACTTTATAAAATCTTTCTACGAAAATTATTTTGAACTTGATAGGTTGAATAGTTTTTGAAAAAAAAATACAAAATAATTTCTGAACTAAGTTTGTAATTTAACCGTATAATCAGGTGTTTATTGTACCTGTAATTGCTACAAAATCACAATGAAATGACGTGCTTTCAAATAAAGTAAAAACGGTGAAAATCGGTTCACCCAATAAAGAATTATCCCATAAAACGACTCGGACCTGGGTATGTCCTTAAACTACGTCCGGACCCGGTTTTGTCCTTAAACTACGTCCGGACCTGGGTATGTCCTTAAACTACGCCAAAAAGAGAGGTATGGGTACTGCGAATGACATCTCGCTAAGTGTGGTAGGGCACGTTCAGCGAATATCATCGCTCAAATCTGGAGCAGAGCCCGACTGGGGAAGTACCTCCACCTTACAGAAAACCACAGCCAAATAGCACTAGACCCTACTCATAGTGTTGTGTTCCTGCTGGTGAGTAAGGTTGCCAAAGAGCTCAAAGAGGACCCAGTGTGTTGACGATGAGGGACCTTCTTGTTCCTTTAGTCGTCAACACAGTGAATCCTCCTTTTTGTAAAGGGTCGGCAACGCGCATGTGACTCCTTTGGAGTTGCAGGCGTCCATAGGTTACGGTAGCTGCTTACCATCAGGCGGGCCGTATGCTTGTTTGCCACCGTCGTTGTATAAAAAAAAAAAAAAATAAATAAATAAAATATAAATCATCTTCCATACTTTAAGCTCGCGCGCAATAGTTTACTTAATTTGCCGATAGATGTCGCTGTACGTGGAACGCTCATATCATATCCTACATGGCGGTGTTATTTTAACTCTTAAGTGGGGACACTTACTGTGACGGACGGAAAACTACGGAACCCTACACTGAGCGTGGCCCGACACGCTCTTGGCCGGTTTTTTTAATGTTCATTTTAATAATGTCATTTATAATTCTGGAAGCTAGCTCCATCTAGTGACGAGTAAAAAACTTAGAACTTCATTAAGCACAATTAATTAACATACAAAGTATATATATTTTAGTTCCTGCATCATTGGAGCTAAAGTATATATTACGAAAAATAGTTTATAAAAATACCTTTGACATGTAATATACGCCTCCCGTATACACATTATCTTGGCTCTAAACCAAGCGATATTCATATCAAGCTTAGTTTAAATTAATTAATTCTAGCCCTGTAAGTATTCAAACGTGGGGTGTTGTACACAGAATTGAACCATTTCTCATATGCTTTCAGATAAACCATGCTATAATGGATTACATATCGTATCTTTAAAAAAAATGCTCTTTATATGTTCGCTCTTTTTTTTTTATATCTCGGTCCCTGCACGATATCCAACAATGGTGCCATATAATAAAATAATCCTGTGATTACGAGCTTTAAAACGAGATACGTCTCATTAGTATACATCCATGGTACACTCCCCATACAAAAATGCCCATTCTCCTTTTCGGTACTCCATAATCGCTATATCTCGTAGATAAAACCAAATTATTTGAAATATTATTTCCCTTGTGGGACTATGTATGTACTCCTTTCCCCCTTTTCAATGTTATTTTGTACACAAACTTTGCAGTTTTTGTGTATAAAAATACACAATAACATACAAACGACATAAGTTTGAAAATGTTTACAGCAGACTGATGACTAAAACGTTAGTTCCCTCTTCTGTCACGATATTTCTGTTTTACCTACCTACCATTTTTTTTTCCCAAAATTTAAAATATTGACGATTTGTGTAACAAATAACTAGTGTCCGACCGAAGGTTTGGTTTCGGTTTGTGTCAGTTTCGGCTAAAAAACGTGTTTCGGCCCAAGATTCGGTTTCGCCAAAAAAACGGTCGAACCTTTCGGCCGCGCCGAATCTTTCACCATTGTACTGAATCTGCCAAAATGGCAAAAACGGAACCCTTATAGTTTCGTCATATCCGTCTGTCCATCCGTCCGTCCGTATGTCACAGCCATTTTACTCGGAAACTATAAAATGTATCTTAATAAAATAAAACATAAGGTGTATATTGTATGCCTCTATTTAGTTATGTAGTTAAATTGCAGAAAATAATATTTAAGGGGGGGGGGGGGGCTCCATACATGTAACTAAATTTAAAAAAAAAATTAAACCAAATATCAACATGTAGCTAAAATTTGTACGATTTAAACATGTTCATCAAAGTTTCGGTTACGGTTTCGACCAAAACTGGATTCAGAGCCGAACCTTCTGTTTCGGTTTCGATTTCGGCAAAAAAACATGTTTCGGACGGACACTACAAATAACATGCTAATACATACCAACAATTGCGATGTGAACATATTAATTGTTCTATAGTCGATATATGCATCGTATTATTTATATTAGTGCGAGCTAGAGCGGAAAAACCACTACTTACCCTTTCGATCTAATTTTAACAAATGGGGCGAGAATCCTTGAAACGTCCCTAGTGCAATGCAAAAATAATAAAGGAAAATGTCTTCGAAATATTAAGCTGTGAAAACATTTTGGTTGATATTTAAACTGGCCGGTCCAGAAAGTCCCTTCCATCCGTCAGAGAACTGGATTTTATTAACCTTTATCCCATCAACCCGACCCATATGGTACTTCTAAAAGATGAATGTCACCCTTTAAATAATGGAAGCTCTCTTGCCAAATTTACAATTCTGGTCCCATCCGGAAGAAAGCATGAAACTTTAAATAAATAAATAAATCTGTCTCCTAACCTCTCGATAGAATGGTAAACTGTAGTATTCGAAACTTTTAGACTCGACACATAAAAAAAATTAAAAATTAAAGAAAAAGTATACCCATGCATGTTAAGATATACTGCACTCGATTCCACTTTCGATTCTGAACAAACAGTTTTTAGTCTTGGGAGTAACACGTTGTATACATATAAATACTTAAATACATAGAAAAGCCGTGATAAGCACACAAATAAATGCCCTGACCAGGATTCGAACCCGGGACCTCCTGCTTCGTAGGCAGGGTCACTACCGACTAGGCTAGGAGGCCGTTAAACTTTGCATGCACGTATTATGAAAAAAATAGAAGTGGCAACAGGTCGTCAACTGATTGTTTCCAACCCCTCCCCCCACTTTTGTGTCCCGATTTACATTTTTTAAAGAAAACATTCTCCATTAAATTCTCTACAATACTTGTCAAGAAGTATATTGTTAGGCCTTATAGTTTGCAAATTATGAGTCGGGAAAATTGTGGTGAGATGTGTTTTCTGCCATAAGTACTTATATTATAACACATTACGACTCTCATAATACGTCTCGTATGGGTCGTCTAGTACCCATAATACAAGCCTTATTGAGCTTACTGTGTGCCTAGGTCGATTTGTGTAAGGTTGTCCTATTATATTTATTTATTTTATTACGAACCGTATGGAGCGACGTAGGAGACACTGGGAAATCCAAAATTGGTTTAGAAGTAAACTTAATGGCTAAAGACCTACTTTTGGTGCTCTTTAATGGAAATAGCCCGTCCACAGCCAATATTTCAACATTTAATGCCTTTCTTGCTAGGTTGATGTTTTCCTAGTCGCCCATACTATTTGTATGACGGTGTAACATTGCTCTTCTTAATTCGCGCGACACATAAATTGAAAACTGTAAGTGAGATTTTTATGAATAACAGGTATTCTTCATTGGAAGTTACGTGGTAACTTTTGCCATTTTTATTAAAAATGTGAAAGACTGCAAATTGGGATACAAAAGTAGGGGGGACGGGCGGAAACACTTACGGACGACCTGTTTCCACTTCTATTTTTTTTCTTATTGTTATAAGCTAATGACACAATAATGAGAGTAATAGAACCCATCTGGTTAGATTGTTATATTATCCTCATTGCTAGATCCAGGCATCTGGCAGCTTTTAATATATTTTCACATTGGAACAAAAAACAGTATTATTCCGGAAACAATAACAGTACTTTCGCGCCAAACAATGAATAACATTAACGTCATTTGGCACTACTTTCCCCCATCAAAAAATTTGGCAATGATGTAATCTAATTATTTCTCATAATATTGCATCAAACCCAGAACTCTAGGATTGGTTTTCTTGATGTGGTATGCATTCTTTGACCTCCACCACTTTACAGCTGCCAGATGTCCAAATCTAGAAATAAGCATAGTATAGCAAACTGACAAGAGGGGTTTCTTTGCTTTCATTATTGTGTCAAATCTAACGCGGTTAGCTCTCCGTCTATACGTGCATACAAAGTTTCACGCGTTTTTCTGGATGGGACCAGACACCAGTGGCGGCGCGTTCATAGAACACGATTCCCGTCGGCTTGCCTAATTCTCAGGCACCTGAGTTTTCCTACAGCTCATGAAGAAATTTTAAGCCAAATTAAGCTCCGGCTTGCCTAAGAAAACTTTTGACCCATCGCCGCTGCCAGACATATGAGTTAGACTGACGTATTATTTGAGATATCTGCCCGCAACTGAGCCACAATCCCTTGTCAACCGCCAAAGCTATTAAAAATGATGAAAAAACTTATTCTTTAAATTCACGACTGTATCTATTTTTTCCTTCAGTTTTAAAGTAAGTCTTATCGCAGGTAATTCCTCTGCTTCCTGTAAAAGTATGAAGGTATATATGTTGCCTTACCACCCGCGTTTTCCCAGGTTACATTTCCTCAATGCTCCAGTTACAATTTCTCGGTAAAAACTAGTTTTTACTGTTCTGTACTTGTTTCAGGATGGATCAATCGAGTTTGAGGAATTCATAAGAGCGTTATCAGTGACGTCACGTGGAAATCTAGACGAAAAATTACATTGTAAGTACCTTACCACACTAAACTACCTACTCATATTACTGCTCTTGCATAATATGTGCATACACAGTGCAGCACTACGAAAAGTGTCTTGATTTGACTTGCAACCTTTTTGGAATTTGTAAGAATAAAAAACACAATTACGATATAAAATTTGTACAGTCGCCATCAAATATATCGGAGCGGCCAAGGTACACAAAAATATCTGAACATGCACTTTATCGCCTTGACAATAGAAGCGTTGTTCAGATATTTGTGACCACCTTGGCCGCTCCGATATATCTGATGGCGACTGTACATTAGTAATCTAGCTGATATGTCGTGGTCGAGTTAGGATAATCAGAAGCAGGAGGAACAAGATACCTACTTCATAAATATTAAATACCTACTTTGAAACATTCGGTAAATGTAAATTGCCTTATTCTTGTTTTTGTGTAGACGCCGAAAATCTGCCTTTCTTAGCTCAAAGACGTAACTGCCGTGAAAATGATTTTAGTGTAGGTACAGTCGCCATCAAATATATCGGAGCGGCCAAGGTACTCAAAAATATCTGAGCATGCATTTTACCGCCTTGAGAATAGAGGCGATATTCAGATATTTGTGACCACCTTGGCCGCTCCCTTTATATCTGATGGCGACTGTTCCTATAGTATTTGTCAATTTTATATATCCTTACGCTCCTTTGTATGAGGGCCAACCCGCATTAGCTCGGTTTTAATTACATGTGTTACTGGCGAAAGTTTGTCAGTACTCGTACAGGCATAGTCAAAAATATCGATGCGATTTTTGGAGTATTATATAATATACCTTATCGTGAAATAAATAAATATTATAGGACAATCATACGCAAACCGACCTAGTCCCACAGTAAGCTCAATAAGGCTTGGTTGTACAGGGTACTACTACTACTAGACGACGATAGGACATCACAGATAGTTAGATATATTTATATCTATCCAACTATCTACAGTTGCCATCAGATATATCGGAGCGGCCAAGGTGGTCAAAAATATCTGAACAAAGCCTCGATTGTCAAGGCGATAAAGTGCATGTTCAGATATTTTTGAGTACCTTGGCCGCTCCGATATATTTGATGGCGACTGTACGTACCCGTACCCGTAACCGGTATCAATGATTATATTTACCTACTCCTATTATTTTTCAGGGGCCTTCCGGCTATACGACGTCGACAACGACGGGTACATCACGCGAGACGAAATGTATAACATAGTCGATGCGATTTACCAGATGGTGGTACGTGCTCTAGTTTTTACTTATAACCATTTTTGCTTATACTAATAACCAATATTACACATCAACTAAGTACATTTACGCTAAGCGGTTAGGTATACTCGTAGAAATTATCGGAGTATTTTGGATTACTTACAAGTAGCTTTTTGGGAAAAAAATAGTGCGGATACCTGGCTAATCCTTAGCCCAGGCCAGGAAACCAGTTTTTTATCTTCAAAGTAGGCTGTAAAAATGCATAACCACGTTGTGAATGAATTGCACGATAAAGTGCATGTTCAGATATTTTTGAGCAACGCTCCGATATATTTGAAGGCGACTGTACAATGGAGGTTAATAAACTTGGCTAGAATTGTTTTTATTCTCTCTTGAACAACAAAATATCCATGCTAATGCTAAGACGTCTGTTCATTCACGTTCACAGGGCCAGACGCCTCAGCCGGAGGATGAGAACACGCCGCAGAAGCGCGTCGACAAGATCTTCGACCAGATGGACAAGAACCACGACGACCGGCTGACGCTCGAGGAGTTTCGCGAGGGCAGCAAGGCCGACCCGCGCATCGTGCAGGCGCTGTCGCTGGGGGGCGATTAATCCACAGTCATCCTCTCGCCGGACTTCACATTTACTTAGAGCTACCAACGCAACGCCGCCGTGTCGTTGGGTCTACCTTCGCCTTTCCCTTATCCCGGCCTCATCTGTGAGAAACTTTAATTGAAAAGTTCCATTTAATTACTTACTTCTAAGAATAATGTAATCTCAACCGACTAAAAATCTCCTAATATGTATGTATAACCATAACGTACGGCGGATGTTCATTATAAAAAGTATTTGCCAATATGAACAAAGGGCAAAGCTGAGGCGTTATTTTTAATTTGATTTTTTCAGTTTGAAGTGTGATACTCTATTATTATTATGAAAATACTTAAATTATGTTCTGCTCAACATAGGTATAAAAAGTGTATTAAATAGTCACTGAGCAGAATAATAATAAATAACATCGTAATGTATTAAAACTGATAATCTGTGAGATTGATATTTTGATATGATTTATTACCGAAGAAGGTTTGTAGTTTGATGTTAGGGCAATCGCAAACGAGCGGTCGCAGCTTGCATCTTTCGACTTTCTAGAGCTACTAGCCGAACACTCATACCTGTTTGTTTTTTTTGCGTAATACTGCATAGGAAAGAATACATTTTATTCTAAGAAAATATAAAATTTTACAGTTAAAAAAGTATTTAACTACCTTGAAATTACCTCGACATTCAATTCGTGTTGGCAAATTACAAGCTCTTGAATGTAAATGCTGATTACCTGTCGATTGTTTTCGTGTCGACTTCACTGACAGCGAAGTAGTAGTAGTGATTTTAAAATAGTCCTGTAATTTAGTTGCTAGATACATAGCTTGAGTTTACCCGCTTTATCCGTGCGAGAGCGATGAAATAAGGCTTGTCAGCCGACTTTTTTCAAAGGTATTTCATAGACATTATTTGTAGACTACGTACTTTCTAAGTCAATATTGCTGTTACATGTATTCTTTACTTATTAGATATACATAACTTTGATCTTACTGTAGGTATGTTTGAGTTGTAGCGTCTATGGCCACATGGGCACATAATCAAGTACAGAAAAATATTCAGTAGTCACCGATAAATTCGACGGGGTTTAACCTGAGAGTAGATAGTCAAACACCAGGCGGTCAGAGCACCGCAAAACCGAAGCCACGTCTGCTGTGGACGCCGTCGCAATGAGTTTATTCCCAGTTAGGTAGCTAAGAGCATTTTCACACTGCCCGATCCGATATCGGATGTCGGATGGCACAAGGAAAAAATAAGCTGCTAGAGAGTAGGTACCCTATGGCATTAAGTCCGCCTTTTTTGCGTAAGTGCTTTGTTTTGAGCAATTGACATTTGGTGTTTTAAAAAAAAATACAGAAATACACAAAATTTTAATTTGTCTTCTTCGTGGTCCTATCCGACATCCGATATGGGATCGGATAGTGTGAAATTGCACTAACATCCATCCGGCCAGCTGTGGACTTCAATGCTTCTGTTCGATTGCCTATAATAGGTGTTTTAACTACTGGGAAAACCCCCCTGAAAACAACATCTACCGTTTATTAATTATACCTACATCTAAATGCAGCGTATTAGTTAGTAGTCATTTAATGATCTCAACACAAAAAGTTACCAGTTTACTGTTATTGTTGATCAATAATTGTTAGGTTTTTAAGAGTTGCGCCCCATTAACGTTAAATTTGCATTATGGGACAATGTAAAATTTTTGGCACGTATATTAAGCGTTTTTGGGTTTTTACAGCCCCCATTAAATATATTAAAGTTAATCGAAATAAAAAGTAATGAAGGTGTGGCGAGGCCACAGTTAGAAATCATTTTTTAACAGTTTTTGCACGAGTACAATTTTGAAACTACGTAAATAAAATGACGTGTAAAATTTGTGAACTTATGACGAGTAATTTAAATTTAAAATGTAAGAGGCAAGTGTCGATAAACAACTAATCGTTGTTGTGAATTCGAAAGCAATTCGTTAGTGATAAAGGGCGTAGGTACTTACCATCCGAGTGTGGGGTGAGAGCGTAAGTAATGTAAGGTAGAGATAATGAGTGAGTCGAGCCCTGTGCCTTCATCAGTCGCAGCCTTCAAACCCGTCGCCTACAGCCTTATGCATTCGGCTTCCCTCCGCTCTGGCATAAGTCGAGCCAGAAGACATATTTATTTATTTCCCTATTATCGGTTGCATCGCTTACAAAAACCAACCACTAATTAAATACTACTAAATTAGAAGGTTGGAGTACGTAAACTTACCTTTAGAGACGAACGAGAGAATGCCACGTTAAGAGTACCTTAAAATCTAAGGCCTTTTATTATTTAAATAAAGCCTTTAAGTACCAGATTGACAAAATTTTCTTTAAAATCTGGGTAAGTTATTAGGGTTCGCATTCACTCACTAGTCGTGTATAAACAAACAAACAGACAAATAAGTGCATATTAGTAATGTACCTTCTTTGTTAATTAAAGTTGAAACTTATGAATGTATTAGTCGTAGAGATATGAAGTAGATTGTGTATATTACCTTTCAACTAGCACGTTTCCGCACCGCGTTCGGCCGCGCGCCGGTCCATGGGGCACTCACTGTTCTAACATCTTTGCCAAATGTAGATGTACAAATAACTCTTTGAATACTTACATACTTGTTAACATCTCTCCATCCTTTTCGGCGAATCCTGAATACATATTTTTTGGAGGACTTTTGGATATTTCCGTTAGCGACTCTCACTCTAACCTAATAGTTTCGATGTAAGGATTTATAACCTAAGGTAATCTATTCATCTGCAGCTTTATACGATAACAGTGTTATCTTTCGCTTGTAAACTCTCTTATGATATTTATACTAATCTATAAAAAATGCTAATTGTAAGCCTTAAGATTGGGTGATATGAGTGCAGTGGCCTGGAAAAGTAAAACTATTACTAATTACAAAAATAAACGTATAATAGTATTCGTGCATATTTTATGCTTATTTCAACTATCTCAGGGATAGAAAAATAAGTTCACTTGATTTCATTAATATTTGAATTCTACTTGAAAAAAATATGAGATACATTAGACGATGAGAAATCGAACTATGTCCAACGCAGGATTTTTGCAAAATTTAAACCTACCTACCTAATTAATAAGATTGCTCAGATATTAATGAACCCAACTTGTGTACATGGTGTAATAAAAATAGTGGTGATCCGTTTAAGAGCCTAAGAGCGGTTTCGCACTACGTCCGATCCGAATCCGATCCAAACCCGTGAAAATATGGTCCGAAGTAGCCGTAGAACTATTTCTATGGTAATTTATAATAACTATTTCTTTCCGAAATGGGATGACGGAGATCGGATCTAGTGCGTAAATTACCATGGAAATAGTTGTACGGCTACTTCGGACTATATTTTCACGGATTCGGATCGGACGTAGTGCGAAACCGCTCTAATTGGTATCGTATTGCGACTAATAAAAAGTAGGATTAGAATACGATACCGATTATGCCCTTAAACTGATCACCAGCATTTTTTGTACACCTTGTATTATGTACCTACCTATATGTACGGTCAACCAATTTGATTCCTAGGCCACCTTGCCGTAATGAATGACAGTTGCCCGTGGATACGTATAAACGTAACCTATTAGCTACCAAATTAGCTATTGTGGCAAGGTTCTAGAGTGGCCTAGGAATCAAATTGGTTGTCTGTACCTACAAATCAGTTGGATACAAATACCTATATGCTCAATTGCTCAGCCTTTGAGATATACGTTTTTCTGGACTAAACTGGTATTTGAATACAAAGAATCTTTAATATTTTGTTACAGGGCCTAGTAAATATTTTTAACAGTTAGAACATGCATAAAGCTTAAAGTTAAGAGCTGAGTTTAGCTTGAGAAATCTATCTGATGGTCACTGCACTAAAGAGCCCGGCTAGAATAAACATTCTCATTTCTATTCTTATTGCATTTTCCGAGTATTCGGAGTTTCCAAATAAACTTACTTGTACTTGCTTCGGACTGTGAGTCAATTTATGTCATTAGACAATTTTTATAGGCGTAAAGAAGTTAACGAACTAGAGTAGGAAAATTGTTGCGGGCTGTGCATTTCTAATAGGATAAAGTAGCCTACGATACGACATAAATATTAACAATGATCTATACAAGAGCTACCACAGTGCACAGGTGAGGCAACACTGTGGTCACGCCGAGCTTACTTCCATGTGTTTGCTTCATCTTGCATCTACGTACTTTATTGATTTCGTTTACTTTAAGATTAAATAAATACCTACACCTACCTATATTTAAATATTACAAATAAGTTTATTTACTATTTAAATGTTTAGCAATATCTGGTACATACTAATGGCAAATAAATCTTAGAAAATTGTTGTTGTTACTTATCGCTGCTTCAATTGACTACTACACATTTACAATTCAAAAATATATTCAAAATATCTCGTAATTTCAGGAATGGAAATTGGGAATCACCAAAATTAAGTAGTGTGCTGGTGCGATAGCTTGATTTTACGCGTAGGAGACTGACGTTTACCGTACATGATGGGTACTAAAATTATAGAATGACGAACACGAAAAACATCTAAGCAACTCAAAAGCAACTCAACCGGAGAAAAATGGCGTTTGTTAAGTTAAATGCGCTTTTTCTAGAATTACAATAAGATGCAAGCTGGTAATTAAGTGGAAATACCTACGTGGGAAATACGGTCGGGCTTAATGTAAAAAAACTAGATTGTGGGAATACACCAAAAGAAAGCATGACTTGACCGCGCCATAGGCCATATAGGGAGTACACGAATTTACCACGGAGTATACCAAAAGGTGACACTGCGTGCCTTATCAATCTCATCATCAACAATGTCATAGGGGTCGCTACGAGTATTTACTGTTAATGCTGTTTTTCTTTAGTTGTTATGAATACATACTGAAGAATTAAAAAGTTATTTTGTCAAAACACGGGACTTCATCGCGTACACATACTTTTATTAATTTCCTGACATTTCGAGCGTGTCGTAACGCTCGTGGTCGCAGGCAGAAGGGCGAGAAACGGGGAAGTAGATAGGGGGAGACCACCACCGTACACACCAGGGATGTAACAGATGTGGTTTTATCGGAACCGAAAGCGGAATCAGATGTTATAAATTTAGTTTATCGGAACCAGAAACGGAATCGGAACCGAAAACGGAAGCGGAACCAGAATCGGAGCCCGAGTGTTAGCAGCACGTGGCATAAGCGGGGACGTGAGCAAATGACAGGTATAAACCTGTTTGTTTTTTTTTTGACGGCGCTCATTTCCCCCCGCTGCATTGCTATGACATCCGATATAACTTCTGTTTTGAAAGTAACAGAACCAGAACCGAAGCGGATGTTTAAAACCAATCAGAAGTTCCGACTTAACGGAACTCTGTAACATCCCTGGTACACACAAAGTTAGCGTGTTTCATAATAAATATCATAATCATCATTATTATTATATGTCGGTAGAGCCACTTTTTCTCACTACATCACAGATGTTTTAGACATAGAAAGCTTACTAGATAGCGATGAACACTTATTTATTATGGCTTTCTATTCTTCCATGGCAACTGAATTAGGTTAATTAATACTTGTTTAAGTGACACCATCTACAACAATGATGAGGCATGCGACTTTTTATGGAGATTTTATTACTTAGGCGGAATACATAAAGCCTGTACACGATAAAATCCGGGAACGCATGATATGTAAAATATTTTTTTCGGATTCACATATTAAAACAGTTATTTTATTTAAATAATTTGTGATTATAGAAATATATAATAAAAATAGAATCATATTACAATTTTATGGGCTTGGTTTTGCCAAATATATTCATCATATCTTAAATGTTTCTTCCAACGTTTTTTGATAAGCTTCACTCGCTTCCTGCTAGAATGCCACGATTGTATTTATATTTTCACAAGCTGTTTTATGCTCATTAGAATGTCATCTTGACAAAAAAACGTTTTTAACTCTTTTCTACTCGAGGTAGTCAGGAAGACTTTCTACACTCTTCTTCTTCTTCCTAGCCTTATTTCATTTATTTGGGGTCGGCTCTCCTTATATAGCTTTGCCTCTTTAAGGTCTTTTTGGACAAGCCCCATCCATGTTGTCTTGGGCATCCCACGTCCCCTAGGCTTCTCATCTCTAACAACTTTCTCGTCATGTGGTCTGTTGGGCGCCTCATAACGTGGCCATGCTATCGAAGTCACCTTTCTGTGAGTTTTACTTGGATTGGCCTCACTCTGAAACTGCCTCTAACATGGATGTTTTAATATGATCTAAAAGAGTTACTCCGCCAGCCCATCTGAGAATCCTCATCTCCGCAGCGTGAAATTTGTTGGCTTGTTCTTTTTTAAGAGGCCAGCATTCAGAGCCGTATGTCATTGCCGGATGCACAGCCGCCTTGTAAACTTGGTGTTTAATGTGAACCGGCATACGTTTATCGCAGAGAACGCCCGAAAGCTCACGCCATTTCACCCATCCAGTATTGATACCATTAATGACATCTGATTCAATGGTTCCATCGTTTTGTATATTGGACCCAAGAAGAACTCGTTTACGTCTTCGCTAATCAAAACTATGTCATCCGCGTAGAGCAGATCCCACGGAGGTGACGTTGTATATGCGACGTGAGGTGATCCATCACTAAATTTAACAAAAACCCGCTGATCGTTGGTGGACTCCAACCCCTACATAGAATTTGTCACTAGTGCCATCAGGACTTCGTATTACTGACCGTGCCTGCGTGTCTTTGTACATTTCCATCACAATAGAAATATAGTATTCTGAAACATTTCTAGGAAGACTTTCTAAACCAAGCACGAGGCTTGTTGTGGATTTGGTTTTTGTATTTTTTGACGAAGCATGTTGTGGATACTAATTTTGACTGTAGAAACTATGACGAAACCTGCGCTGTGGATATGATATGAGGTGTGTGACAATTTTTACTGTGATTTAATAAAGATTATATTACTTATACAGCCAAGCACTGAAAGTAGTTTTAATATGGGAGAATTTTTGTCAAAAACTCAAATTCACCAAAGTTAGAACTGTTTCAATCTGAATACATCGAGAAAATGTTAGCTGTTGTGAAAAGGAAATGTAATAAGGTATAATTTGGTATATCCAATTAAAAAAATAAAAATATTCTTAACAGGAAAATTTGGTAAACAGTCAGAAGACCGTGCATAAAACAATAGGTATAGGTAGGTACTGTTGAATATATAATTATCAAAGCCACAGACAACCTAACGTTAAATTGTGTTTGTAATTTTATTACGTAGTTTGATATGATAACCAAACATTATATAAAAAATGCTGCTTGAAAATGCATATTCAATCAAGAGATTTACTATATCATGCGTGGCCGGATTTTATCATGTACACGCAGTCTTTACTTAGCGGAATTTAGTAGACCATAGACATTCTACAGACGGCTGCATTTCGTCTATGGACTCCATGGTCGACAGAATTCCACGGAGTTGGGCTGAATTCCGCTCAGTTAGTGGTAACCCATACTAGGTAAACAAACAAAAGTTAATTTTATTTAATCATCAGAATCATCAATTCATCACTCATCACATCATTTAATTTAACTTTTTAATTTAAAATTAAATTAAATTAAATATTTATTTGCATCGGAAACTTTCCATATCATGTTAGTAAGTACAACTTTTATTATTAGACTTATAAAAACTTTTTAATTTACAGCAAATAAATCTATATCGGATGCTATTCAGGCATTAAGAACCGTTGCCGAAAAACACAGAGCAAATTGTCTTTATTTATTTAGAAAAGGCTTTTGACAGAGTTCCCCGAAAATTAGTCTGGCAAGCAATCAGAGCGCAAAACATTCCCGAAAAATATATCAACATAATCAGGGACATGTATCACAACTGGAGTCAAAAGCCCAGGTGGCCAGGTGGCCAAGTCAAAGTCGGTGTTCATTAGGATTTAATCTAGTAATGGATTATTTAACCAAAGATTTACAAACACCAGTGCCATGGTGCATGCTCTACGCAGACGACATACTGCTCGTCACCAAGTCAGCTGAAGACATGCAAATCCAGCATACATCTTGGACAAAGCTTTGGAACAAAATGGCTTTAGGAAGAGCAGGAGCAAAACTGAATACATGCAATGCAAATTTTCTACCGAAGCCCAAGGCGACAGAGACGTGTGCATCGGAGAACTTCCTCTACCTAAAGTAACTAGGTTTAAATACCTAGGATCTGTCATTACGTCTGATGCAAATATAGATGCAGACGTCTCACATCAGACTGTATGGCTTAAATGGCGAGGCTTATCTTTAACGGCCTCCTAGCCCAGTCGGTAGTGACCCTGCCTACGAAGCAGGAGGTCCCGGGTTCGAATCCTGGTCAGGGCATTTGTTTGTGTGTTTATCACAGATATTTGTTCCTGAGTTATGGATGTTTCTATGTATTTAAGTATTTATCTATTATATATATCGTCGTCTAGTACCCATAACACAAGCCTTATTGAGCTTACTGTGGGCCTAAGTCGATTTGTGTAAGATTGTCCTAAAATATTTATTATTATTATTATTTATTATTAACCGGAGTTCTATGTGACAGCTATATGCCCATAAAAACAAAAGGAAACTTCTACAAAACGGCAGTGACCTGCCATGGCTCGGAGTGCTGGGCTATACAGAAATGTCATGAGCAAATCCTGCACGTAAATGAGGTGAAGATGTTAAGCTGGGCTGGCGGTGTCACAAGACTCGACAGGATAAGAAACGAGCAAGTCCGCGGAAATTTCAAAGTAGCTCTAATTCAAAACAAGCTTCTTGAAACTCGTTTACGATGGTACGGGCTCACTTAAAGAAGAGGAAAACACCATATCTTTTTTTTTTTTTTTTTATACCACGACGGTGGCAAACAAGCATACGGCCCGCCTGATGGTAAGCAGCTACCGTAACCTATGGACGCCTGCAACTCCAAAGGAGTCACATGCGCGTTGCCGACCCTTTACAAAAAGGAGGATTCACTGTGTTGACGACTAAAGGAACAAGAAGGTCCCTCATCGTCAACACACTGGGTCCTCTTTGAGCTCTTTGGCAACCTTACTCACCAGCAGGAACACAACACTATGAGTAGGGTCTAGTGTTATTTGGCTGTGGTTTTCTGTAAGGTGGAGGTACTTCCCCAGTCGGGCTCTGCTCCAGATTTGAGCGATGACATTCGCTGAACGTGCCCTACCACACTTAGCGAGATGCCATTCGCAGTGCCCATACCTCTCTTTTTGGCGTAGTTTAAGGACATACCCAGGTCCGGACGTAGTTTAAGGACATACCCCGGGTCCAAAGATATCGTAAACATTGCGTTAAAACTTCCCGAACGCCCTAGACACAAAGGCAGACCAAAATCCACGTGGTGATCCAATATTAGTAACGACCTGAAAAATCTGAACATCGAACAAGAAACAGCCCAGAATCGATCACTCTGGCGCAAACTGATAAGGAGACCCGACCCCACGTAGGTGGGACAAAGGAAGGAAAAATAAGATCAGTTAATTTAACTTTTTTCTCGACAATATCTTGACAGGGAACTTCTTGAGGTTTACCTACATGTGTATAACTATTAATATTGTTCTTAATTTATTAAAAAGCCTTTGTCAATAAGACGTCTATATCGGCTTCTTTAGGCCTTTACATTACTTACTATTCTGTATGTAAATATTCCCATCTGTTCCCGCCTCGACCACCCCGGCGATGGCGGGAACAGATGGTAATGATTACTATGAAAAACCCCTGCGGGCATGGATGGGAATACGCCATTATTATACGTACAAAAGGTGCATTCCCATAGGACCCCGCTTCGGTCGCGCGTAGTTTTGGCGATGGAGGGGACAAGTGGAAATGATTACCATGAGATAACCCTAGAACATTTAATAAAAAAACCTATTCCCTTCATCCTATTCCTATTCTCCGGCGGGCACACATGGGAATACACCGTACAAAGGTAGCCACTCGAAAATCAAATAAAGGGCCGATTCGACATGCCAAACTGCGAAACGTCGTGGCTCTCACACTTGTCTCGCTAGGTGATAGAGTGAAATTCATCTGTCCACACCTAACTGTCAAACTGTCAGTAGGTCTCGCTAGAGCGTTTTGTCTATGGCTATGGCCACCATTTTAGATGTCACTCTTGAGTGATTCCACCCCAAATTTCAACTGTCACAAAAATTGTGATCTCATAGTTGTCTCGCTACCTACTGTCAGTTATGCCATGTCGAATAGAGGCCCTGCTTTACAAGTTTTATATATAACTAAATGAATGTGGATACATACCTCGTAATGCTTCTTATTTTCTGTAGTAATTTAAAAAGCACTGGTAGCCTGGCGATAAGACGTCAGACTTTCAATCCGGAGCTCTCGGGTTTCGGTCCACTTTCCACCAGTCACTTTTCGGTGAAGGAAAACGTCGTGAGGAAATCGGACCTAATCCCAAAAAGGCCTAGTCCCCTCTGGGACGAAGATCAAGTGGCAGACGCTTTCATAAAAAATAAGTGCCTACCCCAATTCCTGGGATTACTTTGCCGAGCGGACCCCAGGCTCAATAGAGCCGTGGCAAAAAGACGCGACAAACGCTAGGAAGAGTATTTAAATATTTTAAATAGGAGGATACCTGAACATAGTAGTGGCAGATTTCGTCCTTAACATTCTTAGCACCTAGTTTTGCGAGAGAATTATTAATAAAGGAGTCGTACGCTTATTTTTTTTATTATTTCTGATGAGGCTTATTCTTCTTTACCGACAACGGTTACTTTCTCCGTATTTTACTTATGTGTGTAAGCATAATTAGAAACTTAACACGTTACAGTCGTGACGCTATGTAATGAAATCGTAACATATTTATGTTTTATAAACTTAAACAAATGGGCAAAAACCTTTCCATCACAAAAAAAGAACGATCCACGAAGCACATACACCAACGCTTTCACAGAGGAATTGGTTTACAGTGGCCTTATAGAGAGACGGTTTTCAACTTTTGTAAGTAGGTAACATTTAATCAAAATTCAAGTTTTTGTTCAAAAAGTTTAGAATTTTTAAAATAAGTATAGATTATCTTGCAGTTTCTGTAAAAATATTATTTTAATAAATCTATATTGTGTATGGGTACCGATTTTATAATTTGTCCCGACATGAGCACCAGCACACACTCATTCTTCATTATTGTAGGTCCCCTGCTTGCCTATCCGTTGCTGTTAAGTTCGGTGCAAAGCACTAAATATATATTTTTTTTAAAACCTACCTAATGTAACTATCTTTACGTGTATATAATTAGTAATTATCTTCTTAATTATTATTCGCCTACTATTACTAGTTTAATACGGAAATATTCACTTTTAATATCAATGATTGGTAAATAAATAAACCATATTAAAATCGGGTCACTTATTTATTTTCCAGTCCTTTACTACACCACCCAATACTACGAGTGTAATGCAGTTCACACGTCCACACTCCACGGCCGCGAGACGACGGGCTAACAAACACAAAACATGTTGTTTAAATTATGGCTATGTACAGTCGCCATCAGATATATCGGTGTAGTCAAGGTGGTCACAAATAGATATTTGTTCAGATGAACAACGCCTCTATTTTCAAGACGATAAAGTGCATGTTCAGATATTTTTGAGTACCTTGGCCGCTCCGATATATTTGATGGCGACTGTACGTCAACACCAATAGACGGAGAGCTGGCTACGTCAGATATGATACAATAATGATAGCAACTAAACCTCTTTAGATCTAGTCACACTACTCATACACTAGGCGCATTGTGTGGCCTGTAATACCAGCAAAAATAAAAACTATCGATCAAAGAGAATGTATAGAGGAGCACAGTCTAAGAACTTTTTGAGACTCCGGGTTTGATAGCTTTAATAGAGCACTCTACGGCCCCTTCCATTATGCGGTAGCTTTAAAGCGCCATCAGAACCAGAGTTACCGTAATTGTATCGGGTTGTACAACGCCATCTAAAGTAATCAAACTTGGAGCCTCTAAAGTTCTTAGACAGGGTGGTCCTTAGACATTTCTCTTAGTTAAATCAATGACGCGTAGTCAGAGTGACCGCGAGGTAACCGGATGGCTCGCGGTTTTTAAGCTCATGAAGTGATGAGGAACCGCCCTGTGCAACTCGAACTGACCGACTTGACTTGGACTGGGGCGGAAATACATAGGCTGCTATTTATATATCCGGAAACCGGGATTACAATCTTCTTAAATAGCATATTTGACCTCCATGGTAAAATTTGAACTTTTTTAAGTACTGGCCGGTATATTTTTTCTTTCTTATTAACGCTCGTGTTTTGTTTTTGACGGGTTTTAAATGTCATCTCGCAGCAAGAATGGAACTCACTCGTGAAAATATTCGTGCTATGATTTATTATGATTTTCGGCGTGGTTTAACGCAACAACAGTGCATAGATCAACTAACTTCAACTTTTGGTGATGAAGCCCCATCTAAAACTACTGTGTATCACTGGTTTAGTGAGTTCAATCGTGGACGTAGTATGCTTACGGACGAAGTTAAGGCAGGTCGCCCGAAATCGGTCGTTGTACAACAAAATATCGAGGCTGTGCGAAAACTTATAATGGACGACCGACATGTTACGTACTGCGAGATAGAGGCGACTCTGGGTATTTCTATGACCAGCATTAATAGCATATTAATAAAAAAATTTGTTCGCGTTGGATACCCCACAACTTAACAAAAGAGCAAAAAGATGCTCGCGTCGAATGGTGCAATAAAATGTTAAAAAAATATAACCGTGGTGACTCAAAAGCCGTTTATAACATCTATACAGGTGACGAATCCTGGATCTATGCATACGATCCCGAAACGAAGCAACAATCAACGGTATGGGTGTTTCAAAATGAGCCGAACCCTACGAAAGTTACTCGTGCAAAAAGTACATTGAAACAAATGGTGGCCTGCTTCTTCGGTATTAATGGCCATGTAGCTACAGTGCCACTAGAAAACCGTAGAACGGTTAATTCAGAGTGGTACACGACCATTTGCTTACCGGAAGTATTTGAACAAATTCGTAAAACTAACCAGCGACGAAGAATCAATCAAGAATCAATGCCAGCTGTCATACGTCACGCGAAACAACTCTATTTTTGGAGGGTCAAAATGTGGAATTAACGGGTCATCCGCCGTACAGCCCTGACTTGGCACCCAACGATTTTTATTTATTTCCAAATATAAAGAATAAATTACGCGGTCAACGATTTTCGACCGCTGAAGATGCTGTCGACGCATTCAAACAACACGTTATGGAGGTACCTCAGGCGGAGTGGCAGAAGTGCTTTAAAAATTGGTTCACGCGAATGCAAAAGTGCATAGATCATCAAGGGGAATACTTTGAAAAACAATAAAACCATTTTCAGCCGTGTACGTTTGTTTGTTTTTTTGTTTCCGGATATATAAGTAGCAACCCTCGTAGAAGGAAAATTTTATCGCGAGGCAACCGATTGAAACAGCGGTTGCCTGAAAGTGCATACGCTGGTTATATAATACAATTTTAATGCCATCCCTCCAGGTGCGACTGGCGCCCTGTACAAGTACGAGGGCGAAGAAAAAAATCGAAAAAGGTTGTCAGGCAACCGCTTGAAAATTAGCATGCTTGTTCTACATCACATACAGACACTAGATACAAATTGCCGTTCGCCCAGGCCGGACAGTTATCGAGCTAGAGTAGGAAGCCGGACAAATATTGAATGTTTTCATCGGTGGACAAGAACATAGAAAAAATGCACTTACAATAATTAAAATCGGATGGCATTTGTTTTTTTAGTTTTGTATGTTTAGCGGACGAGAAGTTGTACAGTCAGCAGGTGTTTAAAATGACTATCACGCGCTCTTATTCTCTTAACAATAAAGTCGTGTTAAGCTCATTTTGAACACTTGAGCTGCTTAGCTACTTTTGCTGCTGACTGTACTAAAATCCATTCTGTATTATTTTTTAAACATTTCATTGGATTCGACTACTAAGAAATATCATTTTCTCCAATGTACTCGGAAATATTCACCTTACTGTAGCAATATTAGAACGTGAAGTTCTTCATTATTGACCAATACAAATTAAAATAAAATAAAAACCTGCCAATTGCTTGTCGTACCAGGCATAACTTGGTTTCGCGATACTTTCTACGGAAATTGTTTTGAAAGGTATCGATTCAGACATTATTGAGTTATCTCCAAAATACTTCTTCCATAGGTATCAGATACGACCTTTTGGTGTTATTTTGGTTCTTATTCCATTGAAGGTACGGAACCCTCCATTATGCGTGGTCCGACACGCACTGGGTCGGTTTTCATTAGGCTAACTGGAAATAGTCTAAGGTGTTTCAAGTTTGTGTTTCAACTGTTAGATTTTATGATGATTTTATGATGATTTTATGCTTATACTTTAGTTAGGCCAAACAGAAATACAAGTAATTTAAAAAAATGAAGTTGAAGTTACGCTAGATGGCGTTACATGAGACACACGTGTATTCCATAATGTATTCATTTAGTTCATACCGCATTGCAGCTTGTTGCGTAGCGATTTTCTCACAGAGAAATTGAATCAAATGGTTCAATGGAACGGATATTTTATGGCATAGGTACAAAGTGAAACCTCCGTAGATTATTATTGGTTCCTATTGTCTTTTTTTATAGACCATTTTTGGATGTAACTCTCGATTTCTCGAGCAAACATATGGAATAAAAAGACATAAATCACAAGTGTACTAAATACTTTAATTAATAAATTATAATTAAACAGATAAAATGCCCTAACTACGAATCTTTCATCAATTTTCATTTTATATTCAATACTGGGGTATTATTTTATAATCATTTTAACAAAATTTCTGACAATAAATTACTCAGTTTCTCTCTTTTTTACAGCATTTTACAGCCTTCAACTATGGAATAAATTTCGCCGAAATTTGCCAACGTGCAATGGATTTTTTGCATCAGATTTAGTATTAAGTAAAAGATTTGATTTGAGCAGTCAACTTTGATCTCATTTCAAAAGCCTCAACTAGTTTAAGTGTTCGGCCTCGAAGGCGAACGTTCTGCGCCGAGACCGGCGCTGCGTTGAGCTTCCAAGGGATTAGAACAGCGTTTACCAAGAGGCGCCGCCGATCGCTGCCACTCAGTTTGTATCCTGGCACAATTCAATTGAACAATACCGTAATATACGGCGTTGCCTGACTTACACTACCTACGTATTCAATTTCAAATCATTTGCACGCTAGAAAGTTTATATTAGGCGGCTAACACACTTATGCGATTTCCGGATGAGGCGACGGGGAGAGACCAGGAAAGCGCTATGCATGTCTGAGCGGTCTCGTTCGCACACAGTCGCCAGGCGGCCGTGTGATAACCACCTAAGCTAACTTTGACACATCTATAGCCAACTAATAAGTGACATTAAAGCTTGCAAAAAGAGGAGAGAGTCATATTTTAACCTACTGATAGTGATCATGATCATATTTATTTTACCTGAGAAAATCAGATCTTTATCGGTTTATGCGGGGCACTGCCTTAGGAATTCAGAGTCGAAATAAACGACGGTGACGGTAATGTCGTCACGGAACATGCGACACACGTCGGGCGCCAAGCTCAGCAGGTGCGCTAGCCGCGAGTGGTCCACGCCGTACTCCGTGCCGCCGATGGCGTGCCTTATCAGGTGAGTCGCGGCGTTCCGGTCTTTAGGCTTACTCTTCAGACTTTGCTTTCTATGAAGCAGCAGCTCGTTTATATCTCCTAACTGTATATTCTTGCGCGGCAACTTAAGTGGGTTGAAGAAAACTTTTCCCTTCATGTGCTCGCCAACTAACTTTACCGCTTGCAACGGAGTCATCATATCCCACAGTCCATCTGAAGCTATAATCAAGAATTTATCCTTAGGTGTCAGTCTGTGATAATATATGTCAGGCTTGGATGTCAAGTAAGGCGGAGTATGGTAGTAGGCGGGTATGGCCCTCTCTCCATATATCGGGACCGCTAAAGCAGTGAGCGTTTCGACCGACCACTTGTACCTACAGTCGCCCATGCTGCGCAGGGGAGCCAGCTCGCCTAAAAGTCTGTCCCTCCTGATTACGGTTTTTTTCTCGTCCTCGGGATGCTCGCTCCAAATCCTTTTTAATTCATCAAAATTTTCGGAATTGTGTTCCTTTGTAATTTTAGTAGCTACCCATTCATCATCTTCGGTCTTAACGCCTATCACAGCATTACAATCTCCAACATTCGCCACGTGCATATGGGGGCCGTTTATGTGCGAAACACAAGTTACAGCTCCTGATAAAGCTACCGATAATGTCTTTGGATTGATTTTTCCAGTTTTTTCATATGGTTCTATTGCTTCTCTCGAGATATCACTATCTAATTTCATTATTGCCTTTTCTAACGCCGCGCCTACGTCAACATTACCTTTAGATGTTTTAGCTAATTCTGATAGATGATTCTTAAAATTATTTTCGTATGTCAACTTGAGGTCTTGAACAATTTCAACCTGCAAAACAAAACCATTAAGTAAGCTTTTATCCTTAGTTTCGTAATTGTAATTATAATATTAAGGATACCTACTCTATCGTTGTAAGTTTCCAGTAAACTCTCCTGAGGTTGGTCGTTAATAGCTTTATTCAATAAGTCTTGAGGAAGCAGTGCTGCTGCTATGTAGTTGAACAGCCGCTTGGATATGACTTGAGCGCAAGCGGGCCCGCCGTGTCCATCAAACACTCCCATTAGTAAGCCTGATATTGCAACACAATCACATCATTACCAAAACATATAAATCTCAACAGAATAAATGTACTGTAAGACACCCAACAAACATGAAATACTATTTATATAAAAGTGTGTTCACACTGGCCCTCAAGTTATCTGTATTTTGCTACCTAATAAAAGTAATGATAGCATAACCCAATCGCTGCTTATTGCCTTTTAAGGTTTCAGCAGAATGTAAACAAAATCATGTGAACTCCAATAAGATCATAGAATAGAGGATTTACATTTCATAGATTCAAGCAATTATATTAAGGTGCGTTAGGGTAAGACCAGATCGGGTGAAGATCGGATAATTCAATTACCTACATGGAAAACTAGCTGTTATCTTCATGTTCATACCGAACACCTTCCAACACAATTTTTTTGCTTTCCATATTAAACACTATACCGTTGATTACTAACCAACAATATTTGAATATTTAAATCATTGCGTTGTTAAGTGAAAACTTCTAAACTAGTGGATTCGAGTTCCTATAAACATAAACCATAAAGTGTAAAGTGAATATGGTTGATTCTAGAACCGGTGTCACCCGGTGTACCCCTCAAATGTTCCAATCGGATTTTAGACAGTTCTAAAGTAAAAACGTTTCACATATTATAGTACTTTATGGTATACACAGTTACATATATTTATAAATAATAAACATTAATTTACTGAGAAATCGGTGAAGATTAATAATAAACCGTGAGCGCTTACTAACTAGTTGCAAAATAGTCATCTTATCCCAATGCACCTTAACCTTTTGTATCTTTGGCCTATAAACTTTATGCTTTGGGTTGGTTATGGCTTATGGCAGACTGGATGAGGATGCGTGCCGCGTGTATACGATGCCGCCAGAGTTGCGGCAGCAGCACGACAACGGCGCGGGGGTGGTGCGGTGGCGGCGCGTCGGCGGTAAGGTGTGGGCGTGGGGGCGGCATCCTGTACACGCGCACTTAAAATCTACTATGGCGATTATCACACTGGCGCCACAACCGGGTGTGGAGACGGTGTGCAAGCGCGACAGCGCTATACACATGTGGAGCGCGATATTGCTCGCGCACCGTCGCCGCATGCAGAAACTGCAGCAGTGTGAAAGCCTCCTACATTATTCTGAGTTAGGGCTCTTAGTGAGTACTTGAGAGTTCAAGACAGAGTACACATGAGATAAGGCCCAAGAAATATGTAAACAAATGCCAGCATTTTGTAGTTCTGTACATTAAAATACTGATAAGCGTTATTATATCCTTACAAGACCAAGTACTGCTTAAATAAATATCAACGTAAAGACACCAGTACTGGTTGTCAGAAACAGAACAGGTCTCTTAGCCAACAAGTCCAACAACATAAGTTATTTGATCGGAATCAGATTCTTATTTTTATTTACCCATTAAATGTACAAATAGACTTAATTGATTAGGCCTAGCAACAAGCACTTTCAAATAGTCAGTTACAAATATATCTCTACCTGGTATCATCTTGCATTGTGCCTCGCTCCTTGTATCTTCAATAGGACTATTTGAAGCCAACTGATTGGAATCATAAGACTTGATAGATCCCGTTGTGAATTCTTTACTAAACTCATTTTTTCTTAATATCACTGTCACCTAAGAAAAATGGCAATCTTTCTAAATTAATGTTATTGATTGTTTAAAAAGCAACCAAGACAAGGTTGGGCAGGTGGACTTCAACTGGGATTTAAATCGATACATAGGTACTATGATCATGATCAACACAAGTATAAGAGAATAAATTTTGTCTTTAACTAAGTATATTTTTTGGAAATATTTAAAAACAACTCAACAATGTTTTAAAAAACATTTGTATTTGACACATGGTTAAAAGTAAGAGGGGTGGACAGCTCTTTTGTAACAATTATACACCGTGAGCTTGAATAACCTGACAGACCTTAAACTACGAATTTCTGAGACCGAAAGAAGGAAAAAATATTATGTGACTTTAGGTCGTTTGGCAAAAAAAAATTTTTTTACTTTATTTCTGTTTTTTTTATGTTAATGCACATGAATAATAAATATTATTAATAAAATTATCTTCTAAAACAAATTGGTAGCTTTGTTTAGCTTCTGCAAAGTTATTCTTGTCGCTTTCATATCTGTCAATAAAGATGTGTTAACTATGCCCAACACCATCAGAAAGGTGTTTTGTACTGAGTTACAATAAAAAGTTATTTTATTGGTATTAACTCTGAAACTAGGCGTATTCCAGAAAAGTTTATAGGACATTTTAGTATTTAAATATGATCAGGAATACACTGTTAAAATCCTTCTAGTTATATACAGACGGTGTATATACAGACATCTACAAAAAAAAATATTTCAATATTATATGTAAAGGTTCCATTTAATAGTAAAATTCATACTTTAGCCAATTTAGCCTGTGACACATCTGGCATGTTATTCTATAGGCAAAAAGGACAGAAGGAAAGTACCATGCAGGACTTATTTTATTCTAAATATATAAAACTGTCACATTATAATAGTGAGTGACAGACAATTGTCAGCCTAGGTGTTGAAGGCAGAAACTTGAAACTTGTAATAAATTTTTTTAAGAACTACGAAATCATTTTTTGGAAGTTCACCCTTTACTAAAGTGAATTTTTCACTTGAGATTAGTTCTGTTGGTAATACACGAAATTCATATCTTGCTTATTATATTAATCAGCAATTTAAGGTGAGATTGTACAGGTCTACTGGATATATTAGTTCAACTAGTGGTACTTTAAATGCTAGGGAACAGAAGGATACAACGGCAAGTTCAATTCTAATTCTAGACCCAAAACAGACGGAATTTAAACTGTAAGCTTACCTCTTGGGGCGAAGGTAATACAGTCATTCCATCTTTCTGGACTTTTCCTTCTCCTGGCGTCGTGTATAAGGTTCTTGTGACAGTGAGACCTGGTGAGTTACCAATCAGGAGACTACGACATTCTAATTTCGTATTCCTACACCAAACACTAAAAATGTCCTGTCTTAACAACCTATCTAGTCGTAGACAAGTATTTAGGACTATATTTAAATGCAAGGTATTCATATTATATTTTTATTTAGGGTTAACCGGGCATGTTATGCAATCACTCTTTGATGTCAATGTATTAAGAAACAGCTGACTAGCAATTTAATTAAATTAATTATATTACGATCAATTAACACCTAGAAGAATTTTAACATCCTATCACATCTCTTAAAATGAAAAGAAATTTTAAAATAAATAATGATCAAAATACTTTTTTTTTTCATTTCTGACGTGCCGTGCAGGTGTAACCAGCGTAAAAAATTTCGTTCCAATTTGGAATAGATGATGAAGTGTGGCCGAAAGAGGG
Source organism: Pammene aurita (assembly GCA_947086415.1). Taxonomy (NCBI): domain Eukaryota; kingdom Metazoa; phylum Arthropoda; class Insecta; order Lepidoptera; family Tortricidae; genus Pammene; species Pammene aurita. Next base: position 52,622,561 of record OX352289.1, read on the forward strand.
TAATATGGGGAACTGCGGGAGCTGCGTATCGTTTTGACCAAGGCGCCTGACTAAAACTAAAAGCCCTGTTACAGTTGTCCTAGTTAGCTTCCTAAATGATTTAGTTTCTAAATGTAGTCAAGTGTACAACCGCATTTAGCAAGTAATTTACTATTGTAAATTAGGATGCTAGTTAGGCAACCTAAAAAGAGTAAAGTGTACAGGGCTTTTAGTTTTGGTCAGGGGCCTACACTACAGCTATCTTAAACGGCTATTACACATGGCAATTTGTAGGGCCCAACCTGTTGTGTCCAACTCCTGTCGGCGTTGGGCCCGTTATTACACTTTCCCTACAAACCCTACCTCACCAACAAATCGTCCCTACCTAATAAGCTTTTACTTTTTAAGTATTAATTGTAATATGTTTAAGTTTATTTTTTTAGAAATTATGTAATTAATTTTTTCCTGCAGACAAACTGTCAAGCAGTTTTGCGGGACTTTTGTTTAAAATGTAATGTTTGTTGTTTGATTAATAATAATAAATAATAATAATAATAATACCAACGTTTACAGAGATGCCTTCAAAACATCTAAAAAATGTATTTTAGTGAAGCACGGTGATAGTACTTATAACAGTATACATTAAATTAAAAAAGAAACGGTTTTTATTATTATAGATATTTAAATGACCGCTCGAGCTGCCTGAATCTAACTTCATCTGCCCAACCCTTCTATTATTTAAATACAAAACTAGATAAATATATTAATTACCAGCGAATCTACACATTTTAACTTTTATTTTAAATAAAAAACCAGACGGAATGTGTAGCAAATTTATAAATAAAAAAGGTAAAATAACTCTAACGACCTCCATAAACAGCTGCGGGTAGGGTTGCCAGACGGTCGGGATTTGGCGGGATTCTCCCGAATTTTTGTGTGTCCTCCCGACTCCCGACAAACTAAAATATCTCCCGAAAAAACAACTTCATTTTATAAAACAATAATTAAGTTAGTTCCGAATTCCTGGGTCATGTGTTTCGTGCTATCCATTCCAGTAAGCAATTCTTATGTATTGTGAAAGAATGTTTAGTTTACTGAACAATATATACAAAAAAACCGGCCAAGTGCGTGTTGGACCACGCATAATGGAGGGTTCCGCACCTTCAATGGAATAAGAACCAAACTAATACCAAAAGTTCGTATTTGATGCCTATGGAAAAAGTTTTTTGAAGATAACTAAAAAATGGCTAAACCGATAATGTACAAAACAATTTTCGTGGAAAATATGTGATGAGGTGCATCTCCTCAATTTTTTTTTATTTTTTGGACTTACGGTTCAAAAGTGTCACTGTCACCCCTGTAGGGTGGGGGGGGGAGACAATTTTACTGACTTTCGAAGCGGTTTCTGAAAATATTTACTTAATTACAAAATTATTTTACATTTTTTTATAAAGTGGGTATTCCACTCATACATTAGTATGTTATTCAATCAAATACAAACATTGAAAACATTGAAAAAATAATCAACCCAGTTGGACTTGAACCAACATCGATACGCCTTACCGGGGCTCGATATCGCTTTACCAATTAAGCTATGGGTTCAGTTACCGAGCTGACGAAATTTTCAATGCCTTCAATCATCTTTTTGCATTTATTTTTACATCGACTTTATAGCAGCCGTAAGCGACATCTAGGTGCCAACCACTAGAGTTAGATACCCTTCCCGCCGACCCTTTTACAAGTGTCACAACGGAAATAACAGATGGCGCCTGCTATCAACTCATAATTATTTTACATTTTTTTATAAAGTGGGTATTCCACTCATACATTAGTATGTTATTCAATCAAATACAAACATTGAAAACATTGAAAAAATAATCAACCCAGTTGGACTTGAACCAACATCGATACGCCTTACCGGGGCTCGATATCGCTTTACCAATTAAGCTATGGGTTCAGTTACCGAGCTGACGAAAAAATGTAAAATAATTATGAGTTGATAGCAGGCGCCATCTGTTATTTCCGTTGTGACACTTGTAAAAGGGTCGGCGGGAAGGGTATCTAACTCTAGTGGTTGGCACCTAGATGTCGCTTACGGCTGCTATAAAGTCGATGTAAAAATAAATGCAAAAAGATGATTGAAGGCATTGAAAATTTCGTCAGCTCGGTAACTGAACCCATAGCTTAATTGGTAAAGCGATATCGAGCCCCGGTAAGGCGTATCGATGTTGGTTCAAGTCCAACTGGGTTGATTATTTTTTCAATGTTTTCAATGTTTGTATTTGATTGAATAATTACAAAATGTTCAAAGAAACCTCTATGTTATTTTTAAGGACCGATTGATGTACAACATGTTGATATACGATTAAAAATATTTTTTGAAATTTAGTTATATGTATGGAGCGCCCCCTCTAAAAATACTTTTTTCTGCAATTTAACTACGTAACTAAATAGCGGCATACAAAATACACCTTAGGCCTAAATTTTATTTAGATACGTCTTATAGTTTTCGCGTAAAATGACTGTGACATACGGACAGACGGTCGGACGGACGGACGGACGGACAGACGGGCATGACGAAACTATAAGTTTTTGCCATTTTTGCTACGGAACCCTAAAAAAACGAGGTTCCTTTCGTTTTGAGTGCATGGAATGAATAAAAGCAGAGTTAATAATTCGACTCAATTTTGAGGGAAATTGTTTGAATTTCGGGTCTTCTATAAATAGTGAAAAATAACAAAATTTGGTTAAATCTGTGAAAAGCAACACAAAATACATGTGGCAAGCTAAAAATAAATTAGATTCTTTTTATATTTTGTTGAATATTGTAATTTTTTAGGATTCCCTTCGAAGCCAAAGCGGCAAAAATGAAATCCTTTTAGGTAGTTTTGTCATGTCCTTCTGTCTATCCGTCCGTATGTTATTAAGAGGTATGTTTTGTACACTACTAGTGCACTAAATGTAACTAAATGTCAACTTTTTTTCACAAATATCAACTTGTTGCACGTCAATCGATAGGGCTTTAAAAATTAATTTTAGGTTTTCTAAAACATTTTTTGATTAAGTGAATATTTTCAAAATAATCGCTTATAAAGTCTAAAAATTCTATCCCCTCAACTCTAACTTTAGTATCGTTAGTCCAAGAAAAGAAAATACATTTTTCTATGTATATTCTTACAATATAAATTATTTTGAAAATTAATTAAAAAAACAGTTAATAATAATAATAATAATAATAAATACTCCATATTGCACACCTCATACAGTTACAAGCACAAATTTTACAATTAGATAAACAGTTTTTGTGTTATCTCTAAAAAACTTCTTCCATAAGCAGATACGACCTTTTGGTATCATTGAAGCTACGGAACCCTCCATTATGAGTGGTCCGACACGCACTTGGCCGATATTTTTTATAGTATTTAATTATATAGACATCTATATCGGTAGCGGACTATGTATAAGTAATAATAATGTTAAATGTTGTTGTTTTTAATGTATTTACTTTAATTTGATTTTATTTTTGTTTCTCCCGACTAATCCCAAAATCCCGAAAAATTGTTTTATTCTCCCGATAATAGGGTCAGTCGATCTGGCAACCCTAGCTGCGGGTGTCGGGGCACTGCCGATCGCCCCGATTCCCGATCGCCCTAGATCGGGACTCCTACTCCCTAGATGCCATTACACCTACCAACCCGACAGGTTGGACCCTACAAATTGCCATGTCTAATAGCCGTTTAACTCGCATCTCGCTAACTAGTGTTAGCATGGAGTAAATGATTGCTACTCGTTGGTAGTTATTGCTTTGAGGTACAAATAAATCCATGGTTTTAAAAGCGGTATTAGACATAGCTTTTACTAATAACAGACACAAAGACGAAATAAACAGAAGAATAAGCTTAACATGGAACAAAGCTTTAAAGAAATCTTAAAGTCAAACCTTCCTGTCAAACTCAAGAAAAAGGTTCTAGACTCCTGTATACTCCCATGCCTGTCATACGGCAGTCAAACAATTGTATTCTGATCCGTGGTCAAACATGGATATATAGTAACTATACAACAAATAGAATTCAAACATGTCAAAGAGCCATGGAGAGAAGCATTTTAAAAGTAAAGAGGAGGGACAGAATACGAAATATGGATATAAGGAAGACAACAAACGTAATCGACGCCTTACAACACTGTTCAAAACTAAAATGGAAGTGGACAGGTCACGTGGCACGTATGAGCAAGGAAAAATGGGCAAAGAAAATAACTATGTGGCCAGGACCACTCGGTAAGCGCGGTAAAGGAAAAACGAAAGAAAGGTGGTTAGACGAGATAGTTAGAACTGCTGGAAAGGACTGGAATACAAAGGCAATGTATAGAGATACATGGAAGGATATGGAGGAGGCCCTTACTCGTTGAGAGGTCCTTAATAATAAATTAAAAAAGAAGGAAGTGTAATTTATAAAATAATGCTATATGAACCTATTAATGCATGAAAAACTGATAAAATAAAGTAAATTAAATGATAGCGTAAAATATATTAAGTATATAAAAAATAATGCATGAAATAAAATAATAATTTAATTTTATACAATTATGTAATTACGAACTAATATGTAAAAATACTGTTTGTTTATTAAGGAATAAAACAGGCTATAATAATAATAATATTAGACATTGCAATTTGTAGGGCCCAATCTGTCAGATCGGAAGATGTAATAAAAGTTAGGGCACATAGCTGAGGAAGGGTTAGGAATAGGCAGGGTACACGACAGATTGGGCCCTACGAAATGCAAGGTCTTAAACGGCTATTAGACACAGCAAACTGTAGGGTCCAACCTGTCGGGTTGGTAGGTGTAATGGCACCTAGGGAGTAGGAGTCCCGATCTAGGGCGATCGGCAGTGCGCCGACACCCGCAGCTGTTTATGGAGGTCGTTAGAGTTATTTTACCTTTTTTATTTATAATGTAAGCCATTTTCTACACATTTCGTCTAGTTTTTTATATAAAATAAAAGTTAAAATGTGTAGATTCACTGGTAATTAATATATTTATATAGTATTGTATTTAAATAATAAAAGGGTTGGGCAGATGAAGTTAGATTCAGGCAGCTTGAGCGGTCATTTAAATATCTACAATAAAAAAAAAACAGTTTCTATTTTTATTTAATGTGTATTGTTATGAGTACTATCACCGTGCTTCACCAATACATTTTTTTGATGTTTTGAAGCCATCTCTGTAAACGCCGGTAGGGACGATTTGTTGGTGAGGTAGGGTCGGTAGGGGCGATTTGTAGGGAAAGTGTAATAACGAGCGTTGGGTCCGACAGGGGTTGGACACAGCAGGTTGGGCCTTACAAATTGCCATGTCTAATAGCCGTTTATATAGCGAATTAAATGGATATAGTGTTGCCTATTCAAAAAGTGAACGTTAATCTATCGGGACCACGGGACCATATGTTTATAAAGTCGACAAGATTCAATCGCGAACGCTTTATCGAAATAAGGTTTAAATATGGTGTAAATGGGGAAGGCAACTATCAAAATGTGGAGATATCATTGGTCCATAGAAAAGCTAAATTTGTATGGCGTGAAGTAGTTTTTATTTATTTTCGCGAAAATGAGTAAATGTTTTCTTTCGAATTGGTCCGTAATTGAAATTCACCGATTTCTGAAATGCCTACACTAAAATTTAAATGCTTTAGATTAACTCCATGGGAAGGTTTTTACCTAAGAAAAGCTTTTTAAATTTATTTATTTATCGTATGGCTACATGTCACTGGATACAGATAGGCATTTCTTCTCTGGGATAGTAGTAGTGGGAAAGCAGATGATGAAGAAAATCCAGTGAGTGCTGCGAGGTCCCGATGGGACAGTGCAGCTGCCAAGTTTGTTACGCTTTTAGCACCACCCAGGGATCACGTGTAGGGTTGTCTAAAGTGTTTCCTACGGACGCAGAGTAACATTGATCCCCGTTTAGCAAATTTAAAAAAAAATAAAAAAATTGCAATTTCAACTAGTCTGGTCTTAAAATCTTATGCACCCACCGGATTGGTTTTAAAATGGGTATGTAGGTTATTTGAAGTGGGTTAAACCGTTTGTCAAAATTTGGAACGGTAGGATTTAAAATAAATGTACGTATTTTTTGTTGTACGTAACAAATTCTCAGTGCACTTGACGCTTTTCAGTTGAAAGTTATGAGCGACTGGTATAAAATGCCTATAGGCATTACGTCTGGCTTTTCAAATCATATTTTGTGCCATTCAGTTTAAAATGTATAATAATTTTAGTGATTTAAGACCCCCGTGACTACTGCTATGACGAATAACTTGAATTTTTGACTTATTGTGGAATACATTAACGGCATTTTTAATTCTCTCTTCTCTTCTTTGTCGTGCACTCTCGGCAGAGTGGTCGTGGTCATGTCTAGGTCGAGTCCTTCGCCACCACTTCCCTGGTGATGCGACGCCATGTAACATTTTTAATTACTAGACACTTAAATATGAATATGCAGTTGTGTTTGTGCCAGCTAAATATTTTTTTAACGAATAATTTGTAGTAATTAGCTATTTTTTCTATGAAATCGACTATTTCTTTAAATGGTCTTGAAATTTTATGCGCCCACCAGAATGGTCTTAAAATTGGGATTTGGTTTGTTGAATGGGTTTGTTGAAATTTGGAACGGTAGGCTCGTTGATAAATTTAGGCCAAAAAATTGTTTTTTCAACTTGACGCCATATGTGTGGCGTATGTACTTGTGGCCATTTAAGACCTTTAAGACTTATGTTTTCATGATCTCCGAGATGGGCTCTACAACGCTATATGGAAGAAAATTGGTTAGTTTTTTTTTAAAATACTAGTTAGGCGGGCTCCAGCACTATAAAAGTGTGGTAAAAGTCATACGCAAAGAGTAGTATAAAATGGGGAAAGCCAGTGAAAAGTCATCATAGATGGCGCTGCGTACGATGGTCCTTATTTAATATGGAATTTGACAGCTGGTTAAATAAATTCTAGATGGCACTGCGTACGATGGTCCTTTTTGTGTATGAGATTTGACATATACCATAGATAAACAAATTGACAGTAGCATTCCCTATTATGGTCCTACGTATACGGGTAAGCGTAGTTTCAAGCCAGTGAATAACTTGCGTTAGACTAAACTAATTAATATTGTATGAAAAGTAATACCTAAGATAAATTAACCTCGGAAAGAATGGGGAAGGCCCGTGAAAACTTTGTAGAAGGCGCTGTTCCAATTCCATTCCAGGGCCCAATCTGTCAGGTTGGGAGGTGTAATAACAGGTAGGGCCCGTAGGGAGCTGAAGGAGGGTTAGAGAGAGGCTGTGTACACAACGGATTGGGCCCTACAAATGTCTTCATGTCTTAAACGGCTATTACACATGGCAATTTGTAGGGCCCAATCTGTTGTGTCCAACTCCTGTCGGCGTTGGGCCCGTTATTACACTTTCCCTACAAATCGTCCCTGCAAACCCTACCTCACCAACAAATCGTCCCTACCAACGTTTACAGAGATGCCTTCAAAACATTTAAAAAATGTATTGGTGAAGCACGGTGATAGTACTCATAACAGTATACATTAAATAAAAAAAGAAACTGTTTTTAGTATTATAGATATTTAAATGACCGCTCGAGCTGCCTGAATCTAACTTCATCTGCCCAACCCTTCTATTATTTAAATACAAAACTAGATAAATATATTAATTACCAGCGAATCTACACATTTTAACGTTTATTGTACATAAAAAACCAGACGGAATGTGTAGAAAATGGCTAACATCCATACTAATATTATAAATGGGAAAGTGTGTGTGTTTGTTTGTTTGTCCGTCTTTCACGGCAAAACGGGGCGACGAATTGACGTGATTTTTTAAGTGGAGATAGTTGAAGGGATGGAGAGTGACATAGGCTACTTTTTGTCTCTTTCTAACCCCCCACTTCCCTAAAATGGGGGGTGGAAGTTTGTATGGAGCATTACGGGGGGCAACGGGGAACCGTGTTATCCCGAATATAACGCGAGCGAAACCGCGGGCAAAAGCTAGTTATAAATAAAAAAAGATAAAATAACTCTAACGACCTTCATAAACAGCTGCCGGTGTCGGGGCACTGCCGATCGCCCCGATCGCCCTAGATCGGGACTCCTACTCCCTAGGTGCCATTACACCTACCAACTCGACAGGTTGGACATATTGCCATATCTAATAGCCGTTTTATACCCGTTTAAATCTGAATCATCAAATCATAGACAACTGTCTATGGATTGCGGAAATTTGTCTATGGTAGCTGACGTTTTGTATGGAGGCCATAGACAAATTTCCGCAACCATAGACAAAATGTATTATTGTTTCCAAACTAAAACTACAGTAAAAAGTAAAATTCAAAAGATGAATATAACTCAATTTGAAAATTGCTTTTCCCATAGCTTTAAATATTATGTTATTTTTTTTTTACTTTCATGGTACTTTGGTGATAAAGCCAGTTTGTCAAGTCAAACATTACATCATTTCTTGTGGTATCACTACAGTAACGCACTCTACGCATGCGCATGTCGGATTCGTCATTCATCGTTCGCTGTGGCCGACATCACAAAACCGTCATTTTCTAAAATCAGTTAATTTTGCCAACGAATTACCGCATCACTAATTATAGAAAATGCCAAACCAGGTGTTAACTATAGAGCCGCAAAATGAACTCAAGTTTAAAGGTGAGTGTTTTACGTTTTGTGACGCGTAAGCATCAAACCGTCGCATTGAAACTTGGGCATCATACATAGGTCGGGAGCTAACTGCTGACAAATGGAGTGTCTATTTCCAGATATCGGCGTATTGTCAGGGTGCGGTTTTTCTGTTTTCCTCAATTAAACCTCATGACAGCGTTGTATTTCGCTGTGGGTCAGCTAAAATAAGTGGTCAAATATTAGATAAATATATAGCTAGTATTCCTTGATATATAGTAGGATAAGCATTAGGCATTGCCTGTTCCGGACACGGACGTATTATCTGCCATATGAATAGCGAGTATCGGTACGAATGTTTATTAGTGAACACTTACATCAATTGCTATGAATAAATGGAAATGAAGCTATACTGGTTGAAACACTATTGATAATAAACTGTACTGAATAGCGTAAATACATATATCCTATGATATCACCATTACCAATCTGAATTAAAGATTTATCGTAATGTATGTTTAACTGTGATTTGTGGCTTAGTAATCGCATGTAAAAAAATCATCAACATGTCTTAGGGAGACAAATGTGTTGTGACCTTTATTATTGTTAAATGAATTAAGGCAGCTGGTATAATGCATAATCTTTAAATAACAAACAAAGGTATAAGTTGTACTACTTAACAGTAGTTTCTATTAAACATATTTTAATTAAACAATTAAATTGAAATGTGTTTTGACAATCATTATCCTAAACTTGGTGTTTTCTTTGATGCAAAGTCATTGTTGAAAAAGTGACATTATTTATGATATTTATTTATAAGTAAGTAGTAAGTAATCATTTATTGTCAGATTGTGCATGCCAGTTTACAGATGTTACAATAGTGTTATAATAGTAAGTGTCACCATCAACCGGTTTACAGTATACAATATCCTTATTCCTAAATGTACATACAGTAATAATGTAACACTCAAATGAACTGAAAATTAAATAATTGTCAAAGGTACAAAATAAATATAAAAACTATTCAAACCTCAAATTACAAGTCACAGTCAGGCACATTATTACCTAAAATCTAGATTGTTACAGACAGATTATACGATTTTATAAATAGATATATAATAGCTAGATTCAATTACATTCCAAAGACAGTCAATTCAATATCAGTATAATTTGCATTACAATTCAAGCTTATATTCAGTATAATTTACATGTCAAGCGAATGATTTTGTTCTGTTCTGAGAAAAAAATCATCGAGACTGTAAAAACATTCTGTTAACAGAAAGGTTCTTAACTTAGAGAAAAATTTGTTGGTTGGTAACTCAGTCCATGACATAGGAAGTGCATTGTAAAAATACGGACAGCCATGTGGTAGCAATTTTTCTTATTCACTTCTAATCTACTTTTTGGGACTACTAAAGCTTTATGTGTGACTGTGCGCTTTCCAATGTTACATTTCTGATTAAATAACCCCAAATTGCTTTTAACGAATTTACACATCTCTAAGACGTATAAGCTCGGAACTGTCAGGATTCCATACTTTTTAAACAATGGCCTGCATGACTCTGACCACTTGACTCCCGCTATAGCCCTCACACATTTTTTTTGTGCTATGAATACTTGTTTTACATTTGTTCCATGTCCCCATAATACCATTCCATAGCACAGTGCAGAAGCAACATGGCTATGATATACAAGTAGCGCGGTTCCTTCTGAAGTGATACACTTCAGTTTTTTTATGGCATAAAAATATTATTATTAATTTTAGTGAAAACTACATCTATCTGTTGTTACCAATTTAAATATTGGTCTATATCAATGCCTAGGAAAATTGTATGTGATACTTCTTCAATTTGGTCATTACCCAATTTTATATGTAATGGTGTTAATTTGCTATTCCTGGTTGCAAATCGAACTAATTTAGTTTTTGAAGCATTCATGCACAGACCATTCTGATGTAACCAATCTCCTACATCAGTCAAAGTAGCATTTATGTTCTCTTTTAGCTCATTTTCGTTTACACCTCTAATAACTATCGTTTTATATTTTATTTTATTTATTTATGTCTCTTCATTAATGGGAAAAAAATTACGAGAAACAGTTTATCAACCCAAATTTTATTTAAAATATGATGTGTGACTAATTTAGTGGCAGAGTAGTTGATGATGATATTTGATCAAGAGTAGGCTGTAGGCAACCCTATCTCATTGAATAGCAGAATTTGGCTTATAAAAGGCAACGTGTTGTGTATTTTAGTACCTGGTAGCCTGAGCCAAACTTGGAGCATTTCGTGAACTATGATTTAGACTTATCAGTGCTGCCTGTCTAAAATGGTATAATAATAATTTTGTACACTCCACAAAAAATTACCCTAATTTTTGACAAAAACTACTTCATTGACTAGCAAGGGGGCATGTGGCCCATTTGATAGTACTCATCGAGAAGTTCCAAAGAAATGGTGGTGGCCACACGCAGACATGACATTTTAGGTTTTTTTTTTAATAGTTGAGTTCTTTAAATTGGCACAAGTTTTATCTTCTACTGGGTTCATTATTTAAATTATTGTGAATAAGGTAGAATCATGAAGTTGCCACTTTTGGGCAATGCAACCTCTTATTTTTGGCACTTGTTGTTAAACAGTATCTCATGTACAATGTAGCACTGCATATAAACCAACCCGTAAACTCATTTGCATGTCGTAGGGCAAATACCCCGGTTTTGGCCACTTTAAGGAGTGTTTGTCTATTCAGACGTCTGGCATTTTGTGTCAATAAGGACTTATGACCCTCTTTATATACTGAGTCATTGATAATATATTACTATATATCGTCTTATTACTACAAATACAGACTATCTGCAAAAATGTCATTTCAAGAAAACTTTGTTTCATGGTTTAAGGTATCATATCGAAAACGTATTATAATATTTAAAATATTTATATATACTCATTAACTTTGAAGTCCATCCAATAATAATCAATAGTGCACAATAAATAGTTTGCTTTAATTTTTTTTTTCTTTATTGGAGAAACAACAGAAGCATGCGACAATAATAATTACATTCAATAGTAAAAAAATAGAGATAAACACACCTTCCTTAGGCGTTCTCACCAAAAATGATCGTAAACATTCTATTCAAATTATAGAAATGACAAATTTGTGCCACTAGTGGTTTTACGTATATTTATCTTAATTAGGCTCAAACCGTTACTATAACTCTGTAAGTGTTTAAAAATGCAGGTCAGTAATGTGATTAAGCTTTGATTTATATTATGATGTAATTTACACTACAGATTTCCAATGTGATTGGGTATTGAAACTCAAATTAGTTAAGATTTTGACCCTAATTGTGGTCTGTTTAATACGATTTGGTAAAGTCCATTGCTTTGATAGAGCTGACGTGTTTCCATACAGCTAAAACTGACTAATTGCCGTAAATTATGTTCACTTCGTCGGTTCTGGCTGTACTATGAGTAAGCATCACAAGAAAATTACAAGTAAAACCAACTAAACCATATATACCCTGTTATGGCAGTAAAATTTTGCATCTTTTAAACAGTGCAAAAAAGTGTTATATGTATACCTTTGAGCATATTTCACTTGAATATTAAAATAGAAATCATTGTATTGATATACACTATAACGTTTCTTTCAGTAGATTGTGCTAGTATAGTGTGAATAAGATACTTTAGTGGGTCAACTATCTTTGTATCCAAGCATTGGGTGGTTTAAAAAAAGGATCTCACTCTTTGTAGATTTTTAAACGCAGATTACGAAATTGTATAACTTTTGTTTGACAAAAAACACTTAGTCGGTATTTGCAATAATAAATAAATAAGTTTTTTCTTTAATGAAATGACAGAAAGGGGCCCAGGACGTGTATCATGGTTGTCATTTGATCGCCTATCACGTCATGCATCACTTTCGCACTTACATACTTGTTAGAACGTGACAGCTATGGTGACAGGCAATAAAAATCCAACCATATTAGGCCTAGCAGGAGCCAGTTTTGGCCACTTTTTTCCATGACTCCTGACAACTTATATTTGACGGATGCCAGTGCCATTTGTGGTGCTATAATTACTCTTATATTACCTTAATAAAGTTGGAAACGGCCAGAACCGGCACAGTGGCCACGACCGGGGCATCTGCCCAACTTGCATTAGTCCATTTTCACTTTAAAACATGAAACTTGGCTGAATAAGAAAAGCTCCATATTTAAGGTCGTCTACAATTTTTTGGTATTGCCAGATTGATTAGTACCTTAAATGATGTTTTTGCTGACTGTACAAAATGCTCCAAGTTTCTGTGGCTACCAAGTACTGAAATACATAACTTTTCACTATGCATTGCCCTACATAAGCAGAATTCTGCTACTCGATGAGTAGCCTACATGTGGGTTGCCTACAGCCTACCCTACTCTTAATCTATGTAGTTGCAGCAGCATATCCTATGTGTCTGTTAATTATTAAAAATATTAATAGTGTAATTGAATGTTTGCCAGTTATACTCACCAGAGTCATCAAAACATGGAGACGCTATTAGTGTTTATGTTTAGGATTTATATCTGGTTTTTTATTAGTATGTACAGAAAGAGAAGTATCGTGGTTTGTATGGGACCATGGGAACTCATGTATTCTAATTCTTATAAGCTACCAGTGCCTATATCAGAATAATTTAATAAATACCTTCGGCTATCATCGACCCAGTGCTGAAGCTTCTTCAGCAATTACTTAATAAAAACGTAATACCGCACGAATGGCTAAAGATGTAAACAAACGAGTTTACTTTTACAACCTCTTTTTTTAAGACTTAAAGAAAACTCATAGTCTGCAAAGCTATGACCTTAACCTTGTATTTATATAAAAAACAAATATTGCTCCATGTAGATTACCAAAGATTATTAGTGCAATTTCTTACAATTATTTGTACTCCATTTTAGGGACCATCTATTGCAGTTGCCTCCTGCCTTTGAAAGTATAGTCATTATTATTGAATTTTTCAGTTGACTTTTCAGGGCTCTTTGAGCAGGGCTACACGACGTACATGCGGCTGATAAACCCGACCACTGATACAGTTTTGTTCAAGATTAAGACCACCGCGCCTAAGAAATATTGTGTGCGCCCCAACTCTGGCGTGCTTGAACCTAACTCCAAGGTGGACATTGCCAGTAAGTGATCATTGCGATTTCGACATACATTACATTATAGTAGTTTATGTAACTGTTACGTAATAAGGCCTAATTACGTATAGTTGCATACACTGCTTTATCTACACTCATATTATATATATTAAATTAAGTGCTCGGAAACCATAGAATGACCGCCATTGCACCGCCATGGCCAACTTGATTGTGCCGGCGGTCGGGGAGGCGCGTGCCGTTGGTCAGGAAGGAGCACAGGATTTACATTGTGTTATCAAAACTCATAGCACATCAATATTTGAGCATGTAAAGTTAAAATTACGTTACTGCCACAGATAAAAAGCTTATCATAGTAAAATCGGTTGTGGTAATGCTAGCCATTGCCTACCGTTTTTGAACACGTTTTAGAGGACTTACAGTGTGAGTGTAGATAAAACATATTTCATTACATTGATCTGCAATGTGTTAATTAATATACACCGTGGGTCCTAATAACTAGAAAGATTGTTACAGTGTATTCCTGATCATATTTAGATACTAAAATGTTCCATATTTTTTCTTGAATACGCCTAGTTTCAGAGTTAATACCAATAATTTTTTTTAATTTATTTTATGTAACTCAGCACAAAACGCCCTTTTGATGGCGTTGTTGCCACTGTTGGGCATAGTTTACACGTCCTTATTGACAGATATTAATATTTTTTCCTTCTTTTGGTCTCAGTAATGCGTGGTTTATATCTTTCGGGTTATTCGAGCCCACGGTGTGTAAGTTATTGAGATTACAAATGATGACCGAATTGTAGATAATATTAGAGTGTGTGAATAATGTGCTATAGCAGGCATATCTCAATTAACAGCAAATTAATATTCCCCTAATGTTAATTTCTATTTTTCCTTTGTAATGGGTATACATGATTGTTTGAGCCTGATAGGCTTACAATATTGTAATTGTAATTATATGCACTAATCTTCTTTTCCTATGCATGAGGTTTTACACACTTAGTCAGTGACGTCGTGGTTGCGTTCAAAGTAATTCTGCGAACCGCTTATATTGAACTATGGTACCAGTAACTAACATAGTGACTTTCATTTTCAGTTACTCCACAACCGGTGTTTGTCGATCCCAATGACAAGCACAAACACAAGTTCATGGTTCAGAGTGTTATTGCTCCTGAGGGCAAGACAAACATAGATCAAGTAGTAAGTTACATTACTTCAAGCGTTTGATTCAACAAAAACGCATTATATATTATTGTCTATACATTAGATTTTGTTTTACAGTGGAAGGAAACCAGTCCTGATCAGCTCATGGACTACAAGCTAAAATGTGTATTTGAAACGCCTCGTGGATCTAATCTGAACGTAAGTTATCTGAAAACCTAGCTGATACATAACATATGTTTCTTAATTTATGGTAGATTATTAGATTTGACTAATTTGTCCGCAGGACTCTGGTGACGTCCCAGCGCAAAACGAAGTCTCCAAGAAACGAGTTGCTGTAGCAGATGACGCTAAGGCTCCCACAAAGGTAGGGCTTACGTTTTTTTAGATACCTTTTTACCTGCCTTTAACTTATCGATATGTTCATGTTCGCCAAGTCAAACCCTTGCATGAAACAAAACTCATATATCATATTTTTAAAGTTGATGTGGTTTAACGTGTTTGTGAGCTTTTTAATGTTTATTTGCCCTTTCTACCATCACTTCATTCGTACCTAACGTAAACAAAACGAAGCACACATTGTTGATGACGATTGTGTGTAGTCATTATTTGCCATTAGTGTTCAGGCCATGACCGTGAATCATTTCATTACCTATCTGTGTAAGTGGTATCGGAGAGAAGACATTCCAGAATCGGTACGAGTAGTCCCAGCTTGGCATTGTTGAAATTGTATTACAGGACGCCGTAGAAGGCCTAGTTCAAAACGAGCCTAAGATCAAGGATGGTGACCACACATCAGGACCTTTAAGTGAAAACGCGGTTTCTACGGTACCCTTTTTTTCTATTTCTTAACATTAAGAAATTTTATTACCGATTATACACAGAGAGACTACATCCAACTTATTTAAAAAAAAACTACACCCACAAATGGCAGTCGAATTGAAGCCGATGTATCGACGACCATTGCTTGCTTTCGGTGCACAAGCTAGGTTATAAACGCGTTCAAATGTTATACACACTTAAAGGAGTTGCAGAAAGATCTGTCTTGCGTCACGTTATACTGAGAGTGGTTATTTAACTAGCTATGGGACAGACAGTAATCACATCAGTATCCTATGCACTTTTTCAACGCTCATATCCTTATATAAGTATAAGACGATATCGTCGAATATGACTTACATGGGTGTATCATTCACCCTGGAATAAAAAGCTAGTAATGCCCGTAAAATGTAAGCGTTTTATTAGATTCGAAATACTCTTCTCATTACGATCCTCGTGTAATCTCGAAGACGAACACTAACGACAGGTAAATAATAGAACCACATAACATGTAGGTACATGACATTATTTAAATAAAAAGTCTAAAAACTACAGCTGTTGTATTCATGTCCATTATTTAACATCGTGATGATTTGAACAGTCGTTGCTTTTTTAGGGTTCCGTAGTCAACTAGGAACCCTTATAGTTTCGCCATGTCTGCCCGTCCGTCCGTCCTCGGATAATCTCAGTGGCCGTTAGCACTAGAAAGCTGAAATTTGGTACTAATATGTATATCAATCACGCAGACAAAGTGGTAAAATAAAAAGTGGAAAAAAAAGTTTTATTAGGGTACCTCCCCTATACGTAAAGTGAGGGGTGATTTTTTTTTTCATTTCAACCCTAACGTGAGATATATTGTCGGATAGGTATTTAAAAATGAATATGGGTTTACTAAAATCATTTTTTGATAATGTAAATATTTTCGGAAATAATCGCTCTAGAAGTTAAAAAAAAATGTGTGTCCCCCCCCCCCTCTAACTTTTGAACCATAAGTTTTAAAAATATGAAAAAAATCTCAAAAGTAGAACTTTATAAAAACTTTCTAGGAAAATGATTTTGAACTTGATAGGTTGAAATAGTTTTTGAATAAAAATTACAAAATAATTTCTGAAATAAGTTCGTAATTTAACCGTATAAGCAGGTGTTTATTGTACCTGTAATTTCTACAAAATCACAATAAAATGACGTGCTTTCAAATAAAGTAAAAACGGTGAAAATCGGTTCACGCAATAAAGAATTATTCCATAAAAATCATCTTCCATACTTTAAACTCGCGCGCAATAGTTTACTTAATTTGCCGATAGATGTCGCTGTACGTGGAACGCTCATATCATATCCTACGTGGCGGTGTTATTTTAACTCTTAAGTGGGGACACTTACTGTGACGGACGGAAAACTACGGAACCCTACACTGAGCGTGGCCCGACACGCTCTTGGCCGGTTTTTTGTAAAATGTTAATAATGTTGGGCGCTCTGAGGTGCCCAAAGTTGTGCATTATCACATCAGCACATCACATTGTAACATTTCAGTTCCGTAGGGACAAGTATCTGCACTTAGCACTTTTGACTGAGCTGTGATTAATGTTTGCATAATGCACTATTTGTTCAATAGATACTATTTAACCCTTTATAAAGCAGAGACGATTTGGAAACCACTTAGTTAATAAACATTTACGGAGAAGAACATTCTCTTTTTTATTTAACTATAATGGTATTATATAGCGAATATATCAGGCTTTCTTTCCTCAATCATACTTTTTCGGTCAGTATTTAATTTTAGTGTAATTAATTAATCTACAGTATGTGGTCAATTCATGCACTATGCCTGTCAAGGGAAGCAAGCTATCGTCATTGTTTCCATTATACTATTAAAAATATACACGTCGCTGTATCTAATAATTTAAATTATAGCTCTTACAATTCACGATTAATTCATGAGGATTGAAGGTTATCGATATATTGAAAACATGTATTGGAAAATGGAAAATATAAGCTATATCTAATGAGAACCAAGTTTAATTTATTATCAATTGAAAGTAGACCTGACGGAACACAATTTACAAGCGCAAGTCTCTTTCTAACTCCTTGAAAGAAAGAGACTTCTGCTTGTAAATTGTATCGTGAAACGGGCCACAGGTTATAATTGTTTTAGTGATATTCGTATATTAATCCTACCCACTACAAGATACACAATAATGTTCGATCTACCGTATGTAGTCAATTAAACGCCAGTCTGTACAAAGCACCTTATGTTTGTTAAGTCAATGTCAATGAATAGGTGTATTGGAAACAGATCATCTGAAAACTCAAGTACACTAACAGGCTGAGTGCATATATTGACCACATGTTTTTCTTAGTGATTTCGGTTTTTTTTTGCCGTAGATGTGTTCCCCAGTGCATCACAAACATGGTAGTGTATTTAACTTTCATGTAGGATATCTGTATAACTGGGGCCTTATAAGGGGTTAAGTAAGCAATTGCTAATTCTTTAATCAATTCATTCGACTTTAAGTGAAATAGTGTAAGCCGTTCTCAATTAGCGAAGGCAATGAAAAACGATTTTGTCGAACAATTAAAATATAGTAATATTAAAAATTATTTGTCTTCTATTAAAACGAATACCGCATATTTTTTTTTATTTGCTTTGTAATCAATTTTACTTGGTTTTTGCGTGAAAAATTATGTTTTTTTTATTATTTAATTTTGTACAATTCCAGACGTCTTTCCCCAAATCGGAGAATGCAGAAAGCGACTTGCAAAAAGCGACGTCAGAGGTGATTCTTTTGAGGGAGGAGGAGAGCAAGCTTAGACATGAAAATCTACAGCTAAAAGTGAGTTTTGCGCGCGTGTTTTATTTTATTTGTTTTAATATTGACCTTAGTGGATGTTTTAAGTTTTATGGTTTAACCTAAGAGAAATGCTGCATTGCGAATCTTGATTTAGTAAATGTCCTGCACAAATAGCGTGCTATCAATGCGTGCTAATGTGGTTGCGGTAACCTAAGACTGATCTTGTTTGTATAACAGCATTTTAACGGCCTCCTAGCCCAGTCGGTAGTGACCCTGCCTATAAAGCAAGAGGTCCGTCCCGGGTTCGAATCCTGGTAAGGACATTTATTCGTGTGTTTATCACTGATATTTCTTCCCCAGGAGTTATGGATGTTTTCTATGTATTTAAGTATTTATCTATATCTATATATTATACATATATAGTATCCACAACATAAGCCTTATTGAACTTACCATGTGACTAGGTTGATTTGTGTAAGATTGTCCCATAATATTTTTTTATTTAATTATGTCACAATTAGGTGCATTTGCCCAAATATTCGCGTTACTATAACATAAGTAAGACCCAATCGGCTCGACACTTGGCGAGTCCCGCATGTCTGATCGCGGCTTTACTTCTTTCACATAAGTATAAGGTTTCCAGGTAACCGTCATTGTTTGCGTGCGGCGTCCGCCCCGGTGTACATAATATGAATTAGTATTTTTTTTAATGTATGGTTTAATCGTTTCGATTTGTTGTGTGTATCAATTGTCTATATGGGGCCAATTGCGTTAAAGCGACACAATACTCAGAAATGCGACTCAAAATCTGACATTCGCACTTGCCACTCAAAACGGTCCTAACTAAATAATACTAAACTGTGACGTCACGCTTCATTATTCGTCCTTGTTAGAGTATGAAAATTGCTATTTTGACCGTAAAATATCGCGTTTATGTATATAGTTGCCATTCAATTTATTAACAGTTAAATTTGAGAAATCGAATAGTATCATTATTTTTTTCGTTTTCGTACTTCTAGAAAATCGTAAAATATTGAAATTTTGTAGCCTGATATCTTTCGATAGATTTATTAATGTTCACTAAATTTTGTCACAAAATTCAACATGTGTATATCATGCCTATTGTCGCATAACTGAGATGGCCCAATTTCGACTATTCGTTAGTACAGGATACGGGAGTTCAAGAGATTTGCCAGCAATAGCAGCAAGGGGTTAACTAAAAGACAGCATTATGACATTTATGACCAGTGATAGGCTCGATTGCACGTTAAAAATAGTTTTGAATCAGCAGTCGTCTGGAAATATAGGTGATAGTGCGGTTTGTGCGTGTGGATATAAGTTAGAGAAACCCTGCTAACGTAAACTTATATAGATGTCATATACAAAGGAAAAAGTGACCTAGGCCTCCGGTGCCCAGGGCTGGGATCGAACCAGCGTCTTCTGCATTCGCAGCAGACGCCTTTACCACTTGGTAAGCTACTGGTACTGCTAACGTAGTTCAGAGGTTAGCTCAATTTTTGTTACATAGTTTACGCGCTATGACCTATAGTACTTAATAGTTACCACCACCAGGGCATAAATGGCTGCCAATTCCGATAACATAGCAAGTCAAATTAATGCCTTTCGTCCGAATGGTACACTTCTTTTTATTTCAAATTTGAAGTAAATCCCGTCGTCATTCAAGACAATGTGGTTTATAAAATTGAGAGTTGAATATCGGAATGTAAATCATACGACAAATCCATTTGGACTGAATTTTCTTCGCAAATCGTAAAAAATCAAAAATATATACTCTCTTTCAGAGCATGAGGATTTTTAGTAAGTATCTATGTAGAAATCTGTAGTAGAATCCGTTAGAGCCTTCGAAGATACGACGAGTCCATCTTTAATCTTACTGAAAACAGCATGACAAACACTAACTTATCCGAGTTTTCACGATCGGAAATAATTATTCACTACATCTGTAAACACTTTTGTTTATTGAAAAAGAATTGTGAGAATGGACGGACATAGTATGCTTACTTGTTTTATAAACGCAGCAAGCGCGGAGTGAATTTACTACTTGTACGATTACGACAGATACTATCTTTATCGTATGTGTTAGATACCCATCCAAACGAAGTGCTAAAAAGCCTGTACACGACCATTGTCAAGCAAATAAGGCTAGTAGTTTATTACCATACATCGTTATCGCGGGAGCAAAAACAAATGTGTTGAAGAATATATATAACAGAATGTCCGTTTAACATAAACAGAATATTATGCCTACACGTCTTAACCTCTAAGAAGTTCTTCATATCTAGCACATTTTTTTTGCTAGAAATAATCAATCCAAATTATCTTGCTCCTTTTCTACGTTCGTTAAAGTGCGTATTTTTGAGTTGAAATTTCGTTTCACAGCAGGTTTTTTTTTAATGAAAATAACAAGTAACGTTAATTTTTGAAATCAAGACTATTCGTGTGTTTAAAATAGTCCTTTATTTACAAGTTCACACAATTCGATCACAAATGAAAATGTTTTGAATAACAGATGACTGAAGAGGTTGTCGTTAGGACTGCAAGGCTAATCTTTTTAAGTATTTCTATATGTATCAAGTCGAGAACGAAGGTTAGATATTAGAAAAAACATCGATAAATTTTGAGCTCGTAGGTACAAATGTCTTGCTACTTCTGTCACATCTGTTATTTGTCATTTGTCATAATCTTTGAGTACTGTCAAATCGTTCTTGCTCCCGCGATAACGACGTATGTTTATTACTATATATGTTCTTAAGCAATATCCTGGTATGAAAACTATAAATGTTATTAGTCTGCCAGTTAGATAATCAAACAATATTGGACGCATATATTTTTATTATATCCAAATAAAAAGTGACAAAAATAAGGCGCGTCATAATTGAGAAGTGGGGGGTCGAATTTTGCCATAACGAAAAATACTTGTCCAATATTTTTTAAATATCTAACTGACGGACCGAGTTATATATATTTTTAGGATACAAGCCTGAACGGAAATCTTAAATCACAATGCTTAAATAAACAACACTACACTGAATCATATTCATAAATATCATAATGCAATGCGAAGTTAAATTTAAAAAAAATAAGACATTAAATTAAACCGATCAACATGTAGCTCATTAAGTTTGTGATTGCAAATCCATATTATTACATAAGCATTGCTCCCTTTTCTTGCATGCTTGCAAAGAAAACACGTTATTATGTGTATATTTTATCTATCTTTTGCTTAAGACTGTGTCGAGGAGGGTAAATTTTCAGATTCTGTCAAATTACCCAGATACACACATTAGCAGACTTCACGCACACTACCACACTTCTGGGGAGACAGGTCATTGACCACTATTTTTTTCGGTTGCCATTATAAGTTTGACTATACGTCACCTTCTTTGAGAAACTGAAACCATAGGTAATATATGCGTTCCAAGAAGACAGCGAAATAATGTATTTTATATTTAAATTATTTTATCTGTAGAAGTCAGATTGACAATGCCAAGAACCACTTTATATGGCTCTCGATAAGGTGTAAAATCAAATGACCTGATAGTCTGAAAATATGGATACATTTAATGTGACATAAACATGTATCCAAAACTTTACGCCTTGGTAATAGAGTCGTGGTTACATATTTTTGTCATATTCAATGTATCTATATTTTCAGACGTGACTATAATATCTACACAGCTACAGTTTTAAATTTTCTATGCGAAATTGGCAAAAGAAATATGTTAATTTATACATTGTTTTTATACTACGACGGTGGCAAACAAGCATACGGCTCGCCTGGTGGTAAGCAGCTACCGTAGCCTATGGATGGACTCCTGCAACTCCAGAGGTCACATGCGCGTTGCTAACCCTTTACAAAAAGGCGGATTCACTGTGTTGACGGCTAAAGGAACAAGAGGGTCCCTGGTCGTCAATACACTGGGTCCTCTTTGAGCTCTTTGACAAAGCTTACTCACCAGCACTAGTACTATTTGGCTGTGGTTTTCTGTAAGGTGCTCTGCACCAGATTTCAGTGATACATATTCGTGGTTCTACATGCAGTACTAAATAACCAATAATTCTACTTTCAATCCATTTAAATTTTATTTTTAACTTACGTTTGGCATACTTCTTTCGTGTGAATTTATTTTAGTATATATAGTATTGGAGCCACAGGTATTTAAATTTATCACATTTCTTAGCGATTTGCTTCCATACAGTGTTGTGGCGGGCGTTTCAGACCGCACATTATAAACTTAAATGTCTTAAACTGTCTGAAGGGACCTTATTCGCCGAAAGGATCAGGGACATCATAATCGAAAAATAAAGGTACACACACAGGTTTACAGTTTTAAGTTTTTTTTTTTAAATATCCGGCTCTCGACCTAAACCTGACAATTGTGAATAAACAACTTTAATTTGGTGCAAAAATGCATTTGCCTAATAGCTGATGAACCAGTGATTACGTCAAGTAAAAAAAACACGCCTAAACTTGCCAAAATTGTACAAAGAAAAGGATTTAAAATTACAAGTTTTCTGTTTTTCTCCATTTTTTTTTATATTTACAGGCATAACTTAAAAAAAAGGTATGACACTTTGCGTACAAATTACAGAAACGAGTTCCTCAGTTTATAAGCTTTATAAAAAGTGACCCTTAATGGGTTTGTTTGTGTCTTTTTTCCGAGGGCTTAGTTTGTTTTCAGATTCTTATCTTCTCTTATGTTCTTAGAGTAGGGGTCACTTTAAGTTGTCTTAGGTGATACTTTGATAAGTAATTAAGTAAGGTAAAGGAGGAGATTAGTACAGATTTAATCAATAATTTAATCTTAAAAAGTGAAATCAGTAAATCATAAATTTTAATAATAAATAAAACCCTTAATTAGCTGTAAAATTACTACCGTGACGATTTTTCAGAAAAAAGAGTATAGACGCCATCTTTAAAGCACGTAATTTACAAAATATACACCTCCCAATTAGCCGAAAACGACTACCATGACGATTTTTCATAAAAAAGTACAGTCGCCAATATGGATTTTAAAACAGATATAATTTAATAAATCTACACCACCTGATTAACCGAAAATAACTACCATGACCATTTACCAGAAAAAAGTATATAACCGCCATCTTGGATTATAAAACAGATATAATTTTCGAAATCTAGAACCCCTAATTAGCTGAAAACGACTACTAGTCCCTACGCCAATTTCATCACAGGCTCAATTGAGCCGTGGCAAAAGCCGGGACAAACGCTAGGAGGATGGTTGTATTGGTTTGTACCACAAACTTAACTTCATTCCAAATAACATTTTAGTTGAATTAAACGTTATTTGGAATAAATCCTAGAATAATTATTCCGTTTTTCATTATTTATTTTTAAATAAGATTCACGTCATTTATTCCCATTCATTTTATTTTGGATAACGAATGCAAGAATAAATTTTATTCAAATCGATTTTTATAAGAATAAAAAATGCGTTTTTTTTTTAAATTCATATTCATAAAAAAATTTGCCTAAACCATCAATACGTGCAAACTATGCAAAAATAAACTGAAGATAAGAAACATTTCTTTAACAGAAATTATTTAAATTAAAGTTGTGTATGTGCGTGAGGACTGCAAATCTGATATTCACTCAATTTGTTCCACCGTCGCCTGGTGTTCCATTTCAAATGAGAATGATAAAACCGCCTGCTTCGCGGAAAAGAGACGGGAAAAGGGTAGCCCTATTAAAAGGTAAGCGGTAAATATTGAAGCTATCTTTACCCCATTCGACTCGGAAACCACATTGAATAGGGTTAAGCCTATTCAAAATTATTTCCATATCGATAGGGTAACCATAACATCAGGGTAAGACTTTTATAGGGTTACCGTATTGAAACGATTAATCAAACGAAGGGGTTTTCCGGTCCCTGATTCGCCAGAAGGAATTAATGAAACGCCGTAATAAAATCTCATAGCAAATATTAATTTAACGCACATGCTATTTAAGTTTACAGTGAGCAACAATTCCATTCAATCTTCCACCCCCCTTTTCACTAGATAAAATAAAACTATCATATATCGTTCCCTGGGACTCAAAACTATCTTCATACTTACCAAATTGTATCTAAAACGGTTAAGCGGTGTCAGCGTGAAGAGGTAACAGACAGGCAGACAAACACACTTTCGCATTTATAAAATTAAGTATGGATTCCCTTAACCAAATTGAGTAATTACTTGGCAATATTGGGAATTTAGTTTTCCGGTGGAGGTACTGTGCTTGATGTCCTGGTAAGTTTTGTGGTCTTCGTTTAAACTATTCCTTCAACATACAATATGTGTTTATACAACAATTTCAAAATTCCCCAATCTTCCCTCGACGTGAATAATCATGGGAATGGTACAACACTGCTAGTGCCCATTTAAGGCCCGTTTTCATGATCACCGAGATGGACTCTACAATGCCATAAAGAAGCCAACCGGTAATATTTTTGATAAATTTACAGTATGGCTGGCTCCAGATAAGTTGCCTTTTAAAATTTTGGTACAGTTGCCACCAAATACATCGGAGCGGCAAAGGTACTCAAAAATATCTGAACATGCACTTTATCGCCTTAATTTTTAGAGTAGAAAAATATGAGTAACCCTTTATTCTCTAGTGCATTTATCTGGCTTTCAAAATATTATAACTTTATAACCATTTAATGATCGTATGCATTTTTAATTCATGTTTTTCCTAAACCGCACAATCGTTTTTCTCAGATTTTGTACAACTTTACTTGTATTGAGTTAACTACTAATAATAATCAAGTACTTATTACTTTAAATTGTAATCACACTCTTTGTTGTTATAATAACATATAAAATATAGATTTTTGTAAAGAATTGTGAACTCAGGAACCTAAACGGTGACTGCTGTTTTTGCTGATTTTGTACGACGCCCTCTTAAGTTAACACAATAAGGGTTTCCTGAAACGCTTGTTTTTTACCAGGCGGCAGCACCGTGGCGAGAGGACTAGCCGTCATAATCCACCAATCATGTTTAGTCATATTTGTCTTGACTGGTGGATTTTGACAGCTGCTGTCAAAAAGACCTCTCGTCACAGTACCGCTTGGTATTCAGGAAATCCTCATTCATTCACCCTTTCGCGTGAATAGTACCTAAATATTTATTTGTTTTGCAATTGTAACACAACACAAATGACGTGAGGTGTGTTGGGATTATTCCTTAAATAATTAATTCTTAAATAAATGCTTAAATAAATGGCAATACACTTTTGTAAACACTTGTGAATAGAAACTAACTAAATCTTGAGAAGCAAATACAGGGTAAACGTATTTAGACTTAAGTGCAGCAACATAAAATGACTATTGCAACACAGTATTTCACTGTGATTCTTTTATAGGAAAACCAGTGATGACGCAATGAATATTATATTGGGCAATGTAATTCCTGTATAAAGTAAAGTTTGTGTTACCAAATAACACAATGTAATTCCTGTATAAAGTAAAGTTTGTGTTACCTTGACTAATAAACCTGCGCATATTTTTATTGCGTATACCTAGTTGGTTACTAAGTTCTGTTACCAGAGTTTTTCCTAAATAAATATGAATAGTTAGCGATATTTTAATTATTCATGTATATGCTTTAAAAGCTTATCAAATAGTCATTAGCTTACAATATATTTGAATGAATATTATTGTCATAGTTTTGCAGATTTTTTTAACACTCTGTATAAGTTGTGAAAAGATACGTCAAAATTACGCTCCTTGTTAGTGTCTATTTATTTTTGAGTCTGACCGACAAAATATCAGCCTACACGTTTCAATGCTCATAGCACTTTAAATCTATGCCTTTCTGTGCAAAACTGTTATATGCAATGTTTTAAAGGGGAATATCTGTGGCATAAACATGCAAGAAAACTAAATGGCGGTTACGAAGTTAGCTCTAATATTCAGATTTAATACAAACAAGCTCTCTAAACAAAGGAGCAACATTGCATTTGATGCACTTCTGTGAAGTGTAATTGTTCATAAATTTAACGCGTGTTTTCGTGTTCACCCAATCTTGAGTTTTACAAGGATTTCCAATAAATTTTCCATTTGAATTGTATATTATTCTCTTTTATTCATTACAAAATAAGCTATTAGTTGCTTATAATGTTTATTTAAAACTTTATTTTATATTTTATCACTATCAGGCATAACCCTGGTAACAGAAACAATTAGTGAAGTGTCGTGGTAGTCCGTACCCGTTTGAAAGCTTTTTCAGAGTTCTTATAATTTGTTATGAAAAATTTACTATTTCTTGTAATATTTATTTTTTTATATTAATTATTACTTCTTATTTAGGGACAACCAACCTAGTCTGAAGTTAAGAAAATAACTTGTACTATGTATGAGTGGTAGGCGACTTGGCGACTATTTATTTATGCAGAATATCACAGAATTGTGTATCCTAGGTACATAAATTAGGCACTGGTCCCACCAAGAGCGAGTAAGCGAGTAGCATTACATTGCGGTTTGTCGACGTATAGAGTGCTCGATCGAGAGATCTTTCAAGGCCCGCGATGTAATGCTACTCGCTTAACTTTACTCGCTTACTCGCTCTTGGTGGGACCAGTGCCTTAAGCAAAATGAATACTTAGACACATAGAAACTGAGTATTTAATAATACCTCTGATAATACTTAATTATCTGGAAGATTTTATTGATTATATTTCCTATGAGGTTCAAATGAAGTGCCTTGTAACTCTAGGTTGTACATCATTACATCTAACCTAAGTATTGTTTAGCTATATCTGCGATTTTGTGTGATATGTTCGTTCATTATACTTTATATATGCCTTGTTCCTCTATAGTTGCTGTGCCGCTATTTTACATTTATTATCTGGCATCATTTCTTATTCATTAAACGTATATGAATAAGA
Source organism: Pammene aurita (assembly GCA_947086415.1). Taxonomy (NCBI): domain Eukaryota; kingdom Metazoa; phylum Arthropoda; class Insecta; order Lepidoptera; family Tortricidae; genus Pammene; species Pammene aurita. The sequence goes on from OX352289.1 coordinate 52,650,038, forward strand.
AATGATGCCAGAAAATAAATATAACTGATTATTATGTTTCCATTAACCCCTAAGACCTCATACATATAACACACCGGCCGTGGCAGTGTGATAAATAATTTACCTGAAGTCACTTTTAGGTCTAACTAATCGTACTTTACGGTACCTATAATTATCTTCCTTGTGTATTTATCAAGGATTTATGGATTTTATAAAATGTGTACAGTCTAATGCAAAATCGTGCATTAATTGTGATCACAAACATATGGTTTGAAGCTGTCAAACTCGGAACATGATTATTCTATATACTTTACGTCTCCTATTACTCCGTTCCATTAGCTGATATAGATATATTAACCTGCTTGAGATTAAAACAAAATAAGGCTCAGCGAACAAAAATAGTATGAACGAGTGATATAATGAAATACATATGTATTAAATAAGGAGGTAAAAGTATTGGTAATAGTTGAGTGGTGTTTTGTGGCAGGAAGAGTTGCTGCGTCTGCGCCAAGCGGGCGGCGAGGCGCGCGGAGCGGCGCGGCGCCACTCGTACGGGCCGGAGAAGCAGGCGCAGGCGGCCATGATGCCGTGGCTCGCCACCGCCGTTGCCATGGCCCTGCTGGGCATCGTCATCGGCAAATTCCTCATGTGAACGGTATCGTTGCCGCCGCGGTGACCGGACGCCTCACACTCACCGCCGTTACACCACTCCCAACGCCTCTTCCTCGCACAAGGCAGCTTCACCTTCATTTAACGCCCCTCTGGCCATGCTTCAGTCGAGATGCACTCCTGACGTGAGCTGTGTGACTATGCTAGACTATCCCCTTCTATGAAACATTCACGATCTGATTTCGCCATGTTTCAGGCATCAGGCTATTTCCCGGCTTTTGATTTATAAATTTCCTCACATTGTTTCATTGGTTATTAGTTCTGTTTTCGGATGTAACTTAAGCATTTGCTACCAAAAGCATGTAAAGTAATCATTTTTGTAAATCAACCGTATAAATAGTAAGTGTTTGTAAAAAGATTTAATTGATAGCTTCTCTTTACGTGTACTTGTGTCACAATTGTTTGAGATAGAGATATATCTGTAAAGACTTGAATATTTAGAAATTGATATATCGCGGATGAGTGTGACATCGCCGCTGTACATTTAGGACTCGTATTACATTGAAGCATTATTAAAACTAGTTAATATGAGGGGCGTCTGATAAGTCCTAAGCCTATGGTAGAAAAAAACGATATATAAATAATAACTTATGTTTATTTTTCAATATAATCTCGCTCTAATTCAATGCATTTTTTACATTTTTTATACAATGCTTTTAGGCCGTTAAAAATATATTCTTTAGATTGGCCTTCAAAATGCTCCTGTACAGCCGCCTTCATCTCTTCATCACTGCCAAATCGCTTTCCCCGTAACTCTTTCTTTAAATTACTAAACAGAAAATAATCGCTAGGGGCTAAGTCTGGACTGTAGGGTGGGTGGTCGATTTCATCCAAGCCAATTTCCTTCAGAGCCTGCCTCGCAACCCGGGCGGTGTGAACGGATGCATTGTCTTGCAAAAACAAAATGCCTTTCCTTAGTTTGCCCCTCCTTTTCTCAACTACCGCTTCTCGCACCTGTCTCAATAGATTGGCATAATAAAGTGCATTTATTGTAGAACCTTTGGCCAAATAATCTATTAAGAGAATGTCATCACAGTCCCAAAACACAGTGGCCATTAACTTAGATGCCGATTTTTGCACTTTAAACTTCTTCGGTGGTCTTTCACCCTTTTCAATCCACTGCATGGATTCAGACTTACACTCCGGATCATACTGCCTGGTCCATGTTTCATCAACAGTTACTATTCGGGAGCAAACTTCATCTATACCATCTCCGCACAGATCTAAAAACGCCTGGGAAATTTCAACACGACGTTCTTTATCGAACGCCGTCAGCATTTTTGGTACCCAGCAAGCACTGACCTTAGTCATGTTCAAATGTTCATGTAAAATCTCCCCAACCCGTTCTTTACTAATGCCTACAGTATCAGCTATTTGCCAAGCCTTAACTCTCCGGTCTTCTAATACCAATTTTCTGACTTTTCTTACATTTTCCTCAGTCACCACCGATATTGGCCTCCCTGAACGGGGATCGTCTTCAATCGACTCCCTACCTAGTTTAAATAAGCGACTCCACTTTTTGACCGTAGCATAGGAAGGCCCAGAGGCACCATAAATACTAGCCATTTCTTCAAAAATACATTGCGGTGATTTAGCACATTTTGTAAGGAACTTAATTACAGCACGGTGCTCAATTTTCGTTATATTTGTTGATAATTCAGACATGGTGAACTTTGCCGTTGAATATCTCAAGAAAATTTTAAACAAATATACATGATTTTGTATTTAATAATTTGTTTTTAAATGGCCTTTCTAGTGGCCAGTACCATAAACGCATATACGACCTCGAAATACCATAGGCTTAGGACTTATCAGGCGCCCCTCGTATAATGTACACTCTTGACTAATTCCGCTTTCATATTCGAATAGTAAATAAATACGTAGAGGTTTTATAGCATTCATGGTATACTGTATAAAGTAGGGCAATTATGAAGTTAATTATTCCTTAACAAGCAGATACCTAATATTTTCCAAAGGGTGTGACGAGGGTTTGCTTGCACTATAAAATATTACAATTACGGCCTTATTCATGAATAGACTCAAGCCTTTGTTAAAACGTATATTACGTATAGGTTTATTGATGAAAGTTTATTAATTTTTTTTCTGAGAAATGAATTTTGTATTTGCAAATGTAGGCGTCATTAACGAATCCTAGCTTTTTATGAATAAGGCCGGTAGTTTAATCTTCAATGACTAAGGTATCTCTAAATTACCTAAGAGCTACGCCGTGCGTGTGAGTTTAGTGTTGTTTCAATGAATATTATATAAAATATTGAATGGGCATAGTCTTAAATTTAAGTCGGGGAAAAAAATACATTGTTTTTAAAGAAATATAAAACTACTTTTAATAAACACACGTATTTACCTAGTTTGTGTCTAGTGTATTATTTTCGCAGTTATTAAGTCGAGTGAGTTAGCCGACCCTAATAGGCTACGCACAGTGTGTTATGAACCCCATTTTTTTTTTCAAAGTCCTATAGTTTGCATGATTTTAAACAATATCAAACATGTAGCGTTATATGCGCATTGAATAGGTATGATCTTCATTAAGTAATTCAGTTCATTTGCATATTTAGCTTTTGTGAATTTTGAAACCCGGATATAAGCTAACTTATATATTATTTTCCAAAAAAACTAGAAGACGCCTCGAGGTGGTAATTTTAGCCTGCTGTTTAAAATCATGTGAACTATAGGATTTAAAAAATAAATGGAGTGAGACAAAAAGGGGGTTCATAACATACTGCGCTACGCAATGAAACATTTTGTACTTATTTATGCAACGTTTTTTTGCCCATGCAGTATTTTGATATTTTCGTCGATCATACAGTTATATTTCACAGTCATGTAGCGAGATGTTTCTGACATGTATGTAAACATATATTTAGCTCCGGATTGTTTAGGAGATTGAACCTGTGTTCAAATGTGAGAATGAAAACACTGTGATTTTTTTTTCGTTTCCGCTGACATCAAGTGAATGTGATATTTAAACGACTGTCTGATAACTCTGATAAATAAATATTTGTGCAACCTGTACAATGGAATCAGCTTAATTTAACAAATAACAATTGTGGACAAATTAAAGTCTGTAACTATATATTTTTTAATTTTATTGCTTTCCATATAATCAGTTGATTAACTGTGATGTGTAAATGACCATTGTTAAAAACGCTTTTAAGTCTTAGGAGACCGATATTATGTGGTCCTAAAATATTATAATAATAAACACATATTTTTAGGTTCGTTAGGTAGATTACCGACTTCCTAGATAATAATTATTATTATTATCTTACATTTCTAGATATATGCGGATTGAAATTTCAGTCCTTAGATTCTTTTTAATATATAAAGAATCAGTAGTTATGGGGAAGCCAAATAAAAGACCTTCTTTATCTAGGCCCTAGAGACCCTTTGTTAAGAGTTGTCAGACAGTTGCTTTCCTGCCAGTCCTCCTGAGCACTGAGATGAAGTTAGCGGAAACAATCATTATCACGGTGTACAGTCACGAACCCGGATTGTTGAGCCATTTGCCATTGTTTGTAATTTAGCCGTGTAGTAAATGACCGATGTAGCTGACAGTTGACAGCTAGTCGGTAAGGCGGCTTTCACACTGGCGCCGCGTCACGCTCCGGTAACGAGACAGCGCTATCTATACACATGCAGAGCGCTATCTCGCTCACACACCGTCGCCGCATCAGTGTAATAACCGCCTTACATCGGTCATTCATAAGTTTCATAACACTGCTAAATTACGAACAATAGCAAGTGGCTCAACAATCTGGGTTCGTGACTGTACATGTCTTATGGCCCCCCAAGCCGTCTACGTGAGGTTTTATGTTCTATATGTGTTTAATTTCACAATTGTATACATGCTTGAGTATATATTGTTAACAATAATTTCAAACCTTGTCGAGGATCCGCATATGTAAGAGCGTAATTTTGGTTGGATTATTACTACAAACATGTACCCAACGCGTTGGCTATAATCGTGTCAAGATTTTGTGAACACTTGTTCGTTCATATCTGATTGGCGCCTGCATGTAGGCATTTTAATTTTTAACTGGAAGCAAGAAGCAAATTTTTGAAATTTTAGGTATGATCTTAGGGTCATACAAACTTTAATTATTTTTGTTATTTTATAAAGTATATACACAGACATACCTACTATCAATTGGGCTTATAACAGAAATGCCACTAAATAATGACTGATATTTTAGTTCTTAATATCAGTCAATGATTTGTAATGTATATCTAATGGTAATGGAGTCGCGTATTTTAGTTTGTATTCATATTTTCAGACGTGACTGTACAGCGAAATCAGCAAAAATATGTGATTCACTCATAATATATAGTAATTAATAAGATTGTATTCGATATTTTTGCGCGCTTCGTTGTGCTCTAAGCTGTTAATTAGCAATTGACTGTACTAATAATTGATATATTTGGGTGTTCAGTAAATGGTTTTACCGTAGTCGTCGATTATTATTATTATTAATCACCTAGAAACTTTAATTACTTAACATTACTACTATCTGAACAAAAAATAACACGCAATAATATAAAAAAACAAACATATGTAGATTGTTTATTTTGTCAACGCGGAGTCACGCAGTATTTTCCCACTTTCTCTAGTCTTTATTTAAAAAATTACAACGAATTTTACGTAACACAGTATTAAACTACGACGTACTAGTACCGCACCTCGTATTTGACTGAACGATTCCTTACGTCTCAGAATATCAGTGAATACTTGCCTTGACAAAACGGTGGACAGACTCCCCACTCGATGACGGGGGAGGAGACAGGCAGTGAGGATTGTTACTTGCTTAAAAAAGCTATTAGTCTTAAAAGCGACCGGTCAGTCCGGGTTTATTGTAATATTTAATGTTATTTATTTTTGGTCAAAGCAATTAACGGTCATACTTTGGAAACAAGGTTTTCGGGTCATAATGACTGAAAGCCGGCAGGTTACTTTGTCGGTATGGTAACTCATGAATTGCTTACCAGATACCACGGTTGGTTGGGTCTTATGGTGTCGCCTAAGTTCAAAAATTTGTTTGTATTGTAACGCCACCCCATTATTACCTAAAACTAGGATTCGACAATGTCATGTTTCAAAGCCCTTGATTGTAGATTTGTGTCAGTATATGTAGAAAGAATTCTCTCTTGTTTTCACGCTGCATTTTTCATTTTTTAGTATGGCGTAAATTAGATATTGGTTCGATTTTTTTACTCTGGAAGATTGAAACTCTTAATCGTCGTTTTTTTAAGCTTTTGTATACCAAAATTAAATTAGATGTGGACATTGCAAAAATAGAAAGAATAAGTTAAGCACTTACTAAAAAGACAAACTAGAACCTTTCATTTAACTAGGTTAAAGAACTTGTTACCACATCTTCCTGTTTGAAGGGAACTGTGTATACGACAAGTTGGAACTGCCTGGTAAACCTGTGTCACCAGCATCTGTTGTTGGTCAAGCAGGTAGTACTCGGCTTGTTAAACGTTTTAATCTTTTGGTGTAAGTGATTGTGTTATTACTTATTAATATGTACTGTAGTGTCGATTGCATAATTGTTTAATGGATCGGGCGCCCACCCAAGCCCGCGCGGGCCACACAGGCTGCCGACTGGCGCCCTGCCGTCCACTCTTCTTTTGTATGCTTGGTGTGGTAATGTTTGACTGGTCTGCACATTTACGCTCGGGCGGTTTACTCGGCAGTCTGTTTGTCCCCCTTGCCTTGATTATGTCTGATGTTAACTAAACTACCCATTTTATTAAATTCCACTGTTAGAGCTTTGCCTCCTAATATTTTGAGAGATGATTAATTAATTCATTGGGAAAAGGTTATTTTAATGTCTTTTGTTTTTTTTTTTTTTATTTAACGGAGACTATAGTTTAATTAAAATATCCGTATGGTATTGTTGTTATACTATTATGCTATATTGTATCGTTTTCTGACATAAAATACTTAATTTACGATACTGTTTATCATTTTTTAACATTTTTATTTGACCCTTGCCAACGACCAGTTAAGTATACACAGTAAGCGTTTGTCAATCCGGCACGCCCAGTAATCCAGCAGTTAGCGACTCGGCTAACGCGCTCTATAATCCGACCGAACGGCGGATCACAGAACGGTTGCATTTGTTCGTGTAATTTCGCTCTCACTGCTTTTATTTCAGGTGCCGGATTACCGAGTGCCTACTGTAATGTCTATACAAACTCGCGTTCCCGTAATTTAGGTCATGAGTTCCGTACAGCGCCATCTAGTAACGTTATCAATTACTAGATGGCGATGTACAGTCCCCCTGCGGTTAACTTTGGTTTGCTCTCGATCAGATAGCGGTTCAGATTTGGAGCCTCACAAAATTCTTAGACTGGGACCCTGTATTTAATACATTACAATACACACTCTCTGTTCAGGTAAATCATAATCAACTAGCGCCATCTATTGCATCACAAACGCCCTACCTATCAGTTTCGTACATTTTGATCTGCGATTTAACGCTTTTGACAGCTCAACCTCCGTTCAACAGATGGCGCTGACCTACTGAAAACAGGAACAGCCTGGATTTTGTATAGATGTCCAGCATCCAGCATCCCTGCTAGCATGACTTATATTGTCGCGCGACTCCCAAGTATGAAGTCGCGCGCGACAATGCATGTTAGGTGTTTACCTGAGATGTTCACAGTGACATTCACACGCTCGCTCTTATTCTCTTGAATATAAAGTCGTGCCAAGATCATTTTGAACACCTTAGCTACTTCTGCTGCGGACTGTGCAGTCGCCATCAAATATATCAGAGCGGCCAGGGTAAAATCCAACTCCAAAATATCTGAACATGCACTTTATCGCCTTGACAATAGATGCGTTGTTCACATATTTGTGACCACCTTGGCTGCTCCGATATATCTGATGGTGACTGTACATGCCCTTATTCTCTTAACAGTTGGATTTGACCACATTGCCTTGATAGCTGGTTCTGCCGCTGATTTGATGATGGTACACATAAGTATATGGGGGGGTATTGGTTAGTGACATCACACATCAGCCCTCATTCAAATAAAATTCAAAAATATTAACACATCTGCTTTTATTGAAATAAGTAAATCATAATTATGTAAATATGCACTACAATATTTAATCAACAGTATTTGAGTAGACTTTAGGGTGTTTATGTTCCAAGCGTCATATAAAGCTGACCAAGCAACGTAGTTAATTTTATTTTTCTCGGTCGGTACTTCATGAAAGAGCTCATATCGACTAAGCGTTAGCGCCCTCGTGTACGTGTCCATGGTTCAGACTCCAAATAGAAATTGAGTGAGACTACGCACGATTGCGAACCACCATGTAAGTGTTGGGGTAGTTAAAAGGATGAGAGTGAGTGTCTGTGAGAAAGCAGTGGGTGTCGGTAGGAGATGGGTGGAATTGGCAGGAATTACGTGGGAAATAGTGGGATAAGGTGGTAAATGTTGTGGAAAGATGAGGCTTTTATATTTAGGTATATGTGTCAATTAAGGGAAAATTTAACATTCGGGCAATAAAACATTGGCCACTTTTACGTACATACACTTACCTATAAAATTATTAACTTTATGGTCATTAAATATTAAATAACATAATCTACAGTAGGCATGGCATAGTTGTATCGTATTATTAAGTTCTTTATTGTGATATTTCACCTCTAAACTTATTTGGGCAACGTCATAAAAAATTGAAAATTCGTTCATACAAAATCCTAAATGTGGTAGGGTTGTCAATTACTTATACTTGTACCCGACTACGCCAAAACAAGGTGTAGGATGAGTGAAATTTAGTGGTGATTAAATTGTGCCTATATTAAGGTAAAGGATAAATTGCTCAATAAAACTCTTATTAATACACACACAAACACGTTTGTTAATAGGTATATTAGTACAGTAGGTACGCGAACAGTTTTGAGCTTCGATAACTCACAAGTGCGATTTTCTTTTTTAGTTAGATAATATGATATGATTACTTATAGTAAAAAATATTTTCTAACAGTTTTTGACGTCGCCCTAGGTATTATATAGATATTTGTTAATAAAAACAAGAAAAGATTATACAAGATATATTTTCCTTTACCATACTATTTGCATTCAACTATTTCAACATCATCTGTCATTTTATAACAGTTTGGTCAATAGATCATGTGAGCATAATCGAAAACAATTTGTCAAAATACAAGTGACCTTGAATTTTAAACGAATTACAAATGGCTAAGACGACATATGCTCTTGACAAAACCGTTATAAAATGTGAAGTTATGTTGCAATAGTAAAAAGCGATAGCCTGGTGGAGAAAAATAAAACTTACATAATATTTTCTATGTGTAACAACCAAATACATGTATTATACCTATATCTAGCGCAATGCTAACAATTGTTAGAAAATATTTTTTAATATTATTACTTAACGTATTCTAACAGGTCATAAAATCAAATCGGACTTGTGATTTATGTCATTTTTATAGGTTAAAAAGGCGTTCCCGTACTACACTATATCTTGTATTATGCAGTAACTCAATAAAAAAGGTTCATAAACTAAATGGAAATAGGTACATAAATAATTAACATAGAAACAAATGTTTATCCTTATTCTAGGCGAAAATCGAATATTGTGATTAAATTAAGGGTATTTACTTATTGTATGTATTTTTTAGATTTGCATTCCTCTCGCATTTCACAATGTACAATAACGATTTATGGAAAATGCCTCCCCTGAAGTGAATTAAAACATACTATTGACAACCCTAGAGGTAGAATTGTGCTAAGCAAAGTCGTAAAAAGTGATACGCAAATACGTTTATGACATTGTCCACTACCATAAACACGAAAATATAAGAGATATGAAGTTAAAATTTCTTCCACGTCGTTTCTGCATTATCGATAGATACAGTTAAAATTACATACCAGAGGACTTATACCACCGAAGTTTTTGAGGTCCTTTTTGCCCACCAAAAAACACATCCGCAATCACAGCCGGCACGCGTGACTGAAGTTAGACAATCAATTTTAGAATTGTATTGAATGACGTCTTCCAAAAAAACCATGCATGTTGCTAATTAATAATTACATACCCTAATAGCTCTGTACGGAATTAAAGGGTTTATTCTCGTTTAAGAGTTTAATCTCGGGAAATATCATATATTTCGGGTGAAATTACAAAGATAATAAAAACACGATGAATACCTAGTAGCAACGTACCATTTTAATATTGAGACTTGTTCCCTCAGAATAAGGAACTCTCTTTCATGAAATATTCGAGAAAAATACAAGGTCAACTGAACGCTCTTTCATAACGCTTTTAAGACTGAAAGAACTCTTAGAAGGGTCTGTGTAGAATGTTTCAATCGTAGAATATTCAGAACTCATCAAATAATTTAAACTATTTTTAAATATATGTAACATCAATTTCAATTTTAATTAGAACTATAATAATGTCAACTAACAACACTTGTGTGCCGGGGTAACACCTTCAAATATATATGTAAACTCACAACTTAAACCGGGAACATTGCAATTTCTCGGTTCTGATCGGTCGGATAGAGAGGTTTAATAAAAGTTAGGGAGTTTAAGGAGGGCAAGGGAGAGGCAGGGTACACGTAACACGAGCGATTGGACCCGTGAAATTGCAAAGTATAATACCGCTTTCAAGCGATCGGAGTATGGAAGAAAATAAGAAACCTAATCGGACGGAGAACGCGTTATTAGGCCATTTTGGTAAGTACGTACGTATATGATTGGCGCATTAAGATCATTGGTGGCGAGTCTAAAATAATCACAGGAAACACGAGTCAAATTTGGCATTGTTGTTCTTCTGTACTGAGGAAAGTGCTTACTGACTCAGAATTAGGTAAGCCGATGGGAATCTAGTTTAATGTACACGTCGTCACTGATAGTGATAAGTATTAACATCATGATTGTGAACTAGTAACTTGGCGTAAATGGCGCCGCACCCAGATGCGGCACCGGTGTGATAAACGCCGCACAGCACAATAATAAGTCCGATGAATATGAGTAATTACCCGATTGTTATAATTATGCCATCATAAAAAAGTTAGTAGGTAACAGTGGCGGCGCGTCCATATAACAAGAATCCCGCCCACTTGCCTAATTTTCAGGCACCTGAGTAGTTTTCCTACAGCTCATAATACAATTTAAGCCAAGAGAATCTTTGACCCACCGCCACTGATAGGTAATTAAGAGTAAATAGGTACAGTCGTCATCAGATCCGAGCGGTCAAGGTGGCCACAAATATCTGAAGAAAGGCTCTATTGTCAAGGCGATAAAGTGCATGTTCAGATATTTTTGAGTACCCTGGCCGCTCCGATATATTTGATTGCGACTGTACCTACACGGGAAATGTTTTTTTTTAAGTATCTTGGGCAGATTTACATTAACAAATTACAAAATCGATACATCCTTCTTATCCCCCGACATTATTCGCACCATTCCATATATTAATAGCTACGGTGATTACAGGCAAATATTAGTAGGTATGTATTATACAAGGTAGCAAAAGTTACCACATTTCATAGCCAAAATGTACGTGCACATTTTATAAAGATAATTCTTCCTTGACTTAGTAGGCAGCCACACAAAAAATAATTCAGAGGTGACAGACAAAATGAGAGGCAGCAAAATTGAAAGGTTGATACTGTCAAGTAGTATATTCTTCCCTAAGTATCGAAACCAAATGATGAATAAGTAGGTATCATCTAGTCTGTGTTTGACTTTACTGTGGACTGCCGTTTATTATATGTGCTATTGGTATTAATAAATAATCTTTCTTCGCTACAAAATAACTAAATTGCTTGCTAATATGTATGCTTAATCTAATAGATAAAAGAAATGTATACAAATGACAATGGCCTTATTTTATTTCTTACACTTATAACTATGGCTGATGCAGACCAGAAATAATATACATCGAATACTGTGCATCACTGAGATCATTCCGAAACTTAACCTAGTTAATATAGTTTTTTTTCGTAAATTAAAATAGATTTACTACGGACGACCGATTTAAAGCATTAAGCGTATGAAACCGTCGTTATGTCGATCCGTGTTTGCTATACATATAGATCACAAGTAATGATCCATTTGTTTCTATTAATTTATATTCCTCGTCTAAAGAGGTACTATTGCTTAAAATTAGGAATAAATAATAATTATTTGCACATCACTGAATCCAAGCCACAAACGCAGAGAAAGAAATTGCTACATGGTACATAGCATGATCAGAGCAGACAATTCTAAATATATTTCTACAATACACAATTACAAATGTCCCATGCAATTTGTCTATAGGCGCTGCAGCTCACTAAGGTATAGTAAATGCTTAAATATATATACCTATATGACTATTATGTGTACATACATTGAGATTCTTAGTGTACAAAATACATATTTTATAGTTATTTTGCACGTACACCATACAAGCGTTGCAATCAGTTAAAATATTTGTTACTAAAACTACCTACATTAAGATATCTTGCTCTTTATAAATACATGTTATAGACATAACTCCTCCACTTTACATTTTTTGCTTGTGTCCTTTGCCGTCTCATTTTTAACTAATTTAAGAAAGCAATATCAAATCAGACAAATAAAATATTAATTACAAAATCAAAAAATTGGATTAAATCGACAGATCACGATCGTCAATAATCGGTTCGCCCTAGTACCTGTACTCTTAACGCTGATGTAGGGCAGAAACGCTGTACCTAGCCGTACCTACAGTGGAAGGACAACGCTGAAGGATTCGATGCAACGTTTATTTAAGCATACCTTCTTACAGAAATATCTTCACGAAATCATTTAAGTACGGCATATGGGAAGGGATCAATCCCAATCCCTTCCCATATGCCGTACTTAAATGATTTCGTGAAGATATTTCTGTACAAAATAATTCCTGAATATTAGACACATAATTGAGTTTTATACTTAGGTTAGGTACAATATGCATTAAAATCAACAGTGCCAAGTTTGAAATCACTTCATTTTATGGTGCGATTGTATTTTTTTATTAACCTCTACCGTTCTACATTCTGGTAAAATGTTATCCGCATATACCTAACCTTAAATATTTGGATAAGTAGGTCAGTAAGTCATTCTAACCATCCCTATACAAATTACAGCGCTCCGTTGAGAAATTAAACTAAATATCTTTGCTGATGTATCGTGGAATTCTTAACAGCAAATAGCAAATAAATGAGTGGTCAGTCAACATTTCATTTTTTAGCACCTTCAACAGTTTTTTAGAACACCCGTTTATATAACGTTTTAGTTTGACATAACATTTTTTTAATGAAGGAATAATAGGGCTTTCTAAAGCACCTTTTGTCTTTTCAATATTCATAACTGTTTATTAGTTATGGATTTTTTCCGTGTGAAATAATAGGATATTCCAAACTAAGAGTTTTTTTAGGAATAATCATGCCATGCCAAAGGAAATCTTTTGTTCACGAAAAGCCGTATTTTTTCTGCTACAACGGCCACTATTACTAACAACAACAATTATATTATAGCGCTGAATACACTATATTTACGGTAAAAATAAAGCCCAGCACATACACAGCATAGAGAGATCGTGATTACATTTATCATTAAGTGGGTTGCTTTCTAAGAGTCCGGTAAAAACTGTTTTTTTTTTCAATTTCGCTCAACTTTTTGAGACTGTTTTGCTGTAACTAACAAAACTTCTTAGTGTGTATACATAATATGAAAAATCGTTTCTTTTTAAACTGCATAAGTGAAGCCGTTTTTAGATTTTGGAAAAAAAAGCACAAACTAATTATAAAAGTAATAATCCGCAATTAATTATTCATAGTAATAAAACGGGCGTCTATCAAACTAGACCATTTATCATTTTGTACTCTATAATATAAAAATAAGAAAATATTATTCTTAAGGTTAGAAGACGGAGTCTCTACGTTTCTTTGAAATAAGGTAAGGTAAGATAATAATAATAGGATAGGTAATTTTGGGTATCATATAAAAAAAACACATTTTTTTTCTGCTTAAAGTAGTATTTTTTCCTAGCGAAAAACATTTTTCGCAATAAAGTACGAATGCCCGCTTTTTCATCGATTCGCCCCATAGTGGGAGGGAGGTAGCCAAATGTGACCACGTGTGACAAGGGGGTCAAAAAGTCATTAAATCGTGTGACGTAATCAACGGATGAGCTCTAAATGCAAATTAATATTAAATATTAACGATGTTGAACATGCCTAATTTTCATTTAATTACCTAACGTTATTTTTAGGTATAGGTAGGTAGGTGTTACTACAATTACACAAGGTTTACTTACGAGTAAATAGTAATAACCCAGCATAACGTCGTGATGATAAAAAAAAGACAAGTCTCAAAGGCGATACGCATCTTTCATAGCGTAAATGAGCGACAGCAGAGGAAAAATCATTTTGTTTAATTGGTATCTGGAGTCTAGTAGTGGACGGCGTACGAGCCCCATTCCAAAGAAAACACGCAAATCATTGTACAGTTTAGCCATTTGGCACACGCATACAAGAGTTTAAAACAAAATTTTCTTTCCGCAGTTCTTAAAGAAATTTCCCTTAGGGGGGAGTGCTGAGTAATTTTTTAACCGACTTCAAGATTTGAAAAGAGGAGGTTCTCAATTCGGCGTGTATGTTTTTTTTTTTTTTTTTTTTTTTTTTTTTTTTTTTTTTTTTTTTATGTTTGTTACTCCATAACTCCGTCATGTCTGAACCGATTTTGAAAATTCTTTTTTTGATTGTAAGTATATATATACAGATTGGTCCCGTTTTTGTCAAAACGCAGTTCTGATGATGGGATCCATGAGGAATCGAGGGAACTCCTCAAATCTTAAAGGCATACATATAGTGATTTTTATATTTTTATCAACAAAACCATCATTTTCATTCAAAACAGTGACATTGGATGAAGTAGAACTGCTGATGATGATCAGAACGGAACTCTTCAACGACGCATAGTTCACGTTTGGCGATTCTTCCTCTTCGCTGTGTTTGTTTAGCAAGTTTAATTGTCAGAACAAATGTTCGTCCAGCTCAAGTTCTGATGATGGGATCCATGAAGAATCGAGGGAACTCCTCAAATCTTAAGGGCTTACACATAGTGACTTTTGTATTTTTATCAACAAATCAAGCATTTTCATTCAAAAGAGTGACATTTGATGAAGTGGAACTGCTGATGATGAACAGAACGGAACTCTTCAACGACGCATAGTTCATGTTTGGCGATTCTTCCTCTTCGCTATGTTTGTTAAGCAAGTTAGATTGTCAGGACCAATTTTCGTCAAGCTCAAGTTCTGATGATGAGTTCCACGAGGAATCGAGGGAATTCCTCAAATCTTAAAGGCATACATAAAGTGACTTTTGTATTTTTATCAACAAATCAAGCATTTTCATTCAAAAGAGTGACATTTGATGAAGTGGAACTGTTGATGATAATCAGAACGGAACTCTTCAACGACGCATAGTTCACGTTTGGCGATTGGTCCTCTCCGCTGCGTTTTTTAAGCAAGTTATTTCATTGTATGGAATCTAAGTGCACCATCTATCTACAATAATCCTTCACCGGCTACCCCCATTGAAGTCGGTTTTTTTTTCTTAAAAATTATTTTGTGTATGGTTTTTTTTTCAGAAACCTCTTTCGTGTGGTGTATATGAAATGGTTTTTTGAGGCGATTCTATAAAAAAATTAAAGCAAAAATATTTTTTAAAACATACTTACCAAGTTTGGGCTCCTCCAGATACGATATGGCTGATTTTTTTTGTACAATAGAACACAAATGATACGTGATATCCTCATATCTAACCCCAAGAAAGCTAATTACAAGTTAAGTGGGAGTGTTGATGTGACAAAGTAACAAAACTGTTGTATTGGAAGTTATAGACTAGACATGTCTAAAAGACTATAGACATGTCTACTTAACGTTCTTAGAAGAAATGTATATCTGTCGTAGCCCGTCATCCGTGTTATTATTTTCATCTAAAAAGCCCTTTAATATGATACCACATACCACACGCGATAGGTTTTTTTTATACTACGACGGTGGCAAACAAGCATACGGCCCACCTGATGGTAAGCAGGTTTCTGGAAACATGTTTTTACATACAAAAAAAGACTCAGTACTCCCCTAAGGGTATTTTTTTAAGAACTACGGGTCAAAAAAAATTGATTTCACCTCTAGTATGCGTGTGCCAAACGGCTAAACTGTACATCGGTATGCGGTTTTTTTGCGTACACCTTTACTATATATAGCATTATATTAGGTATACCTTGAAACGCTTGTTACCGTTTACTGGTCTACATCGATGTCGGTAGTGATATCTCCGAAGGTGGGCTCGTCTTTCAGGAAGGTCCCGGAGCGCTGCATGACGGGGATCTCGGTCTGCTCGTGCTGTTCCTGCCGGCTCGTGTGCTTGACTGCTCGGATGCTCCTGGTGTTAGGTTTCGTCGGTTTCTCTTTCGGAGTCTTCGTAACCATTTTGGCCTGGCTGGATTTAGTCGCGTTCATAAGAGAGCCGGGAACCTTGCGTTCGACTGGCGCTCTACTTCGTTGCGTATTAGGATGTGTGCCCGCTGCTTTATTCGGCTGATTTACTCGCCGTTGGAACTCAATGTTGCTAGGCTGTGATTGTTTCGTCACTTGAGTTTTAGGGGTCTGATTAAGGTATACAGGTATTTTAGTTCTCATCTTATTGTTCAATGCGTTTTGAAATTTTGAAGACTGGATCGCTGTAACAATAAAACGTTGAAAGTAAATGGATATATCAATTTACGCGAATATAGTTTCCAAGGAAAGTTTATGAAAATTAATTAAGTAAGTTTAATAACTAAGTAAGGAAGTAAAATAACTAAGTGATCAATCAAGTACCAGTAAGAGTTAACTTACATTCAACTGAGCCTTTAGTAGTGTATTTCCTTTTAGTGTATGTTGCGTATTTGTTGCTGTTTTGCGACTCGCTGAGGGAGTCGGTGGAGGGCTCGGCCGTGCGCGGCCGCGAGGCGGTGGCCAGGCTGTCCTGCGACAGCGCCTGCTCGCGCGACCTCACGCGCGACGCGCGCACCACGCGGGCTTGGATCGGACTAGAGTTCCGAGACGACTCACTCGATGATATCATTTTGTTCACCAGCTTTTTGGCCGCGGGTGATTTCTTCTCGCTCTCTTTGTACATTCGCGGCTCCAAGTACCTCGGCTTGGTGTTTTCGAATAATTGCACAGGTCGGCCATCTTTTCTGGCTGGCCGCTCCTGAGACTGATTCGTTTTTGCCATGTTAAACTTGGCCCGTTCCTCCTGCGCTTTTGTCGTCCTGATTTTTGGCGGCATCATTTTTTGTGGCCTCCTATCGCGGAGGTCACCATTGCTCTTCAGCGTGTCCACGGAGCCGAGGTGCGCGGAGGGCCGCGGCGCATACGGCACGAACGACTCGCGCACGTGGTCTATGTCGAGGCTACGCGTGGCGAGCGCGGTGGGACCCTTACTAGGCCGCGCATGGTAGGCGCTGCGGCTTTTACGATCGTGCAACGGCGAAGCGGCGGGGACCACCTGCGGGCCGTACATGATGCAGCCGAGCTCGCGTAACCGTTTCCTGAGGTCGGGCGGGAGCTCCTTGAAAGCCTGCGTGAGCACGGCGCGGGGAGCGGCGCGGACGAGCACGCCCTCGCACTGCAGCCGCCAGCCGGCGGCGTGCGCGAGCAGCGGGTCACCGGCGGGCGGCGGCGGCGGGTGGCGCGTGCCGTCCGCGATGAGGTCAGGACGGGCGCGCTGCGCGGCGGCGGCGGAGGCCGCGTCGGCGGGGAGAGCGGAGAGAAACGCGTAGGCGCGCGCGGTCTCGTCGGAGGGCGCCCACTCGATGGCGGCAGCGATGCAGTCGTGCAGCGCCTGCGCGGCGGCCGGCGGCGCGGGCGCGGCGGCGCGCACGCCGCGCAGCACGGCCACCAGCCGCGGCGCCGCGAAGTGCGCCGCCGCGTTCACCAGCCGCCGGCACATGCGCGCCACGCATTCTGCCCACCGACTGTTCTGCAGAGACTCCACTGCAACAATATACACCACTATAAGTAACCGGAAAGACAGATTTAATTTGTTTTAGGAAAGCTGCAGCTGCACTAAATACTATTACAGATGACAGCTGCCCTTTGTATTCTACATACCCTTTGTATACTACATACATCTAAAATCACATTCAAAATAATATTTTGAAACAGTAAGAAGTAATGAGATGGGAACATTACAATCAACTAGTAAAATCGGCATTGGAACAAAGATCTCGTCTTATTCTGATATTATGAATGCCAAACGCGTCTCATGACACGAGTATCTCACCAGTTATAGCACACCCATACACAGTGTCCACCAGATTGTCGGTGGTGAGGTTGATGATGTGCTGCTGGTAACACTTGTCGAGCAGCTCCTTGGGCAGCGTGGCGAAGGCCTTGGTGGGCCAGACCTTGGAGAAGTGCTTGGTGATCCACTTGAGGCACTTGCGGTAGAGGTCGTCCAGGCTGTACACCGACGATAGCGGGAAGCACTCGAGCACGCCCGCGGTGCACACGGTGCACGGCTGACAAACAAACATATACGCTAACAATAGCCTGGACATAGGTTAAAAAATAGTATTTTATCTACATTCATATCATATATTCCCTATAATATGTTTAGAAACGATAAGTTAATGGCCTATATTAAGAAACCTGTATCTGTGGTGCATCATAAAGTTTACTTTAGAGTATCGATGACCTTTACTTTAATATTAATTATCGATACTTTAATTACGTTCAATATTCGAACACTACAATAATGTATGAAAATTCATAACAGTTGGCCATGGCGGTGCAATGGCGGCATGGCGGTCATTCTAATGGTTGCCGAAAACGCCATTGAGGATTTGTAATATGCCTGAAGATAAAATGTATGTAACTGTACATAATCAGGCCTCGTGTGAGATTATTATGAAACGAACGAAAAAAATAACTCTTTTATTGTAATTCCACATTCATAAGTTTTTTTATAACTCGAGTGTTAAATGTTATCTTTTATTTTATTACATTATATTATATATTATTATTATACTATATTATATATTATATTATTTTCTATGGTCTAGCTAGACAGCTTTTCGTGTCGGATCAGTAGTATTGTAACGCTGCTCTAACGGACAACCTGTCGAAAAAAGTTGTCGAGATGCTACCGGCTAATTTTGATAGACTAAAAATAGATGTCATATACTTCAGAAAAAGTGACCAAACCCTCCGGTGTCCGAGGCCAGATTTGAACTGGCGTCTTCAGCTTTCGCGGCTGACGTCGCCACGGCGTGACGTTGATAGACTACTTTATATTAATTAAAAACAAGCTCATGAAGAATAACAACATATAATCAGTAGCTGTACCTACGTCCAGGACCCGAGGCACACTAGATGTGGCAGAGTGCAGTTCGCCGCGTTATATTGCAGGTATACCCTCGGTTCGTCTAACAAATTTTCGTCGAATTTCAATTCATCTAACAACTTTATACTTATATAGCTTTATAAAATGTGTGTATTTTTTGTGTAGGTTCTTAATTGTTAACCTTTTTTTGTTTCTTCTATTGTAATATATATCATGTGTTGGACTAGTCTGTAAGTAATGTGCATATTTGATTACTAAAAAAAAAAACTTTCAATATAATGATCGATATGCCTAAAACTTAGTTCATATAACCTCGTGTTAACTAATAATGATTATTTCATCGAATATCGTTTTGTCTGACCTTCATTAAATATAAATCTTGTTTCATCGAATATTAATACCTAGGAATCATGTCGTCGATTTTCATTGTAACTACTGATTGCAAGACCGAATATCTTTACAAAACCGGAAGCGATTCGCATACCTACTACTACTGCACAACCTACGACTCCAACAGAAACAAAATACTGTCTGGAAAGCAGGTAAGGTTAGAACTGCGACCTCAATAGAAACAAAATACTACCACTTGGAAAGTAAACTTTAATTGTATGCTAATTTATTAATTTATAATTACAAATAAAATAATTACAATTAAAATAAATAAATAAAATTAAATAGATAAACTAAATTGAACATATAAAAAATGTAATAAAAATTAAAATACAAATAACTATAATAAGTACAGTCATCAGCAAAAGTAGCTAAGCAGCTCAGGTGTTCAAAATGATCTTCACGCGCTCTTATTCTCTTAACAATAAAGTCGTGTCAAGCTCATTTTGAACACTTGACCTGCTTAGCTACTTTTGCTGCTGACTGTACCTACAATAAATGATCTATCTATATTATTTATATATACCCTGTGAGTCGGAGTCCTGACATGTAGGCTTACAAGAAGCTCATTACGAGAACCTGCACCAGCCAGGAGGGACTTACCCTGTGGAAGTGGTGGCAATACTTGGCCTTGAGCGTGAACATGATGGCCTCCTTGAGCCCCTCGAGCCCGAGCATGTCGGCGAGCGTGGCCAGCTCCACGATGCTGATCGCGTCCGGGATGCGGGACACGCCCGAGTAGATGTGGCACAGCGCGAAGTGCACCACGTTGTATGAGAATCTGTATAAATAACACTCATTCATTTCGTTATAGTTCTGCCTGCTATTGCATCTACTATCACATACGTAAATAAAGAAAACTTACGGTGGCAAAACTATAACATTCCCCGCGCTCTCCACCCAACCGCCACTCAATATCCTGGCGAAGTACTGGCACCTAAACCATCAATAATTTACATTTTAGATCATTTAAAGTACACTTTTAGAGATCATGTGTGAACATAGGGTACTAATTAATTGCATTAAGGAGTCATAACATAAAGTAGATTTAAAGTTCGGTATTTTACACAACGTCGAATATCTCGTGCGAAAATTGTGACCTGTAACACTTCCATCGTTTTAACAAGCGAATTCAATTACCTAGACGACAATATACACTTGTGAGCCTTAATCCGTCTCCCAGAAACTTCCACGATGACATCAGGGGTGATTTCTTCGAGAAACATTCGCAAAAGATCCTGGCCCAGGCGCGACTGACAGAATCCTATTAGACTCGAAGTCTGGCTGGTCGTCTCTTCTGTTGTACTGTTTTCTAAACATATAAAGAGAACAAAAAAATATGTTACTAGTGAACGTGGAATACGATCGACTTCTTAGTCATCAGGTAACTGTGTAGACTCTAGCTTGACGCTAAGTATAACTATTGATACCCCGAGAGCGGGCGCGCACTCACAGCAACATATAACCTTCACCCATCCAGACAACTATAAATAGCTTACGTATATCGACATGAAACTGCCATCATTATTTTAAATTTGTTATTCTTATCTCCATATTATTCGTATTTTATCAACCGACTTCAAGATTTTGAAGGAGGAGGTTATCAATTCGTCGGGATCTTTGTTTTTGCTATTTTTTTTTTATGTATGTTCACCGATTATTCGAAGACGGCTGGACCGATTTGAAAAATACTTTTTTTCGTTTGAAAGAGTATACTACACAGTTGGTCCCATTGTAACCAGCTCAGGATCTGATGATGGGATCCTGGAGAAATCGAGGGAACTCTTTAACTATTATAGGCACACCTATAGTGATTTGAGTATTTTTTACAGCAGCTCGAGCATTTGCTTTTGGAAAGGTGGATGTTTAGTGAAGTCGGTTCTTTTTTGTTCAAAATTATTTACAAGCAGTTTTGGCAGCACAATGAGAACTTACCTACGATGGAGCGGCACATGCTGCTCTGCACACTGCTGAGCTCCGACACGTCCGACGCGGGCTCGTCCGTCTCCCGGCCAGAGACGCGCCCGCGGCCCTTGCTCGGCAGCGACCCCGGCATGCTCTTACTGAACTCGTTCTTCAAGTGGGGAAACAGCCTGTTCAGACTCAAAGCGTTCTCCGAATGAAAAGAACTTATAACATCCATCGGCCGTGACATACTAGCGCTTTGATTCCCCCAGTTGTTATCGGGAATAGACCTAGTCATTCTAACATTTGAAATTGACTCTTCATACACTGTGGTAATAATTGATGCTTCGCTTTTTGGCGCGGGTTTGTCTAGATCGGACAACTTGACAAACAGATCTCCAGACTGGTCGATCCCCGACGGCTCCTCATGAATGACCACGTCGCGCTGTAACGAGGACTTGTCTACGCCAGACACTCGAGATGGTCTTTCTTTTTTAACAGAATCACAACTAATAATGTTGTTGACGTGTGTGGAGCTGGTTTTCGTTTTAGTTGCTGGGCTGCGTATTATTTCCGAAATACTAATATTTAAGTCATTACAAAGCGATTCATACTTTTCGAAAGTACCAGAACTGTTAGGCTCATTGTTGTTTGGAGCAGATGATAAGTATTTATCAGAAGAACCATTAATGGCCTTATTTACAACAGATTTAAGCTTCACTTCAGTAGATGCCTGCTTTTTCGAATTTAAAGAGCAAGAAAGCCTAGTGGGCATCTCCTTTAAAGTTACTTTGTCGCCTAGGTCAATGTACATTGAAAATATATTCTTCTTTTCACTAGAACTTTCAACTTCATTGTCATTTTTTGGCGGTAAGGGGTCCGGCAAACTTGACAAGTCTATATAGAACTTGTGGCTTGACCTTTCACTGCTATCAGAATCTAGCGAAGTTCTGCTTTTATTGAGGTTCTCGTTAATGCTGCTACATTCATTTCTTAGGGATTCACACGCCCTATCAGCTGGTTTCCTAGCAATGAACTGAGAATTGGTCGTGCTTTTCTCACCATCAGACTTCAGGCGCCTCGGCATATCCACGACCCACGCTGACGCAAATGAAGAGGGTTTTGGAGACTTTCTGTAGGTATCCTCTTCTACGGGTGGTACATACGCGCCAGATACTATAGGTATATTTTCTATCCTTCTCCTAGGCATGGGGCTAGAATGACTACTAGATAATAGTACGTAATCTTCTATTGATGCTCCCCCCGAAACTATAGGCGAAGATTCATTGAATTTCTGAAGCTTTTTAATATTTCCTAAGCTCTCATAACCGGACATAGAAGAGTCTTTTTTACTTTCTTCAGAGTTGTACTGCTTCACTGTGCTGACCTTTAATGACATAATAGAATTATGCGGCGTACTGGTTACGAATATGGTACTGGACAGGGGCGTGTCCTTTTCTTGGGACTGGTGTGACGTGTCCTCTTTGACGGCAGCCATGTTGTTTTCCTCCGCAGGTACGACTGGCTCGTCATTCACGCACAAAGAGTCTTCTGTTATAGGAGTCATTTCAAAAATAGTAGGAGATAAGTCTTTATGCGCCGAGTCTGGGTCTTTATTATCTGGTTGCTCTAAGGAGTCCTCATTGTCGTTGCTCTCGGACCAGTCGTTTGGACTCATGTCATGTTTAGCGTTGGCGCAGGGGACTGGTTGACTAGGTGTTGGCAGAATGTGCGAATTTATTATATTCTCTGATTCCATTGGCTGGACTTGTATATTGATTGTATCATCTTCTTCGTCTGCCAAGCTCGCAGCATCAATGAAGCATGACGTAGACTTGAAAGGAGATTTTTGGACTAAACTGGGGCATAGGTCTTCTGAAATTAGAAAAAGAGATTGTTTTTATTATTTTGTACAGTCGCCACGCGGGATTGTTGAGCCACTTGTCACTGTTGCTTAGGTCAAGTTATTATTCCATGTATGGGGTAGACAAAGAAACTAATAAATTTATGAAACTATTATAGCATCATACTATTATAGGTATAGTGTTTAACGCACACCAACGCTACCCTTTGAGGGTTGACAGTTTTCTTTATTTATTGAGAAAAATAATAATGCTAAGAAAAAAATGTCATTGGAAAAAATAGTATGTAATTACCAAATAATACTGTTGGTTTACTAAGGAATAAAAAGGCTACAATAATATAATAATAATAAATAAATCTGACTACTCTTGTTATACATTGTTAACCACTTTGTATGGCAAGAGCTATCAGATTACTGTCTTGAATTAAAAATACTACTTTAGTTATGCGTCGTGTGCCTGAAGTAGGCCCTATTTAAATTACACGGTTAAATTAAGTGGCTCTACATTCCCCTGCGGTGACTGTACATACATACCAGTAGCTTTAGTTAAAAACAATGTCTTTATTTTGTCTAGTAATAGAAAATAAAAAATAGTCTTAATGAAAAAAGAATAAAGCCAGAGTTACCTTTCACGTCGTCTGCAAATGTATGCTGGCGTTCCTTTTTTAAGAACCTTTCACAAAGTTCTCTTTCTGCTAATTTTGGTGGAAATACTGATTCCCACGAGCCCGTCTCTGAGGATAACGACGACGACTCCATTATAAATATCTCTTCATTCTGGCGCTGTTTTTCTTCCTTAGATGATTTGCAGCTTACTGCTTCTTTGTGTTTGTTCGACTGGCTCATCTTCTGGCCGTTGGTCTCCGCATGCGACTGTGTACCCACGGATGACGCATTACTCGAACTCACGGCTTTTACTCTGTGACTGTCTATAACAGGACTGGACGTGGAGTAATGTGTGTCATCTATGGTTAAATCATGCAAAGTGCTCTCTGTTAGAGACAAGTCGGTTAACGTGACGTCTTTGTGACTGCTAAGACTCTCCATTGGCCCGGTGTTCTCCAAGCCGGAGTCAGATGAAGTGAAAATGTTCTCCATTTTGGTGATATTGTCCCCAACATTTAACGGCGGGAGGGAGGCTGTGCAGCTGGCGCCGGGCGAGAAGGTGTAGGCAGCGGAGAGATAGTCCGAGGAGGAGCTCGGCTCGTCGGTGATGAGGCTGTCCGGCGAGTACGCCCGCTCTGTGCACTTCTCGTCGCCCAACCCCGTCTGACTGCTGAAGTTCACGCTCACCACGCTGTTGCTTACTATACTTGTATCATTACCTTTTGTCACTTCAGACCCGAAGTTATCTTTAACATTACATTTAAACAATATATCACAACTGTTGGAATGTTTCACTATTTTGGAGCTATGACTAGAACTAAGAGATAAAGATGTGGGTTTCTTACTGCACTGAGAAGATTTAGCTCTCTTTAAATCATCGGACTGTGTTTTTATAATAGATTGAAATGCGTTTGATAGTACATCCTGTTCTATTAGTTCCTTTTCTAATAAGTTACCATCGATCGGGACCAATGCGTAATATTCTTTTGTTAGTTCTGTGCTTGGACTAGAGCTTATAGTTTTCTGGCTCCTTTCAATATATGGACTTAGACACTTGGGAGTTAAATACACTTCAGCTTCGTCTGAATCTTCCTTACTTTTTGGAACGACTTTTATAACTTTAAATGTTTCGTTCAGGTATGCCAGTATTTCCTTCTCTTGATTTCTGATATTGCATTCAGTATACACGTCGCTGAAAGAAATATTGTTTGTTTTACTAAGATTTAAAATTAAAATCACAATTACTACAGTTCATATGTTTATAAGTCCATGAGTTTTGAAAATAATCTCAAACGTCATACATAAACGATACAACTGCCACACCACGCTTTTCTACCTCGCCGTATTTTTCCGCACTAAATTACAAATTCGGACCGGTTATCAAAATAACATACGGTTGTTAAGCGTGCAGGTGGGTCAAACAGGTAGGTATACTAACAACAACACACTTAACTAACTACTGCTGTCTATTTAGTTGTGATTCGCGGTTTTATTTTAATAAGAATGCAATTAATCGACAGCAGGGACCATGGGCGCCGCCAGGATTACCTGAGCTGCATACTTGAGGTGCATCTCTATCTGCATTACCAATACACTAAAACGTTTTTTTTTCTATGTACGTTATCTTTCTTGGCAGGGGGTGCAAGTGTACCCCCTTGCAGCCTGCAGCCGGCGCCCATGGCACTTAAATCATTAATTTAAGGATTGGTTTTGTTAAGGGTTTTGTATAGCCTAGCTCTAGAAAGTGGCAAATCATGACGTTGAAACTGTAAAAAAAATCTGTTCTCTATATCACCTTATAAATTGTTGTACTATCGGGTTCATAATTGCATATCCAATTTATCAATGAGTTCATTCATAAATTGGGTATGCAATTTTGTACCCGATAGTACATATTGCAAGCATTTTGACCGGGCATCTTCACTATACACAAAGGCATCGACGTGGTAACCATATGAAAAAAATGTCACTTCGTCACTTTTTCGAATCAAAAAATACTTTGTTTTACTCACCTGACGAAGGAATAAACTTCATCGAAGGTACTGCGCCCAATATTTACATGCAAAATGGTTTGAAGCTTATGGTAGAATTCGTTCGTGCGTGCTTTTAATAAACAGGAATGAGTAAGGATTTTTAGTTTACCACATACCACCTCAAGATCGGAATATATAGACTCATCAAATATTCTGCAACAAGGTAGCGGAAAAATATAAGCAAACAGTTAGGATAATGCAAGGCAGCGCTGTATGGACACCGGAAATTTATAATGTCGTAACGGACAGACAAGACAAAATGTCTACTTTCCAGGAGAGCCCTTTCGTCTGTATTAGCGGACGGATAACGCGTTTTGATGATTACACATGGGAGAACAAACTTTAAACAGTTACATTACGACAAAACAAAGCAGCTTCTCTAATACTTTATAATGATCGTTTCGATTATTTCGACACAGACGACAGAAATTTAAAAAAAATCAGGCATACGTTGTTGCAATCACACCCCAAAATATTATCCCAAAACAACACACCATAACCAGTTGTACCTGTTAAATAGTAGTTTTCGATGCAAGTGCGAGAAGTATGACATTTTGCACGAGTACCGGGGTTACTTGACCCGAGCCGATAGGCGAGGGTCAAGACTCGGGACGAGCGAAAATGACACTTCCGCACGTGTGTCGAACAACGTTTTTTAATACAATTGCGAAAAAACTACAATGACAAAATTACATTTATATTCTGTCAGTGTACGAAAGGTGCTTCATTCAATCGCGCGTTGTTCAAGTAACTATTGGGTAACCTCGGTGCTCGTGCAAAATGACATACTTCTCGCACTTGAATCGAAAACTACTATTTTGAATCAATATTGAAATTTTATTTATACGTACAGATCGATAAAAAATACTCATTTCAAAGGTATATTTAAATGGACATACCTATGACAAAATATACCTAAGGATTTTTCAAATTTCCAGTGACGACTACTTAGTACTTAACGCTCGTTGTCGACATCATGAACACATATAATCATTGTTATCGTCTTAATCAATTCACAAGATCTGCCAACCCCTCCAAAAATTACATTTTTATTTTTTAGGTACGTGCAAGTTGCACACGTGTTCAATTGTCATAAGGCGCCAAAGTGCATTTATTTTTACACAAAAATTCAATTTTATAACAAATATTTAAAAAACCTGAGTTGTCAACCAGTCACGTACTACCGTGGTAGAAGCACGGAAGGCATAAGACGGAACACTTATCCAACTTAGAACAAAAACTATAACTGCTGTAGAATGTATAGTTTAATAAGAATAATATATTCCGCAGAATTGGTATGATTTAGGTAGATTTATTACCTACCCTTGATTAGGTCCGTTTCGCTCAATTTAATACAACGGGTTTACCTATGCATTATTTTTAAACCAATTAATCCAAGGCATCCACAAATCCTTCAGATATTTGAGAGAAGATGAATCGATTGCTGCAAATCCAGGCTGAGATGGTATGGTCACGTACTCCGACGACCAGATGCCCATGTCGTGAAGAAGTGCTTATCCATAGCTACAAGAAAGAGGAAGACCACTGGCTACCTGGATGACGAATGTCCAGAGAGATATGAAGTAGATGGGCATCAAAGCAGGCACAGGAGCGAAGCAAGTGGCGACGCATGATTGGGAAAGTCGACCCCGTGTAACGCGAAGCGAGGCCAAAGAAGAAGAATCTAAGGCACCCACACAATCACATCTAAAGACGTAACGCACACAAACACAACAAAAATTGATACCTAAGTGCTTTTACCATGTTTTTGTGCGTTGCGTGACTAGATTACTTTAAGACGATTGCATTATAAAATGAGATGGGGCCTGACATACTAAAGAGGTATCTCTTTGTGATTACTTTACTCCCCTAGATGTTAGCAAAGGTTTTCTGGAGGGGCAGACACAAAACCTACATTTGAGTCAGTTAGATAAGCGATGGAGTATGATTTGCACCTTAACCCAAGCATTAGACATGAAAGCACCAAGATGTTTCACCTTATGTAGAGTCCGACCTCCGACCACGTTAAAACCGCATCGACAAAACGCGAAGCTACAGCCATAACCGTAATTTTTCGTATAAAGACGTTTATGCTAGGTCACACTTGCAAAGTCTGTGTTGAGCATGTACTAAGTTAAGCTGGGGCCAAACGTTAGGTACCATGATCCGGTTACCGGATACGATTATCAGATCGGATGAACTCCGCACACGGGCAGTTAATTTTACTTGATTGAAATTTGAATACCGATCTGACATATGCCTGATGTTACGTTTTAAATCCGCGCGGGTAGAATCGTGTTTCTGGGGTATTTAATATGAGATATGCTGTTTGCCTCCATGGTACATACCTAGCTATGTCTTCCTCTAATTGCCTTTGGAGATGAATTTCCAGCAGCGAGGCTTCGTCCGAGGCCGAGGGCTCGGTTGCCGACACCGGCTTAACCCTCGTGCGCGTACCCGGCATCAAGCATCTCTTACACCTGCAATCAATTTACGTTGATAAAATTTATCGTGTTAAGTATAAATAGGATGTTATTCTGGGTAAAAAAATATGATTATAATTGGTCCGTCAGTTGAATAATCAAAAAATATTAGGTATTTTTCTTTCGCCAATCACCTAATACACAAAAAATTACAA
Organism: Pammene aurita; assembly: GCA_947086415.1. NCBI lineage: Eukaryota > Metazoa > Arthropoda > Insecta > Lepidoptera > Tortricidae > Pammene > Pammene aurita. The sequence continues at coordinate 52,678,538 of OX352289.1, forward strand.
AGTAGGCTATCGTCACGTCACACCGTTGTATAAAGTGTAGCATGGCGTGACGTCATCACATCACGCAAACTATGGCTAGGTTTAGGCTATGGTAGGTTGCACCACGCATATTTAACAGACTGATCAGCGTTCAATGTGGCGGCGCAGCTGATATCCCATAGAGAACTGTCAAACTTTTCATAGAAGAAAATTGTAACGTTATCAATGACGTTAACAGACGGTTTGGTACAACCGACCCTATATCTCCACATTCGTTTTGTTTAATAGTCAGAACAAAAAAATACGTGCTCTCAATATTTTTTGATATTATAAATTACTAGTTTTGCCCGCGGCTTCGCTCGCGTTAAATTCGGGGTAACAAACCATATAAACTTGAGAGATGACTATGATACGCTACGGGGCGTTAACGATTGGCACGTTGGCTATACGCACCCAGATACTCTTCATTAGACGTCCGAAACGATTTGTTGGGTTAAGTTTCTAAGACAGTTTTAAACAGCAACTTCACGGTTTAGGTAAGCGCAAAAAAATGTTTGTTTTGTATATTTTTCTAATATTGATTTCATGACTGCTGCGAAATAATTAAACTCATCTATAGAAAAGTAGCATATATGAGTCGAGAAAGTGACAGGTGATGTAGCTATCTTGGCTACCATATCGCTACTTTTGTGATAAGGTGATAAGTCAAATAGCGAAGTTGCCATTTTGCTCGTATTTAATACATATAAAATTTAACTACAGACAGACGGATCGATAGACGAACATAGAACTCTTATAGTTTCGTCATGTCCGTCTGTCCGTCCGTCCGTATATCACCGCCATTTTACTCAGAAACACCTTATGTATGGCACACAAAATACACCTTATGTTAACATTTTATTAAGATACGTGTAATAACACGTATCTTAATAAAATGTTAACATAAGGTGTATTTTGTGTGCCGCTGCCGCTACTTATAGACGGAGAGCTAGCCAAGTCAGATGAGAGCGACGAAACCCCTCACGTTAGTTTACTATGCTATGCTTATTTCTATACCCGGAAATCTGGCAGCTGTAAAGTGGTGTAGGTCAAAGGATCCAAACCACTTTAAGAATGCAAATCCTAGAGTTCTGGTTTTAATGCAGTATTATAAGAAATTATATAAATAATTAGATAATATCATTGCCGAAACTTTCTGATGGGGGAAAGTAGTCCAAAACGACGTATAATGTAATTCATAGTTTGTCGCCTGTTTCTATATACGAAATAATACGCAATGTTTTTTGTTCTAATGTTAAAATAAAGACCCTATCCTTTATACCTGAGACAACTTCGGCAGTTTTAATCTATTTTGGTATTACTATTTTCCAATTCAAAAATTTTGCTAGTCTGTCACTCTAATAACCCATTTAGCTGCCAGATGCCTGGATCTAGCAATAAGGATAGTATAGCAATATTCGCAATCTAACCAGACTAGTTTTGTTGCTCTCATTATTGTGTCATATCTGACGTGGCCAGCTCTTAGTCCAGTACTTTGGTAAAATAATTTTAAGAGGGGGCACTCTATACATGTAAGAAATTGTCAAAAAAAATTTTGCCAACATGTCGCCTTGGAAGAATAATAAGTATGTCGATGCATGTCGCACATAAATCGATAGATCTTTAAAAATAGCATTTAGGTTCATTGGAACATTTTTTGATTTCGTCAATACATTCACATAATCACCCCGAAAGTCTAAAAACTTGTTGTTAAGATAAAATATCATAAAATCGCAAAACAGCTGTTAGATTAAGGTAAAATATTTATAAATAAAACAGAAATTCGAAAAAGAGTTCCACTTATGCAGTTTAAAAAGAAACTATCCTTCAAAATATGTATACCAAATACCAACTAATAGTAGTAGGTAGTATTAGTTACTGTAAAATATTATCGAAAAGTTGAGCGTTATCGAAAAACTCTTAACGGACTCTTAAGGCGTTTTCGAATTATCTCCTAAAAACTTATTTCATAGGCAGATACGACCTTTTAGACCATAGGTAAGCGAATCACTAATAATGGAAATAAAAGTAGTCTCAGAGTCTCATTTAAAATTTTCCCTGATATGGCTGAAAAAATAAAGAGACATTGGCGAAATCAAACGTTATTTTTCTAATCTGAAAAAAACAAACGAGGTATAGCTTGGAAAAACAAAGAGGCTAGCGCGAGTAGCGCGTCAATCTGTCAAATAGCAAGACGCATAAGATGGCATACTCGTAATGTTCAGTATATTAATCGTGCACTGCACCACAACAACCGTAACAACCAATAGGAAACTCATTCATTTCTCGCGCAATTAATTCCAAATTGGAACTGGTTTTCAAATCGCTGGTCCGTTCGTTATGCATATGACGTGACATTTATTTTATTTATCTACACTCACATTGTAAGTCCTCTAAAATGTGTTCAAAAACGGTAGGCAATGGCCAGCATTCCAACAACCGATTTTATTATGATATTTTTTTATCTGTAGCAGTAATAATTTTAACATTACATGCCCAAATATTGTTAAGTTATGAATTTCGAATTTGGGACATCTAATTTGGTACGTAATGAAAAAAGGAGGGCTCCTCCCCGACCGCGGTTGCCCTCCTCCCCGACCGCCGACACAATCCAGTTGGCCATGGCGGTGCAATGGCGGTCATTTTAATGGTTTCCGAGCACGTCATTTAGGATTTATAATATGTGTGTAGACTGTAGATAAAGCAGTGTATGCAACTAGTTACATAAACTACTACGAGTATTTATACAGCAAGCAGAAAGTGACGTGCCATCTAGCCACCAACTATTGTGTACTCGTCTCTGCCGAAAAAAATCCATAGATTTCCCAAAATAATCTGCATTTAGGGATTTTAGGGAATGCAATTGGTTCTTTTTGGGAAAAATCGAGTTTTAATCGAAAACAGAGTCTTCTCATACCAAAAATAACCGAGTTGCATTCCTTAAGTATCCGTATTGTTTTACACCAAACAGCCTATTTTTACATACTTTTATTCAGCTCGACCCCGTAGATTATGTACTTCAAAATTATCACGCTAAATTGCATCCACTTATACTACAATAGTTTTTGTCAATACCACGAAGACTTCGGCTTCTGTTTGTATATCTTTGAAAAAGTTGTTATCTAATCTGCTTATATCATATCGACGGCAATCGATGACACAATATTGTGATGCAGTTTTTTTTTAAATGTAACCGATTTAAGTACTTCATAATTAGAGAAGTTTTTCATCTATCGATTCCAAGCTTTACTCGTATTTATCTCGGAATGTTTGTATGTAGTAAAGCATGTACGTAAACTAACTAAGATGTAAAAAAGTACTAAGGTAGAATTCATAATTCAGTGGAGTAATTTGACAGCTCCTGGCATACAAAGCGGTTGTCAAATGTATGTAAAGTACTGTCAGATTACTGTAACAAGGAAAAACAACAAGCTTTTAACTAAAATCGTGTTTAACAATGACGCGTAGTTTCAGTGGCCGCGAGGCAACCGGATGGCTCGCGGTATTTAAGCTCCTGAAGTGATCAGAAACCGCCCTGTGCAACCCGAACTGACCCAACTTGGACTGAAGCGGAAATAGAGGGGGAGTGCAAAAAAAATTTTTTTTTCGCGAAGCAACCGATTGAAACAGCGGTTGCCTGAAAGGATGTACCCTGGTTATATAACAAAATTTTAATGCCATCCCTCCTGGTTGGACTGGTTCCATGTTCGAGATCGAAGAAACATTTTTTAAAAAAATTGACAGGCAACCGCTTGAAAATTAGCATGTTTGTTCTTCATTATATACAGACACTGGAAACAAATTGCCATCCGCCCCGGCCGGACAGTTATCGAACCATCAGAGTTGGAAGCCGGACATTTCTCGTCCACCGATCGAAAAATGAAATTTTTCGATCGGTGGACGAGAACTTACGAAAAATGCACTTACAATAATTTTAATCGGATGGCATTTGTTTTTTGAGTTTTGTATGATGTGAAAAACGATATGCACAAATGCCATCTCTCTCCTATAAAAGTTCATCCCCCTGTGGTCACCCCTACAAATGAGAAATACTTCAATTTGGAATACGCGCAATAAAATGTTTTGCAATCAATTCCTATGGACAATTTTCATGAAATTCAAGATTTCAAAGATAAAAATCAATGTGAATAACCCTATCCACCCGTTAATTAATAATAATGGCTTAAGTACTAAGAGGACTATTTTAAAATGATACCGACAACACGTGTAGATACGTGTACACGTGTACAACAATTGGGATAATTTCGCAGTGTGTTATTCCGAAAATCATTCAAATATCGCACTTATCCCATTGTAATAAGAGTCAAATTTCGGAATTACACGCCACTTTTTCCCTATCGGAATTATCCCAATAGGGTGCATTGAGGTAATAAAACTCCTTATCAGGTGTAAGTGACCATATTTACATCACTGGATGTTGCCGGTGTCCAATTAAAACCATCAGGACATTTCTACGAGTTATTTATATTCAGTAATACCATATTTTGTCACTTAAGGTAGACTATGGTAAAGTTGCTTACAGAAAAAATTGCCACTTTTGACCGTACCAGAAATCCTTACTGATCACACGTCATGGAAGCCTGAAATGGGAGGATAAAAATTCAATGTGAATTGCAAAGTTTTCCCTGTGCATATTTTGCAAAATTTTAAAAAAAGTTACTTTAATTAATGTATTCTTAATCCAGAACAGACATCCTTTTAATAAGTCATTACTTTCCAAATTTCAACTAAATTGTCGTGACAAAATGCATAACAGAAACTTACAAATTTCAAGTTTGCTCGAATAAATATCACAAGATAATGAAACAGCCACTATTCTCTTGTATAAAACACACATAAACTTATTTAGAACCCAATTTTTATAACGATTAGTGATTTTCTTTAATAAATTATAGGTAGGACTTTGTCGATGTGTTACTCCACTAAAGTTACGACTCGTTAGTGAAAATGTGGGTATGCAACAACTAAAATAAAAAAAGTTTCCTTGCTCTTAGTTTTATAATAGGTTTGATGATTTTTATTATCGAATTGGGAGGATAATAGGTTTAATGATTTTATTATAGAAAGTAAAGGGAGTAGTAATAAACCAAAAATGAAAATCATTTTTGTAAATGGCAACACTACGGTAACTGCTTACCACCAGGCGGGCCGTATGCTTGTTTGCCACCGTCGTGGTATAAAAAAAAAAAAAAAAAACTAAGCAAAAGCACATTAAGAAATCGGCTTGTTTTATGCGAATTATGCATAATATAAAGTCTGACCAGGAATATATTATCATTGCCAAGAGGGCGCTATTATTATTATTTTCCTTTATATGGCAACAGTCAAATATAGCCGAAAAGTATATTATTCTCTATGGTATAGTGATATCTTGATTTATTATAGATTTGTTTACCTGTCAATTCTTATGTTCATTATCAATATTATCATTTGTAAATGTTTCGTAGTGTAATAGTATCATTTCTCGAGTTTATTTTCCAGCAGTTTACATAGGCTGCTATTTATATATCCGGAAACCGGGATTACAATCTTCTTAAATAGCATATTTGACCTCCATGGTAAAATTTGAACTTTTTTAAGTACTGGCCGGTATATTTTTTCTTTCTTATTAACGCTCGTGTTTTGTTTTTGACGGGTTTTAAATGTCATCTCGCAGCAAGAATGGAACTCACTCGTGAAAATATTCGTGCTATGATTTATTATGATTTTCGGCGTGGTTTAACGCAACAACAGTGCATAGATCAACTAACTTCAACTTTTGGTGATGAAGCCCCATCTAAAACTACTGTGTATCACTGGTTTCGTGAGTTCAATCGTGGACGTAGTATGCTTACGGACGAAGTTAAGGCAGGTCGCCCGAAATCGGTCGTTGTACAACAAAATATCGAGGCTGTGCGAAAACTTATAATGGACGACCGACATGTTACGTACCGCGAGATAGAGGCGACTCTGGGTATTTCTATGACCAGCATTAATAGCATATTGTGGCCTAAAGCCACTTTTTTGACTCACACAGGTAAATACAAGGAACTGGCGATAAAAACATCATAGGTACGCTGAATATGGAACACATGCAGGTCACGGCAATCAAACTGCAACGAGCTCCGGCTGAGAAGCCCTAGCCTAGCTTAATCTACCTTATCGCCAGTTACCTCAGGTCCTTATAGTGAGTCTTCTCGAATTGGCCAGTGATCGTCTATTCCTCTACGTTGTGTTCTGAAGTAACCCGGCTCAGCACAGAGAAAGCTCGTCCGTGCTCCTCCCGTCCTTTATCATGCTTCCTCATCGACCTCCTGTTTTTTAAAGATTGTATGACAAACGGCCATTAAGTACCCCTAGACCTATATGGGAATATTTTCATGAAGATTGTCTTTGTACGATGTCAGTTAGTCCGAGTAAGTATAGAACAATGAGCTTAAAGTAGGGAGGGTACGTTTAGTGTATCGAATAGTCCTTTCTCAGTCCTTTTAGCTATTTGTATGTCATAAACCCTAGAATTGATGGGCCCATTAGAAGAATACCTACCTTGTCGCTGTGAAGTGCTGTCATTATTAAATAGGTATATATAGGTCTCATTTAAGTATCATCTTTATATTACCGCTGTCTATATATACTTGCCTAGTTACAAGGTCAGAAATACCGGTTTCGCAGAAACTCCACTCTAGCACTCAAAGGTTAGTAAGGAATGTAGTTAGGGACACAGGGAGGGCCTTTAACATTAGATACACACAAACACATCAAATAAAATTACTTTGGTAAAGCGGGATATTATAGTATTTCAAGCATAAGGTTTTAGTGAGACTACATATATGACTAGAAGTACTTAACTTTCTTGTGGCTGAAGTCTGCCTGTAATCCCTACTGCACATGCGTATCCTAGTGGTTTCTGGTGCAATATTTTTCTGTATACTTGATAAATACACGATCTTGTATACTTGATAAATTTGACGGTTGTTATAAACAAACTCCAATGTCAGTGGTTTTAAATTTGAAATTCTGAGAGTATTCATTCTTCTAAGGCATAGACAACAGTAGAAGTAAGAAGGCTGATATACACTATATAACCAAGCAGTTTGGTTCCTAAAAATATAAAGTAAACCTAAAATATAATTTAACAATTATAAATATTTGAACGGGTGATGAGATGACGGCGGCCCGTTACACACTACCCCCAAATTTTGCGAACATAGACACATCTGGGTCATGGAAAGCAAAATTTCAATAACTATAAAATTTTAAAAGTACTTATGAAGAAAAGAAAAAAGCTTTATGAATTCATCAGACACACGGTGTATACTAAGTAGTTTTTTTTTTATATACTTTTAAGAAAAAAAAGTTTTATGAATTCATCAGACACACGATGTATACTACCCCCCCAAATTTGCATGGACGCAATCAAGTAATGAAAGCAAATATTAAACTAAATAAAACATTACCGATTGATTGCGAAAGAGAAAAAGAGAAACAGGCTTATGCTACTACCACACTACCCCCAAATTTTTAGAACATAGACACATCTGACAAGGTGTCTCATGGAAGTAAAAATTTTAAACATAAATAGATTGGTAGCATAAGTTTTTTTGTAAAAACAATACATTTTTAATGAGAGATCTAAGTTCATTGGGATCTTTCCATTTAGCGTAGACGTTTTTTTTTTTTATAATCCTCTTATGTGGTGTGTATTTTAACCAAACCAAGAGTGCTGGCGTATATAAAGTCAAGTTTCCAAGTTCTCATATGTATGGCATGAACTTTTACAAGCCTCCACAGATAATCCTCACTCAATCAAAGGAACTCCGGGTTGTGAATCCAGAATCAACTCTAGCCGTATATGCAAGGACACTTCCGACCTCATCCTGCTTTGCTTATCGGACAGGGAAAGGAAATCAATGCAGCCCTTGTAAAGTGAGACTTCTCCAGGGTGGGTTCCTACCGTTAAATGTTCAATTACCAACACTAAAACCTAGGTTTCACTAGAATACGGACCACTCTCAGCCGGGAGTATGTTCGACAATTACATGGTGTCTTCATTAGGCTATCTTAGCCATGTCATCTAGTCTTGACCAGATATCAAAATAATTTAAATTGTTTATTAGATTTGATAACCTTAATAAATTTATTAGACCTTGTAATAAAGATAGGTCTATTTTTAACTGAATGATAATTTTTAAATATTTATTTAATATTCAGATTTGTATTCTAATTTATATAGAAATTTTTTTTTAATTGACATCGTGCAATTGCCGATGTGTAGATTTATCAGGGGTAGTGTTAGCTTCTTGTGGAGTAGGACCCACTTTGGATAGCAGTTAGGTAAACCTGCAACCTGTCAGCTTGAAATGACACTAACTAATGGCAATATCCAAAATGTTCCTTGTACCGTAGAGTGTAATAGTGAGATGACAATGAACTTTAATGTTTATATCTTAAGTCCAATTCCATTGTAGAGGCTCTACATACTGTCAGGTCTCAGTTGTAGTCGGTGACACCACTGGTATTATGACGCTCTCTCACAGTCAGTTATAACTTCTAAATGTTATTTTACATTAACTGTCTTTGTTATACAATGTTTTATAACCGCTGTGTAAGTGCTCCACCACACCAGTTAGTCTCTCTCAGTTTTAATTCATGCATCACACAATCATCATTCCTCACCATATTCATCACTCGCTCATACATTCGTCCCAAACAATGGAACAACACGTCTCGATATAAACTTCGTAAAATAGGCCCTAGCGAAACCCAATTAAAATTGTAAAAAAAAAGACTTAATTTTCTTTTTTACAAATTCTATTTAGTGTAATTAATTTATACAAAACCCCAACTTTGTTAATACTAATAACGTATTATAGCACATTTAAAAATAATTTAATTTCAATAAATTGGTTTATTTTATTTTATTTCTGGAGACTTGTTTTCTGCTGACGGTACCTACATAGTAATTTAACCTACAATATTTTTCAGACTTATTAGAAATATCATTTACGGCGTAGAATGCCCATGGAAGCTTATTATACCTTATTCCTAGCATGAAGATTTAGAAACTATTTTAAAATGCTGAGAAAGTTCTATGGTTCTATGACATGAGTCGATCGAACACCAATATCTCAATTGCCATTCTTGTAAAATAGAAATAAATATACATAATAGGTATATATATAATATATAATTATATACCACACACACCCTTTTGTATGAATGTGGTAAGTATCAGAATTCTGTTTTAGTAATTCTTAATACATATACCACAGACACCTTTTTGTATGAATGTGGTAAGAATCAGATGTTTTTCTCATTCTTAAAATATACACAGACACCATTTATTGTATGAATGTGATAAGCATAAGAATCCTTCTGGTTCTAATAATGTGCACAGACACCATTTATTGTATGAATGTGATTAGAATCATTATTTATTATTTATGATTCATAGATGGAATAAATAAAATATATACGTAATACCTTGCCTAATTAAAATTGGTTGGTGGAAAGATGGCTGTGCTTTGCTTCGCCAAGTATCTATAGGTTATCTACATGCTAAAATCAAATAAAAGGGCATTTTTAGTAGGTCGTGTCGTAGAAGTACGATCAGCATAAAGAGACTTGTAAACGTAAAATATAAGTATTATTATTTAGAGACATGATTCATTTTGGTTAGGCAGGTAGATATGTACCTAGTATCTAAACATATAGCAGTTTTGTTCAATATATTAATAAGGTGCCTTTTTACAGGTTAAAGAAGGGTATGTTTTGCAAGTGACCTACTAGAATACCTAGACCTTGAAAACCATTGGATTGAACCTCCCCAAATTACCGGCGTCAAGATAGAGTTGAAGTAAAACAACTGTAGAATGTACCTGCGTATTAGCTACCTATTAAATTACATGATAAAACCATTTTATTTTGCTTGATTTAGTAGTTAAAGATTAGAAGTAGTTAACTTTTAGGCTCTGACCTAGGTAATCAGAATTTAGTGAAATATCTGCCAACAAAATTGTTCTTAAGTCTTTACAGAACAGAACAAGTCATCGGTCTCTAGCAAAAATTACGGCATCAGTAGACTGGCCTTAAAGACAGATATAAGTACTAAATCTTAAATGAAATTAGTGCATTTGAATGACCTATCCTATGGCAACCGTAATAATGATTACTGAACTGACAGCTTTGCATAAAAACAATATATATCTACTATGTAATTACTATATTAAATACTGACCCAGGTCATTCTACTGTAAACTAAAAGTACTGTAAGCTTTCTATAGTTAATAAGTACTACTCAACTGCTCAAAGGTTGACTGGAAGAGACCCCTTAAGGGATAAGTCCGCCTTTGTACAAATATCATATATTCTTTCTGTTGTATGTTTCTTTGTTGTACAATAAAGTATTATACTACTACTACTACTACTACTACTAGAGCAATAAGGCAAAGTCTATTATAAGTAGTACGGCATACAAAATAAAGCAATCAGTTCAAGAAAAAAAAATGCATGAGTGTCGTGGAACTATCGGTTGGAACGAACATGAGAGAATGTTATTTAAATTTTTGACTTTTTATAATAATAATAATAATAATAATAAATACTCTTTATTGCACACCTCATACAGTTACAAGCACAAATTTTACAATTAGATAAATTTAGGTAGAGGTAACAACAGGCGGTCTTATCGCTAATGAGCGATTTCTTCCAGACAACCTTTGGGTAGTGGAGACTAGAGAAAAACAATAAGCAGTAGGTGGTGCATAGAAACAAAAGAGACGAAATAGATAACACAGCACATTCATATGAATATACATACTTAAATAAATACAAAATAAACATACATATACGTACATATATACATATATAATACACACAATAAGAAACAACAGTGTCAACTTAAAAACCTAAGGAAGAGATAAATAGTATTCCTTAAGTTGCGATTTAAAGCTACCAATAGATTGCGCGCGTTTTATGTTGAGAGGGAGAGAATTCCACAAACGAACGGCCTGGAACGTAAATGAGCAATTATAAAATTTGGAAGATGAAGATGGCACTTTTAGGAGCAATTTTTGAGAGGATCTAATAGAATTAAGATAAGAGAAACGCTCTTTGAGGTAGCGGGGAGTTGCAGGGTTAAAAAGTATAGAAAAGAGTAAAGAAAGTATGTGAGAGTTACGGCGGTGACGGATAGGGAGCCATTTGAGTTGAGAACGAAAACTAGAAACATGGTCGAATTTGCGTAATCCGAAAATGAACCGAATGCAGGCATTTTGAATACGCTCAAGCTTATTAAGTTGCTCCTCGGTTAGGTCTAAATAGGAGATATCTGCATAATCAAGAATGGGGAGAAGTAACGACTGAGCAAGCGCAATTTTAGTAGCATTTGGCAGGAAATTCCGGAGCCGTCTGAGAGACCCTATGGCAGCAAACATCTTCCTGCTCACTTCACTCACCTGAGGCACCCATGATAGACAACGATCCATGATTACGCCAAGATTTTTCACTTGGTTGGAAAAAGGAATTTGGATACCATCGAAGACTATCGGAGGGAGCCTGAGAAAGTCAATTTTGGAGATTTGTTTAGCGCTACCCATCACAATTACCTGTGACTTTAGGGGGTTTACTTTTAAACCGTAATTTTGACACCAATTTGATATGCGGAGCAGATCAAGATTCGTGGCTTCTATAACTGAATTGAGATCGCTATGCATACCCTGCGAATATATTTGAAGGTCGTCGGCATAGAGGTGATACGAAGAGGAGAGATCAAGAGTTATGGAATTAATGAAGATAGAAAATAAAAGAGGAGACAGCACACCACCCTGTGGAACACCAGCTGATGTGCTGCACCAGGAAGAACACGAAGAATCTAGTTTAATTCTTTGCCGACGACCAACCAAATAGCTGCGGAACCAGTCAATCGCTGCAGCCGATATGTTAAGAGACTGTAAGAACGCGAGCAAAATGTCAAAATCGACCGTGTTAAAGGCATTACTGAAATCTAGAAGTGCAAGAACTGTAAGCTTCTGGTCATTCATACCCAAACGGATGTCATCGGTAACCTTGACAAGAGCCGAGGTAGTACTATGGCCCGGACGAAAACCAGATTGAAATGGGTTTAGGAGGTCATTTCTATTCAGGAAGGAAGTTAGTTGCTGATGCACTAGCCGTTCGAGGACTTTGGATAGGAAAGGAAGAATGGAGATGGGGCGATAGTCAGAGAAGGAACTGGGGTTGGATTTTTTGGGTAAAGGAATAATATTGGCATCCTTCCACAGACTGGGAAAAGTACTTGATGAAATGGAAAAATTCAGAATACCGGTGATAATAGGAACAAACAAATCAAGGAGAGGGAGTATCATATTTCGGCTAACACAGTCAACACCAACGGCGTTAGAAGTGATATTCAATATACCCTTCCTAACATCACTCTCACAGAAATGGCTAAAACAGAAAAAAGAGAAATCTAAGGCAGGAAGTGATGAAAGATGATGAAGTGAGTTAGATTTCTTAGGACCACTGAAACAGGTGGACGATGAAAAATGCTGGTTAAGCTGGTCAACGCTAATATTGTTTAAATTGGTTGCCTGTTGAGATTTGCCAACTCCGAGACCTTTCAAAAATTTCCACACTTTGGCTGGATTTCCATCTTCAACAGAACTGTGAATATGACGCCTCTGAGCATCTCGACATATAGTGCTACAGCGATTGCGCAGGGTATGATATTTAAGTTTATTTTTCTCAGAGTTGTTAGCCTTATACTTAGATTTAGATTGATTCTTCCTCTCTATAAGGGCTTTAATATCCTCAGTGAGCCAAGGAGCAGGGAGATGCTTGACTTTTATTGCACGAACAGGAGCATGAGCGTCATAAAGTTGTATGAGGAGCGAATTAAAGAGAGAAACTTGATCGTCTACCGAACCCGCTCGAGCGATACTGCTCCAATCGATTGTTAAAGCGTCATCTCGAAGCTTTTCCACATTTAATCCACTAAAATTGCGCTGCAAAAGAATTTTTGACTTAGATTTGGGAGGACGAATTTTGTAAGAGAGATAGAGCAGATCATGATATGAGAAGGCATCCGCGGAGTATTGTCCAAATTTAGACACATGAGAAGTCGAAGAAACTAAAGTTAAATCAAGAAGAGAAGGCGAGCAATTTGGAAAATAGTGTGTGGCGTCTGAAGGGAGAATAGTTAGATTGCATGCATCTACCAGGGATTTAAGGCGCCGGGATCGACTGTCATCCTTCAGAAGACACGTATTTAGATCTCCCATAAGAATGTGATGATTATAAGAAGGCATAAGGTCCTCGAGAAGTTTCTCAAGAGAATCAAAGTAATTAACGTGAAGGGAGGGGGAATAAAAAACGCCAAGTAAAAGTTTGGAATGAGAGAGGGAAACGTCGAGAAACATATACTCTGCGGCATCAGAAGTAGAAGAGCTGGCAGATACATTAACAATTGAATAGGGGATGTAAGAACGAAGGTAAATCGCAACTCCACCGCCACCTCTTCCAAGGCGGTCGTGCCGAATTAAATTGAAACCAGGTAAAGAGTAAGACGTTGAAGGCAAAGCTGGTCTGAGCCACGATTCGGAAATTAAAATAGCATGAATGTTCTTAATGTCAAAAGAGAGTAACATATCGCTGTAATGTGCAGGAATACTTTGCGCATTTAAATGCACAACGTTAAAATTTTTAGGTACATCATTAAACTGAGATTCCAGAATGTCGTGAAGCGAAGGAGGCGAACTATGGAAACTGTCTTCACTTACACTATCTAAGGAGGAAAAAGATAAATACTGATCACTGTTATCACTGAAAGGCATCTGAAAAATATATATAAAGTTAAAAATATAATAAGTATATAATAAGTGTATACTAATATTCAATAAATATAAAAATATATACAGTAAAAACTAAACAAAAACTCCACAATCTACCCGCCAGCAGCAAATAAATAATATATCTACTAACCCTAAACTAATTTAAGGTACCTTAGCTACCCGCCAGCATATCTGGATGGATCAAAATTAAAAACAAAACAACAAATAATTAACATTCAGAGCAGAAACGGAACGCAATAATTTACAAGTGGCAACACTGGGCTGTTCATGTCAAAGCGCCTGTCATGTCAAGTTAATGTCAAAGCAATGCAAATGCTATTACGAAAACTAGTTAAGATAAACAAATTAATCAAAAAAGAAAGAAAGGGTAGACACAGATAAGTGCTGCACGACAAAATTAAGAAGTCAATTGTAACACGGTAACAAGAAAAGCACTACACAGTAAACAAACAAAGTAGGTACGAGTACTCTACGATCGAATCTTCGCCTTCACAGTCTCCCTCTTTGCACGCTGCTGCCTAGCTCGCGGAGCCTGGGGGACGGGCCGAGTATCAGGTTCCGACGAAGCGGCAGGATGCTCCGCGTCGGCATCGGTAGGCGTCGCCTGCGCAACCGACAGAGCTTTCACATCGGCGACGCTGTTAGCACGGCGGCGCACGCCATCTTTTCCCAGCACAAGCACGTCGCCGTTCCAGGTCCAGCAGTTGCGCACTCCAAAACGCTCACGAGCCTCCATGAAAGCATTGTGGCGGGGCTTTGTGAGAAACTCTCCAAGTGTGACGCCTGAGCCCTTGAGTGCCACCTTGCCAAACCATACATCATCCCTGATGGCTATATCCTTGAACTTGACAAGAATGGCTCTAGGCTTTTTGCCGCGCCCTCCACGACCACCCAACCGATGACTGCGCTCAATATCTGCTGCGGAAAGATCTTCTAACACGGCCTGCAGTTTGTTAACCGCAAGATTTGTTGTGTCGACTTTTTCGTAATTTTTTTTAAATATTTTTTTTGGATTTTTGTTTTTTGATATTTTTGATTTTTAATTTCTTTTTTAATTTTTTTTTTTGATTTTTTTAATTTTTTTTCAATTTTTTGGATATTTTTTTTTAGTTTTTATATTTCTTTTTGAATTTTTTTTTTTTTTTTTGAATTTTTTTTTAATTTTTTTGAATTTTTTATTATTTTTTTGAATTTTTTTGATTTTTGAAATATTTTTTTGGAATTTTTAATTTTTTTTTTTTTTTTTTTTTTTTTTTGAATTTTTTGGTTTTTTTTTTAATTTGTTTTTTTTTTTTTATTTTT
This sequence comes from Pammene aurita, assembly GCA_947086415.1. Taxonomy (NCBI): domain Eukaryota; kingdom Metazoa; phylum Arthropoda; class Insecta; order Lepidoptera; family Tortricidae; genus Pammene; species Pammene aurita. Next base: position 52,693,708 of record OX352289.1, read on the forward strand.
TAGTTTTTTTTTTTAATGTTTTAGATGTTTTTGATGTTTTAGATTTTTTTTCTTTTTTTTTTCAATTTTTTTATTAATTTTTTTTTTTTTTCTTAATTTTTTTTTTTTCTTAATTTTTTTATATTTCTTTATTTGTTTTTTGATTTTTTTTTTGTTTTTTTTTTTTGAATGTTTTAGAACTTTTAGATTTTTTTTATTTTTTAGATTTTTTTAAATTCTTTTTTTTTTTTTTAATTTTTTCGAATTTTTTTTTTTTTTTTTGTGAAAATGAGAATTGACAAAGTGTCACTTTTCACTACACTTCACTTCAATTTATTATATTTTTGAATATATTTGTTTTTTTAATTCATTTCATTTTACATGTTTCTCAATCGTATGGCTTTGTGTCGCGTTTTCGTGACGTGACGCTTTTTCGTGACGGATACTCGACCTTTTTTTCGCCTAGCCCCATCCTCGAATCGTCCGATAAGGAACTTCGGTCAAAAAAGTTGGCCTAAATTTTGAAGGAATAAATGAAATTTAAACACTTCTCACATGTTATAGACACTTCTGCACTACATATATTTCCCCCATAGAAACCGTGTGTGAAACCGTGTCTAACTCATAGACTTTTAAACATTCACACAAAAAACTATTTTGTGCTAAACCTTAAGCAGATACAAGTAGTGAATTTGGTTTTATTTTTTAATTATGATTCTAACTATTACAAATCTACTCAAACTCGTTGTCACCTGTCACCCTGTATATCTGCCTCAGCAAACTTTATGATTTCAAGTTTATCATAGCCAACCCGCAATAATGAATTTGGCGTGTGTTTTTTTTATATCACGACGTTGGAAAACAAGCATACGGCCCGCCCAATGGTAAGCAGATACCGTAGCTTATGGACGCCTACAAACCCAGAGGACTTAAATGCGCGTTGCCTACCCTTTAAGAACCTATACACTCCTTTTTTGAAGAACCTCATACGAAGAAATTGACATATTATAAACACATACATAGTAAGTTTTATAGTTAAGAAATTGACAATTTACGATTTCTTAGTTTGACTTTAGAGCAGCCTGTATGTTATTTAATGTCATGAAAATATACATACATCCTCATTGAACAGTATGAAATCTTCTTTACCCTATTTGGTCATCTTTTTTATTCATGACACTTATTACAAATTTAACAAATGTCTTATGTGACAAAGTGTGTGATGGCAACTGACAACATCAACACTCACATACAAGCATATTGCGTTGCTCTGACGTGTCACTAATATGTTTCTGTCAAAAATTGTTTCTTTTTGTTGACATAAAAAAAAAATCTTTTCTTAGTAAATTTATTTGTAAACTCATGTTCTAATTAAAAAAAATATATGTGTTAGAGCATTTCTAAGAAGTAACCCTATGTGTGATTTAAGGTTCCGTCCACTAACTAAGGTCACACTGTATATACTAAATTTATGTATGAAGTTTTTTTTTTTATTATTATATCTCGTAGGTTTTAAGCATTTTAAGGACAGGAGAGGCACGAAACAAGCTTTCCACTATGCTATCCACTTCAACAACAACAAACTGTGGCCTAAAGCCACTTTTTTGACTCACACAGGTAAATACAAGGAACTGGCGATAAAAACATCATAGGTACGCTGAATATGGAACACATGCAGGTCACGGCAATCAAACTGCAACGAGCTCCGGCTGAGAAGCCCTAGCCTAGCTTAATCTACCTTATCGCCAGTTACCTCAGGTCCTTATAGTGAGTCTTCTCGAATTGGCCAGTGATCGTCTATTCCTCTACGTTGTGTTCTGAAGTAACCCGGCTCAGCACAGAGAAAGCTCGTCCGTGCTCCTCCCGTCCTTTATCATGCTTCCTCATCGACCTCCTGTTTTTTAAAGATTGTATGACAAACGGCCATTAAGTACCCCTAGACCTATATGGGAATATTTTCATGAAGATTGTCTTTGTACGATGTCAGTTAGTCCGAGTAAGTATAGAACAATGAGCTTAAAGTAGGGAGGGTACGTTTAGTGTATCGAATAGTCCTTTCTCAGTCCTTTTAGCTATTTGTATGTCATAAACCCTAGAATTGATGGGCCCATTAGAAGAATACCTACCTTGTCGCTGTGAAGTGCTGTCATTATTAAATAGGTATATATAGGTCTCATTTAAGTATCATCTTTATATTACCGCTGTCTATATATACTTGCCTAGTTACAAGGTCAGAAATACCGGTTTCGCAGAAACTCCACTCTAGCACTCAAAGGTTAGTAAGGAATGTAGTTAGGGACACAGGGAGGGCCTTTAACATTAGATACACACAAACACATCAAATAAAATTACTTTGGTAAAGCGGGATATTATAGTATTTCAAGCATAAGGTTTTAGTGAGACTACATATATGACTAGAAGTACTTAACTTTCTTGTGGCTGAAGTCTGCCTGTAATCCCTACTGCACATGCGTATCCTAGTGGTTTCTGGTGCAATATTTTTCTGTATACTTGATAAATACACGATCTTGTATACTTGATAAATTTGACGGTTGTTATAAACAAACTCCAATGTCAGTGGTTTTAAATTTGAAATTCTGAGAGTATTCATTCTTCTAAGGCATAGACAACAGTAGAAGTAAGAAGGCTGATATACACTATATAACCAAGCAGTTTGGTTCCTAAAAATATAAAGTAAACCTAAAATATAATTTAACAATTATAAATATTTGAACGGGTGATGAGATGACGGCGGCCCGTTACAATATTACATAATTATTTGGCTGTAAAAAAAATTTGTTCGCGTTGGATACCCCACAACTTAACAAAAGAGCAAAAAGATGCTCGCGTCGAATGGTGCAATAAAATGTTAAAAAAATATAACCGTGGTGACTCAAAAGCCGTTTATAACATCTATACAGGTGACGAATCCTGGATCTATGCATACGATCCCGAAACGAAGCAACAATCAATGGTATGGGTGTTTCAAAATGAGCCGAACCCTACGAAAGTTACTCGTGCAAAAAGTACATTGAAACAAATGGTGGCCTGCTTCTTCGGTATTAATGGCCATGTAGCTACAGTGCCACTAGAAAACCGTAGAACGGTTAATTCAGAGTGGTACACGACCATTTGCTTACCGGAAGTATTTGAACAAATTCGTAAAACTAACCAGCGACGAAGAATCAATCAAGAATCAATGCCAGCTGTCATACGTCACGCGAAACAACTCTATTTTTGGAGGGTCAAAATGTGGAATTAACGGGTCATCCGCCGTACAGCCCTGACTTGGCACCCAACGATTTTTATTTATTTCCAAATATAAAGAATAAATTACGCGGTCAACGATTTTCGACCGCTGAAGATGCTGTCGACGCATTCAAACAACACGTTATGGAGGTACCTCAGGCGGAGTGGAAGAAGTGCTTTAAAAATTGGTTCACGCGAATGCAAAAGTGCATAGATCATCAAGGGGAATACTTTGAAAAACAATAAAACCATTTTCAGCCGTGTACGTTTGTTTGTTTTTTTGTTTCCGGATATATAAGTAGCAACCCTCGTATTAGATACATTGTTTACAATGTTTTGCTCTGTACTATGAATAGTTTGGGGCATTTCTTGTCATTTATTATTGAATATTCAACACTTTATTTATGACGTAGTTTAGGGAAAAGGGACCTGGACTGCAATGTCTAGTTGTCTACACACAATTCGCTATGTGCGAAGTGCAAGTGGGGTGGGGATAACGTGAACGATCGCATTGCACAATTACACAAGAAATTAAAATGCAACAGGCCATCACCATCACCTATGTCACCTCAGCTTGGTCAACTGTCAAAATAGTGAACCAAGGCGTTAAAAAGGCGTTCCCGTACTGAACTTTTAAGTCCTGTTACTCGCGTGTTCTGAGTATGTTCTATAAATATCTTGCAGATGTGCCACTGCCAATGGAAGTGGCCGTAGCAGGAGTCAGTAACGTTGTTCCCGTGTCTACTGTATCTTCTGCAAAGCCTACGCCTGTTCAAGGTAAGACATGAAATGAAATTTTTATTTAAAAATAAAGTTTTAAAATTAAGCCTAAATCTAAACTATATCACAATTAAAGTCTCCATGCTTATATAAAAAGTAGCTAGTTAAAAGTTGGATTGTTTTAAAAGTTTATCCTCCATAAACTCTTGGATGGAATAGTAAGCTTTTTTTAATAGAAGAGACTTCAGCTTAGTTTTGAAAAGGTGTGTTTCTTCAATACAATTTCATTTGGAATTTGGTAGCATCATAATTTACTTTAAAAATATAAGTAACTGTCAAATTATACCTAGTTATAATAATATTGTTTCAGGTTTTTGGAATCCGAAGCTCCAGTATCTACGGGTTAGCGGGGAAATAACTCCAATGACTTAAGGTATTGTTGCGTAAACATTTTAATTTTATTATCTCATTTAGATATACATATATTAGGATCAACACACACGACCACAGTCAGATTTCTATAGGTAAAGAGTGCTGATAACAGATCTTGATATTATGGTGATTATATGTGTCATTTTCAACTAAAAGGTACATCATTGTAGGTTGTCAATAATGCGTTACTGCCATAAAAATTCATTCATTCGTATAAAATTACCTGTTGTGTGACTTTTGCTATAAGTACAGGAGCTTTTTGGCAATCTATCCTCAAGACTAACCTTTTTCAAAAGCGATTGCCATCTGGACTTTAAACTAGTTCAAACCCAGAGCTTAACTAGACCTTATTGTGAGAAGTTTGGTTTCCTAACGATGTTTATTTTTACTGAATTCCTAGTAACTAGCGTATTATCCGGAATACGCTGCCGCTGGTTTAATTTTAATACTGCATTTACATTCAGCCGAATTGAGCAGGCAAGTGGGCAGGGAAGTGGGAAGGACGAGTGTGTAAACATGATACTTCTCATGCCACTGCTATTGCCACTCGCGCTGCCCGGCGCTCCCCTAAATGGCGGTTTTTTTGTGCGAAGTCAAAGGACCGGCAGCGCGAGCGGCACTACGTGTTTCCAATTACATTCTCCTCCGTCGCTCAGTACTCGTCGAGCACCTGGAGGATCGCAAAAGACACAACGCGGCCGCTGTAATTATTTCAACGTCTGCCATTGCCGAGACTTGAAAGCGAAGTGAGTGGTAGGGCAGTATGTAAACACACACTCCTCTCGATCCTGCTGCAGCAGTATTTAGGGAATTAATGCCGGCAGCGCGAGGGGCAGCAACAGGGGCTGAATGTAAATGTCGGATAACGAAGCGCTTTGTTGGTTCTTTGTGACTATCAATTCCATTAGTATGATCGAATGTCTACGGCAAAAGCCGGCTTGAGCGACGCCTTTTACTGTGCCTCTTTTTGTGTACTGACTTTAATTATTAATCTCATAAAATAACACTATCTTCGTGCACACATAGTTTGGTACAAAAATCGACTAGATTTGTTAGATCGTAACTGTATGTACAATTATTCTCTACTTTTATGTTCTAGGTATACCTAAGTCGGCTTATGAACCCACCAGAATACGATGATGTAGCAACATAAAAGGCTGGAGCCCTATCACTTCAAGAAGAATGTATATTGTACACTTACTTTCTGTAAATTACGGTATATATGTATGATTGTACCTTCCTACGCATCGTTATTATTGTCAACACCAATAAGACTTAAACTTTCACGGCTTTTACGTATTATGATTATTAACTAAAACGGAACTAAATTGCGTATATTAACTTAATAGTTACCTCCGATGTTTCGAGATCAATTATTGTTTCTGTGGTACCGGAAAAAATACCATAAATAGGTATATCAGATTTGCGTAATTAAATTTTTGTCGCCACAATTAGGTAACATACTAGTAAAATAAAATTTCCCTGTACCTAGATTTATGTCAATTGTTAATTGTGACTGAAGGTACATTTCCACCAAGTATTGTGGGATAGGTCACGTCAAATAATAGAAGAAAAAAAAATCCTCGTAATAATTTTCTTTCTGTCTGTATGTCTGCTTACTAGTTAAGTGATATATTGTTAGTATAAGAAAGCTCAAATGACCCCGCAGCAAACATAGGGAAAAAGTGGTTTCAGTCAAATCTCACGAAATTTTAGTACAATGTAGATTCGAGTCTCTTGATTATTTTTTTATAAGGGCACTCAAAAGTATACTTTCAGAAATAATCAATAAGTATTGTTTCATACAAAGCATATGTAACATACCAATTTTTCGTAAAATCTTTCTCTTTGCTTTTGCATAATATAAATAACTAACAAGATGCGATTTCAACGTGACAGAAACGTTATTAAGATCATATTTAACCCCAGTAAGTATCATTGTGGGTCATTTCAAAGTATAGATTTTAAGAAACACGTCATAGAAATATAATAATATAAACTTGATTATTTCTGACAGTGTACTTCTGAGGGAGTTGAGCCCTTATAAAAAATTAATAAGGAGACCTGAATCTACATCATACTAAAATTTCATGCGATTTGACTGAAACCACTTTTTCCCTATGTTTGCTGCGGGGTCCTTTGGTATGAGTGTATGTATTATTAATCACACCGACAAAGTTGTAAAACAAAGTGGTTTTGTTTGGGTACCTCCCGTACACATAAACTGGGGGTGAATTTATTCATAGTATGTACCTAATGAAATATAATGATATGTACAATAAATATTGTATGCATTTGTCATAAACTTAGTTTTATTTACAGGACGTCCAAACTTAGATTTCCCGCCGAACGGCTGTCAGGAAGGGGCGAGGGGGACGAGGTCTACCCCTCCCCTCCCACCCCCCATACCCTGTAAACCCCTTCCCCCGTTCCCCTGTAACGTGATCAAATGTAGCACTATGAAACTAGATGGTGGCACTGGCTGCTGCAAGTACGAGCCGTAGAGTTGCCTATCTATCTCAGTTATATACATATTCATCTATGTAGTGAACCAGCCAGAGACATTTCGTATTATTATAAGCAAGGAGTTATAAATTACAAGCCTTCATAAAAATTAAAAAGAAAAGAAAGATTTAACCCGTGCCCAAGAGATGGCGCCACAACACAACACACACACACACACACACACACACAGCGAATAGCGTTCCTCCTAAATTCAGGCTATACTTCTGTTTTCGACTTCCGCACCGCATATTTATTGAACCAAAGAAAATTAAGTAAGCATTACTTACTTATTTAATCTATGACTGAATTATGGACAAAGTGATATCGCCAAACAAAATGTATGGAACTGAGAGTACTGAGACCCGCTGCCCTAGCGACGTGATGGGTAAGTTTGCCTAAATTACCGGAACGCGATTTTGTATGGATGTAAGTAAAGGAATTCGAAGGTCCATGCCACGAATTGCGTCATAATTCCGATATACAGTCAATGACTAAAATATATTTACAATTTTGAACCTTACTGCAATCGAGTAAGGTGCAAAAGTGTATTTATATTTTTGGCGTTGACTATATACATAAATAAGGTCCTAACCTACCCTATCTACATGACTTTGTACCCACAACCTTGCCTATGTATTTACCGACCACATACCTAATAATACCTTTACCTCTGTACCTCTATAACAATTCCTTTACCTTCAAAGACTGACTCAGATGAAGAAATGGTTTTAAAAGTAAACGAAGGTAAATTTGCGGCCAGACGGCAGATAGCCGCAGATTCTGCCACGTGACCTTGGTTGGAACGAGATGTTGAAGCGAGTGGCTACATAGTACATGGCTGACAACCAACCAACCGCTTCTGCCAAAGGTTGGCAGAGCACACCTAGCCACCAAGGGCGTTTAAAGCTCATGTAGAATTTGGCACCAACCACTGGCTACATGGTTTAAAATCTCTGTTTTCTGCCAAGGTCTCGTGGCAGAGGGCTGTGGTTGTATACCGTCTGGCCCCAACTTAAAGGTGTAGGGTGTAGGTAGGGTTCCCATTAGTTGATTGAAGTATCCAAGCTATGAACCACTGAGTTATAAAAGTAGTGGTTACGAAAAGGTGAGTGCTCAATCAATCCATTACTATTAATTTGGTATGCTAATCATGCCTCGGTACTGTCGGCTGCGAATGACATCATAACTAAGGTAGAAGCTACTTTTATATCACGCCTATTCATGTTATGCATTGCGATCTGCTCACGACTATGAAAACCTGTATACAAATTAATTCACATAGGTTATACATGCTCATTAAGTAAGGCTAAGTATATAGTAGGTACTTATTAAAATATAAGCCAATTTAAGTTTACCCGATATTTAGTCTACCTACAGAGTGGGCCTGAATAGAGGTGTACCTATTCCCATCTGTACCCGCCGGGGACAGATGGGAATAGGTGTTTTCAAAGTATGGGAGTAGAGAATACAATCGAATTGTTTTTTTTATCCACGTATTAGGTACGTTATATTACGACGCGAATACGATAAACAATAGGCCTGTGTTATGAAAATATATAAAAAGTAGTATAAGTATGTCAGTTAAATTATCAAATAAATAAATATATATATCCTACAAGTACTTTTCTTTCGATTATTGAAGAAAAAATATGGTAATATAGTTCGACGTAATTTCATGCCGTGCTATACGTAGTTACTTTGTACCACGTCACGTCACGAGTCCCCATTCTTTATCATTTTTTGCCCTATCTTAGTGATTAATTTATTACAGCGACTTATTTTATTACAAAAAACAATAGGTCTACGGTGAATCTAGTTAAGTGAATCTAAAAAGGAATGTATGAAATTTGACTGATTACGAAAGTCGAAAAGTGTACCTTTAGAAACCGAAGTAAATCTCGAATCTCAAGCATTTATCACCTACTAGTATATGTTACCTACATAACTTGTTTTACTTCAGTTAGTTAGATTTTGGGAACTATACTCAGTTGGTGGAGATATTCGGGCACATCCTGTATGCTAGTTTGCTGTGTTAATGTACCTACTATCCACTAACACCGTCAAATGGGGTCAATATTTTGAAGGTCTTGCGTATTTTTTATTATCATTTATATGGTACCGTGAATGAGGATTGTTGTTTATGATTCTCGACACGGTCTACAACTTAGTCCGAGTGCAGTACGTAAACTCAACTTTGCTAGTGCATCAAAATGCAAAGGAAAAAACTGGGTTCATTACGAGTACATGCTGCAATGAAGATAAAAGGACAGATGGCGCTACTAACGTTTCATAATTTTTTAACCATCTCTTTATAAGTAGATATCCCAGCAAACATTCTAAGTGCTTTTCCCCATTCTCTAGAATATATTACTAATTTAGGTAAAAATTACATCATACGCACCACATAAATTCACATATCGTACATTTATACTTCCGGGTAAAAATATACAGCCATTAAAACGTAAATTTCCCTTAATCAATTCACCATAAGGTCAGAAACTTAAGGGTTGAGAATGAGCAAAATATAAGGTAAAATTAACTTCGAAACTCGACCAATAGTTAATATATACTTGTAGGTGCATATTAGGTGTATATGCGACGTAATTTGTTCTTATACTGAGGACCTTTAGGTCGACGATTTAAGTAGCTTTTGCTACCAATTTCGTAGTAAATATTACCTTCCATAGATACCAAATTGAGACTATAAAGTTAAAAACACTTGTAAGGTACTAAAAATACCATAAGGTTTCATTTAGATTACCTAATAGTCAAAGTAACCTTAAAAAATAACTAATAAGTTGAAGTTTGCGCGGCGACTTCAGGTCAAGTTTGTTTTACTTACAAATAAGTCATTTCATGGTGAAATAGGACGTGTTTACCCAATAGTTATTTCGTTTTTAAACCAAAAGTAGTGTTGGATATACGATGGCTATAGAAAAAAAAATATAGACATTCCAGTAGTCACTCACTATAGGAAGTATTAGGCTAATATGAAAATTCAAACTGAAGTATTAAAAGAAGAACAGAAATGTGAATTAACTCTTAATCCAGTTTTCATGGATATCCAACTTTGTGTCAATCTATTGATACTTATACCGTTTCAATAACACACACAAGCAAAGATCTTGATTATATGCATTCCTATAATAATGAATTAGGAAATAATATATCTGATAATATAGATGAGATGAGAGATGGCTATGAAATCGGTGCAAACAAAGAATCGGAAAATAAAGACTCTGGAGATGAGTACATTAGAAATGAAGACTGCTTGAATATAAAATCAATAAAACTTATGGAAGACCTAAGAAAATGGACAGTACAGCATAAACCCACCAACTCATCTCTAAACAAACTTGTTAGATTTACTGACTGGATACGGAGTAAGCGTATCGAAGCAATACACAACATATACCGGAAAAAGACAACCGAAAAGAAAAAAATGATTTGACGAAACACCTGATGAAGAAATTAGAATGACTGCGAGTGAAAATTTCAGGATTAACACGTTTCTCGTCCTCGTAGATAAGACTCGTGTCCGAGTTAGAAAAACGACAGGAGGCCTAATACGGATTTAACGAGAAAACTAAAATAGGGGAGTTGTCAACATCGTCCCTTACGGAAAAAGCAAATTTTTTGGAAAAAATGTATCCTAATGATTTAGAAACTGACCTACACGAGGGTCCACAAGCGTACAAAATTCTTCATTTTGACTCCCATAGATGTTAATAATCCGACAGCATCCCCGAAAGGGACCAGCCAGGTCTGGGGGCATAAGTTTTTTTTAAATTAATACTGATATATTTTAGTGTAGGTACTTTTAAAAATAACAAAATATAGATAACTCGTAGTTCAGGAATGTGTACACTTTCAAGGCCACCTTTCTTCTGAAAGAATTTTGTTAAAACCAGATTGTGGATCATTAAAAAGTCTATCATCATTTCTGCGAAATCAGAATTTGGAGAACATTTATCCAAACTTGGATATAGCAGTTCGCATGGCTCTCTGTACACCAGCGACAAATTCTTCGGGTGAGAGAAGCTTTTCTTGCTTAAATTGGGTGGAAAACTATCTACGATCTACATTATGTCAAAAAAAACATTTCATACGACGATATAGTTGACGATTTTGCGGATATAAAATCGCGCAAAAAGGTCATGTAAAACTTTTATAACTGAATTGATTTTATTGTGATCATGATCACCATGCAGATTGTTAACAGATAATTTAATAAGAATATTGTTCGTATTGTTTTTAAGTTAAAAACATATTGTTAGTATCGTTTTTAAGTATATTATTCTTATTAAATTATCTGTTAACAATCTGCATGATGATCATGATCACAATAAAATCTTTTAAACTATAAGTCCAATAAAAAATAATTACCAATTTAGTACACAATTCGTGCTATTCCATGCAAGCTGCAATTTCATTGACAAACAAATGAATATGATTATGAACTACACGGAGAAAAATATTATACAGAAAATTATTATCTTTTTTAAAAACAGTGATATTCTGTTTCTAATCTTGAATGAGGAATAAAATGTAGCAATACTAGTAATAATTATCAAGCTTCAGCAAAAATTATATTTCTCAAGAGACCAAATTTTACTTAACTGGAAACATAGAAAGTTACAAACCGGGTTAGTAAATTTACAAACTTGTTTTTTTGTCAACCATTTATCAAAAAATTGTACAAGTATTCTTATATGGTTTAATATTTATGATGAGAATACCAATTGCTTAGTTTAGAAACTGTGCAGTAATTTTTGGAATTCAATGACGTTAAATATAAGTATCTTGCTTACTAGAAATTCCTATGCTGCTGTATTACATACAGCAATACTTACGTATTTATTGATTTCATGGATTACATTATTTAGATGCTCAGAAAATTTAATAAACTGGTTTAGAACAAATGTTATTAGTTGAGAAAATTTACTGGACAGGTTTAGAATGAATGTAATCAGTTCTTAATTTTTCATAAGATATATTTTTTTTAAACAAAGAATCATTTTTTAGTCTTTTAATTCTAAAATATTTTCTTCCACCTTCTTTTGTCCGCGTAGGGTATCGAAATGCAGAGGTCAGAAGGGGCGGCAAAATTTTAATAGCCTACTGGCGGCAAATGTGTTAATCCGCCACTGTCTGTGCTTGGCACCTCTGATCGTAAGCACACCGCCTACACCCGCGCTGTCAAACAAATACAGAATACGATTGCGCTCGCCTCGCGGTCAAAGTGACGTTGTGATGGCGGTCGCTTCGACCATGAACGGTTACTCTGCACCATTAGGTCGCAGAATGAAGTATATATTACGTAAAATTGACTTAAATACTAGTACGTCGTATTTTTAGGTACATTTTAACTTCTTAGTCGAGCCGACATTTTGTTTTGTTATAATTAGGACGTGTTATTGCAAATTACATAATTTAGGTAAGTTGTAATACCTAGAACAATAAAATCTAACGGTACTTTTAATGTCATTTATGTGAAAATATTTATAAAGTCAATTTAATATATTTACAAACACCGAACTCAAATTTACGGACCCCAATTACAAGCAATACATACTACTTATAAGCTTAAAAAAAAGTAACACTTAAGTTGTTCGAAAGCCCATCAGTAGTTTTGAATAAAAACCTAACATACTGCACGAGAAAATTTTCAGCGCACAAGATTTCATCGTATAATTCCTGCGTAATCGACCTGGATAACTATTTTACGCCAAGTAATGGCCGCCATTCTCGTTGCAAAACTTAAGATTGATTTTTAGTTAGACATTTTGTTTGTGAGCGAAAAGATAATACTCTCGTAATATATTTGTCTCTTTCTCTGCATGATATCTCATAAAAAATAAACCTGTCTGGGTAATTAAATGGTAAAAAACACGTTGAAATCATGTTGAAAAATGGTAAGTCTTACCAATTTTGTACATTGCAACCACATGACACGTCGTGGCGACGTTCAATCGACGTCGCAAACATTACCTATGTAGTAACCATTAGGTCGCAATTACTAAAATTACGTGGAATCGACGTAGCCGGCACGTGCTTTTTTTCCCCACTTTGGTGGATTCCACGTGGAGTCCACGTCGATTCGAGGTAACTCATTTTGGTCACTGTCAGATTTGCGACCTATAAGAGGTGGTTTTATCGTTATTTTTACCAAAAATGTTTGCTGGGATATTAAATCTGTACACCAAATATTGACAAAGAAGTCTATAAGTATGAGTAGTGTTCCAGAACAGAAGTCAGTAACCTCATTAGGTCGACAAAGAAGATTTCGGTGGTAATTACATATTGGCGTAAAACACACTTAGCGGAACTCAGCTATCATAGACAATAATCAGCCGGAAGGTGGAAAATTGTCTATGGCGACTGAATTTTTGTATGGAGCCCATAAAGAAAATTCAGCCGGAAGTAGGACATTTCGCCTTTCGATAATTTTTTGTCTATGATAGCTGAATTCCACTGAAGTGTGTGTTACGCCTTATACACTTTACAGTCACCTGCATTAATATCTTGCACAACAATACGTTACATGCTCTTACAGATCTACAAATAATATTGTGTCAGATATTAATGCACGATCTATTGTGTATTGTGGAAGATACTATTGAAGGTGACTGTTCGAGGCACAAAACTTTTATTGGACTTTACAACTTTAATAAAATTATTATTGCTTGCATTAAGTAATACCAGTGTCACACTTATTATTAACTTTAGTGTCTTATTTATAAAAGAAGATCGTTAGAGTTTACTTACATACTGTATATTTATCTGGAGCAGACAGAACTTTTAGTGGCAAGAATAAAAATATCCTAGGCACTCCCCAACAATATTAATTTATCGATAAAACCTTATGACATGCTACATATTGTATAGTAATATATGCAAATTCATATTATACGAGTATGTACATTAACTGTCAGAACTTATGACAGTTAATGTACATACTCGTATAATATGAATTTGCATATATTATATTACTGTACAATATGTAGCATAAAGTTTGTATAAATCGCGTAGGAAAAGGGTTTTCATTTGTAAAACATAACAAAGATAATTGTACTTATACAGTATGTGGCCTATAACCCGAGCAAAAAATTAAAACGTAGATTCTACTACTCAAACTACAAAACTTTATTTCAACAACTTTTAAAAAATATGTAGTCTTTAGATTGTATCTTTTTCATACAAACTAAATAATAATATCGATGTACATTAAAATCCGTCCAATTGACATTGCTTATGCTTACAAGTCTTGTCACCCTACAGACATCATAATCAATTTCGCAATACATTGCGTATTCCGATAAACTTTAAACCACTAAAAATCAAAACACAAGTTATTTTTTAAAGTCGCTTAGCAAAAGTTTGAGTTTGAGGAGTAGAATTTACGATTTAATTTTTTGCACGTGTTAAAGGCCACAGTCCACGCACGGTATATTGACAAACATAATAGACGGAGAGCTGGCCACGTCAGATATGACACAATAATGAGAGCAACGAAACCTCTCTAGTTAGTTTGCTATACTATACTTATTTCTAGATCCGGACATCTGGCAGCTGTAAAGTGGTGGATGTAAAAGAATGCAAATAACTCAAAGGAAACAAATCCTAAAGTTCTGGGTTTGGTGCAATATTATGGGAAATTATGTAATTAATTAGATTATATCATATCCAGAAGTTTCTGCTGGGGGCAAGTAGTGCCAAATGATGTATAATGCAATTTTTAGTTAGTCGCCTACTGTTTTTGTTTCTGCAATAATAGACTATGGTTTTTAAACTAATGTTAAAATATAGGCCCTGTCCTCTATAAATGACACAACTTTGGCAGTTTTTACCTATTTCGGTATAACTTTTTTCCAACTTGAAAACTTTGTTTGTCTGTCACTCTGACCTCCACCCATTAAAAGCTGCCAGATGCCCAGATCTAGCAATAAGGATGGTAAAGCAGTCTAACAAGACAGGTTTCATTGCTCTCATTATTGTGTCATATCTGACGTGGCCAGCTCTTAGACCATAACAGCTGATAAAAATATTTTTTGTTTACAATTTTAAATTTCTAATGAGTGCTAAAATATTACCTATTACCATTACATAACGTTGATAGGCAGTTATCACCAAACAGGTACATTTTTACTTCACCTGTTTAGTATTTGCTATGAAATGTTACTTCAAAAGTTATCGGTAAAGGAGGATGTCCAGATTTGTGTGGGCTCTGGCCTAGAAACCAATAATGACAAGCCATATATCATTGGAAAGGTTTTTTCATATCCTACAACTTTTAATACGGCGGAAAATCTCGAATCGCTATGTGATAAATTAACCAGAACTATGAACCAGAATGACACAAAAAAACATGAAAATGCATAAAAAACAAAAACCTGACACATAATCATCGACAGTTATAAAATCTTCATAATCTGTAGAGGTATACAAGAACTTAGTATCAAAAAACCTACATAGTAACGTTTCAGTACTACTTTTATGCCTCGTAACTTTTTTACACAATGACTTGGGGCTACCTGTCATAGCAAAATTATTAGAACTTAGAATAAGCTATCCAGTCAGATATCGCTTGACCTTATCATATAGGCCAATCTGCCCACCCTCTTTTGATATTAAAGTCCCTATATAGACCCTACTAGTTAATTATCATTTTTGCCACTAAAACTTCTATGTCTGACAAATAAATAACAAAATCGTAAATTTATGTATAGTCAGAAATTCTGTAATGAGCATTCGTCCATGGCAGGGATTCGCAAATCCTTAAACGTAAATACGAGTACCTATGACGAATAGTCTTTAAAGGGTTCAGGTTCATAAGTTGACCACTTTCCTATGAGCATAGGTTGGTATCAAGCTATGCTCATAGGAACTCTAGCAGAACTGGCTTTCCTAGAATTGGAAACTATTTAAAACATCCATTGAGCCAGTGTAACACATATTTATGATTATATACATTTTTGCTAAAAAACCGGCCAAATGCGTGTCGGACCATAACCATATAATGGGGGGTTCCGTACCTAATATCGAAAAAACAAATGTTAAAAGGTCGTATCTGCCTATTAAAGCACTATTTTGGAGTTAACTGGAAAACGCCTAAACCGATAATTGTCAAAACAATTTACGTTGAATATTAAATGATGTACCTACCTTTTCAAATTCTTTAATATTTTTTTGATATCAGGTTAAAAAGTTACAGTTAAAGTTAAAATGTTCAAGTAAAGTATGTTATTTTTAGCATCACTCACTGTATGTTATTTTTAGTATCACTCACTGCATGTAAGACCTATCGACTGAAGTGCAAACACGTTGACATTTGGAAAAAAAACACATTTAGTTAATTGTATGGAGTGCCCCCCTTAAAAAATTTCCTTTTTTCATCAATTTTATTACAAAACTATGCTTCGTTTTTTTGAGATTAGAAATTGAGTAAACATAGAAACAGTAGTTGCCAACCTGTTCTGTTTTGTTTTGATTTTGCTCAACTTTTCGATACTACTTAACAGTATCGAATAAGACTACTATACATAAGTTAGTACATATATTTTGAAAGATAGTTACTTTTTAAACTGTATAAGTGGAACACTTTTTCGATTTTATGTTTTGTTTATAAATAATTCACCTTAATCTGACAGCTGTTTCGCGAGTTTTGCTTGGAGAGGTCAAAAAAGTAAGATTTTTATTGATTAAGGTGATGTTAAACTAGTATGTAAAATATATAAATACGTTGGAAAATGAGTCGTTAAAGGAATAAGTAGAACAGTTTTTTACATTTTCATCCATATTTTTTAGACAAGAGTATGTTTACCTAGAGCTATTTTAAGAAAAATTGCCAAAGTTTCGGTGGTATTTTTGGGAACACATTAAAGTTTTTCATAAAAATTTAAATGTAGAAATAAACTTGGCTTTATGCTTAATATAGATATATAAGCGACAAGTTAGCATGAATCAACATTCTCACTAAACAAGCTCTGCAAGAATTGAGTTTTCGGGTATCAAATAATAATAAATTGGTGCTAAATGATTTTTTTTGCTATAAAAAGACTTCAAACTATCTAATCAAATGCAATTCATGTGCGTTATTTCATTATTAGCGATTTTCGTTTTCAAATCATTACCAGACTCTTAAACACACTGCAAGGACACCAACAGACGATTAGTTAACATGGTTACATGATTTGTAAATAAATAATAACAATTTGCATATTAAATAATCCAACACAACAATAAAAGCACAATTTCGTTTTGATTATCACGGAGACACGTGAAAATTTAAAAACTGACAGTGACGCAAGTACGGAAACTTAACGTCTAGTTTTTTATCAGTATTCACGTAAATTATTAAATTGACTAAATACATTTTCGTAAATGAAAGTTGTTCTAAACATTATTTAATAAAAGATTTGGTGGACTACGAGGTGGCTTTTGTTGTAGTATGCCACTCAGGCCTGCCTCTGATTGCTCCATAACCCTCCCGCCAATCCAAATACACAATAATAGAGAAAGCGAATACCTTTCTGTATTGAACAGAAAAATACTTTTACAAAAAATATAAGGAAGAATCACAATAAGCTTTAAACATTAAAAACTATCCAGGTATGGCTGAGAGATACAAATGACAGATGTCATGAAAAAGTTTTAAAAATCGAACCATCTGTTTCAAACCTCTCCTTCTCTAGGTTTTTTTACTAGGTTTATTGCAATGATAAAAAAAAACTATACTTACTATTTAACCACAAAGATTAAAACATACATTATTAATCAGTTGTCTGTGTTTGACAAGGTTTTGAAAGTACCTACTAAATGGAAGTATCTAGTAGCAGAACAAAAAAAAAACGGCCAAGTGCGAGTTGGACTCGCGCATGTCGGGTTCCGTACCATTATCCATAAAAATGGCAAATAATCATGTTGCATGGGACCCCCCTTAAATATGTGAATATTTCATGTGTCTACCTGTTGCCATTATCAATATTGAATATTTATTTTAGTATTTGTTATTATAGCAGCAACAGAAATACAATATCATCAAATTTATACTGTCTAACTATCATGGTTCATTAGATACAGACTAGTGACAGACGGACGAACGGAGAGCGGAGTCTTAGTAATAGGGTCCCGTTTTACCCTTTGGGTATGGAATCCTAAAAACACCTTCTCAGTTTTATCAATTCAAATACTTGAGCTTTGTTGATCAGATCAGCAACTTGGGTAGTAAGTGTAACAAATAAAATCTTATAAGACAAGTAATAATTACTAACCTGAGACCTCGAAAACTATTGCTTAGCAGAACAATGAAATATGTGCGATTAAAGTGAGAACAACTAGCTAAGTAAACACACCGATTTTTGTAACCAAATAAAAGTAAATAATTAGTATTATGTTTCGACCCAGTATTAAACAAACAATTAACTCACATAAGGTTAAATACACATAGAGAGCGCGCTATTGATTGTTTTTGTCATCGTATGTCATGAATCACTAAAAACGATTGCTGTGCTCATTATTTTACAAATTCGCTAAGATATTCTTGCGAGTTTCATTTGTTCCACTTAATAAGATTTTTTTCATTTACAGGTGATAAACACTTCGCCTATATGAACTTAAATTATACATCGTACTTACCGCTAAGATTCCAATAATTTACAAAATTATTAGTTGAATTTACTTTATTCAAAACTCACACAAGATAATAAACAATCGGCTTTTCAAGACTACTCGATCGATAATTTTACATTGCTCAACGCTGTCGTGACATTATAGATAGACTACGACTACATAGAGTATTTTTAAGAGGGAACTTCAATTCACAGATCCAAAAAAATAACTTTGAATGCTTTTGGTCACGTAAAGTAAATTTATTTAAACAAAATATTATATATAATAAACGTTTTTAATAACAAAAGGACATTATAACAAAATATTCATTATAACAAAATTATATAAATAAGCTTTTTAGGCACAACTGATCACACACTTGATCAGAATTCAGTTATGAATTCATCAAATCATAGACATTTCAATTCAATTGGGTTGTTTCCACTTACAAAAGTTAGGGTTGAAACGACATTAGACATTGCAATTTGTTGGGCCCAATCTGTTGTGTACCCTGCCTCTCCCTGTCCCTCCTTCAGCTCCCTAAGCGCGCTACCTCTTATTACACCTCCCAACTTTACAGATTGGGCCCTACAAATTGTTATGTCTAATACCGGTTTGAATGGGGAAGGTAACTGTCAAAGTGACATCTCCAACATTGGTCCCTAAAGTCACCAAGAGTCTAAAGTCAAGGGTCTAAAGTGGTCAAGTGGTGTCTATTAGACATTGCAATTTGTAGGGCCCAATCTGTAAGGTTGGGAGGTGTAATAGGAGGTAGGGAGCTGAAGGAGGGGCGGGAGAGGCAGGGTACACAAAAGATTGGGCCCTACAAATGGCTATGTCTAATACCTGTTTTACCCTGGGGCCACACTTTGCGCATACTATATAATAAGAAAGAGACGCAAGACGAACATTCGCCGAATCCCGTTATGTGTGAGTGTAGCATTACAATAACTAAATGTTTATGGTGCTAAATAGTTTTTATTTATTTTCGCGAAAATGAGTAAAGCTTTTCTTAGGCAAAAGCCATAAGCTATGGCATTCATCTACAGCATTTTAATTTTAGTGTATTTCAGAAACCGGTGGTTTTCATTTTCGGAGCAATTCGAGTCAAAACATTGACCAACTTTTGCGAAAAGATACAAAAACTACTTCGCGCCATACAAATTTAGCTATTCTACCAATATGTTTAGTTGGAGATTTCACTTTGACAGTGCAATCTGATTTAGAAGAATCGGTGGCATCGGTGCTAGGATATTTTCATAAGTGCCTGGCGTACTTCAATTGCAGTTGACAATTCTAATCTTCTATGTGTGTGTTACGTATGTAATGCGTGTGTATGTAGTTATGTGTCAAAGCGTGAGCTGTGACGTCACACGTTTTCCAAAGAGCGTTTTAGGCGCGAAGCTTCTGTTTCAACAAATTTTGTAATTTTCCCATATTCGAGGCAAAACAATGTTTTGTCAATACAGAACGTTATACTTGCGTTTCAAAAAATTGGGAACAACCCCATTGTCTATGGTTACGAAAATTTGTCTATGGCCTCCATATAAACGTCAGCTACCATATGCCTACCATAGACAAATTTCCGCAACCATAGACAATCATAGTAATGATTTGATAAATTCAGCTCTGAATTCAGAACAAGTGTGTGAAGCGCCTTACCTTTTTAACAACAATGTTGAAAATATTTATTTTATACGAATGTGGCTTTCCTGAGTATTATGAATTTATGAAAGTCGATTTCAAGTAATTTTCCACACCCAGACAATACATGTAATATTTGTAGAAAGGTGACACAAAAGCTGAATTTATGAATTATGCGTAAAACGAAACGGTCCAATTTGTATTGATTTTCAATTTCAATTTTCTCTCGCGCCAGTCGTTTTCGTGTCTACCACCCGACTGTCGATGACAGATCGTTACTCGAAGTATGTAGTTTTCGTGAAAAACTTGTAATTTAAAAGCTGCAATATTGTCGAAGGTTTTGTAAGACCATTAACTTACCAGTAATACAAAGTTATTGTTGCACTTATGTATTAACAGGATACAATGTTACTTCAAAATTAAAAATATGTGCTCTAAGTGTACCAGCAATGTAAACCTGCGATTTTCAGAATGTAATATTATACACTTGACCTTACCTGAATTTACTTGTTATCTGTATCACTCTAAAGTTGACACTTTATAATGGAAGTTTTGCCTTTTTAAATATTTTTCAATACCTTCTTTAGAATAAATATACCTACTTATAATTATGTAAATATGGATACACCATCTGAGAACTGGGACCCAGGTAAATTTTTATATAGTTTTCTAAAATCTAAATATTAGCCATACCTACTCAATTATAACTCCTGTAAAGATATCCTTCTGCCGGCTACAATAAAATATATTTTGTCCTGCTAAGCTAAATGGTGCTATCTCGAAAAAATTAAATAGAAATATATAGCTTAAATTTTGTTCGTTCAGAATTCCATTTTTAAAATTATTTCATTTAGGTTTTTTTTGGCTAGGCCCACAGCCCAATATTGCCTAGACAAATATATTCTTTATTTGCCTAATGGGAAAGGCAACTGTGACACTACCATTTTCAACAATGGTCCTCAGAAAAGCTAAATTTGTATGGCGGGAAGTAGTGTTTATTTATTTTAGCGAAAATGACTCACTGTTTGGTCCGAATTGGTGCCCACGGGAAATTTCCAGATTCTGGAAATACTCTAAAATTTAAATGCTGTCTACAGCAGCTTTATTCTAATAAAGCGACAGGGAAAATTTTTCCCTTAAGAAAACCCTTATGCCACTGTATATAGTTTTAGTACAGTCTTAAGGACCCTTCCTCTTTTGTCTCTTTCTCTCATTGTATGGAGTCTGGACCAGCACCCTCTGCTATAAGTTTTCACCGGCCTTCACCATTAACTTGATGGTCTCAATTAAGATTCAAAATTTAGTAAAAACAATGAACTGTTAAAGAGGACCCAGTGTGTTGATGATGAGGGACCCTCTAGTTCCTTTAGCCGTCAACACAGTGAATCCTCCTTTTTGTAAATGGTCGGCAACACGCATGTGACTCCTCTGGAGTTGCAGGCGTCCATAGGTTACGGTAGTTGCCACCGTCGTTGTATAAAAATTTAAAAAGTCCTTTTCTTGGTTTCTGGGCAGCTAGAGGATATAAGTAGTTATGGAATGAGGTCTGGCTATGTCCAGATATGACACAATAATGAGAGCAACAAAACCTGTCTGGTTAGTTTGCTATACTATCTTTATTGCTAGATCCGGGTATCTGGCAGCATTTAATGGGTGGAGGCCAGAGTGACAGACTAGCAAAATTTTTGAACTGCAATATACTCGTATGAATACCAAAATTGGTGAAAACTGCTGAAGTTGTTTCAGTCATAAAGGACAAGGACATTTTAATATTACAACAAAAAAAAAAGTGTATTATTATTATTATTATGGAAACGTAAACAAACAGTAGGCGACAAACTATGAATTATATTATTAGTTGTTTTTTACTACTTTCCCCCAACAGGAACTATTGGCAATGATATAATCTAATTATTTATATAATTTCTCATAATATAGCATTAAACCCAGAACTCTAGGATTTGTTTTCTTAAAGTGGTCTGCATTCTTTGACCTCCACCACTTTACAGCAAACTAACTAGAGTGGTTTCGTTGCTCTCATTATTGTGTCACATCTCTGACGTGGCTAGCTCTCCGTCAATTACCAAAAACTAAAAGTGAACCTAAACTTATTTATTTATTTTAAAGCACTGACCCGTCTATTGAGTTCACTGAAAGAAGTCCAATCAGGCGGCGAAGATGTAGCTTTTTTGAGTGAACTTCTGCAGTCAAAGCAGCTCCATGCATTAGTCCAAGTTCACAACAAGATTGCAGCAAAAGGAAAGGATGACAAATTCTTCCCACTGCTGTCCAATGCCATGCAAGTGACACTAGAAGTCTTGGATTTATTAGGCAATGTAGTGTCTGTCTCCAAAGAATATCAGGAGCTTCTGAGTGTGTTACAGAAACCACACTTCCAGGTTAGTTATCACTAGAGAGCGGATTTGAAGTAGCGATCTCAATATTAATATGGATATGACTGGTATATTTTATTATTTATTCTATACACAAAAATAATGTAGCTTATCGGCATCAAAAAGTAAAAACCTTGTATAAAAACTCCTTTATTTAGAATAAAATACTTTTCTTTTAATGTACTTCATTGCAAAAATAACATTCATTTAATCTAATTATTTAGCTAAGATTGCGGTATGCGGTGTAATAATAATAGACTGTAAGACGTTATATAAACAACATGACATGTATATAACATATTGCACCAGTCACATCCATATTAATATTGAGATCGCTACTTCAAATCCGCTCTCTAGTTATCAGTGTTATCACACATGTTATTTCTTTGCTTACTAAGTACTGGCAACCTGTAAATAAATGCACTAATATATTAATTCTGCACAGGCAATTCTTTGCACACATGATGCTGTGGCGCAGAAAGACTACTACCCCCATTTGCCCGACGTACCCTCAGATGCAGATGAAGAAGAAGAAACGGTCAAAATAGTTCAACTTGTGAAGAGTGATGAACCACTGGTATGGCATTTTGTTTTTTTTTAATGATAATTTTGCAATGGCTTCTTTTCCAATAATGAAATATATAAAAAGGTATGCCTTGCAAGTCCTAACAGTTTTTAAAAGTTCAAAGACAAATTTAAAATGAATTTTAAACTTTTATGTAACAAAAAGATAGAACTGTTTTAGGACTTCTAATTTACTGTATACATCTACAAACTTAATAAATTCATTTTTAACCCTTTGACCGCCAAGCGTCGGACGGGTAAATCGTGCCCTCAGCACTAGCGCGCGCGAACGCAACTCGCTTATATTTTGGACGTGATATCACGGGCTGCCGCTGATGACACGACTACCGTGCGCGTGATTTGTCGTCTCTTTTTTTTGGCAGTCAAATGTTGATAGTAATTTAACTTATACCTATATTTCATGGATAAGAGAATTAATGATGATTAAGAAAAATATGAAAGTAATATAATAAACAAAATACCTGCAAAAATTTCATAGTTTATATTATTAAATTTTGTAAAATATTAATTCAGATTTATATCATTTAGAAATAGCAGCTATATTATAAAGTAAAAGTTGATTAACTAACTAATATATATATATATATATATATATATACACCGTGGGCTGGAATAACCCGACAGATCTTAACCACGAATTTCTAAGACCAAAAGAAGGAAAAAATATTATGAGACTTTACGTCAATTTCGCCAAAAAAAAAATTTCTTTTCGTTTTTTTTTTTCAATTTTTTGAATGTTTATTGCACATGGAAAGCAAATGTTATTAATAAAATTATCGCCTAAAACAAATTGGTACATTTTTTTTTGTAAAAAATTAGTTTCTGCAAAGTTTTCCTTGTCACTTTGATATCTGTCAATAAGGACGTGTAAACTATGTCCAATAGTGGCTTTAACGCCATTAGAAGGGCGTTTTGAGCTGAGTTATAATAAAAAGTGTATTTTATGTTAATTTGTATTAACTCTGAAACTAGGCGTATTCCAGAAAAGTTTATAGGACATTTTAGTATCTAAATATGATCAGGAATACACTGTTAAAATCTGTCTAGTTATATGGGCCCACGGTGTATATATATATATCATATAACTACCAAGATAAGTAATGTAAGTAATTATAGGTGCAAATATTTTATACCCAATTTTAAATTCATGTATTGTTCAAAACATTGGCGCTTGAAAATTCAGAGATATCTCATCTCAGTGGTTGACATTTTTATACACTTATTTAGCTTCACTCCATATATTTCTATTATGTATTTGTTGTTGATGTGTCATTAGTGTTTCCAATATTGTAAGTTAAATTTAAACCACATCCCAGTGTCTGATTGCGCTGAAACTTGGTATACTTACTGAAGTATACCAAGTAGTTTATTAATGCACAGTCATGTAAATATACTGATATTTACATGACTATGTGTGTGTCTGTATATGAACTAACACAGAGCTGATCTGATGACGCTGTCGTAAGGTAACCTAAAGAACTGTTCAGGTAAGGAATGCAACCATATACCATGTTAGAGGTCGTTAGTAAAGCCCCGGGAAGCAATTAATAGACGTGCAAAGAATAGAAAGTACAGTCAACAATAAAAGTGTGTACAAAAAATATATGTTTGGGAGTTACTTGTTTTGTAAATAATAATTAGGAAAGTAAACATTGAAAGTAATGTTTTCTATCAAGGGTGGAGCCCAGAGTGCCGAGCCAATTGTGGTAAGTCATTCCCATACTTAGCTGCTACCTATTTATTTGGATGCTTTCTGTTCACTTATTCCTGGCTTGTGGATTTTACTTGATTCACACTTTCGTTATGTTTGTTCTGGTTGTTGTATTCCCTTCACAGTCAAGTTTTTTTTTATTAATTTGTTTCCCACTTGGGACTTTGTCACAGTGACAATCATATGAAGTTCCTCGTGACCTTTTTAAAAGATTGTTTACAGTGACAAGGTTTAAATGGTTCATAAATGCGATTGCTTGACCGTGTGACCCCTTTGCCCTCCACTTGTCTACATTTTGGATACTCATTAGCTGCTATCTCTAGATGTTTATGCAACTTATATTGTTATTGTATGGTCATATCTGACATTAGATTTATGACTTTTAGTTTTGTCTCTGGTCCCTGGGCTATTTTCCCTATGTTAATCAATAAACACTTTTGCTTTGGAATCATTCATACAAAGCAGAAAATTACTTTTTATAGTTGCAATAAATTAAGATGAGCTAAGATAATCAAGAGCAGGTAGGTATATATTTATATAAAAGTTGAGCTTGTTCGCTCTAGCGATTATAGCCTCAGGTGGTTAGATGCCGCGAGCCGTGTTTATAATTCAAACAGGCATACCCAATAGTCGAACCGGCACAAACTTCCGTTAGCCTTACCGTAATGACGCTGCTATTGTGAAACGCCTGAAAAAAAAGCGTTACGCGACGCGAGCTTTAACCAAATGTGTGCGCAGGCTCGTGCTTAGCATGTATACAACTTATTAGGGTTTGCTGTAGCCACTGTTAGCTGCAACTTAGAGATGATAAGGAACAACGCAATAATACTGAGCATAATATAATAGTTTACCTAATACAACGTTGTATTTTTTTACCTATAGGGAAACATTCAGCGGCGCACGTGCGTGTGAGCTCTGACTCCATTTCAGACAAAAAAGGAATTTGACAATAAGTTCGTTTTAGTAAAAACTGAGTCGTGCATAACGTTCGGAAGTAGTTCCCATATTTAAATTTTTGTTGGTAAATACCAAACGAATGCTACATAATTACTTACCTAATGCTACGATTACCATTCGACGCTGATGGATTGCTTTTAATTAGTTTATGAATGATTATATTACTCGTACCTATTACTACCCTATGCAATGACTAAGGTGCAGATACATTCGCCTATACTGACTTGACTATCGTTTGAATAAGACGCACGCCTGCTGTGAACACACCTACTTTTTCCACGGTCGAACAGAACGGTACGTCGGAGATTTGTTTTTGAGCATATACTTATATAAAATTCTGACATCGCTGCCAGCACGAAAATCATCGCCAGTGCTGGCCGTAGGGGTGGACGAAGGGGGCGCTGAGGCCAAAGGGGCCTCGTGCCAAAAGTAGTTTGCCCAGGGCGCCAGAAAGGCTAAGGCCGGCCCTGAGTATCGCGCACCTATAATTTGTAACTTATTGAACACGTAAGTCGTGGTTGGGGTATCTTAGCAAATGCTCTCGTATGTGTAGGGCGCGACGATCAAGACGGACGAGGAGACGGGCAAGATCGTGATAGCGCGCGTGATGCACGGGGGCGCGGCGGACCGCTCGGGGCTCATCCACGCCGGAGACGAAGTCATCGAGGTCAACGGCATCACCGTCGAGAACAAGACGCCCGCCGACGTGCTCGCTATTCTGGTAATACTGCCCTGTTCACGTTCACAAACGCTCTTAGCGTTTGCCCCGGCTTTTTGCCTCTTGGGGTCCCCTTAACAACCTAAACCCATAAATTGTCACATACTTGGCAAGTTACGTTTAATATTGCCAAGCATCAGAACACAGGATTCGAAGACCTTAAAACAGGGGTTCCCAACTTTTGCTGAAATACTAGAGTCAAAACCCGGCACCGTCCGTAACACACGTAATAAATTACCCCTCGAGAGAGCGATACGCTCGCTCGTTAGTGTGTATACACAATGAGTTTGCACATTATCGGTACATATATCGGTCACCCTTCATCATAACTAATTAGGTACACCATTATTGTTTTCAGCAAAGCTCGGAGGGCACAATCACTTTCAAACTGGTACCGTCGTTCGGCAAGGGTGGCTCGCGAGAGAGCAAAGTCAGAGTACGGGCCCTGTTCAATTACAGCTCGGCCGAAGATCCCTATATCCCTTGCAAGGAGGCGGGGCTCAACTTTAAGAAAGGTGACGTTCTACACATTGTGTCGCAGGACGATGCGTACTGGTGAGTTGGAGTCGGAATAATCGTAACATATTTTAGTAGACCGCTGAAAGAACAGGGCAGTCATATGCCTCCCTATACAAGCATAGCTAGACCCCGTTTCTTCCATAGTAAGTATTGACGTTTTTTAATATATTAATTTAGATTTTTTTTATTTTATATTTGATGGAAGAATCGGGGGCAACAAAAATACGTTATGATTAGTGCGATTAGACTATAAGCGATTAGAAATTAAAATATTAAATTAAATTAATTAACCGCTTTACGTCAAAAAATTAACTTTACATTTTGAATTCTGTCATAGTTTATGAAGGTGTCAAATACGTTGTTACTTTGTCTCGTATATCAGATGATGGCGGTTAAACGGTTTAAGTTAGTCACAAAAAGAATTGTATAAATTACTATTATAATATAGGTAATTACTGAATTCGGCTTAAGTATCACGTAGACTATTTTTATTAAGTTAGTATGCTTACTTTATGTAGGAACCATTTTTCATTAGACCTTTTTTGCACTAAAGTTTAAACTCACAGTGTCCTATTTAAGTTGTTTACGTTTTAGGTGGCAAGCGCGCAGAGAGGGCGAGCGGGTTATGAGAGCCGGGCTAATACCGTCGAGGGCCTTGCAGGAAGGTCGGATAATCCACGAAAGGCAAAGCGACCCGCAGACAATGGAAGGTACATCATTAAACATGTATTATTAACCATATAAGGCAACGCTTAGTCACGCCGAGGACCTGTACAATGTAGCAATGCGATCGTCATGTTATTTAGAACAAGCTCCGCCTCTAACTAATATTAAGAGTCCGTGGCCTTATAGTTACCGTACATATCGTAAACGCTCAGTCAATAATATTAGATTTATTACTCTAGTAAGCCTATTCACGTGGCCTATTAGACTCAGGTGAACGTGCTTTCACAGTTTCCCTCGTCAAACAGAATGATAGTAATCTGTAACTTAAAGATCATTCATGTTTGTCATGGCTGATTTGCGAAAGATTTATCTAGCTTGCATTTGTTTTTGTTTGATATTTTAAGGAGTTAATAAGGCTTAAACCACGTAATCGTACTTGTTGTCTTCTAGCAAAACAAATATTACAGATATAATGATTGTTGTTGAACTCTCTTGCAGTGCGCAATGCTTTCTCCGTTTCTCCCCTGCCTTTTAATGATAGAGCTTGGTCATTTTTGAAATAATTACTTTTCGTTCAGACCTAGGTTGTGTCCAAATTTAGCAAAAGCGCCCGAGTTGCACACCGTGCTTCGTATTGTATGTAAGACCTTCACATAAACATTCATTCGCGGCTTGTGCGTCAGATCTGAGCACACCTTAAGTCCTATATTTTGTTTCTATTCTCAACCTAATACTAATGAGAAGCTTATCACCCCTGATTGTGACACAGGGAAGCCAGCGCTGTGCAGCCCAACCGGCGGCGCCGCAGACTGCACACCGCAGACTCCGTGCTCGCCCTCGCCGACCGCCACCGCGCTGCTGCCCTGCAAGTCCGTGCCCAAAGTGCGAAAGGTCATCTACGACATCACGGAGAACGACGACTTCGACCGCGAGGTATGGTGTCTTACTTATTCTACATATACTAGACATGTGTTGTCAAGGGGAGTCCTTACAAAAGCAAGTTTCTTGAGATTTAGGTATTACATTACGATAAAATTATAGTCCGCCGTGTATTCTCAATATTCTCTAACTGAGTAAAATGCATGTCGTGCTAAATAGTCAAATAAATTATTTTTAAACTGAGGCATTTCGGATTCTCTTGTATCGTTGGGCAATTTATTATATAATTTAGGTGCTATACCGAATACACTTTTAGCGCGTAAGGCTGAGTCTGATTTCGTAGACCCGATTTTGTGTTGTTGACGAACACTCTTAAAACCGGAAAATCGGTGTTTATTTAGCTTCACGTACATAAGTATTTCAAAAATATATAGGCAAGGAAAAGTCAAAATTTTCAGATTGATGAACTAAACTTTTCCATAGCCCGCAAACAGATCGTAGGCAGTCCCTTTGGGTTTGAAATACCAGGTTTCGATCCGTTGAATTACCCCAGAACATGATGCCATATCGCAAAGTAGCTGTAACATATGCGTGATACGCAGCAATATTGTATGTATTTTGTAGGTAATACCGACGTACGAGGAGGTGGCGCGGTTGTACCCGCGGCCAGGACTGGTGCGGCCGCTGGTGCTAGTGGGGGCGCCCGGCGTCGGCCGCAACGAGCTGCGCCGCCGGCTCATCGCCACCGACCCCGACAAGTTTGTCACGCCCGTGCCGTGTGAGTGACTCGATACTAGAGATGAGCGCCGACCCCTAATAATGCCGCGGCGGCGCGCCGGTTATTAGAGCCCGGCGGCGGCGGCGGCTCGACCTTGAAGGCGTCACCTTTACGGCGTGGTCGATTTGTTGGCGGTTAGGATCTCGCATTGATTCTCCGGCAACATATTGCCCCTAATGCCTTCATTAATCAAATTTCTAGAATGATGACGAACTTCTAGGTGATGCCAGTTGATACAAATGTATGGAAAAATTTGAGAGTACCTAACCACTTATGAACGGTAGTGTAACTTTTACCAAACGAGATCATCGCACCAGTCTACCCCTGGCCGCGACCACCAGCGCAATGTCGTCTACATTTGCAATCGCTCATGCTTATGTCCGTCTCTAATGCTGTTTGTTGGGCACTTTATCTACTATCGTGCTGAAGAAACTGCCTAAGAACAAGGCCTTGGTTAGAGCTAGTAATAATAATAAAATCAGTTGGAACCTCTTTTTAAGTATAATCGTATCTGTGCTAAGTGGCTCCACTCTTTCCCTAGATAAATATTCTATTATACAATATTAATATTATATTATACTGGTGTCACCATAAAGTCGAAAACTGACAGAAATCCGTAAAAATACGCTCATAAGGTCACGCGGCGTTACACCGGGGAAAAAATTGCCGGATGTGGCGCCGCCGGCGAGGCACCCATAGCTACTCGGTGACCACGTTTAATACTTAGTCATGATGATTTTTTTTCATGCGTGGTATCAAACGATTCGTTTTGTTGTTAGGATCAAATGTCTATATAGGTCCGATTGCGTGAAATCTAACACTGGCTTTTGTTTCTCAAAACGCTCCTAACAAAATGATATGCAACAGTGACGTCACGGTTGCATATAGTCGCCCTGTTTAAAGTAAGGAACATTATGGAATTTCTATTTTGACAGTGAAATATTGCGTTTATGTATATGGTTGTCATACAATTTATTTTATAGTAATATGTGAGAAATCTAATTGTGAATAAAACAATTAGATTTCTCATTTAGTACTTATAAAAAACGAAAAACTTTGAAATTTTGAACCATTCCAAAAGATTTTTAAAAATTTTAATTTACTTTATTAGGATATATTGACCATTTTACATCCATTCAACTTAATTTTATTACAAAATTCAACATGTGTCCCTATTGTTTTTATAAAAAAATCGTACGCAAAAACGCCTATGTACATTCCATTTTTTTTGCCTATATTGTGGCCTTAATTTTCTCTCTTTTTTTTTACTTTTATTATCTTGTTTAATATCATTTGTTTAGTAACTTATAAAAATTGTCTTCAACTTTCCAGACACTTCCAGACCGCCGAAACCAAGCGAGCAAAACGGCAAAGAGTACATGTTCGTCACCCGAGAAGCCATGGAGAAGGACATCGCGGACGGCAAGTTCATCGAGCATGGCGAATACAAGGGTAACCTCTACGGCACCACCGCGGAGAGCGTCGAGACCATCATCAACTCAGGTACACGACCACAATGGCGCCCAACATGTATGTCTGATTTGTCCTCACGCATTATTGTTCGCAAATTGTAGAACTCAAAATGTTGGCCGAGTAAATAGCGAGGTGTCCTTATCATTATCATATCAAATCCCAACCCGATGATAAAATATTTAAATCTAAGTTAAAAACCCTTTTAATAGAAAAATGTTACTATTCTGTCGAATTATTTCTTGAAAATAACACGCTAGCCTTAGACGAAGCAAATTTATGACTGACTGTAATTCAAAATTTGACATAACTATTTGCTATATTTTCTACCAGATATATTATAAAACTTTGTTTAGAAATAAGTACATTGACTCACAATAGTACATTATTGTCGAGGAGGTGAAGTAGCACATTGATGGCTGAGTATTACGTTTAAACGGACGACTTTAGGAGTCCGTTTAATTTAATACGAAGCCAGCAATGGCCCTTCGCGCCGAGGCCAATATAGTGCTTTATTCAAAAATAATGCAAAACAGCCAACGTTGATGAACAACAAACAATATTGACATAAATAATATATTCAGGATAACTTCTAGGTTAAAAGAATGACCACTACCGCGAGCATCGAATTTCGATTCGAATCCTATAATTATCTCCATCTCCATCGCTTCTCATTTTGAGTGAGAGAGACAGATTTATTCGAAACTACAATTTTCTATGTTCGCGGTACACGCTTAGCTTTGCCGCCTTTATATCTTTTTATTAAAAAGTTTGAAGTGTATTTTTCTTCTGAATTTACCGTAAGCTATTTGAGATAACTAAAAAGTCGCGGTACCAACATTATAAATAACAAAAACCGATGTTGTGTTTTGGCTGTTTAGGACCTTTGCCTTTATTTTTGTATGGCTGTTGAACTTTTTAAAAAGTTTGTACCTCGACAAAAATGGAATTTGTACGCAACATTTATGTCGCGAAATCGAGCCTGCAATTTCCGTAACTTTTTAATTTTTATTTGACCATAAACTAGGAACTTCGCCGCCTAGTTTTTAACCGTAAAAGTCAACCTTGCCGGACATTTTTAATAAATTCAATAACATGTTTATTCAATTCACTGCTGACATTAAAATGTTTAATCTGAAACTCATGTATGCAATATCCTCAAGACTTGTTGACATTGTTTAGATGCTTGTAAGAAAATATAATTAAGTACCTACTGTCTATATAAACTTTATAGGTTACTATGTAAGAATTATTGTGTGCCCTGACAGGGTGTCATGAACTATTTCAAAATTATAACACCTTATTAAGTACATGACAATGCAATATGAATAAATGACAATAAATGATATTTTGCTATAAAAATACCTATCAAGTAAGTATGGAGAAATCGGCACGCGCGGTTTAATTCTATTGGCGGTGTTTGGTTATTCTAGTATAATATTAGTTTTGTGGCGTGGGCCATGTGATGCAGGTCGCGTGTGCGTGCTGAGCCCGCACTGGCAGGCGCTGAAGATGCTGCGCACGGCGCGGCTGCGGCCCTACATCGTGTTCGTGCGGCCGCCGCCGCTCGAGCGCCTCGCCGCCACCCGCGCGGCGCACCACGCGCGCTCCACCTTCGACAAGGAGAGCTCGCGCGCGTTCACGGTACGTCTCCCCATGTGAATATACAGTAATGTGATTCATGAGACGTGAGCAGGCTTAACACTACGGATTCAGTTAATAATAAGCTATTGTTTGATATCAGTATTAGCGTGATAAGCGCAAAAAATTTTTTTTATTAAAAATAAAATGTTTAAAATCATTTACGACACGCATGGTCAATCTTCAATTAGAATACTCCGTCGAGTACTGATGTTAGAATATTCTCTTGTTTTTCTGTGATATGTGTCAAATTGATGTCTGGTTACTTTGGAAACATCGTATCTTACATTAACTTGACAATTATTTTTTTCATAATCAAAGTGCTGTCATGATTGTTACAGAGGTTTTATCTTTATTGATTTGTTTATGTAGGGTGACCATGATTACAGAGAACATAATTTCTACGAAACAAAAAGGTAAAAAAAATGAAAGGCGCTATTGTTTCACTTAAAAATGATGGCGGCCGATTCATTATCATTAACTAAGTGTGTAGGGTTGTTCCTGCTCACGTCTCATGAATCAACCTGTATAGTAACATTTTCTTAAGATGTCCCAATCTCATGTAAGGTACTCTTCCTACCATTCGGAAAATCTTATCATAGCTAGTCAGTGGCGGCGCAAAGTACTGCGTACGGCGCACGTACAGCCTCACATCGTGTCCTAGCGGCTATCACGTTCTCGTACACGATTTGTATATCGACAATCGGCTCTGCTGAGTAAGATAGCAATCCAGCGCGTGGTGTTCCAGGAGGTCTTAAAACTGGTAAACTGGCTACTATTTTAATTTTGTACGAGGGCTGCTATTTATATATCCGGAAACCGGGATTACAATCTTCTTAAATAGCATATTTGACCTCCATGGTAAAATTTGAACTTTTTTAAGTACTGGCCGGTATATTTTTTCTTTCTTATTAACGCTCGTGTTTTGTTTTTGACGGGTTTTAAATGTCATCTCGCAGCAAGAATGGAACTCACTCGTGAAAATATTCGTGCTATGATTTATTATGATTTTCGGCGTGGTTTAACGCAACAACAGTGCATAGATCAACTAACTTCAACTTTTGGTGATGAAGCCCCATCTAAAACTACTGTGTATCACTGGTTTAGTGAGTTCAATCGTGGACGTAGTATGCTTACGGACGAAGTTAAGGCAGGTCGCCCGAAATCGGTCGTTGTACAACAAAATATCGGGGCTGTGCGAAAACTTATAATGGACGACCGACATGTTACGTACCGCGAGATAGAGGCGACTCTGGGTATTTCTATGACCAGCATTAATAGCATATTACATAATTATTTGGCTGTAAAAAAAATTTGTTCGCGTTGGATACCCCACAACTTAACAAAAGAGCAAAAAGATGCTCGCGTCGAATGGTGCAATAAAATGTTAAAAAAATATAACCGTGGTGACTCAAAAGCCGTTTATAACATCTATACAGGTGACGAATCCTGGATCTATGCATACGATCCCGAAACGAAGCAACAATCAACGGTATGGGTGTTTCAAAATGAGCCGAACCTTACGAAAGTTACTCGTGCAAAAAGTACATTGAAACAAATGGTGGCCTGCTTCTTCGGTATTAATGGCCATGTAGCTACAGTGCCACTAGAAAACCGTAGAACGGTTAATTCAGAGTGGTACACGATCATTTGCTTACCGGAAGTATTTGAACAAATTCGTAAAACTAACCAGCGACGAAGAATCATTCTTCATCATGACAATGCCAGCTGTCATACGTCACGCGAAACAACTCTATTTTTGGAGGGTCAAAATGTGGAATTAACGGGTCATCCGCCGTACAGCCCTGACTTGGCACCCAACGATTTTTATTTATTTCCAAATATAAAGAATAAATTACGCGGTCAACGATTTTCGACCGCTGAAGATGCTGTCGACGCATTCAAACAACACGTTATGGAGGTACCTCAGGCGGAGTGGCAGAAGTGCTTTAAAAATTGGTTCACGCGAATGCAAAAGTGCATAGATCATCAAGGGGAATACTTTGAAAAACAATAAAACCATTTTCAGCCGTGTACGTTTGTTTGTTTTTTTGTTTCCGGATATATAAGTAGCAACCCTCGTATACAATGATAATGCACGCGACACGGTATCCAGCTTATATAGTTTTCGTGCCGTTGCGTCGAGTATTAACACACAAACAGTACAACAGTACAGCAGTTCAAGTACCTGGGGCATTATGTTACAGAGGATCTTAGGGATGATGCAGACATGGAGAGAGAACGCAGAGCATTGGCAGTTAGGGCTAATATGTTGGCTCGTAGTTTTGCCAAGTGTTCGGACGAAGTGAAAATAACCTTATTCAAAGCGTACTGTACGTCTATGCGGGTAGCCTATGGGTCAAATATAGTCAAAAGGTTTACAATGCTCTGCGGGTCCAATTTAATAATGGGTTTAGGATGCTGTTGGGGCTGCCGCGCTTCTGCAGCGCTTCAAAAATGTTTGCTGAAGCCCGAGTAGATGGGTTTTACGCAATCCTACGCAAGAAAGCTGCATCCTTGTTAGGCAGACTGCGCGGCAGTAGCAACAACATTCTGAGGATGGTTGCCGGTAGATTTGATTGCCCGATAGTCTACGGGTTGATCAAACTGGTAAAGTCCAATTTAGAATATAAGTTTTAGATGTTTTATGTTTTATTTTAAGTATGTTAATGTGATTACTTACTAACAACTTAGAATGTATACTAACAAAATGTACCATGTTGTCTGAAATAAATATTTTTTGAATTATGAATTTGAATTAACCACTACTTATATTTTCAGGAGGAAGAATTCGCGGACATCATTCGGTCGTCGAACCGCATCAACTTCCTGTACGGCTACATGTTCGACGAGGAGATCGTGAACGAGGAGCTGGCGGGCGCGCTCGCGCAGCTGCTCAAGGCCGCCTGGCGCGTGCACTCCGAGCCGCTCTGGGTGCCCGCCTCCTGGGTTCAGTAAAGCTAGGCCGCAGACGCGACGCACGTCACCGGCGGCGCGAACTGCGGTACGGTGCGCGGCGCGGCGCGGCGAGCGTCCGCCGCCAAAAACAGGTTCATACAAATCTATACAGTTTGATCGTGCCGCTCGGGGCCGTGGGTGCGACTGGCAGGTCTACGGTCACGGAAGACTTAATCCTAATCTCGGTCACGGAACGCACGTACGACGCCGATGGCTTTTCTTTGATTTAACCAATGTATGGCGGTCGGTGTCAGCGACGAGCGTGCACGCCCTGAGGTTAATCCTAGCCTCGGCCACGACAAAAACGCTGCAAGCGAAATACTAATGTGACAACAAAAGATCAGGCTGGCTGGAGGAATTAAATAAACTCATTTTTTTATTTTAGTTTATTTATGACTAAAAATTCTTAGTTTATTAAAAGTAAAATAAAAGTAGTGAATGCTTGTTTTATAAGTATTTTCGTATGTTTGTTTTTATGATTAGGTAATATGATTGTGAGTTTCTCATTATATCTAGTCCGATCTCCTATTACACTAGGTTGGTTACCGCATGCAACCTAATATTTACGTTGCATTTGGCGACCGTATTGAGTGAACGTCCAGTTTAATTGCGTTATTATTTAAATATTTGCCAAATCAAAAATGCCATTGATATTCGTTTGTCCCCGTGCTTCATTTGGGCATTTGTGTTTGTTAGAAAGGATCAAAATTTTACAAGAGGTTTACTACGTTTTTTCTACATAAAGATTACCCATATGTATATTTCTGTCTGCTCCTAATATTTGCAAAGGTGTATTTTAAGTTAACATATTTTTGTATTTTAACAAGTTTACTGTATGTGTTCATATATGTATCTATGTTGTAGGTATGTACTTAAGTATACCGATTGGCGTTGCTTTCCCTCGTTCCTTGTTCTGTACTTGTTGGTTTCTGTGTGTATCGTATACATTTGTGTTTGCCGAAGCTGATATTTTCGATTACTCCACCTACAATACTTACGTATATTTTCTAGAGTAGTTTGTTGCGCGTTCGTGGCTTGTTATGTTATGATACAAATTGAAAAAACTCATAGATTAGGACCTCAAGTTCAGAACACATTCAGATAAATATAATCGTGTTAAACAACAAGACAATTTGATACCACTCTTGTCCAGCCGTAGGTATGTAATTTAAGATCTGTAAGTCATCATACATTTTTAACGGTATTAATAGCCTATTGTAAAGTAAATACCTACATTTTATAAACCCTTTTAATAAAGTTAATATAGATGTAGGTCGGCGTCTTAAAAATTATTATAATATTATTTTTAACTATACCAAAGTTGTCATGTTACCACTGTGACCTGAATAGTTATAGGTTTAATGTGTATCCCATACTTATTTAATTAATTGAATTGGAAACATCAATCATTGACAATACAAATGTTAGTCAACAGGCTGCAACTGTAACCGTTTCATATTAGTTTATGACGAGTGAAGAGTAAGTAAGTAGACCAGATCTTTTGTTCTAGGGCACACAGGGGCACAAACAAATGTCGATGCGTCTTATGTTACCATACAGATGTTCTGTGCCCTTTAGAATTAGGTCAAATCCGTACATCTAGAATGATAAAAAATAATGATTCTAAAATTAGTTTATATTTTGTATGTTCAGCGTGTTTGTACATTTTTGGGTATGCTGATCCAAATGGAGTCACGTCACGTGCAATATCGCTCCATACTAGCGTAGCCCTGTTGTTGCTTTTCAACCGACTTCAAGATTTCGAAGGAGGAGGTTATCAATTCGTCGGTATCTTTGTTTTTGCTATTTTTTTTTTTTTTTATGTATGTTCACCGATTATTCGAAGATGGCTGGACCGATTTGAAAAATTCTTTTTTCGTTTGAAACAGTATACTTCATAGGATCTGATGATGGGATCCTGGAGAAATCGAGGGAACTCTTCAACTATTATAGGCACACCTATAGTGATTTGAGTATTTTTTACAGCAGCTCGAGCATTTGCTTTTGGAAAGGTGGATGTTTAGTGAAGTCGGTTCTTTTTTGTTCAAAATTATTATTATTTTAGGTACTTAAATACGGTACGGTAATTTCACCTAGAAAACTTTTTGTGAAGTAGTTACCTACTTTAATTAAGTGTGTAAGTAATTGTTTTTTTTAAATAATTGGTGATTGTTAATGTCTACTGCCGATAAAATTGACAAAATGTTATAAATATGTAATATTATAGTTATTCTGCCCTGCCTAATGGAATCAATATTGGTTTAAACTTAAACCCTCTTGAATTTTACTTTTCAAGTTACGAAAGCAAAATTTGATTTTGCTCTTACTGCATAGGCGACAGGATTGAACTTTTTTTAATATTAGGAATGAAACGTAGAGATAGTATGTATCGATATCGGAATACTCCTCCTCGATTCGTAGTGCATTTAAGAAAAAAGAAGGATTGTAAAATCACGATTCTAGAAACCGCATATGTATGTATCCTATATAGGCAAATTTAACATCCGATACGACTTAATACTTTATTCTACTTACTCGAGTAATATGAATGAAAAAAAACTGTCCCCCGAATATGATCTTTCCCCTTATTTATGTTAGTTAAGAATGCAGCTTTTCACACAGCAATTTCTTTACTATGTGTTATTTAGCTGTCACCAAAGAGTAAAGAAAGTCTAAGATAGAGTATGCCAGTTTGGCGGCAAATTATGTACCACAAAGAAACTTTTTTAACTTTATCTTAACAATAGAAATGAGGATCTGCTGTCCCAAGAAAATTTAGGGGTCCTACCCCTTCCCGGGGAGTATGGGGGGAGGGGAACTTAAAAGCCATGTGCGTGTCGGAACACGCATAATAGAAGGTTCCGTACCTTCGATGAAATAAGAACGAACTAATGGCAAAAGGTCGTATAGACATACTCGTATGGTAAAACTTTTTGGAGATGGCTCAAAAAGTCTACTACAAAAAGACAACTCTTCATATCTCGCAAAATTAATATAAATCCTATAGGAACCGGTATGGTCTCATTCGATTCGCGCAAAAAATACATAGAAACAAACTTAATTAGCCTAGTTTGTAAAATATGTGTTTTCAACCCCAAAATTTTGACAAGACTCGCCAAATCCTCATTTCTATTGCCAAGTAAAGTTAATAAACAAAGTTTCATTAATGTACATATTTTGCCTACAAATTATGCTATTTTTCCTGTATAATCAGGGGGCGTGACAATCATTAATCGTAATCGTTGACGCCAAGCGAAAACTAAGAAAAGTATCAGAAAGTCATGACACTTTCGTAGGTTATTCGATCGGTGTTACTATGGATTGTCATGTTGTTGATTGTTGAGATAAAGTGGTATTTATCAGAGTCCGGTAACGATTTGAAAACGAAAATCGCTAATAACGAAATAACGCACATGCATTCCATTTGATAATATTTTTGAAGTCTTGTTGTTGCAAAAAATACTTAGCATAAAGCCAAGTTTATTTCTACATTGAAATTTTTATGAAGTACTTTAATACATTCCTAAAAATACCACCAAAAATTCGCCAATTTTTCTTATAATTGCTCTATACTCTTGCTTAAAAAATATGACAATGTATGAATATGAAAAAAAATGTTCCACTTATTCCTTAAACGACTCATTTTTCCTCTATTCCTCAAACGTTTTTATATATTTTACATACTAGTTTCACCTCTCCTAGCATAAATCGCGTAACAAGTTTTTAGATTAAGGTGAATTATTTATAAATCAAAACGGTGTTACACTTATGCAGTGTAAAAAGAAATTATCTTTCAATGTATGTACATATGTATACAAACTAATAATAGTCTTATTAGTTACCTTAAATAGTATCGAAAAAAAAAGAAATCGAAATAAAACTTTACCGGACTCGGGAGTAGTGCGGGAAGTAATCAAACAGCTCCTTATGACTTTGCAAACCACTTTGTCTTCAAGGAGCTGTCAGATTACTTCGCTCCAAATACCACTTTAGGGGCTCATTACTAATTTCTTCTGGTGATGTCTTTCATCGGCCGCAGTGGGATATCAATAATCGCTGTGAATAGATGAAATTATTAATTGTAAATGTTAAAGTGAAGAAATAATTATTGAAGACATTGTTTAAGTCTGAATATACACAATGGGATTAAGATGTCCTATGTAAATAAATACTTTTAAATATAAAATTAGATTCAAAATATACATTTATAATAATGAAATATTTATCTTTGCATGCTTTTAAAGCATTTATGTGAATAAAAGCAGAGTATACAACTTAAATGCTCATAGATTTTTTCATAGCAAAACTCGATCTAATATCTGTATTATGGTAAAAATAATAATAAAGGTCATTCCTCATTAAATTGTTAGATAAAAACCTATTACTTATTCTGTGTTGCTCCTTGATTGCTTACCCAATCTTGTGTGTCATCTCATTCAACAATGCATTCCTTGCAACAAAACGATTTAGCGAGGCCTAATCTAGGTGTAATAAAAATCGAATATATAATCAATTGTAAGAAAGCAATCAAGATCACTAAATAAAATAGTAGGCCACGAAAAAATTAAACCAAAATGTAGGTATCACTTATTGTAATTAATAGGTAGCCGACCTTGTAAAGAAGTTGCACGCGGTCGTTTTTATCTACCCATAGACTCCAAGCTATATTAAAGCTGATGTTTTAATGACTATTAACCAGACTCGGTAGGTCGCAGTTTACCTCGATGTATAGTTAATCGAAACGGACAGACACGTGACTTACAGCAAATCAAGAAATAAATCCTAAAACATTTTTGCCTCTTTGGCCCATATCATAAACGTACTTACATACATTTTTACACAACAGTTTTACTATAACGTTGTTATATTAGCCCATTATTAGCCTTGTTGTTGCCAGTTGAGCTTGCCTAGTACTCCCTCTGACCTTAACCTAAGTATACAACGGTGGTTCCGTGTTGTTAACATTATTTTCTTCAAATAGGATGTCATATCTACTAAGACACCGTAGACCCAGCTTACAAAGTTTTTGTTAAGCGGCAAACTTTCCGTCACAAGATAAAGGCATGATATTTAAAAATCTTTATATGTGTTTTAATGCCGGAAATTATTGGTATATCATTTATACTTATCGTTTGCATCGATGCAGAAGTGCGACTGCACCGCGACCATCGCGCGATTGCATCGATACAGAAACGCGACACTCGCGCGTTTGCATCGATGCAGAAGTGCGACTGCACCGCGACCATCGCGCGATTGCATCGATACAGAAACGCGACACTCGCGCGTTTGTATCGATGCAGAAGCGCGATATTCGCGCGTTTGTATCGCTACTGTAAATGCGACTGGGAGCCACAGGTCGCGATGCAGCTGCGCGTTGACGGACGACTGTATCGCTACAAAAAGTAGGAATGCGCGATCTCCCTTAGCTCATAACTTTATATTCAAAACTTTAGGCACACGGTGTTGCCAGTAGCGGCCATAGGGGGTGGCGAACAGGGCAGCCGCTCGGAGCCTCGCGCTTGCAAGGGCCTCTTAACAACCTAATCAGAGTTCTACTGTACAAGGGCCTCGTAAGGCAGATTTCTACAAGGGCCGCCTGGAACCTCGCGAAGGCCGCCGCTGGGCGTTACTGTGCGTCGCTTGCGGCAATATCAAACATTATCTTGAAACCCAGGACTGTTATACCTACATCCAAAATCAGAGCCTACCGTGAACACCGAAATCTATAAACTATCTGGCTCTCTATCGCTTTCGAATATTCGATCGATAGTGGCATATAGCAACCTGTCGATTTTCCATGTTCGTAGTAAGTACCTACTCTGCAATACAATATCGTGTGCCGTGCGCCGCAGTGGACCAGTAGTGCTGGCCTTGCTTATTCTATCGATAAACTCAATACTCTCAATAGCAATAAGGAGCCATTGAAATGATTCATTCTAACAGTGTGTATTAGACATAGCCTAATTATAAAGGTCATTTAAATTTTTGACAGCTCGTCCGAAAAGACCTCACCTACGTCACATAATGATGCCATTCGTTGACATCTTCAATTCAGTCAGGGAGTTTAATTAATACACTATTCATGTTCAAAAATGTTAGCGTGCCGTTACTAAGTTTATTTTGTGTTTTTTTATTATTTTATACCTAAAATAAGCTTCATATAATTTTAGGTAATTTAATATAATACTTTTAGTTGGCAATTCATTTACGGCATGTAATTTAATGAGGACTTTTATTTAACATTGTGGCAATACAACTATTTGGCGTGTATTACACTGACAGACGGCCATATTGTATTATCTCTGTTTCTTTTAAACTTATCACGCCGTTTCATTTTTGTCTGAGATTCCCAAAATATTTGATAGATATATAATGTAATGTATATAATAATGGTTGCTCGTAATAAATATTGGTGTAGCGTAACTGCGTGTAAAACTGCGTATAACATATTTATGAGTTTAATTTCTTTTTTCAATGGACTAAGCCATTTACTAGAAATCAATACGCAAATTTAACAGTATAACGGCATGTCGTTAACTTTGTATAACGGGGAAACTATAATAGGAATAAATCAAACGTTGGTAATATTATACTTACATAGAATAATGATTTTTTTTTTGGATTGACCCATTCATGAAGAATATCCCATAGGCGCACCGTACCACACATTAGAGCGGAATTTAGCTGTTCATAGACAAAAGCGGAAATTTGTCTATGGTAGGCTGAATTTTTGTATGGAGGCCATAGACAAATTTCCGCTACCATAGCCCAATTTCCGCTTTTGTTTACGAATAGCTAAATTCCACTAATGTGTGGTGCCCCATAAAAACTGTAACAGTGCATGGCCGGCCATGAATTCCGTCATAGGGACACTATAAGTAGATAATATTCAATACTGTGCGGAAAATTGTCTATAGTTTGTGGAAATTGTGGTTTGTGGAAACCGCGGATCTTCCGCATCATTTTCAAAATCCGCATCCGCCTCCGCATCAAATCGATGCGGAGCTCATGCGGATGCAGATGTGGAACAAGTCGGTATAGGAACCTCTCTGTGACGGCGCACGTGCTAGGTAAAGTAACGTAGGTAATTTCACCATTACCCAATCGGAATATTGTTACATTTTCGTGATTCGTCGATCGAGCTCTATGTCCTTGACGGATAGCGACAACAAATGACGAGTTTGTTTTGTTTTGATTTTAGTGTTGAAATGCTATTGTAGGGCTAAGGGCTTTGTATGATGTGAGTATTTAGTACAAAACTTTAATATTTGTTTTTTCTGTGTACTTATCTTACATCCGCATCCGTATTCCAGGGATGTGAGCCTTTTAATATCCGCATCCGCGGATGTCAAAAAATCAGTATCCGTAATATCCCTGATACAGAGCTCCTTTGACGTTACGAATCATGTTGTCCCTTCCTAACGCATGACAAGTTCTCTTTCTGACTTAGGGAAACGTATCGGATACTAAATGTCAAACTCAATTTTTTCGACAGAGATTGCACACCCTTGGTATGGTGTCGTTTAGATATACCCAATGATTTGTTTTTTAATGGCACAGCATTTAATTTGCAATCTTATTATAATGCCTAGTATAATTACTAATAATAGAGGTAATCCTCTATTAAATAATTTTCCCTATTTTAAAAGTTTGAGAACCGCATCGTTCCCTGATGACGTCAGTGTGGTCACTGACGTCACGAGGTGTCAAAAATTTAACTGACCTGTATAATTAGGCTATGGTATTAGAATAAACAAGAACATATTCAAGAAATTATGGATTATACTTAATTTTATGCCATAGACATTTTTCAAACTTGCTCCTCTAGCAACATTATTACAAATGTTTATTAACATGTACAAATCACAAAAATAATCACGCTGTTTAATAAAATGTTTGAAAAGCAATACTCTGTTGTTTTATTTCTAATCACAGCTTTCCTGAAGAGGCCTTATGTATTATTTCCCCTTAGGTAGCCAAAAGTATTGGCAGGAAAACGCTATCCGTCTGTATAGTTTGGCCAGGGATTTTTTTACTTCAAACCAAGGATGATTAAGACATGGATTGACAATGCCTATACCAAATCGCGATCCCTTATTTCAGACTAACACACGCGCGTCATCTATCGGCCACCACAAACACTAAATTCCTACTTAATCTTTCTGTTAAGCCCATTGGTTGACTGGTAGAGAATGCCTTATGGCATTAAGTCCGCCATTTGTACCGTCTTATTTTGTGCAATTAAGATAAATAAATTCTAGTTTCTAATATTTTGTTCGGCAATTAACGCTGACAGAATAACTTGACTCCAGACTCAACAGATGGCGCTGTGGCATTCAGTACCGAAAACAGACGTATAGCCGTGAAGGTTCGAGGAACGCGATTTAGTATAGGCATTGTCCATCCATGTCTAAATCATCCTTGCTTCAAACATAGACAGAGATAATCGTACTGTCTCTTTCTTACGCTAGTACCTTCGCTACTCTGAAAAAGGGATGAGTATAGCTTAAGTACTAGCTTTCCGCCCGCGATTTCGTTCGCGTATACAGTTCCTCATACAGTTTCATTCCCCATTTCATCTTCTTACAATGTGATTTTTTGTATAAGTATGTACTATTTTTGTAAGTTAAATTCGACCGGGTAAACTATCC
The DNA here is from genome assembly GCA_947086415.1 of Pammene aurita. Lineage (NCBI taxonomy): Eukaryota > Metazoa > Arthropoda > Insecta > Lepidoptera > Tortricidae > Pammene > Pammene aurita. Next base: position 52,737,773 of record OX352289.1, read on the forward strand.
CCGAACCATCTCTCAATCGATATTTCAAAAATCGGAATCACGCATTTTGGACATCGTTGGCAATGGATGACAAACTCCGTGAAAATGCCTTTTTGTGCTGTCTTTCGATGTAAAAGATGTTCAACTACGTAATACAATTTCACAATTAAGTATTTTTACATTATTTATCATTACATTAGGTATGTTTATGAATTATGATAAACGTTTTAATCCAAATCGAAAATCTCAATTCCTTTACAGAATCAATTCAAAGATAATCGATTTTTATTCTAACGGGTAGTAACTATTTTAACGTTTGACAATTATTCATATATAAGTACTTAACGAACTTCTATATTTTGTTTGAAATTACAAGCAAATATGTTTAGTTTGACATTTGTAAGGACTGCTTCCTATAGGAACCATGTGTCCACAATTCAACATTTGTAAAGTCGACTGCCCATTGCTCTATTAACTGTTTCGAAGCCTGCGTGGTACATTTTTTGAGTACTAATGAGAGAGTTTTTCATTTGTGTGTAGGTACAGATTTTATGTGTGCTTCCTCGTCCCCCTCAGATTTTGGGAACTTGTTTTGTTGAGAAAAATGAGGCGAAGCTCCTGGCTTAGAAGTTTATGACTGCTTTCCAATACTTATTTATAATCATAGAGAATAAAAAAAAAATCAAGACGATGTCAAACCATTGTCAAATCTGCATTGTCATCTACTATATGTGTGCACTACTACATGACATGTTATCATTTTCAGTATTTTTTCTATTCGCTTTTATAGTATGTACTTCAGCAGATGATGATGATATCATTGAAGATGATAATAATATTATATTAAAACCTGCAGAGTTGGCTGGCCTCGTCTTAAAAGAGCGAATACAGTCAGAACTTAAGAAAACAAGACCAAACAAACAACATAAGCATATAGCCACGAGTACTGATGGTGGTGACATGGTTCCAGATAATAAAATAGGTATGAAAGTGGTATCGATTCACTTGTTCTAAGCAGACAGCCTCTGAAATCTGAATTCGTACCGTACCTATTATTGTAACGGTGTAGTCCCATGTTCCATCGGTCCACGCTTAGGTCGCGTCTCGTGCGTTATGGCGATGTAGGTGACGAAGAGGAATGATCCTTTATTAAGAATAAACCTATTCCCATCGGTCTCCAATGGGCACAGATGGGAATAACGACACCATCGTACGTAACGTACGTTTCTACAGCCGAGTAACTTAATTCAGGAGTAAAATATTACAATTTCAGAAGAAATTAACGATGACGACGTGACGTTGAAAAACCGTAAAGTGTGGAGTCGTTGGAGTAAGTGGGGCACATGTTCGGTGAGCTGCGGGCCGGGGTACATGGCACGGCGGCGCGCTTGCGTCGCTGGGCGGTGCGCGAGCGGCGAGCGTGAGGAGCAGCGGCGTCCCTGCCACCGCACGCCCTGCCCGCCTGACAAGTACGAACCCCTCAGATCATCCAACAATTCTTCGCTTATAGTTACCTAGGTAAATAGTACCTAGATATTGCAGAGACCGGAAACAAAAATTAAGACAAAAATATAACACGAGTCCACGAATTTCTATTCTCTTTCTCGCCGAGGAATATAATATAGTGCTGTTCTCTAAATATGCAAAGAAATAAAGTAAAACATTCAATAATTTCGGTTATTATAGACGGACAGGTGGCGACGTCAGATATGACTAGACCCCGGACATTTGTCGGAATGACGTCACAATAGGTCACGTAATGTCTAATTAAAATGTATTCGGTTAAAAACCGAGTTTTTAACCGTATTTCATAACACCGTTCCGTTTACTCCCCAAATCACCCTATTGTGACATCATTGCGACAAAGGTCCGGGGTCTAGATATGACGCAATAATGTGTACTTACAACGCTGCTTATTTTGAAATCCATCTGACAGCCGTTCATTGGTGGAGGTTAGACGTGTGCGCCGCCATAAAAATCCGCGGCGGCGGCGCGCCGGGAATTTTTCGCGGCGTGGCTGCGCCACGCCGGCGTCAAGGTCACTTTTGGCTGCGCTCGCAAGGCTCACGTTTCGCATTAAAAATATGTTAAATATCAAAAACTTTGTAGGATCAAGGTACATAAAACGATTTATAATGCCGTTTGCTTCAGCCCTGCCTATTTTTCGGAAATCGCTTTTATGTTGATATTTTTCATAATTGTGATAAATTAAGATCATTTTAAAGCCAACTCCATCTAAAGCGTGTACCAAGGCCAGCTACCAAGAAATGTGACAAGCTAGACGGTCTGTCTTGCGGGAGCTCGCCAGAAGGTTGCCTCTCAAGATAAAGGACGTCATAAGGGATCCTTTTGAAGATACAGAGACAACATGGAATGGCTTCAAGGCGGTTGTGTCCGAAACAGCGAAAGAAGTCATCCCCACTCCTGGGAGCCAAGCAAGACGGAAACCCTGGATTTCTGATACTACCTGGGAACTTATTGAGCGACAGAGGACTCTCAAAGAACAGGGCCTTAACACAGACATAGCAAGAAAGGAATATTCCAGGCTACATACTACTTGCGTGAAAAGGGCATGCAGACGCGATAAGAATAATTCAATCCATGCTTTGTGTGACGAAATCGAAAACCATGCTGCAACTGCCCATTCTAAAGACTTATTCCAGAAAGTCAAACTTCTCACACTACAAACCTAGGAGCTGGCAGATAGCGGATACTGATGGAAACACTTTATCAAACCTGAGCAAAGTGTTGGCTAGATGGAGAAACTATTCGGAACAACTCCATCGAGAAGTTCCGGAACATCTTTTAGTGCGGAATGACGCTATACATCCACTCGAGCCGGACATACTTATTTCCGAAGTGGAAGACGCTATCAGACGTCTGAAAATTAATGCCGTGGGTACTGATGTATATGCGCTAGTCTCGTAAAGAATCTAGGTGGCGAAGGTACACAGTTCTTACACCAGATTTGCGGCAAAATGTGGAGAACTGGCCAGTGGCCGAGAGACTGGACTGAATCCATGGTTATACCTCTCCATAAAAAAAGGTTCGACACTTAAATGTGACAACGAAAGAACTTTGTCTATTATATCGCATGCCAGTAAAGTATTTCTTTACATCATGAATTCGCGATTGACAAAGTTTCTTGAGCGGCAAATACCTGCAGAGCAGGCTGGCTTTGTGTCTGGGCGAGGGATACGGGAGCAGATTTTCATCGTGGGCCAGATCATCGAGAGATGTCGTGAATGGAACAAGCCATTAATCCTATGCTTCATAGATTACGCCAAAGCATTCGACTGTGTTAGATGGAAAAACATGCTGTACGTGCTCCTGGAGATGGGTATCCCTGCTAATTTAGCTCACCTTATTGAGAATTTGTACGTTGAAAGTACTGCCAGAGTGCGCATCGAGAAAACCTTGTCGGTCCAGTTCAAGCCGGAAAGAGGAGTAAGACAGGGCTGTATATTGTCTCCGAAGCTCTTTATTATATACGGCGAATACATCTTACGTAAGGTCACCGAGAACTGGGACGGTGGCATATCAATTGGTGGCAAACCGATCTGCAACCTACGCTATGTTGACGACACAACGCTCTCGGCTTCCAATTAGGAGGAGATGTGTCTTTTGTTCCGGCGTATAGAAGCGGAGAGCATCGAATTAGGACTTCACGTCAACCATGGCAAAACCAAGTTAATGTTCGTACACCGGAAACAGTGTCCTCCACGAAGCCTTTAACTGAAAGACCTAGAATGCGTCAGCGCCTTCACCCACCTCGGCCCACTTATATCTAGCTATGGTAGCTGTGAACGTAAAATCATCCGGAGGATTCAAATAGCGAAGGGTGCTATGACTCGGTTAGATAGGATCTGGACAGATCGCGGCATACAGAGGCAGACTAAGGTTAGACTTATGCGTTCCCTGGTGTTTCCAATTTATCTATACGGTTCTGAAACTTGGACTATCAAGGCAGATCTGAAAAGCCCGACGCGTTGGACTGCGATGCGCACTAATCAGTCCATACTAGAGGAGCTACGTGCCAGAACCACATACTCACATACTTCGGACACCTCTCTCGACACTCCTCGGATAGCCTGGAGAGGATCATCATGACGGGAAAAGTTGGAGGCACATTACTAAGAGGCCGTCCCCCTGGAAGATCGTGTGCCCAAATCACTGCACCCATGCAATTAAAACTGCAAGAAGCCATGCGCTTAGGGAGGGATAGAAGCCTATGGAGGAACCTAGTCTTCAACAGAATGACATGATCCTCAGCTCTGAGGTAACGACTAGTGATGATGAAGATCCTTTTTTGACTCTCAGTAGGTCCAAACATACCGTTCAGTATTAATGATCAATCCGGCCACCGAAACACTTCTGTTCTCAGGATAATTTAGTTGGTGGTACAATTTTGATGGCACAGAGGTGGTATTATTTTCGTTACCAATCATATTAATTAGGCCATCGACTTCATATTTGTTAGGTGAGCGGTTAATCATACTCATTTATTAATAATCTCCCGAAAGAGAAAGAATTGACCAAACCCTAAATATTTCAATGTGTAGATGTTTTCATGGTTTAATTCGTCAATATATGTACGTTGTAAAATTTTCAACTGACTTTCCTTCATCGGTAATTGTCATTGGCTAATTTTTGCGGAATTCTGAAATTTTGGCCAACGGCGTGGATTTTGAAATTCGCGGCGGCGGCGGCGGCGTGGGTCCCACGGCGCGGCTACGCCACGCCGGCGCGGCGCACATGTCTAGTGGAGGTCGAGGAATGCAAACCACTTCAAGAAGAAAGAAAAATCCTGGAGTTTTGGGTTTGATGCAATTTTATGAGAAATTGTATAAATAATTATATCATAGCTAGCTAGCTAGCTAGAAGTTTCTGTTGTGACAAAGTAGTGCCAAACGACGTATTTGTTCATATACTTCATAGTTACCTACAGACTTTTATCAAGCCATTGTAATGTTTCGTTTCATGTAACTAAACTAAGCTATGTATAAAATAAATAAACACGAAATCTCACGTGCGTTTATTATTTCATCAATTATACAGTTTGTATAATATATTAAATACCTAAAAGAGTTTTAAAACAAAATAAATAAGAAATCATAATAAATAGGAGTACCTTACTACTGAGTAATATTCATTACTCTCTTATTCGTACATACTATTCAGCTAATCCTGTTCCATTCTAAACTGGAAAGTAAAGTTTTCTGGGAGATATTGGTACTCTTTTTTTCCTTCACTGGCCCAATGAACAAGTCCAGAACCCCGCCCTCCTCCCTGAGTTGTCCCAAAACCTGGCTGACTGACTGCAGAGTGCAGATATTAAAACATCAGCCTTTCTAAAACTGGTGCATGTTTTGGTCCCTCAGCTCTCGATCTATAATGTTAAGATATAGTCCTCTATAAATGAGACAACTTTGGCAGGTTTTAACTATTTTGGTATTACCTTTTCCAATTGAAAAAAATTGCTACTGTGCCACTCTGACCTCCACTCATGAAAAACTGCCAGATGCCTGGATCTAGCAATAAGGATAGTATATCAATTGAGCTTCACGGACATTCATAATTATTTTGGCATGTTTTTAAAGTGGGGCATTCCACTCATACAATAGATTGTTATGTTACGGCTGCTGTAAAGCCGAAGTAGATCAAAATAAATGCAAAAAGATGATTGAAGGCATTGAAAATTTCGTCAACTCAGTAACTTGACCCATAGCTTAATTGGTAAAGCGATCGAGCCCCGGCAAGGCGTATCGATACAGGTTCAAGTCCTGTTGGGTTGATTATTTTTTCAATGTTTTCAATGTTTGTATTTCACGGACATTTCCAAATTATACGTTTATAATAAACGAGATATTTGCGATTGCGACATATTTTGCGGGTTTATTTTATTCTCATTACTCCCAGCGAAGTATGAAAGCGACTAATGCGAATTACTAATTACCTACTGTATGAGGTGCAACGCAACGTAGCCAACGTATACATCCCAAAAACATTAATGTTTAATTAGGACCAAAAATATTACGTAACGTTTGTCCGGAAAGAAAAGCGTGGGTTATATGGGAGTTCATACATTCTACGACACTTAAATTGTCTTTCCGGACAGACTAACTAGGATGCTCCGTACATTTCAAGGATGTGTCTCACAGTCGCTCGTTACAACCTGCGAATTGTTTTATTACATCTATCAAGAAGCCCGAATTTTACATTAGTGGAAAATGCTTTATTTTATTCACGACGTTAATTCTAGTCAATGTCCTCCATCCTGAAGAAATCAGCTTTTCCCTCCGAATCTACGCACTCTATGAAAATAAGATCTAGGACAATATTAAAGCTCATTAAATCCTACATAGAAACATATATGTATGCTCTTGCTGAAAAATGCACCTCCTTAGAGATATCACTTGAGAAAGTGAAGTGTATCGTCAATGCCTTTCCAGGGGATTAGAGGATATTCTCATGATATGAAACTTGTGAGAATACAAAGTTAACATTTATTTTATAGTTTCATATGTCAGCTACACTAATATCAACATTTTAACCTACTGCGACCAAAACAGTAAGTAGGGTAATGGTTTCAAAACTGAAAACTGGATACAACCTGTAGCCTAGGATGCTAAGCGAATTTCTACAAGTGACATATCCCTTAATTCCACTTGATCTGAACAATGAATCCGTACTTCTACTTCTCCCTGCCCTTATATCCCACGTTATGTGGGGTCGGCACAACATGTCTTCTTCTTCCATTCTCCTCTATCTCCCGTCATCTCCTCACTCACTCCTTTCTTCCTCATGTCCTCTTTTACACAATCCATCCATCGTTTCCTTGGCCTACCCATAGCTTTCTCATCCACTTTCATATCTAACATTCTTTTGCCTATATTACATTCATCCCTCCTCATGACATGCCCGAACCATGCTAACCTATACCACCCTTCACTATCTCTGTTATTGGTGCTACTTTCAAGCTTCCCCTTATATACTCATTCTTAATCCGATCCTTCCTTGTCACTCCACACGTCCATCTCAGCATTCTCATTTCCGCAGCATGCATTCTTCTTTCGTCTGTCACTTTCGTCGCCCAGCATTCTGATCCATACATTACGACAGGCCTCACGATCGTTTTGTAGATTTTCCCCTTAAGTTTAAGGGGCATGCGCGAATCGCACGTTGCTCCAGAGACCTGCCGCCATTTCATCCATCCCGCATTTATCCTATTCTAAGGAATATCACGGTCACCATCACGGTCGATGTTGCCGTCGCCTTGCATTAATGACCCAAGGTACCGGAATTCGGAGCAAACTGGTAGGAATACACCATCTAAGGCAATGTGGGAAAAGCTGGATAGACCACCAAAGTCACAGAACATGTGTTCAGTTTTGGTTCTACTTATCTTCAATCCAATACTTTCCAACTTTTCTTGCCATTTTCCCAGCCTGCTCTGGACCTCAAGTGCATTTTCTCCGACAGTCACAATGTCATCAGCAAACAGCATACACCAGGGTACAACAATCAGGGAACAATGAATCCATACTTATATATCTAAAAAAAAAAACAATATGGCGGCCGCAAGAGGTCACCAAATATGAAATCATATTTTTTCCTTGCTGCCTAAATTATTGCGCGGATTTCATAAAAATATACACACGGATGTTTGTAATAGTATTTTGATTGTATTATAATTCGAGTGACCTGTTTTATATAAATAAGATATAGGTATTAACCTTGAAAAAAACTTAAGTATACCTAAATCTCAAAAAACTTAGTGTCAATCTTGCAGTTCACTGTTGAACTTGCTATCGGTACGACAATAGAACAGTAATTATTAAATCCCGCTGTCATTACATGACTCAACTATCGGGGCGATACCTAGTAGTAAGTAGGTAGTAGTAAGGTAGGTAGGTGTCGCGATCTTTTTCACCATTCAATACGGTATATTAATTCCCATCCGTCACGCTTCTGACGAGCGATGGCTGGGACAAAATGGGAATGATTACACCCCCAATACTTTCTCGTACTTTTTATACTTTGACACCAAATAAATCGCCTGCACCATCACTTCAAATTGTAATTACTCTAGCTGTTTTGTCACGCAGTTGTGCCACAGCGCCCCGTAGCTGTGGGTATAAGAATCACGTCATTAGGTACTTCATACATAGATGTAGTGCCTAGGGTACCTACAGTCAATAAATTCCTGCGGGCGGGGCCGGCAGTTCCGCCCAGAAACGCCTATTGGGGGCGCAACCCCTTGATGATGATTTCCATTTCAATCATTGGGTAGGCTTCCTATAGGCAGGCACTATCAGGCTATTTTATTCACGCATAATATAATATAGATAGGTATATCATTATAGACCTACCTAACCTAGGTTTCATATATATTGCGAAATTTCCAAACCAACTGGACGTAGCTGTGCGGTAAACTGAGAGGAACATAATAGGTAAGTACCTACATGTCCTGAAAATAATTTCATATGTTTATCGACTTTAATGTAAGTATTTCTTTAATATACCGTATTGAATGGTGAAAATTGTTAGACTTTATAACCTGCATGAACCTGACCCAATTTGTCAAACAACCGACGCACTTTACGGAGCATAGTGAAACTTTAATTGATGTCATTTGTTCAAATATGCGCGTCATAACGTAACTGTAAATTACATCCCTACTCTTAGCAGCCATGCCCTCCTTACCTGTGAAATAAACGTAAAGAAGCAAAAAAACTACACGTAGATTAATAACTTACCGACCGCTAAAGGATATAGTAGAGGAAAATTTCAGCCAGGATATCGTGAGTATGGCCCAGGTTCTAGTAAATGTCATGACTGGTAACGTACCGTCGTGTTGCGTATCTTCGCCTGTGCTACCTATGTTCGCCTATTTTTACATAAATTGACTTTAACAAAATGTTTCTAGTGCAAGCCTTACACAAAACTACTAAATACAAAGTATTTTTTACGGGTGTCAACATTCTTCGAACGATCTGTGGCTAACTTCATATAGTTGACATTCAGTGAGGTTTTTGCGCGACACCGACCACATGTTTTTTTAAGCCAGTGTTTTAACTTCAGGTTTAAACAGTGATACAGACCAGGTAATGTTAAACTTTTTACATGATTATATCCTGTAACTATTTCTTTTTAATATGTAACTATTATTTAATGGCTAGCTTACGTTTAGAAGTCACAATTGGATAAAACATTGGTGAGGGTATTTGGCGGCCATCTTGTTACCGAACTTCGCCTACCCCTAGGGTTGTCAAATTTGTTTCCAAATGTACATATTTTCTTATGTTTGGTTTTTCGGAAATGGGATTAGCGATTTGGAGGAAAGTTAGTAAGCTGTGCCCTAAAGATATATGTAGATGTACCCAGTAGTAATAGTAGGTACGTGGTATGAACAAGGAACCCTTAGAAGGCAATCATTGTACGGTTGTACGGTCTCACTTTGAAAAGGTAATTATGTGTAGAAGCCAAAGGTTGATTTGATCTCGATTACGAAAATACTGATAAGCGAAAAGAGATACGTTTTTTGTTTACATAATAAACATTATGCTTAGAAAAAATGGAAAAGTAGAAAAATCCACTGCCTCAGGCGAGACTCGAACTCGCGACTCTGGGATACATGCCCATCGCTCTGACCAACTGAGGTACTGAGACACACCTGATGGCTGCGAATTTCTCCACTATATCCCATATGCGTCTTAGGGGGACGCCTAGCGACATCTGCCGAAGAAGTCTTACACTTCTCAACCGGCCATCGGAGTCCCAAGTTGTATTGAGAATTCACCGATAACAATGCGCTACCCCATACTACAATTAATTTTGTATTAAGCAGAACGTCTGCTAACGATACCACAATGCTTAGAAAAAATGGAAAAGTAGAAAAATCCACTGCCTCAGGCGAGACAGTAAAATTAAAATTAATTGTAGTATGGGGTAGCGCATTGTTATCGGTGAAACTCAAACTCAAACATTTATTCAGTAAGTAGGCCACAAGGGCACTTTTACACGTCAAAGTAAAAGAGAGAGAAAAAAAATCAAACTACACCGGTTCTAACCCTACACCTCTGACCCGAGAAGAATTATGTCCGGCAAGAAACTCGGCGGGACTTATTTTTTCAAAACAACAGTACATCAAAACTAAACAATACATATAAGTGCGTTGTTCTATAAGAAAACATATCAAACCAAGGTTAGATTAACCAACAATAGGTTATAGTTTAAGAAAAAATACCAAAGAAAAAAGATGAGTCCAAATCTGACTATTGAAAATAAATTACATACAAGTTTGATATACTTTCTTACCTGAACTGTGTCTTCTACATAAATTTCCAAATTATAATAATCCATCATCAACAGTTAGAAACAAACTTTGAATTTAAATAATATAAAAAAAAGTACTTAAGTGATTCTAGTATACAATAAACATACTATTTCTAAATTTTACTTAGAGATGTGTAAGGTCTCCAAGTGTCTTGATCTATATATTCTATATAATAAAAAAATATGGATAATCAAGCACCGAATGTTGTGTATAAAGCCAATTAAACTAAAATTAAATATGATTAATAAAAAGTTACGTAAATGTGTTGCCCCAGTTAGCCTAAACAGACCGGTCTCCACAAACAGCACCCGTTCACGAGTATGACGCATATCTCAGCCATCGCCTCCCTCAACCTTTCTTCGGGAAAGTGGCGACCCGATCAACGACGCCACCATAAGCAGAGCCTTTTAAGCGAGCATGACATGTTCAAGCTGGCGGGCTTTATTAATTAATAAAAACTAGCCATGTTTAGTCTGGTGAGAAACAATATTCTGTGCTCGTATTTTACATGCGTGAACTAAATTACAATATAAAAGTGACATAGAGATGTACATGTCTCTAAGCGTCAGGATCATTAAATATATATCTATACATATAAATATTTGCGAATGCAAGACTTAGAGATGTATAACGTCTCTAAGTGTCCAAATACTAAATAAAAACAAAATAGAATAAAAATGAAAAACAGGTAATACTGGACACTAGTAAAGCTGCTTCATAGAGTAATGTACCTAATAATTTCTCAATTTGTATTGTACTAACTATATCAAGCTACAGGCTTAAAGGCATCGTTATCCTCAATGAATTCCTTTAAAGTATAGTACTCTCTCCTCAACAAATAGCGCTTAACATAAGACTTGAATTTATTTAGTGGCAAATTCACTACATCAGCGGGGACTTTGTTATAAAAACGTGTACAGTTCCCAGCAAAAGACGTACGAACCTTACCGAGGCGGTGGCCAGGCTCAGCAATCTTATCTTTATTTCTAGTGTTATAGTTATGGATATCACTGTTGAGCTTGAATTTATGGATGTTTTTCCGCACATACATAATGTTTTCAAGTACGTATTGAGATGCTACGGTAAGAATATTTGCCTCTTCAAATTTTCCTCTTACGGATGCTCGACCGCGCATTTTATAAATGCCACGTACAGCTCGTTTTTGTAGCACAAATATGGTCCCAATATCAGCTGCAGAATTCCATACGACATAACACTGTGAAAGTAACTGAAGTATACCAGCCTGGCAGTTTCACTGTTTGTTAGATGGCTGATTCGCCTCACGGCATAGGCTGCAGAGCTAAGTTTCCCAGCTAGGGTAGCTATATGTGGATGCCATTGTAATTTCGAGTCTAAAGTGACTCCTAAGAAAACAGTTTGATTTTCGAATTCCATTATTTCATCATTTATTATAATCTTGCTGCTGTTAATCTGCTTGACGTTGGGAAGTGTAAATTTGATGCACTTCGTTTTCTTGGCGTTCAAAAGTAGGTTATTAGCCGTAAACCAATTTACTACTTTGGAGAGTGCACTGTTAATACTATCGAAGCTGTTTTCTTTTCTGTCCACTTTAAATATCAGAGATGTGTCATCAGCAAATAACACTATATCATGTTTATCTTGCACAATTTTAGGTAGGTCATTAATGTACACCAAAAACAGGAAAGGACCAAGTATTGAGCCTTGAGGCACTCCGAGTGCCACAGGGGACCCAGAAGATTGAGTTCCATTAATAACCACTCGTTGTGTTCTATCCGATAGGTATGATGAGACGAGGTTAAGGGCACCAGCTTTGATCCCGTAATGGCTTAGTTTTCTCTTTAGATTTTCGTGATCAACGCAATCAAATGCCTTCGATAGGTCACAGAATATTCCAACAGCATCTTGTTTTTTTTCCCAAGCGGCAAAGATGTGCTTAAGAAGAACAGCACCTGCGTCAGTAGTCGAGCGACCTCTGGTAAAACCAAATTGATTTCTGGCGAACAATTCGTTTCGGTTAAAATGTGACACAAGTTGATTTAGAATTAGTTTCTCGAAAACTTTGCTCAGTGCCGGCAGTATTGAAATTGGTCTGAAATTGCTTGGTTCTGTTCTCGATCCTGATTTGAACAAGGGGATGACTTTGCTGTGCTTCATTATGTCTGGAAATATTCCTGTATCAATACATTTGTTAAATATATCAGCTAAATGTGGTGCAATCGATTCAACAATGGAATGTAGAACTTTAACAGATAGACCCCAAAGATCTTCAGTTTTTTTTAAATTTAGGGATTTAAATGTTTTAATAACTAAGTTCGGAGTAACATATGAAAATTTAAAGAAATCTGTACACTCTGCTATATTTGTTTTCAGTATTGCCTCAGCGACGTCAGGCGATGAATGAAGAGACTTTGTTGTTTCTATACAACTTGGGACTCCGATGGCCGGTTGAGAAGTGTAAGACTTCTTCGGCAGATGTCGCTAGGCGTCCCCCTAAGACGCATATGGGATATAGTGGAGAAATTCGCAGCCATCAGGTGTGTCTCAGTAGCTCAGTTGGTCAGAGCGATGGGCATGTATCCCAGAGTCGCGAGTTCGAGTCTCGCCTGAGGCAGTGGATTTTTCTACTTTTCCATTTTTTCTAAGCATTGTGGTATCGTTAGCAGACATTCTGCTTAATACAAAATTAATTATAATAAACATTTTTTTAAATCTTTTTTTTTACTTATAAACCATTACTCTCCTTTATTTGACATGTTGGTTAATTTTTGGCAGCCCTAGCATCATTTTAGAAAATGTATGTAAACAACTTCAGACTGTTGCCAATCTTCGCCTACTACACATTTTTTTTTAAATGTGCCTAGTCTGGTGTAGTTAAGGTTCATATTATATTAACACGTTCCAGGGAGATAATACTTGATAGGTGTAAGTCCCAGAAAAGTTTATAATTAGCGGTAAGGCATGCCATAGGCGAAGATTGGAGAAAACACCCAAACTTCGCCTATTGCCTTCGGGGCCATTTATTGCCAAGTTAGCCAATGAAATTCAAAGCTTTAATGGTATATACTGATAGTCAGGAGTACTAAAATACGTTTTTTGGCGATAACGGACTAAAATGCTTTCAAATTTGAAAGATTTTTTGGGAAATGTGTCAAAATCCAGGCGAAGATACGGAACTCGACGGTATCTGAAATGGTTGAGGCCTTCAATGCGCACGTACTACTGTTATTTGATGTTCATGCTCCAATTTAGCGAACTTATGCCAAAGATAACTCATATCCCTGGATAACTTTTACTATTAAGGAGATGATGAAATTACGCGACGAAGCGCACAATAGAAGCAGGCTGACGCAACTAGAGTCTCACAAAAATTACTACAACGATCTTAAACACATAGTCAACGCCGCAATTGCATCGGGAAAAGGTCGCTTATTTTAATAGAAACATAAATCTCATGACAGACCCTCGCAAACTATGGAAAAATATCAAGAAAAATGTTGCTAACTTTAAAAACAGTGACTCGCAGTTGCCCTCTTTTCTAACCCTGAAAAACTTAATTAACCCTGAAAACCCTGAAAAATTTAATGAGCACTTTAAAACTCCCTGAAAATAATGTAGTCAACATATCCCTCTTAACTTATTTTGAGTTTCATAGATTTGACACTAATATTTTTAGACTCGAGCCTGTGAGTGAAATCGTAGTACTTAACGTAATCAAATCTATTAAAACAAATGCACAAGGTGACGATATAAGTATGATTACGCTTACTTTACCTGAAACGCTAGCAGCAATTACCGCCATAGTAAATTGTTCCTTAGAAACTGGTGTTTTCCCCGAGCAGTGGAAAGTGGCTATCGTTAAGCCAGTACCTAAAACCCAAAATCCCAACGACTACAAAGAACTTCGTCCCATTAGCTTGCTACCCGTAATTTATAAAATATTGGAGAAAATAGTTTCTATGCAGCTGTCTAAGTATCTGGAGGCATACAAAATCCTGCCAAAAAAACAATCGGGTTTCAGGAAGTCTCGTAGTACTGCGACCGCGCTTGTGGATGTTGTTGATGATATTTTGGCTGCACAGGATGTTGGTGAGGGTACACTACTGGTCTTGCTTTATTTTTCCCGCGCATTTGACACGATCGACACTTCTCTACTACTAGCTAAAATGGCCTTTTACGGATTTGACACTCTTTCTTTGAAATGGTTCCATAGCTATCTTAGTGGGCGGAAACAGTACTTTAAAATTACTAATGATAACGGCACAGAGTCGATCTCGAGAACACTGCCAGTCACTAGAGGAGTCCCTCAAGGCTCGATTTTAGGGCCTATTCTGTTCAGCTTGTCTTGCTGACATTATAAATCACATAAAGTTTTGCAAATACCACATATATGCAGGTGATATACAGTTGTACTTATCGTTTAAAGCTAACGACACTAGTATAGCGGTAGATAAACTTAATAAAGATTTGGACAATGTAAACAATTGGTTCAATCAAAACATTTTATTGCTCAACCCCGCAAAATCAAAATTTATGTTACTAGGGACAAGAATACAAATTAATAAAGCTGCAGCACAAAAACCCCTCGTTTCTATAAAGTGTACGCAATTAGAAAGAGTAGTTGAGGTTCGTAATCTGGGACTTGTAATTAGTGATTGCAATCCGGATTATTCGAAGTTCGAAAATCCGGATTTTAGAGCGTTTGAAAATCCGTTTTAAAAACCGGATTTTGCAAAGAAAAAACCGGTTTTTCGGATTTTTTCCCGCCAGTACTAATTCGCTCAAAATTAATGCTGGCGAAATAAAAAACAGATTTTGGACATGAATTGCAGCTTCTCCTTGACTGCAAAACTCGTTGGAGTACTTAGCTTAGCAACTATGATTGGACGCTATTTAATGTTGAAAATTTGTGTGGAAAAAGCTCTCATTGACATCAAATCTACGATTAATCTCAACGTTGATGAAGTAAGTTTGCTTCAGTGTATGTACACGTCGCTCAACATTATGAAGGAAACTGTGGAAGTTCTGTGCCGTAAAGATGCGACTCTTTTAGCAGCGGATACGAGCCTTAAATTTATGTTGAAAACACTCGAGAGCCGCGAAGATGCCATTACAAAAAGAATTACGGCGGCTTTGAAGCGACGAATTACTGAAAGACGTCTACACGTAGTAACCGGGACTCTACTTTATTTAAATAACTATCAGAACTTTAATGCGCAAGAAACTGATGAAGTATTTAGAAAACCCACCTTTCAGGAGATTAAAGAATTGATCTGCGACATTGCTGCGACATCGATTTCGACTCAGACTTCTCCTCCTCCTTCGGTAGCTTCGACAAGTTCAATGACAAATGTTAATGGTAACAATATTAACAATCAACAGCAACAAGACCAACCAGAGCTAAGTTTTAAAGAGCAATAAAATCAGCAGCTTTCTTTGCTCGACCAAACTAATCCAGCAGTTGTCGTTGTCTCACCAGACCAGAAGCCCCGGATTTAGCTACCCTAGTCTAGTCCACATAGAAATAGCCATCCATGAGAGCGGGGGAAAAATCGGTAGCATTTTATCCTCCGTGTACAAACAGCTATTATCAATACCACCAACAAGTGTGGAGTCGGAAGGAAAGGGCATTTTCGGCAGCTGGGGTGTTCTGTAACCGTATGAGGACGCGGTTAAGTGACGAGTCTCTTGATGCGTTGATGTTTCTTCGTTTTCACTTTTTATCTAAACGTGGAAACAAAATATAAAATTTGTATTTTGCATTCATGTTTTTACTAAAGAGTAGCATGTAATGCTTATAAGTACCAATAGGTCATTTTGTTATTAGCGTAGCAGTGTACGCATTCTGTTTTTTATTTTTAATAAAGATTTTGTTATTGTCGTAGCAGTGTACGCTGTGTACGCATTCTGTTTATTTTTAATAAAGACTACTTAATTTGGTTGTTTGTTTCACTTTTTCTAGTACTGGATATGCCTTCCTTAAAATTCGGATTGAATCCGAAGTTCGGATTTCGGTCAAACCAAAATCCGAAAATCCGGATTTGAAAAAATGTTCACGGATTTGCAATCACTACTTGTAATGGATGAATGCTTGAGATTCGAAAAACATATTTCAGAAATCACGCGTAACTGCTTCTAGTCTGAAAGTGCTGTACATAATTCGTGAGTGCTTGTCTATCGATATCCGTATCAAGCTCTGTGACACCCTTGTTCTCTCAAAATTAAATTATGCGGATGTAGTATTCGGAGGGCGTCTACTATCTCGAACTAAAAAGCACTCCAGCGAATACAAAACGCATGCGTACGGTTTTGTTTTCCTGTACCACGTCGAGCTTATATTACCCCTTTCTTGAATAAATATAATCTTATGAACATGAGATCACGAAGACATTTACATTTTGCTACACTACTTTTTGGTGTGATAAAAAATAAAGAACCGTCTTACCTCTACGAAAAACTAAGTTTCTCTCTACGCGCCATTAGGCACGCAGCGCGCCTCACATTCCCTTCACACAGCACGGCTGCCTTCCGTGGCAGCTTCCGCTTTGCTGCCACGAAGTGCTGGAATGACTTACCTCCACCAATACCAACTCTAAAACCTTGTTTACCTTTAAAACTAACTTAAAAAAATACTTGCTGCTTAAACAAAAAAGCACTACGTAAGGCAACCGTGCAAACACACACACACACAGTCACACATACACACAAACATCCAAAATATGTCTGTTTTGCTTTAGCATAGTTAGCTGTTATAGTTATTAAGTCTAAATTATAATATGTATAATATATCTATGTATCCTTGAGATTAGTTGTAGTAATCCCATCAAAAACATAAATGTGAAAGGCTGCCAAGTTCGATACTATGGGAATGCTTCGCCTATAAAAGAAGTGAGATCTGAATAAGTACCAAGTTCCATAAAAATACCTCAAATCATAAATAGTTATAGGAATGCACACTTGATTTCCAGCAGTTTTTAAGGTACATTTTGAATAAGTATCACGTTACATAGAAATACCTAAAATTATAATAGTCAGAGAAACGCACACCGGTTTTTTTAGCAGTTTCCTGATAACATTTATTATTTTCAGAACTTTTTAATGATGTTACTTGGCAAGTTTTCACACACCACACACCTTTTCAATGCAATGAATCGACCTTTGGACTGCAATGTGTCAAGTATATAATTTTCTATTAAAACTTGCCAAGTTACATCATTAAAAAGTACTGAAGACCTAAAGACAAACCTTCGAGCCAAATTTCAGGTCGGTACGACCATTGGAAGATAGACCCACTTAGTTCATTATGACTTCATAGTAGAACAAAGTTACACCTTCGCTATTTTTAAAACTGACTCACACTTGGCCGTTTTCAGATTTTTCCCTTTACTTTGACCTTAAGACCTATCTCCATGCCAAATTTCAAGTCAGTACGACCATTGGAAGTGGTCTAGGTTTTTGATGAGTCAGTGAGTGAGTGTATAGTAAAAATAGCGATTTTCTGACGTCAATATCTCAAGAACTGCTATAGGTAGAATAATGAAATTTTGTATTCTAGACAATTAAGGGGATGTCAACAGACACTCGAAATTTCATATGCGTAGATAAAATATATTTGGAGTTATAGGGTGGTCGAAATTGGCCCGAAATGGTTCGTGTAATATAACCCACGGCCGGTGTGTCGCTTTTTTTTGCTCGAACTTGGCGGACACACTGCCGTGTGTCTAGATTAGTCAGTAATTAGTTGTAAGTAATTAGTGGTAGTACGTCTGGGCCTCACTGAAAATCAGCGTCGTGGAGTGTGCCATATGGAGCACTCTGTGACACCAAGCTGAGTGAATACCATTTAGCGCAAAGTTAGATCTAAGTCTGAATTGTGGCCTCACTGAAAATCAGCGTCTTGGAGTGTGCCATATGGAGCACTCTGTGACATCAAGCTGAGTGAGTACCATTTAGCGCAAAGTTAGATCTAAGTCTGAATTGTTGTTTTCCTTTCCTCCTTTGTGCTAATAAATGTACTTTCTTTCTTTCTTCTTTCTATTTGAAAACTTCGTAAACAAAACGAGAAGCGCAAAGCTTTTGTACATATATATATACTTCCTTCTCCTACCATAGAGCTTCCACCCGACTGAGCTGAAATAGGTGAAAAGCTAACTAGTGCTCTCCCTTAATGAGAGAGGGCCTAAGTGATAGATCAGAGCTGGATACCGTTACCAATTTTTAGTATGTTTTTGGGCACGACATTAGAACCCCAAAACTACCGAGAGAAGGGGACGTCGTAGGTGACTGTCTCCGCGTAATGACGTCATCAAAATGCGAAAAGATCATATACAGTACTGGACATATTAAATCATACAATACTGAAAAATGAGCAATACCGCTTGTGACTAATTAGTTTGCAACATATCGAAACTTTTTACTTGTGAATAACATTGTTCAATTTCTAGTCTTTCAATCCCATAAAAAATAAAAAGTGACAATGTTATTCATTTTTCAAAAAATGGTCGTTGTTTCAAGCGTTTGTCAATTAGCTTGGACAGTATAAATAATACGTCCAGATTTCTATGAGCTTATTCTATTGTAGAAGCTTGTGTTATCAATATTATTGTCACATATAGTATTTGTGAGCTAGCACATATTCACTGCGTGGTAAAAGTATATTATTTAACTACACCGCATGTTTTACCCCTTTAATTATGGCAGGAAAGCAAATTTCAGTTGATGTTCGAAAACTTATCATTCGCGATAGAAAAAAGGGAGATTCCTTTAGAAATATCTAAAGGAATTAAATATATAAAAGAAAGTGGTGTTAGTAAGACCGTTTATAACTCGAGAACGGCTAAACCGATTTAGATGATTTCAGATTAGTTTGAATGGTCACAGCCCTGGTTAACAGAATAAGTATTAAAAAGTCACAAAACCCTTGATTTCAAAGAACAAATGTGACCTTAATTAAAAGCCGGCCATGTCGGCCATTTTGTTTATTGACATTGATATGACAAGCCTGTTCGAGCTCAATATTTAAAAGTGGGTAGCAGCTCAATATTTAAATGAGGGTAGTTCTAAAATTGAATTGAAGCATTCGTAACATTGGCACGACGAGTCTGTTCAAGATCAATACATAAACGCTGGTAGCTACCATTTTCAAATAAACTTTTATTTTATTTTTGTGTTTGACTGTTTGTTGTCATTGTCTGTCATAATTTAATTGTGAATTGTAATAATGTTTACAAGTCGTCATCTTTGTGTTATGCCTTCGCAATCAAAGAAAAGTCTATTGCAATATTTTGAAAATCGACTATCTCAACTCTAGATAAAGCGTCAGCAACGACGTTGTCCTTTCGCTGTATACAGCCTTGACCAGAAGTATTGAGCATAGCAGTTTTTTATTTACAGTTTTGATGTTAAGTATTATTTCCCAATAATAACAATGTACGGTGACGTAAAATGTTATATTTCATTTATATATCAAGAAAACTTCACTTAATAACAATTTCAAGGTAAATATAAAACATGAAAACTTAAGGTCACAAAAATGCGTCTTTAGGTCGGTGGGACAAATTGCAAATATTCTATGCAGTTACTAATAACTTCAACAAAACATGCCTGTTCAGTTTGAATTAAAAATATAGAAACGCTGGACTAAAGTTTCGAGTTTTGTATGAAAATCGCAAGGGTGCTCAACACTTCTGGCCAAGGCTGTATGTCTTATGTCCGTAGACAATCTTTTATATTATATATATAAAAGAAAGTCGTGTTAGTTACACTATTTATAACACAAGAACGGCTGAACCAATTTGGCTGATAATTGGTGGGGCGGTAGCTTAGAACAAGAAGACGGACATAGGATACTTTTTATCCCATTCCCGCGGAACGTGACATAAAACGTGGTATAACAAAACGCTATATACCATTTATAACTCAAGAACGGCTGAACCGATTTTCATGATCTTTGATTTTTAACCGACATCAAGATTTCAAAAGAGGATGTTCTCAATTCGGCGTGTATGTTTTTTTTTAGTTTATATATATATACATATTACAGATTGGTCCCGTTTTTGTCAATACGCAGTTCAGATGATGGGATCCATGAGGAATCGAGGGAACTCCTCAAACTTTAAAGGCATACATATAGATATTTTTATCAAGAAATCCATCATTTTCATTCAAAACAGTGACTCAATTCAAGAATTATTTATTTATTTTCTAAAGCTGTTTTATTATTAATTGTACCATCTTTTATAATTTCATATTTGTGTATTAAAATATAATAGGGTAGAAGCTAGAAGCCAATAAAAAAAATTTACCTCTACTTCATGTGAACCTTACCCAAAAAAAAATGTTAACAGTTTTTATTTCACCATTTTTTCAAGAAGATCATTTGAAGAAGTAGATCTGCTGATGATGATCAGAATGGAACTCTTCAACGATGCATAGTTCATGTTTGGCGATTTGTCCTCTTCGCTGTGTTTGTTAAGCAAGTTTGATTGTCAGGACAAATTTTCGTCAACCTCAAGTTCTGATGATAGGATCCATGAGGAATCGAGGGAACTCCTCAAATCTTAAGGGCATACACATAGTGATTTTTGTATTTTTTTCAACAAATCAAGATTTTTATTCAAAAGAGTGACATTTGATAAAGTGGAACTGCTGATGATGATCAGAACGGAACTCTTCAACGACGCATAGTTCACGTTTGGCGATTTGTCCTCTTCGCTGTGTTTGTTAAGCAAGTTATTTCATTGTATGGAGTCTAAGAGTACACCATCTACATAATAATCTTTCACCAGCTTTCCCCATTGAAGTCGTGTTTTTTTTCTTAAAAAATATTTGGATGTACATATCTCCACCCCGAATAACAGAATAACTATTAAAATATTGGAGAAACAAAAAAGAAAATGGAACATAATCTATGGAAGTAGGGTTACCAGGCCCAAAAATGAAAAAGCCGCTTAATTTAGCCGGACATTTGATCCCAAAAGCCGGACATGCCTTTTTTGCATACGCTACGCTGGTCTTTCGAATCGTGCCACTGGCGGGACTGGCGCGTAGCGTAAGTCAGACAGAAGCCTAACAAAAGCCAGACAGGACGGACGAGGAATTATTTGGCCGGACACACTGGTAAAAAGCCAAACATGTCCGACTAACACCTGGCAACCCTATATGGAAGTTAAGAAAGTGTAAGTCCGTTAATAGGAGTGGATGAAGACAATGGGAGGAGGTGGAGACGATGAGACTGACGTAGTGTAAGAGTCAGTGGGAATGGAGTCGATGGGATGGGAGTGAAGTAGGAGTCGGTGGGAGAAGGGTGGTGGAAGAGAGTGAGAGAAGGGTGGACAAGAGTGGGAGATGGTTGGACGACAGTGGGAGAGTGGTGGGAGACGGTAGGACTGGCGTAGGGGTGAACTTGAGGTCGACGGGAGTCTGTGGAAGTTGGCGGTACGAAGTTCGCCGGGTCAGCTAGTAGCTAATAACTACGAAGTATCCATTGGCGCAGTACAACACATTTGCAAAAAATTTAAAACAATCGGAATCATTGAAAATTTGTCTGGAAAAGGTCGGAAACGCATAACTACTCCTCGTGATGATATGAAAATAACAAGATTGGCCAAGCAAAACCCAAAGCTGTCATCAAGAAATATGAAAGAAACGACTGGTCTTACTATCAGTACTCGTACTATTCGCCGCCGGTTGAAAGATTCGGGTTTAAAAAGTTGTTTGGCATCGAAGCGGCCTCACATCAGTAAGAAAAACAAAGATAAAAGATTCATATTTGCAAAAAAATATGCAACGAAGTCTCTAGCCTTTTGGAAACAAGTACTATGGTCTGATGAAAGCAAGTTTGAGTTGTTCGGTCAAAAACGGCGGTCTAGAGTATGGCGAAAATCTGGCGATGCTCTCAAGGAACTGAACATTCAAAAAACTGTGAAACACGGAGGAGGTAACGTCATGGTGTGGGGTTGTTTTGCTTGGTCTGGTGTGGGAAATTTAGTCAGAATAGAAGGCATTATGAATGCAGATGGGTATATCGATATAATACGTGAAAATCTCGAAGAATCCATTTTAAAAATAGAATTAGAAGGCAAGTACACCTTTCAACAAGACAACGATCCGAAGCATAAGGCGAAGAGGACGACTGCTTTTTAGGGTTCCGTAGTCAACTAGGAACCCTTATAGTTTCGCCATGTCTGCCCGTCCGTCCGTCCGTCCGTCCGCGGATAATCTCAGTGACCGTTAGCACTAGAAAGCTGAAATTTGGTACTAATATGTATATCAATCACGCCGACAAAGTGGTAAAATAAAAAGTGGATTTTTTTTATTTATTAGGGTACCTCCCCTATACGTAAAGTGGGGAGTGATTTTTTTTTTCATTTCAACCCTAACGTGTGATATATTGTTGGATAGGTATTTAAAAATGAATAGGGGTTTGCTAAAATCATTTTTCGATAATGTAAATATTTTCGGAAATAATCGCTCCAGAAGTAAAAAAATATGCGTCCCCCCCCTCTAACTTTTGAACCATAAGTTTTAAAAATATGAAAAAAATCTCAAAAGTAGAACTTTATAAAAACTTTCTAGGAAAATTATTTTGAACTTGATAGGATGAATAGTTTTTGAAAAAAAATTACAAAATAATTTCTGAACTAAGTTTGTAATTTAACCGTATAAGCAGGTGTTTATTGTACCTGTAATTTCTACAAAATTACAATGAAATGACGTGCTTTCAAATAAAGTAAAAACGGTGAAAATCGGTTCACGCAATAAAGAATTATTCCATAAAAATCATCTTCCATACTTTAAGCTCGCGCGCAATAGTTTACTTAATTTGCCGATAGATGTCGCTGTACGTGGAACTCTCATATCATATCCTACATGGCGGTGTTATTAACTCTTAAGTGGGGACGCTTACTGTGACGGACGGAAAACTACGGAACCCTACACTGAGCGTGGCCCGACACGCTCTTGGCCGGTTTTTATTTCAAATCCAATCGAATTAAAGTGCTAGAGTGGCCGGCTCAATCTCCTGATTTGAACCCGATCGAAAATCTTTGGGGCTACTTGGACGGAAAAGTAGATAAAACGAATGTCACAAACAAAGCGTCATACTTTGCAGCTCTGCAGGATGCATGGAATCAGATTGATTCTGAATATCTTCAAACGCTGGTAGAGAGTATGCCTCGCCGCCTTCTAGCGGTATACAAAGCCAAAGGAGGCCACACGAAGTATTAAGCTACTGTTAGTTCACTATTTTGTATGTGTATGATTAATTTTGTCCAATGAAAAATGTTACCTTTATCAAAAATAAAGTCATAACAAAGCAATAAAAGCGTATTATTTGATTTGATTATGCGTTAAAGTAAATACTCATATAAGGTCAAATTATAGTGCAGTATCTAATTAAATCGTTTTCTATAAATATGTTTTATATGCTTCTTGAAGCAATCTATGTAGGTGTATGATTTAATATGTCCAGTACTGTAGCCAACAATATACCCGAAGCTCCTGCGGATATTCCGTAAAATGAGAAAATTTTAATTTTTTCACAAGGCTGTTCGGCAGCGCGCCCATGTTTTGTGTCAGCTGTCACAATTATTGGCCGATTTTTATTATTCTTATCGAAATGTATAGCTTAAGCAGGCTAGCTGTTTCATTATAGATGTACCATCAGGTTCAAAATTGCATGGTCAATTTATCAATGAATTCATTCATAAATTGGCCATGCAATTCTGAACCCGATAGTACATTGCTTTAAAGTTTGACTTATAATTTTGTTCTAAAATGCAAATATCCGACTTATTTTTAGCCTGATTTTGGGTTTTTGTTAATATTTGTTAAACTGTAATATACATTAGTAATGCATTACAGAAATATAGCTTACTAGCTTTCCGCCCGCGACTTCGTTCGCGTATAATACGGTTCCTCATACAGAGTTTCATATCCAATTTTATCTTCTTAACTAACTTTTGTTAATCCCCGAACCATCTTCTTAATCTATTTATACTTATAGCTATACAAACTTTCAACCCCTTTTTTACCCTGTTAGAGGTTGAATTTTAAAAAACGCTGAAATCACTTTTATTGTTTTTTTAATTATTAGTAAACGTACGAAGTTTCAAATCTCTAACTCAAAATTTTAAACCCCATCCATACAAACTTTCAACCCCCTTTTTACCCCTTTAGGGGATGAATTTTGATAAACCCCTTCTTAGTGGATACTAACGTTATAAAAACTACCTATTGTGAAAAATTCAGCTCTCTAGGTACAACGGTTCGGGCTGGGTGTTGATTTAAGTGAGTCAGTCAGTCAGTCAGTCAGGACTTTTACGTTTATATATATAGATTTCATAGACATATATAATAGGAAGACGTGGTCCCACGAAGATAGAACACACACACTCCCTTTTGACGTTTGACCCAATCACCGCTAGTCCACGAGTTGTATATGAGTGCGTGTCGCGCCTAACCACGAGAAAATCGGCTTATGAACAAGTGTGACTATGGTCTTCCCGGCATCGCGCCTTTTTATTTTATATGTCTATGGCATATTTAATCTTCTTTCGTTTGATACCACACACGTCCAAGTAGCAAAATTTGGCACTATAAAAGTCCTGAGAACATTTTAGAACGTGCTAATTAGTGTTCATGATTAGCACTATAATGGTGTCGTAAACCTTTACCTAACCCCAAATAGGCCCTAGTTTTATCACTGATATATTCTATAAACATTACATAAAGGCTGTCACTGTGATAAATCAGCTCTATAATTGAAATGTCTGCAATGTTTATGTCACAATTAGGAACTATTAAAGTAACCAAAACATGTTTATAGTGCTATTTTGCGCCGTAAACGATTCCAGTGATCTTTTTTATCACCAAAAGCCTCGTGTTGTGTGCTGTCGTTGTCGTGAGGTTATTTCACAAGAAATTAAACAAATATTTGTAAGTCATTCGCCATGTCCCTTTAGTTCCTTAAAGTGACATATAAAAGGTACATACTAAAAAAACATTCGTGAACCGTAATTCTGCCGGTACTTGTACTTGCGAAAATAATTGTATTGATAAAATCATTATACTGATTTCAAATTTGACAATGCGCCTTCATAATTTTACTGTTTTAATAAAATTTTAATTAATAAAATTAGGACTTGTCCCGACTGTGGCTGCTATAGTACACATGGGCTCTAGTCGTGCTGCTAATGTGCTATCACTTTCAGAAAACGGCAGCCATATTTTAATGGATTTGGGTAGCGCCATAGCGATGTTGAGGGAGCAATTAAAAAGCGAAAACGTTACTTAATGGTCGTGCAAAGGCCTTTTATAGTGCAGATTGATCCTGTAATAGTGTTAACGATACTGCTACAATACTAGGACTATAAAAGTTAATTTGACGCATAATTAGTGCATAATAGGTACATAAAAGTGTCAGTAAAGTGTCTATAGTACTAAATTGTACTATAACCGCTTTTTGCGAATCTATTACAGTGCAACACTTTAAAGATTCTTTTTTATGGTGTATTAAGCGTTCTAAGAGCTAAATTATAGAACTAAAATGCTCTTTAATTTATAGAACCAAAACGCTCTATTAAAAACCTTTATAGTACAAGCAGTCACAGTGGTTACCATTACAGGTGTACTATATCACTGTTTGGTGATAAAAGGCCTTAGTTATAGAAGCTTTTGTTACTTGGGCGTGTATGTACAGTGCACAGTTTGGATGAAATTTGCACTTTTCGCAACAAAGCGGCAGCTATTTCGATGACGTCATTACGTGGGACTCGTGGGAGACATTCACCTATGTCCCCACCTCTCGGCAGTTTTGGGGTCCCAGTGTCATGCCAAACAACATACTAAAAGTTAGTATCCAACTCTGAACTGAACTATATTCCCGTAAGGCATAGCACTAAACTGATTAAAACCGCGATACTGCAAGTATTAACAAAATAAATAAAACCGGCCAAGAGCGTGTCGGGCCACGCTCAGTGTAGGGTTCCGTAGTTTTCCGTCCGTCACAGTAAGTGTCCCCACTTAAGAGTTAAAATAACACGCCATGTAGGATATGATTATGAGCGTTCCACGTACAGCGACATCTATCAGCAAATTAAGTAAACTATTGTGCGCGAGCTTAAAGTATGGAAGATGATTTTTATGGGATAATTCTTTATTGCGTGAACCGATTTTAACCGTTTTTGCTTTATTTGAAAGCACGTCATTTTATTGTGATTTTGTAGAAGTTACAGGTACAATAAACACCTGCTTATACGCTAAAAATTCTACTTTTGAGATTTTTCATATTTTTAAAACTTATGGTTCAAAAGTTAGAGGGGGGGACACATTTTTTTTTTACTTCTGGAGCGATTATTTCCGAAAATATTTACATTATAAAAAATTATTTTAGTAAACCCCTATTCATTTTTAAATACCTATCCAACAATATATCACACGTTAGGGTTGAAATGAAAAAAAAAATCAGTCCCTACTTTACGTATAGGGGAGATACCCTAATAAAAAAAATTTGTCCACTTTTTATTTTACCACTTTGTCGGCGTGATTGATATACATATTAGTACCAAATTTCAGCTTTCTAGTGCTAACGGTCACTGAGATTATCCGCGGACGGACGGACGGACGGGCAGACATGGCGAAACTATAACTACTATAAGGGTTCCTAGTTGACTACGGAACCCTAAAAAGTAGGTATATGGTAGAATTCTTAATGGAGTAGGTACTGGAGTTATCTCACAGCTCCTGGCATACGAAGCTGTTTGCAAATGTATGTAAAGTGCTGTCAAATTAATCCACTCCATTAAGAATTAATTCTACTTTAGGTTAATTGTAGAAGAAAATATCGGTCAATAGGCGTGCGTGTATTATATAATATAATGTATATCAGTGTGTAATATAATAAGCAGTAGGTAGGTACGAACCTTGCCTTTATCAAAGTAGGTATACTTGATATGGTTTAGGTACGCAGGTAAAATTGAAATATTATAGGTTTCAGTATGCCACCTTTATAGCGCTGTACACGGGTGTTGACGGAGGAAATAATTCAGTTATGACTTTTTCGTTTATTTTTTTTATTAGTTTTTATTTAATTGTACTGTCTGAAGAAAAGTTACCACATGATGCTACTCCTGATAAGGAGAAAGACGTTCTCATAAATTCTGACGACGACGAATTGAATCAAGCTTTGCTTCTAATAGACATCCTAAAATCAGGTATAGGGTAATTAAAATTATACTTAAACCTGTGACTAGTTACGTTACGACAGATATTAGGTACCTATAACTAACTAAATTCCATATTGTTTCGCAGATTACTTGCAGCTATTACGACAAAGTTCTGAGAATATAACCGCGACGGTCGAACAATCCACTTGCGCAGCAACTACTGGACTAGATAATCAAAGCTCTGGATCTAGATCGACACGTAACGAATCCGTTGAAAATTTTACTACAAGTTAGTATTATTGCTTCGTAAGTATATTTTAATATTTGACAAAATTCTGGTCTCTCCGAGGTGTATGATGCGATGCTGTAGAATAGGCACAATGTATATATAGGAAAGTGATGCTTCAGTTCTTGAGTTCTGATCTTCAATTATTAAAAAAAAATACTCGCTGATATATAAAATAATAAAAAAGAATGTACCTACCTAAGCTTGGTATCGAGATATTTTTCATATCAATGTCGCACAATGGACACTATTTAAACGGCCAAGTGAACCACGCATAGTGGAGGTTTCCGTACCTTCAATGGAAAAAAAGTATAAGAACAAAACTAATACCAAAAGGTCGTATCTGATATGCCTATGGAAGAAGTTTTTCGAGATAACTCAATAATGGCTGAACTGATAATGTTTAAAACAATTTTTGTAGATTACTATCTAGGCGCATTTTCTCAATTTCTTTCACATTTTCTGGACTTACACCTTTTGCCTATATTTTATTAAGATACCTCTTATAGTTTCCAATTAAAATGGCTGTGACATACGGAGGGATAACCGGACATGACGACGTATGGGTTCCGTTTTTGCCATTTTGGCTACAGAATCCTAAAAAGGCATTGATTGTCCCAATGATTAGTTTTTCCTTTTTTTGTAAATACAACCGAAAAATATTTAGAATATACAAAACATACAAAAAATATCAGTATTGCATGCCTTAATAACTAACAATAACTTGAGTTTCGTTAATGGTCCTTCGAACCGGACGAAGGTTTTAGTTAAGTACTTGGTTTTAGTTAAGTTGGTAAATTTTAGAAACGCTTTAGAAAAATTTACTGGTAAGTAGGCGTTTTCATAAATTGTAAAGGTACTCGTATAAATCAGGACACTTGGAAATCAATAAGTATGTACCTACAACAATATCAAACAACCAGTTACGTGTTTATACAAAACTCGGCAGTCAGTTGTTAATAACCATCACGCTAATTTGAATATTGATCCTAAATATAAATGTTTATTTTTACAACATACTGGTTAACCTAATCCTAAGCCATCCTTCCACAGCCGTGTCTGTGTCAGTGTCTCGTGATGATTCGTACAAAACCGCATCAAATAAGAGTGCACCCTGGAACTCTCCAATGGTTCACGCCGCGCCCTTGTTCCCGTGGCGGTGGTCAGACCTCGGCACGACTAGGGTATACAACTACACGATGCCGTTATATCATACACGGAGGCCACCACGGCAACGGCAATTTCCGCGAATCGCGCCTTGGAGACATTTCTTTCCTGATTATTATTTATATGGTAAGTTCTCAGTTATAGTTACCTAAGATTAAAATATTTTTTTTATATATTCTTGCCTTAAAGTAACTCATAGCACTTTTATTTTTTATTTAGGTACCGTGATGAATAAAAAGTAAAAATACGGTACAGACAGAGTCATTAAACCAAACATTTTTTTCAGATGTGTATCCTCGTCGAATTTATAAAAATGTAGGGACATACTTACCTACTTCAAGTAAGTTCTGATAAATTTGAATGTATGTATTCCGTACCGACATTCCTTAGCCCATTCAGCTGATTCCAACGACCTAGTCCTAAAATATTAAAATGTTCTCACCAGCAACAAACAAGCGGTTGGAAACACTAGCACCTACAACTACCACTGCGGTTCATACCACGGCCACTACAGAGAGTCCTAGAAAAAGTACTAAAAATACTAAAAGCACAAGTTTAACAGCCTCCAGCAAAGCCACCTCGAAATCCTTACGAACCACTAAAAGGCGGCCTACGACGAGGACGCTGCGAATTTCTAAGAAGCGTAAGCAAAGTTTTTTTAGGGATAATCTTCCATAGTTAGTACCTACCATATATATCCGAAAACTATATAGCCCCAATAAAAGCACTTGTACTGTATGTACCTATTAAGAAACTACCTACTTAGATAGATAAATAAACAATATGTAGATACTTAGATACATAGGAAATATTCATAACTAACACTAGACAAAACCTTGTGATAATCGCACCCAGTAGGCCTATGATGGCAGATTTTATCAGCGGATAAGATGATATAAACCTGATAAAATAACAGTTGCCGCCATTGCTTGTCATTTTATCAGGTTTATATCAACTTATCTGCTGATAAAATCTGCCATCATAGGCCTGCAGGTTAGACTAAATATATGTACAGTGAGATTCAAGATTGTATGGACACATAATGAATAAACTCATTCATAAATTGTTTATGCAATATTTTGAACCTAAGTACAAAAATGCTAAATAGGTTGAGATTACCCCTTGAGGTATTAAAAAAAATTAAGATCGTAATAATTCTGGAATAGAAATATATAATTAATTGAAAATGGTACAATAAATAAAAAAAATTTTTTTTCAGAAACTCGTATTAATAAATGATGTAGGTCAAAGGTGCGGTGGTCAAAGGAGCAAGGTGCAAAAGTGTAAATATGTCTTTTACCTCGACTGTACCTAACAAGGACCATTATGACTGGATCGACTATACCTATAAGAATCCAAACTTAGCGATGAATTAGAAAAGTTATAATATAACATACCTTCATACCTAACCTATTCATGTTTATTTATGTCTGTGGATTGTTAATTTTAAATATTTTTTTCCTTTTTAGATACTTTTCGCAAAAAGACTTCAAAGATGCATACTAAAGACCCGGTAGAAGCCGAGATAGCTTCAGAGCTTTTACAAGAGTTCAAATTAATAAATGTCATTCCGAAGCCGACAAAAGCCAAAACCCCAAATATAGATAGCACAAGCACAGAATAAATCATAAAATATCTAAAAGAAGGAGAATTATTACAACAACAGTCTCATGTCTCCAAACTTATATTCATGAATTAGGTACTTATATGAAATTCACATAGGTCATGAATGTCATGATGGGCTACGCCGAGGGCGAAGGCGAACCGACGTCCATATATATCTATTACCTATATACTAGCTTCTGCCCGCGACATTATCTATGTAAAATGAATTCCACCTCGGGAAGGTATATTTTTATAAAACCCCGAAATAATTTTTTTTTTATGACTACCATTCAATTGGATGCATTAATTATCACACCCCCATAGCAAAGTCCTCAGGCTGATAAGCCCATAAAGAATATTAGGTATAGGAATTAAATATTCTGTCTTTGCCCGGGTCTTAAACCATATCCATATCTAATGTCATCTAAATCGGTTCAGCGCATGTTCAGCGGTTATGATATGAGTGAAAAGGTAACAGGCAGATTTATCATATTAAGTAGGTAGGGAGATCGCGCATTGCTACTTGTTGTAGCGATGCAGTAGCAAAACTACGGTAGTACTATTAGTTATTCTGTGGCAAAACGGCCGCGCGACCTTCGCGATACAGTCGCTTGTCATATCATACATATATGTCACGCGTCTTTATCGCGACTGTCGCGCTACAGGATCGATGCAGTCGCGATTCAGCTGCGATACAGTCGCGCTATATGAATTCCTTTACACTACGATATTAAATCTGAGATGAAGTAGGATAAATAATTCATACCGAAGCACGGGCTTCTTTCGAGATATGGATAGTCCGAAAACTAGTAAAACGGTAACAAACATCATAAGACGCATGATTAAGTATACTTTCTTTCTGTACTTGAATGAATACCTACGTGAAATCAATACCGTATTAACTAGAATAGCTCTATAGTACTATAGTAACTCTTCCAAATTTGGCTTGGCATCGACTTCAAACATCAGTTTGTAGCGCATATAAATAATATAATGATTTATTGTATCCTTTAGTCGGTGGTGTACACTTATTTATACGGAAAATGATGATGATGGAATGTCCATTTGCAGAGCTAATCCTTTACTCTCTAGACTCTAAGATTAATTTAAGAAGGGGAGCCAATCAAATTTTTGATGCAAATTTTTGACAAAGTGAGGGGTGCCCCCCATAATTAATTAAAAATATAATTTTAAACAAAAAAGAACCGACTTCACTAAGCATCCACCTTTCCAACACCAAATGCTCGATCTGCTGTAAAAAATACTCAAATCACCATTATAATAGTTGAAGAGTTCCCTCGATTTCTCCAGGATCCCATCATCAGGTCCTGACATGGTTACAATGGGACCAACTGTGAAGTATACGCTTTCAAACAAAAAAAGAATTTTCCAAATCGGTCCAGTCGTCTTCGAATAATCGATGAACATACATAAAAAAAAAAAATAGCAAAAACAAAGATCCCGACGAATTGATAACCTCCTCCTTCGAAATCTTGAAGTCGGTTGAAAATAGAGCTATATAGTCAAGTTTGATATCATTTTCGTGTAAAGCAAGGATGCCGAATTCATTTTTGGTATTTTATTTATACCTTTCCATATAAGAAAACTGAGAAAACATAAAAAATATGAAATCAACGTTTGATATTTTTTTGAATAAATGCCTATATTTTTTAACCGACTTCAATTTCATAGAAGGAGGAGGTTCTGTATTCGGTTTGGGTTTTTTTTTATGTATGTTCACCGATTACTCCGAGACGCGTGGTCCGATTTGAATGGTTCTTTTTTTGTTTGATAGGGTCTACTTTCAAGGTGGTCCCATATTAATCTGGTGCTGTTTTGATGATAGGATCTATGAGGAATTGAGGGAACTCCTCAATTTTTAAATGCATACGTATGGTGATTTGGGTGTTTTCTTAAGCAACTCGAGGATTTTCTGTCGAAAACCACCAATTTGATGAAGTGGACCTCTTGATGATGGTTGTTTTGATGATAATGATGATGTTTTGATGATAATGATTGTAGGATGTTGAGCGATTACTCCGAGACCCGTGATCCAATTTGAGGAATTCTTCTTTTGTTCGAAAGTAACTACCTTTAAGATGCTTCCACATTAATCTGGTGCTGTTCTGATGATGGGATCCATGAGGAATTGAGGGAACTCCTCAATTTTTAAAAGCACATGTATGGTGATTTAGGTGTTTTCTTAAGCAACGCGAGGATTTTCTCTCGAAATCCACCAATTTGATGAAGTGAACCTCATGATGATGGTTGTTTTGATGATAATGATCATGATTTTTTTAAATGTAGGATGTTCAGACTCTGAGACCCATATGGTCCGATTTCAGGAGAATTCCGGAAATCGGAAAAAAAAAGATATTTTTTTTTTGTTTATTATAGCAAGAGATGCTGCAAATTTTAGAGTTTTTCGGCACTTGCAAAACCTACGGGGTACTTCCCGTGAACTTAGAAACTTGAAATTTGGCACGAAGCAACGTCATATAGCATAGACAATGGAAAAATTACAAAAAGTAGATATTTTTAGTAAAATCATACAAAAAAATATTTTTGTAATTTTAAACTTACTACCTTTTTCCTCGTAAACGCATGGAGGTATTAAATTGAAATTCATGTCAAATACTCAGCGCTATAAGACCTTTCAAATGTAGCAAAACCAAACTTTTATGTCAACGCAATCAAAAGAAATTGCAATTTAAGTCGCTTACTTTGAAACTGAGTACTCGCAAGAAACTCAAAACCTAAAGGGTACTTCTCGTAAACTCAAAAACTTGAAACTTGGCACGAAAAAACTTCATATATCACAGACAAAGGAAAAATTACGAAAAGTAGACATTTTTAGTAAAATCATACAAAAAATATTTTTTGAAATTTTAAACTTACTACCTTTTTCCTCGTAAACGCGTGGAGGTATTAAATTGAAATTCATGTTAAATACTCAGGGCTATAGGACCTTTCCGATGTAGCAAAACGAAACTTTTATGTGAAAGCAATCTAAAGAAATAGCAATTTAAGTCGCATTTTTTGAAACTGAGTACTCGCAAGAAACTCAAAACCTAAAGGGTATTTCCCGTAAACTCAGAAACTTGAAACTTGGCACGAAGAAACTTCATATAGCACAGACAAAGGAAAAATTACGAAAAGTAGATATTTTTAGTAAAATAATACAAAAAATATTTTTTGAAATTTTAAACTTACTACCTTTTTCCTCGTAAACGCGTATAGGTATTAAATTGAAATAAGTAATAAACATACTACAACTTTTGCTTGTTATAGGTTTGTACGGAACCCTCGGTGCGCGAGTCCGACTCGCACTTGGCCGGTTTTTTTGAAGTCGGTTTATCTTTTTTTTGTAAAAAGTTTTTATTTTATGTATGGTCGTAACATGAAAAATATGTTTTCTTGATAAAGCCCGGTTATCCCCCTTTATAAAAAGCATATAAATCCTACATTGGTTATAATATCTTTAACGAAAAAAAATAATAATAGGCCTGTTATCAACCACAATCTAATTATGTAGGAGAAACGATGTGGTTTGAGCTCTAATGCTTGCCTTATTATATCTTTCACAACTAAATTGATGTCAACCATTTCAAATGTTATAATTTACCTTGCCTTTGTATGCCTGTTATAATGCGTAAGTGAAATAAAGAGTTCGTTAAGAAGATACCGGAACCGGTTACCAATAAAGGGGTATTAGATCGGGTAAGTATTTAGTAGGGTAGTTTTTAAAAACTATCAATATAGTAAGCACATCATTGAGTTACCCAAAGGTAATTAATAAGGTAAGGTAAGGTAGGTAAGGTAGTTTATTAATGTTTGGTTTATTTACTTTGCAACACCTACTTTTCTGTTAATTTACAAAGGTTTCCGCTTCCCAAAGGTTGTCTGGAAGAGATCGCTTTTTAGCGATAAGACCGCCAATTGTTTTGGCTCTGCTTTTTTGTTTGTGTCTTGTGTATACTTTGTGTCTATTGTTTGAGGTGTGCAATAAAGAGTATTTATGTTATGTTATGTTTATGTAAGCGCTTGGTGGGTACGGATTGGAGGAGGAGAGCAGAAAATCGAGCACAGTGGCGTGCCATGGGAGAGGCCTATGTCCAGCAGTGGACTGATACTGGCTGCTGATAATGATAATGTAGCGCTTACCGAAATGAAAATCCAAAATGACGTTTACCTATCAAGCTAATTTCATCTCTATTGCTAAGACATTATATATATAGACAGGGACATAACATTGAATATAGGGTAACCATATAATTGTGTAACCAAATAATAGCGTTATCAAATAGAGGGGTTCTCCAGTCCCTGTTATCTAGTGACGTTTTCGAGTGAAAGGTACATCATTGCGGGTTATAAATAAGGGCCCGTTCATTTTTTAGAGACAAAACTTAAGCGGTAGGTATACATCTTCAACTGAGGACAGTCTGTTGGCGAATAGTGCGCTCTAAAATAAAATTAACAATTCTGTGTTATACCTAGTTAGACATTACACAAACTTATTTGAAAATTTGTTAATTTATTATAACTAATATTTACATAACTAAATGCAAGTCTGTATATCTACAGCTACATGCTTCATCCCACATCTCCATAATTTTGTAGTATAAATTATACCCTCGTTCTGTTGACACGGTGCACGGTGTACTGCTGTACCGGTTGATCCGATATCTGGTGCACACCTTAAGTTCTGATGACAATTACAATTTAATAGACTCAGTATCATTGTAAATCCAAGATAGCTGCCGCTACAGAATGCCGCGTATTACACATTTCTTAACAAACCTCTCAATCAAGTATAAAATGAAAGGGATTTATTAGTAGAACACAGTGCATTGCGGATCATAAAGTAAGCGTAGTTTAGACAGTTTTAGTAACATAACAACTTGAAAAGAAAATAAGTATTGTTTAGGTAAATTCAAAAGCTTTTATTGAAAATAATAAATGATAAATAATGTACAAAAAGCTATAAAAATAATTCGGTAGGTTTTAGGTACTAGTCATCACACCACTCTTCTCATCAATGTAGCTAGAGCATTGAAAAGACAAAAAAACTAAAATCGTGGGGCGCTTGAATCTTTTATCAACGGACAACGCCTAATATCATTATAATATATATGAACTTAGGTTAGGTACTCTACGCTTGTGGTGTGATGAGTGGTACCTATGATATGACCTATCGATTATTTTAGCCTTAAGTATCATTATTTTCAATTAAACCGTTTCATATACGATTTTTAATATACTAATTTAACTACTATCAGAGACGGGGTGTTTACCTAGCTCAAATATACATGGTAAATACCATAACAATAATAATATTTTAATAGTATCTAGTCAAAACAGAAAATAATTATTTTACTTATTTTATTTATGGCCTGGATACGAGACTTTCAAGCCAAATCATTATTGGATAACTCTACACTATAATGTGTTACAAATATAACAATTGTTTTCCCCACTTCCCACAAAAGTAGGAACATTCATATATTTTTTGCAAAAACGGTTGAAGTTACCACAAAACTTTCAATAAAGGAAATATTCTTCATAAAATTATCTACAATTCTTGCCTTTGAAGTATGTTGCTAAGACTTATAGTTATCAATCTATGTGTCGCGAAAATTTTAACCCCCCCTTTTTACCCCCACCGCACCATAAATTTAGGTGGCTCTGCTTCCTAAAATGGCCTATGGGTCCTAAAGTCTCACTATGCAAAAGGTGATCCCATCATCACTAAAATCCGTATAATGCCCTTTGTTGTCGTGTGCGCCACCGACTACTTATTGAAGTCGGTTTTTTTTAAATAGGTTTTGTTTTTTTCATTTTAAGTAGTTATATAACTATCGGACAACAGGTCTCGGAAGAATCGGTAAGATATGTAAAAAAACCGGCCAAGAGCGTGTCGGGCCACGCTCAGTGTAGGGTTCCGTAGTTTTTCGTCCGTCACAGTAAGTGTCCCCACTTAAGAGTTAAAATAACACCGCCATGTAGGATATGATATGAGCGTTCTACGTACAGCGACATGTATCGGCAAATTAAGTAAACTATTGCGCGCGAGCTTAAAGTATGGAAGATGATTTTTATGGGATAATTCTTTATTGCGTGAACCGATTTTCACCGTTTTTACTTTATTTGAAAGCAAGTCTTTTCATTGTAATTTTGTAGAAATTACAGGTACAATACACACCTGCTTCTACGGTTAAATTACAAACTTAGTTCAGAAATAATTTTGTATTTTTTTTTCAAAAACTATTCAACCTATCAAGTTCAAAATGATTTTCCTAGAAAGTTTTTATAAAGGTTTACTTTTCAGATTTTTTTCATATTTTTAAAACTTATGGTTCAAAAGTTAGAGGGGGGGACACATTTTTTTTACTTCTGGAGCGATTATTTCCGAAAATATTTACATTATCAAAAAATGATTTTAGTAAACCCCTATTCATTTTTAAATACCTATCCAACAATATATCACACGTTGGGGTTGAAATGAAAAAAAAAATCACTGCCCACTTCACGTATAGGGGAGGTACCCTAATAAAACAATTTTCCACTTTTTATTTTACCACTTTGTCGGCGTGATTGATATACATATTAGTACAAAATTTCAGCTTTCTAGTGCTAATGGTCACTGAGATTATCCGCGGACGGACGGACGGGCAGACATGGCGAAACTATAAGGGTTCCTAGTTGACTAAGGGACCCTAAAAAAGTTCATAATACGTACTCAATGTAAGGAAAGTTCCACATATCGAGGTCTTCATCATTAGGTCCACCCCATCAAATTGGTGGTTTTCGAGAGGAAATGCTTGAGTTGCTTAAGAAAACAACTAAATCTATTATTTTCTATTCTATTTATTTATTCTTCATTTAGGCATGTAAGTTGTAACTGTATCGCGTTGACGGAACGCGCGACTATATCGCTACAATAAAAACTTTTTACAAAAAAATAAATAAACCGACTTCAAAAAGGATAAAATAAATTATTATATTATTTATATGCGTTACAAACTGATATGTTTGAAGTCGGGGCCAAGCCAAAAAGTTACAATACCGGTCAAATCAGCTTCAAGTCTGAAAATCACAAAACAGTTAATACGAACGAGGCGTATGTGTTCAGTGAATTGTTCTTCATACTATAGAACTAATTCTGTATTGACTGCACGTAGGTTTTCATTCAAGTACAGAAAGAAAGTATAATCAAATCATGCGTCTTATGATCTTTGTTAATAAACTTTTTTACTAGTTTTCGGACTAACCATATCTTGAACGGAGCCCGTGCTTCGGTTTGAATTATTTATTCTACTTCATCTAAGGTGTTTTATCGAAGTGTAAAGGAATTCAATGGCTAGATTGATTTTTCTATAGTCAGGCACACTGGGTGTGTGGGACACACCTTTTCAGTAGAAAAAGGCACGATATTTAAATTTTCTATGGTTGACCATACGTGTTTTTTATTTTTATTTGCCGCCTTTTTCTGATAATTGTCAAAGTAGACGTGTATCAGAGAATATATACATGGGTACCACATTTCATCAAAATCGGATTAGTAGTTTAGACGTGACAATGTAACAGATAGATTCACATTCACCTTTGCAATATAAGTAGGTATCGATATGTTTTGTGATTTTCAGACTTTTAGCTGATTTGACCGGTATTGTAACTTTTTGGCTTGGCACCGACTTCAAACATATCAGTTTGTAACGCATATAAATAATATAATAATTTATTTTATCCTTTTTGAAGTCGGTTTTTTTTTGTAAAAAGTTTTTATTTTTCCATTTTTAGTGGTTATATATTTATCATAATCGGACAACGGATCTCGCAATAATCGGTGAAGATATATAAGAAAAAACGTGTCGGGCCACGCTCAGTGTAGGGTTCCGTAGTTTTCCGTCCGTCGCAGTAAGTGAATCCACTTAAGAGTTTTTGAAAGCACGTCATTTGATTGTGATTTCGTACAAATTACAGTTAAAAAGTACAAACTTAGTTCAGAAATTATTTTGTATTTTTTTTTCAAAAACTATTCAACCTATCAAGTTCAAAATAATTTTCCTAGAAAGTTTTTATAAAGTTCTACTTTTGAGATTTTTTCATATTTTTAAAACTTATGGTTCAAAAGTTAGAGGGGGGGACACATTTTTTTAACTTCTGGAGCGATTATTTCCGAAAATATTTACATTATCAAAAAATTATTTTAATAAACCCCTATTCATTTTTAAATACCTGTCCAACAATATATCACACGTTAGGGTTGAAATGAAAAAAAAAATCACTCCCCACTTTACGTATAGGGGAGGTACCCTAATAAAACATTTTTTTTTTTCACTTTTTATTTTACCACTTTGTCGGCGTGATTGATATACATATTAGTACCAAATTTCAGCTTTCTAGTGCTAACGGTCACTGATATTATCCGCGGACGGACGGACGGACAGACATGGCGAAACTATAAGGGTTCCTAGTTGACTACGGAACCCTAAAAAGTTCATAATACGTACTCACTGTAGGGAAAGTTCCACTTATCATATGTGGTCTTCATCATTAGGTCCACTCCATCAAATTAGTGGTTTTCGAGAGGAAATGCTTGATTTGCTTAAAAAACAACCAAATCACCATACATGTGCCTTTAAAAATTGAGGAGTTCCCTTAATTCGTCATGGATCCCATCATCAGAACAGCACCAAATTAATGTGGAACTATCTCAGTGGTAGTTACTTTCAGACAAAAAAAGAATTCCTGAAATCGGATCACGGGTCTCGGAGTAATCGCTGAACATCCCACATTTAAAAAAATCCTCATCATTATCATCAAAACAACCATCATCATGAGGTTCACATCATCAAATTGGAGAGAAAACCCTCGAGTTGCTTAAGAAAACACCCAAATCACCATACATATGCCTTTAAAAATTGAGGAGTTCTCTCAATTCCTCATAGATTCCATCATCAGACCAGCACCAGATTAATATGGGACCACCTTGGAAGTAGACCCTTTCAAACATAAAAAGAACTATTCACAGCCGGTCCACGCGTCTCGGAGTAATCGGTGAACATACATAAAAAAAAGTCCAAACCGAATACAGAACCTCCTCCTTCTATGAAATTGAAGTCGGTTAAAAAGTAGCAATGCGGTCTCCCTAGCCGGAATAATATTATTCAGTAAGGAATGTATCGATTAGTTACTATACTTGGTACGTTATTGATTTTATTGTTGTTTCAAATAATTCAAATCCATTCCAGCACCAAAAGCCTGACCAACATTTCATTCGGTAACGATAACGACAGTAGGTAACTATTAGTCTAGCTACTCTGGCTGACCAAAAACCGCAGTAACAGAAGTAAGTAATAAGCTATATTTACTTATCCCTTTTCAGTAATAATATTGTATTTTGGCTAGGTAATGAATGTGATTTTGTATACCTAACCTTTCTTTACAAGTGTTATTCCTAACTGTGGCTTGTGTATAACACCAGTGCAAAGTGGAAGAGAGGTCGACAGAAACTATAATAATGCATATTTAAAAGGTAACTAAAGTCGATCACGTTTTGCTTTTTACCTCGGACTTTTTCTTATCAATTTTATTTGCTAACCATTTCCGTTATTTATATTACAGATTTGGAGCATGGCTGCACATAAAATTCCTGCAGCCAATGGCAGTTTTAGTATTATTTCTCTCATGTTAGTGTTATGCATACAGTATGAGCAGAAAAATGCTGTAGCTATGATGAACATATTTTTTATTGGGCTTATGCTGTGTTTAGTAGCGGCTCCTGAACCGGGGTTACTCGAGGTTGCACTCAATGTAGTTCCCGAGACAGACGACGACAGACTGAACCAGGCTTTACTTTTAGTAGATATCCTGAAGTCAGGTATGCGGTTGATCTCAAGTTATTATTTCATCCATATGATAGTTATCCGATGATTACCATTACAGAGTATCTGAAACTGCTGCGAGAACGGTCTGGAGCGGCAACGAACACCGGCGTGGTGGAACAATCGACGTGCGCGGCGACAGGCAGCCCCGCCGGGGAGTCTATCTTGACAGAGAAACAGAACAACGAAGTGCCGGTGTTAGGTGAGTAGTTGCGCCTTTTCTACATCACGTCGTCGGGTTTTTTTTTACGTCGGTGACAAACAAGCATATAGACCGCCAGATGGAAACGTGTCTACACAATATATATGGATGCCAGCACTTCCATGGATGTAACATGCGCATTGTCGACCCTTTAACGACCTGTAGCCCCCTGGCTACCGTACTGTCCCTTAAGAAAACCTCATTTAAATCATACACGTACTATATTATGTATTTAGTGGAACTAATGTAAGGTACTTAAATTATTACATATTTTATTGGTACCAATACGAAACGCAAATCATTTTCACAGGCCCTAACACTTTGCCGGATACACCAAGGGTACAACCGCA
Organism: Pammene aurita; assembly: GCA_947086415.1. Taxonomy (NCBI): domain Eukaryota; kingdom Metazoa; phylum Arthropoda; class Insecta; order Lepidoptera; family Tortricidae; genus Pammene; species Pammene aurita. Next base: position 52,778,732 of record OX352289.1, read on the forward strand.
CTATCCTGTACTGGCGTACACCACTGGGCCCCCATACCAATGGGGCTGGCCGGCACCAGGGACTTCAATTCCTTCCAGGCGGTTCTTCGACGCAATGCCTCAGCCAGCACCACCTCTATTTCCAAATCCGTTTTCATATCGACGCCGTTAGTAAGACGACCATGAATTATACGTTCGTAATTTTGTGTACTTATTCGTTTAGAATTGGATGGACATGGGTAATATCAATCTAATTATATGACTGCGCTCTTGTAACTTACTTCCTGTTGAGAGTTTTGCTTATTGGATCTTACACTATACTAAATGAACCAAGAGTGTATTTTAAACTATTACTTTCTTTGGCCTGTTAATTTTTCGGGTAAGTATTTTTACGGAGGTAATCAACTAATCAGTGATTACTAATCACCATTTGTTTACCACTTTACAGGAATGATGCGACGTAACTTTCCGGAATACTCATACTACTATGGTTAGTTCGTGATTCTATTTGTAGTAAAGCCTGTACCTAAAAGTTTTTTTACAAGAACACATTAAGATAAAACTCTTAAAAGGACGAAATTGTTTCATCTATACGATCTATAACTATGTTATTTATACAACCATTGCCTAAAGATTAATATCAAAATAATAAATTTTTATATGTACATATTACACATAGGTACCCACCCTAATGCAAAAATGAAGAAAATATTTTTTACCCAACTCGCAGTCAAAATTAGTGAAAACACAAAGCAATAACAAGGTTCGAGGGTCCAAAGAAGAGGACAAAATCATTGCCAAGATCTAAAATTGTTGACAGAATAAGGACTAAGGACAGAATATTATTTTAGTATGAACATAGTACATCAAAATAGAGATAAATAGGCCACTGTTTTCATACAAAACGACGCCGCATGATTGGAATATATTCAAACCCTTATAATTATGTTAAACTTTCACAAAGCGTTTTATATTTATCATCATTATAAGCGGAATTGAGTGTATTTTTTTTTAATTTATGGCACAAATAACCGGTAAAATAAAAACATTGGCGAGATGTGCAAATACATATATGTATCTCAAAATACGTCGGGTTTCCAAATTTTGCTTAGGATTTGAAAAAAAAATGTCGCTCTTGCTTAGATACCAAAATGAAGAAAATTTTAAAATGTTGTTAAGAGTAAAAATACTTGGGCTGCTTTTATAAAGTTGGAATGTTTCAATAAGGCACTGGTCCCACCGCGAGCGAGTAAACTATGAGCTATCGGCTATTTCAAGGGACAAAAGATAATCGCTCCCGTGTAAATAAAAGAGAGAGATGTATATTGATAGTTCATAGCTGGGCTATGAACTATAATCGCCCGGCGATGATATATCTCTCTCTTTTATTTACACGGGAGCGATTATCTTTTGTCCCTTGAAATAGCCGATAGCTCATAGCTTACTATCTCGCGGTGGGACCAGTGCCTTAACCTTACCGTCAACTCTACCGGTAATTCCTACTAATGGCCGCCTTTATGCCTCTCCTGAGTTATAAACAGCTGTTTAGTGAAGAACACCACGTTTTCTGCTACAACATTGTTTAAATATTGTAGCTGTAGGTGTAGACAGTACTATTATCGTAAGTAATTAATTAGATGTTATGTGGGAAAATATAGATTTATGTTAATATTTTCAGCTGTAAAAAGAAGTTGTAAGTAAGTTCATTCCGAACGTGACTATTAAAGTTGTTCTTTTTATTATCCCGTTACATAGTCCCCGTTCTGTCTCCAAAAAAAAATTCAAAACATTAAACAAAAAAACAACGCAACTTGACAACAAGGTTACAGAAATGAATTTTCCCAAGCCTGAACAGTCGTGATTAGATATATCGGAGCGGCCAAGGTAGTCACAAATATCTGAACAACGCCTCTATTGAAAATAGATGTCATATACTTCAGAAAAAGTGACCAAACCCTCCGGTGTCCGAGGCCAGATTTGAACTGGCGTCTTCAGCTTTCGCGGCTGACGTCCTGACCACCCGGTCACGGCGCTATACCAGAATCACGTAAGCACAGAATAACTAATAGTACTACCGTACAGAAAATTCACTCCTTAACAAAAGACAGATTTAGGTATAAAATTATACCTATACTCGCCGCCTGCAAGCAAAATTGAAACTTATAACCGCGTACGAACCGTGAATCTTCTTTGCGCGCCGCAGTTTTATGACCGAGCTGTGAGCGTCGGCACGGGGTTGGCACTTGACAAGTTTTTGTACCTATACCTACTGATTTATTATTGTTAGATAAATATGTAGGAATTACAAACGTTGATTATGTAAACACGAAATTTTTATCCGGAGATAGATTTTTTAATAGAGATTATGTCTGATTCTCACGGAAGTAGATATGCCACAGCCGTATTCCTTTGAAAATATGTCGGTCAGTTCCTAATATTATTTCTGGACAACCGATATTCAATAAATTAAGGATGTTTATTTTAACTATTACTTTGGGACCTTTCAATATCGTCCGGAGTTTAAAAATGTTATTTCTGCTTCCTTGTTCTTCCGTTTATTCAGACATCCGTAAATACATATTTTATACGGATTAGATCGAAATAGGTTTCGAAGCCATTGTGTATTTTAAAATTTGCGCGAGCGCCACTAACACGACTATCGTGCGAGCCGAGCGGCAGCCCACTGCTATACGACTCCCCGGGAGGTGCGCCGGCCAAATGTACCTAAACTGCGTAGTGAAACCCCCCTGACGTAAGTGATTCGGATAGGAGGTGCAAGCACGTACTGCGCATGCCCTTAGAGTATAGTCAACGGCGCCTAGCCGTTTCAAATTCAGAGATTGCATATACATGAGAAAATTTGTTAAGTTCCGCCGTGACCGGGTGGTCTAGTGGGCATGACATCTATTTTCAGTTTATATATACATAGTAGTGTAACTACTTAAAATTGCAAATCAAAAAACATTGAACAAAATAATTTGATTTGCTTCAAGATTCAACGCCTCTATTCTCAAGATGATAAAGTACATGTTCAGATATTATATTTTTGAGTAGGTATCTTGGCCGCTCCTAGTTATTTGTTGGCGATGGCGACTGTACATAGTTTTCGGACGACGTTACTCAGATGCCGAAGAACTTTAATATACCTCATTTTTTTTGTGAATAAAAAAAACCGGACAAGTGCGTGTCGGACCACGCATAGGAGGATTCCGTACCTTCAATGGAATAAGAACCAAATGAATACTAAAAGGTCGTATCTGATGCCTACGCAAGAAGTTTTTTGGAAATAACTCAAAAATGTCTGAACCGATAATGTTCAATACAATTTTCGTAGAAAGTATATGATAGGCGCATCTCCTCAAATTTTTTCATATTTTTTGGATTTACGGTTCAAAAGTTACAGTGGGGGGACACAATTTTTCTGAATTTCGAAGCGATTATTTCAGAAAATATTTATTGAAAGTGAGATTAGATATTTTGACAGTGTCAAATCGCCGAAAAATGCAAGGAAATTTAAAAATCATATCCACCTAAATGTTAAATAATATTAACCAATGTAAAATATACCAATAGCTCTGTATATCAAAAGTTACACTATATCCACCAGTTGCCATTTGATTTTATATCAAGTGCCGTTAGATATGTCAAATATATGTTCGTTTTTTCGGTAACATCTTAAAATATTAATTAAATTATGGGTACTAACACTAGATTAGATTAAGATGTTTGTTTGTTTTGTTGGTTTGTCTTAAGAGTATACCTTATGATGTATTATAACATGAAAGTAAATAAACCAGAAATACCTAATAAAAACAGCATTAACTTTTGTAAAAAGATTTTTCGGTACAGGCTTTACCTATGCATTTTTCAGTAATACAATAGGGGTTAGTATGTTTGTACTTATAAATTACTAGCTTTTTCCCGCGGCTTCGCCCGCGTATTATAAGTACTCAAAAAGGAGGTTCTCAGTTAGACTGGTATGTTTGTAGTCACGTCTGAAAATATGGATACATTGAATATGACAAAAATATGTAACCACGACTCTATTACCAAGGCGTAAAGTTATGGATACATGTTTATGTCACATTAAATGTATCCATATTTTCAGACGTGACCGTACCACATTTTCCCCTTTTAGGGGTTGAATCTATTGTTGTGTGGTTGAATCAAAAAACCGAAAACGAAACACGTGTTTACTCATTTATCGTTAGGAATACTCCTGTGAAGTTTCGAATAAAATAGTCTAACAAATCTTGTTCCGCCATACAAATTTTGGACCCCCATTTTACCCCCTTAGGGGGTGAATTTTAAAAAATTCTTTCTTAGTGCGCCCCTAGACCTTATAAGGAACCTACGTGCCAAATTTGGAATCTCTAGAACCAGCGGTTTGGGCTGTGCGTTGATATGTCAGTCAGTCAGTCAGTCAGTCAATCAGTCAGTCAGTCAGTCAGTTTCTTCTTTTATATATTTAGATTAATACTTTTCAAACAGGTGTGGAAATACGAGCTCTAAGTACTAAAAGTTACTAGCCGCTATGTATGTACAGCCACCGGCAATAGTATCTTCCTACACGAAGGCCGCAAAAAAATGAGACACGCTCTTATTTATAGGGCCACATATTTTATGGCCTTCGTGTAGGAAGGTACTTTATTATTTTATAACTAATTATGATCTACTTTCTTAAAATTTAACCTATATAAAAGCAAGTAATAAAAATGGATGCTAATAAATGCATCAATTAATAGTATGTAATACCTAAACTTTAGCTTAAATAAAGTTCCTACTATATTATATACCTACCTCTAATTTAATTTAGATTAATGTAGTACAACAGTCTGATGTGTGACAACCTTTAACAGTTTAATTGTAGCTCGTGGATAATGTCGTTGATTGTGCATATAGTAACACTTATTGTAATATTTTCTGTACAGTTGTTTGTTATCCAAAAAAACCGGCCAAGAGCGTGTCGGACCACGCTCAGTGTAGGGTTCCGTAGTTTTCCGTCCGTCACAGTAAGTGTCCCCACTTAAGAGTTAAAATAACACCGCCATGTAGGATATGATATGAGCGTTCCACGTACAGCGACATCTATCGGCAAATTAAGTAAACTATTGCGCGCGAGTTTAAAGTATGGAAGATGATTTTTATGGGATAATTCTTTATTGCGTGGACCGATTTTCACCGTTTTTACTTTACTTGAAAGCACGTCATTTCATTGTGAGTTTGTAGAAATTACAGGTACAATAAACACCTGCTTATACGGTTAAATTACAAACTTAGTTCAGAAATTATTTTGTAAATTTTTTTCAAAAACTATTCAACCTATCAAGTTCAAAATAATTTTCCTAGAAAGTTTTTATAAAGTTCTACTTTTGAGATTTTTTTTCATATTTTTAAAACTTATGTTCAAAAGTTAGAGGGGGGGGACACATTTTTTTTACTTCTGGAGCGATTATTTCCGAAAATATTTACATTATCAAAAAATGATTATAGTAAACCCCTATTCATTTATAAATACCTATCCAACAATATATCACACGTTAGGGTTGAAATGAAAAAAAAATCACTCCCCACTTTACGTATAGGGGAGGTACCCTAATAAATTATTTTTTTCCACTTTTTATTTTACCACTTTGTCGGCGTGATTGATATACATATTAGTACCAAATTTCAGCTTTCTAGTGCTAACGGTCACTGAGATTATCCGCGGACGGACGGACGGACGGACGGGCAGACATGGCGAAACTATAAGGGTTCCTAGTTGACTACGGAACCCTAAAAAAAGATACTATTGCTGGTGACTGTACTTAGAAAAAAAACAGTAATAAACAAAACTTCAAAGCTACTTAGTACTTAAAGGTTTATTATATATAACTAGTATTATTATTACACCTGTGGCCCCTGTGGTCAGTTCGTCTTTCACGAAAATAGCAATATGAAAGCCAGAAGAAAAGTTAAATTTGAATTAAGGTGCGTTGTTTTTTAAGGTTTAACGGGATTTTGGCGAGATAAGCAGTGTTTTCTTGAAAGCTTCATTGTACAAACGACATAAGGCCCAGGTGCATGAAACGATGTTTTTAGTAAAGAGTACATTTATTTATCTTAATATTAAAATATTATATTAAAATAACAATAACGAGCAAACGTATCAATCCAGAATGTTTATAGCTGCACTGCAAATTAAGTTACAGAACATGGGATACGATTTAAAAAAAGGATTTGATGTCGAAAATTGCCAATAACATACCCACTCCACTCTCACTTTAATAGCGGACGGAACCGGCTGAGGGTGAGGGGCGGATTAACAACATAATGGCATTCCCAATAAAGTGACTAGGAACAAAATATGTGCTACAAGTAGGGAGTAACAAACGGTTTTTTATTTTTCCTCGGTTTCCAACTTATCCCAACGCGCCTTGTTTGCATCTTTTTCTATTTTTTACAAATGTTTATCCACTTTTTTATAGGACCCTACAGAAGAAATGACTATTATGATGAAAACCATGAAGAATCTGCTACAGGTAGGTATCTACGAGTATAAGTTAATATGGTAATATATTGTAACTACTAACTTAAATCTATATGCCCGGCTTAATCCCAGGCATAATTATTATATTATGAAATCGGTGACCCGATATTACAGGGTTCTATGTAAGTATGTTACATTTTCAGGGTAGTTAAATTTAGACAGTGTCTGTCATTATGACAATGTTTCAATTCGATAAAAGTAAAACATAGAACCCTGTAACATTGGGCCAGCGAAATGCCGCTTCATATTATTACATTACAAAAGTAATAGGTACCTAGTAGGTAGTCGTAGGTATAGATAGTAGGGTATGATAAATCTTAGGCATATCAGGAAATTCGGCCAACGATGTCATGGCATATTTGGCCGATATGCCTATACCGGGTACGGCCTGTAATAGGAGCAAAAAATTAAAACGTAGATTATACTTCTCAAACTAGACAATGTTTGTTCAACGACTTTTGAAAGTTGTGCAGATTTTAGATTGTCTCTTTTTCAAACAAACTAAATAGTATTTTCAATGTACATCAAGTTCCGCCTAAATGACATCGCGTGTCAGTCTTGTCACCCTACAGATATTAATCAATGTCGTAGTACATTGCGTGTTCGAATAAACTTTAAAGTAATAAAATTCAAACTACAAGATATTTTTAAACAAAAGTTTTTGAACAAACGTTGTCTAGTTTGAGGAGTAGGATCTACCGTTTTAATTTTTTGCTCTTATTACAGGCCACACCCGGTATATCTAAGATTATCAACGAATACGGTTGCTCTCATCGATATGCCGTATTTTTAATTAGAAAAGTCAATATAGCTGGTGCAATCTTAGGCGTACCATGAAACGTCAGCGTTTTATTTAAGCTTTGGAATTTCATGATTTGGCGAGTTATACTATCGAATCGAATTAAGTTTGCAATCAGTTACAATTCTTATTTTTCAATAGGAACTCCAACAAGTACAGTTAGAGCGAAAACGGCAGCAGCGTCACCGCGGAAAACTGCAAGGAAAGCAAACCAGCTAGTCGCCGGTAGTAACAGACGTTTCAATACGCAGTTGCGAAGAGGTAATTACCGTGTCGACATACCATTCATATTTTTACAATATATTCCAATTATATTGATTACACGGATTATAAAAGCTTCGGTGGCCCAAAGAATTAATTAATTTAGTCACGTTTGCCACAATTCCAGGTCCTCCTAAAAAAATTGTAATCAGCAAATGCGATGTTTATAAAAAGTTAATGAAAGAGTACCTTTACTACCTATCAGTTAAATATAAACCTTTCCGACGCCAACGACTCATATCAGCACCGCAGGTTCAACGCCAACGACGTAGGTATATATAGGTCAGAACATAATATAACATACGTTTTACTCTTAAGTCATTATTGAGGGCTTAGCCATAGCCTAAATTAGGCTATGGGCTTAGCGATAGCTTAGCGTATGAATTAGTGCATTGACATATGTCATGGCGTCGGAAAGGTTAATGTAGGTTAATGGCTAAATGGGATGGTTAGCTAGGGCCTAGTACAGTCAGCATCAAATAGATAGTGACAGGGAATACTTCCAAATTTACCGCAACATCTACAATAACCATTAATACCGGTTCGTCCAGAGTGATCAAATTCTTCGGGCCATCCGACGAGTACAAATATACCGGAGCACGCACAACGCCTAATACTTGGTTACTTCCAATCCGCTGTTAGCACTGGAACTCCCACAACACCATCGGTATCGTAGCATTCAAAGTATCCAAAATTACGGGACACGCTAGAAAAATTAACTTTATTTTTAATGACATAGAGCTCAAAAACATATTGATGTCAGTACAACGTATCAAATGTAAGTGACAAAATGAACGATCAAAATTTAAAGTTCTAAGAAGTTTAGGCTACGTAACCGTTATAAGCCTTATTGCATCCGGAATAAAGTTTGATTTCATGTTGTATACATATTTATGAATACTTTGGCTGCTACGCAACCAGTGGCGGTGTGGTTGTACCGGTATTATTGCCGGCTTGACTGTTGTCAAGTATTAGGATTTGTGAATGCTCCTGTATATTTGTAAACGGTAAATGGCCTGAAGAATTAGATTACTTTGTTTGAGTTATTATTAATTACTACTCTGGATGTGTCAATATATTTGGGTATCTTAACAGCCACGGTATATATGATGCTGACTGTACCTTATTTGTACACATTGTACAGAAAATCCACCCAAATCAAGCGATACGGAATCTTCAAACATTGTTGCAGCTAACGAAAATAATAAGACTGCAACAGCATCAAAAGCATCTGCGACTGCGAAAAGTATAATCGAGAACACTACAAGTCCAACCCCGAGCGTCGCAAGTTTAATTACGACAACCCCAAGCAACACAGCAAGTGATATTACGACCGTTAGGAGTTCAGCTACACCTAGCAGCAAAAAGAAATTACATGGTGGAAAAACCAAAGTCCCATCAACTTCGACGCCTATAGGGAAATGGCCAGCGTTCTTATTCAAATCGACTATGAAGATATTTTTAGAAAGAAGCACACCATTGCCCATACCCCTTCCAGAAAATAATGCATTTTGCTTCACGAATCCCAGAAATGCCATGTGTCGATCTCCCTAAAATATCGAAAAATCCGTCAAGATTTGCTAGACCATTCTTGATTGGCCTGAATTGAATGGTAGATTATTCATCCAATTAGTAATTAAGAAGGTACCTATATTTTCAAGTGGTTTAAAATAACAAACCTATCTACTCGTCTCTTTTTGATATAAATTTATAAATAAATATATTTAATTTTGACTTACGTAACTCGTTATTTTACAATCGAAATAAGAAAAAACTTGAAATATCTTGGTTAGTCATGAAAGTATGTGGGTGCCCATGCACAAGATAAATTACATACATGTATAATTCCCGTCTTCATGCCCAGCTTTTAAGGATCCCACCTCACTAACTTGACATGTATTTCAGTCTGATAAATTAGTTATTCACCGCACGCGTTCGGATAATAATATTTTGTTTATCATAGTAGATTTGCTAGACCATTCTTGATTGGCCTGAATTGAGTGGTAGATTATTAATCCAATTAGTAATTAAGAAGGTACCTATATTTTCAAGTGGTTTAAAAATAACTCGTCTCTTTTTAATATGAATTTGGAGTTACTACTCCAAAGGATATATGTTGCCGATTTTTGGGCCAACTATAGTTTGGCCATTACTCCAAGCATAGACAGAGAGAATCATACTGTCTCTTTTTACGCTAAGTGCCCCTCGCTACTAAAAAAGGGGTGAGTATAGCTTATTACTTCCACTGTTACCGTAATTCGGGGTGAGTAGGTTTCGCGGGGGGAGTTGGCTTGCGAATCCAGAATTTCTTTTTTGAGTAGTTACTTTAATTTTTGGGCTTATGTTGCTCTCAAAGTAATTTGATTATATTTTTAGACATATTTTTTCTTCTTTTCGCAACACTAAGCTCCCAAATCATACAATTTTGAAACACAAATTCACTCTCAAAGTTGATGCTCGAAATCGGCGGATTTTTAGTTGATTTTAACTTTGATTTTAAGTGATGTTTACCAAAGTAAGTGTTCATATACTATTCGGATATCGTTTATATACTTACATGGCTTATTGGAAACAGAAAAACATATGTTATATTTTCTTTATTTATAATGGTTTTAACATAGAAAACAATCCAACCGCATTTGATGATTTTTATGGGGTGAGTAGGTTTGTACTGTGGGGTGAGTTGGCTCCACAACGGGGACAGTTGGCTCACGAATGGGGAGAGTTGGTGTTACGAACGGGGTGTACCGGCTTGGTAGAGGGGGGAGATGGCGTTCGTAGTTCAGGGTTGTCGATTTACATAAGTAGTCAAAAGTGTCTTACATTATAATGAAATGGTAAATATTATTTTAAAAATCATTGAAGTAACAAAGAAATTAAATAAATTACAAATTAAATCAATACGTTATATTAAAATTTGCAATTTATTTATTTCATACAGTAATACAGGCTATTACCTACTGAGTGGTTCATCATCATCATCATCATATCAGCCATAAGACGTCCACTGTTGAACATAGACCTTCCTTTTAGCTTTTTTCCATATATATCGGTTGGAAGCGACCTACATTAATCGACTTTAATTCAACTCGTGAGTTTATTTATTTTTATTTTATTATTAATATTTGATGTGTGATGAGTGTGTATTGTCAAACTACATACGTATGAGAATATGACTGTGTCCTATCTCATTGCTACCCTACGTCGACAGACGTGGAGTTTTATCAACGTATTTGAATATTCGATTACCGTAGGCTCAAAGAGGGCTAGGGCCTACGCTAAGTGACGCGGACGCCCGCCGCGTGCGTCCGCTCGCGGGTCCCCCTCCACACTCCCGCCATACTAAAATCATAGAATTTCTTATACTCGGGACCCGCGAGCGAGCGCACGCGGCGGGCGTCCGCGCGATGTAGCGTAGGCCCTTAGGGACAAAATCATAGACTAGTATAAGGACGGGCCCAACGGGCACTACCTACTAAGTGAGTCAGTTTGTTGGTGTCAAAATGCGATTGATCTAAAAAACTATTTATCCTTACTAATATTATAAATGCGAAAGTGTGTGTGTGTGTGTCTGTCTGTCTGTCTGTTTGTCCTTCTTTCACCGATCAACGGAGCGACAGATTGGCGTGATTTTTTAAGTGGAGATAGTTGAAGGGCTGGAGAGTGACATAGGCTACTTTTTGTCTCATTCTTACCCCCCACTTCCCTAAAAGGATGATGATGATTCCGCAATATCCAAGGTAGGAAGCTAAAAATTGGTATGCGGACTATTTGTGACTAACAAAAAAAATCAGTTGTGTTCGTTGGTTATTTTTTTGAAAACTGCCCCCAACCCTTAAAGGGGGGGTTAAATTATAACGCGAGCGAAGCCGCGGGCAAAACCTAGCACGTCATAAAAATAAGGGTCACTACTTATCGAAAACATTAAGCCGGTTCAAATAGGAGCATAAATAAAACATAAATTTGCTACATTAATAAAAAAAATCTCTTGACAAGTCGAGCTATTGTCTTAATCCAAAAGTGGCAACCCTAGCAATTTTTCCAACTCACCCCTTTGGTAAGCCATCTCACCCCAACTACGGGGTGAGCTGGTTTTGCCTACTATTATGCATTTTTCGTAGAAACTATGCAATGTAGCAACAAACTATCATTGACAAAATAAAATTCATACCTCCGGAACACTTTTTTTGTATATAAATCAATGTGCCACATATAAAAATAAACTTTTATCTAGGTTTGAACTTCGATTTCGCGCCAACTCACCCCGAATTACGGTACTGCAGTTTTTCGTCCAGGAACAGAAAGTTGAATTCCTAAAATGTTCAAATCCCGAAATGTTGATTTTCCCAGAATGTTGATTTTTTTTAGTTTCGCAAAATGTTGAATTCTTATAATGATGAAATATTAAAAAGGTGATTTCTCAAAATGTATAGGTACTTTCCCGCAAAGTTGATTTCTTTTAGTTTCGCAATATGTTGAATTCTTATATTGTTGAAATGGGCCATTTTTTTTACATGGGTATTTTTTATATGATTTCTACACAGAATCGCGAGCTCTTTCGATCCTAATAGGAGAAAAAAATTGTCTGAAGATTTCCATACATTTTTCGAACTTTACATCCCATAACCGCCATACAAACTCCATTAAAAAAAGGTAATGTAATTGAAACCTTGGGGCACTTTTTTCCCCTATCTGGATCGATAGAGCTCGCGATCCTGGGTAGAAATCACATTAAAATGTCCAAATAAAAAAATAAAAAAAGTGGGGGGACAACTTTGAAAAAAATTAAGAACATGCGATATCGTGCGAATTGTTAAAGTACCTTTGATGGTTATGAATTACAGTCTTCAGACCTTATTTAACCAAGTGCTATTACAAGGATCTAAATTAATTAAGTAGTAGATGTAGTACAGTACCTACTAAATAAAAGCCGCACAATGAAGGAAAAGTTAGAGGAAATAATTCGTGTATAGCCAAATTTTGGTGTACTTGTAGGCAAAGGTATCTTACACAACTTACTAAAAGTACCGGTGGATGGTGGCGCCGCTAGCGGAGAGGGGGGGGGTGTCAAGCTCCCTTATTTTGGGTTTTCGTAAATAACTCGGTAACGGTGGCTCATACACAGAACGCTAGTAATATGTGTGTACATATTTGTGGCGGTTAGCGAATAACGATATTTTGTATTTCATTGCGTAAATAATACTAGTATCATGATATTCATGATATATCCGTTACACTAAAAATATTAGCTATTATTAATTATTTCCAATTCCCCATACTAACTGCTCGTAAAATGACTGTAGTATAACTTAAAACTTAGATATTACAAGTAATAAACTTATACGCAAAAGGTATTTTACACATTTTATCATGCATTATGTATTTCTGTTGGCTGTGTAGTGTGCTGTTCAATTTCATATCTTTAGTTTGTGGAATAGGAATGTTAGCTTGCTTGAATATTTCACATCGCCCAGGTAACGTTTTTGTTTTCGTTCTGGGGACCGATTTTTGACAATCAAGCGCTCGAATTCAAAGAATTTAACCTCGAATATAATCGCGCACAAAACTTTGTCGCCATTAATGATAATGACATTAATAGTATAAGTAATCATGATTTTAAATTACTATCGCTGTTATTTTTAAAACATGTAGTTTTCGTTTTATTCAGAGTTTTAAATATCATATTCGAGCGCTCGAATCTCAAAAATCGTCCCCCTGGTCATAGGATGCCTGTCATTTAAAAGCCGAATTTCTGATGACTATTGTCTTTCCAGGCGGCTAGCAACCGCACGTGTTTGGAGATTTCGGATGCGCGTCCGTCGAACATGACAAAAAACGTTTTTTTTTTCCTGGAGAAAGTCTCGATGGTTGTGTTAATTGCACATTATACTTCTCTTTAGGTTTGCAGCTTTTGTCAGTATTTTTTTGTTTTGTTTGTCATTAATTCATTATATTGTAACTGTTCTGTATCCCTGCCTTCGGCGGCTCGTTTTAGAACTTGTGCATGTGGCGATTATGACTCCTCCGCATGTAACCCTTTGGACGGCAGCTTATTGTTTTCTGCGAACTGCGAAGGAGTTCACATAACAATGCTTGCATAGAAATGCTCTCATCTAATGTCTCCAGACCCTTCAACTATAATATACAGTTAGGTGCATAACTGAGTCAAAATTAGTACCTTAGTAAAATGTAAATAATTTGATAACAATCAAAGTTACATAAAAGTTCTAAACGTAAAATATTAATCCTTGGGTACCGCTACAAAACTGCTTCACAAATTATTTTCTTCCGACTTATACATTTTTCTCAATTTCATACCGAAAACTGTGAAATTTCACCTAATTTATTTTTCCCATTATTTCATTTTTTCTTAGGCATTCCCAATTCAGTAACTCATTTAAAGTAAGGAATTCCACGACCATTATTTTAGTTATCAAACATTTAAATCAGGCTTATTTTTGTAATTAGTTACTGGCAATGTATTGTCAGGTGCAAAACTGAGTCAAGGCAAATGGCCGAACAACTTTCTCGATAGTTAATTTTTGTAGCGGACTTCATTCTGAGATAACCATAAAAATACGTGAGTGATATAAAAGTCATACACCTCATTTTAAAGAGCATATAATGTACTATTTCAACTAATTGTCTTACCTGGTTGTGAAAAGAAAAATATCAATATCGGGTTGTAGTTTGTAAAAATGTAGTTTAACGGTTTTTGGTTCAAAATCATGGACGAATAAAAAAATCAAGATTGTGAATGCAATGAATCGAAATTGGCTTTCATATGGATACATAGCTGACACCGAGACGAACAAATATAACCTGAAAGTTTTTATTTTTTTCATAATTGATAAGACTTATCTTCATTTAACGATGTCGGTGCAAAACTGAGTCAGTACCAAATATTATCTAATAGAGAAAATGTTTATTTTTATCTACAATAACATAATAGGTCAGTAAGTTTATTAGCGTTGTTACCAATTAATAATAAAATAGTAACTTAATAACTAGCCTCTTCTGAAATAATGAAAGAAACATGTCAGTGATGCACATTGGTTCAGTTATGCACCTAACTGTATATATAGCTAATAGTTTATGTTTATTTTAGTTAGTTAGATAATGGGGTGGCTCCAGATATGATATTTGCACTTCAAACTTGCGCAACTTTATTTTTTGATAACAAAATTTCGTTGCTTTAAGATAAGTTTTGGGCGTTGGTATGACCGTGCGCGCGTGTATATATTATACACGTCCAGTCATCCACGGAGTTTCCCTTGTGGCCAAGCTAAATTCAGTTAACTAGAAATACCGATTAGGTATCGTGGAAAAAGTTAGAAGACTACTTAGTTGGATACCGAAGCTACTGGTTTTAGCCAAAGTCAGGCTCTGGCCCTTACAGGGCACTCTCTGGACCTTGCTTAATCCCTTCCCCTTTATTTGCTTAAAATAGTACCTAGACGGGTCTGGCCCCAATAGCAAAGGCTCAGTATAAGCAGTAAACTATGGAAAGATCTCACCCGCGTTGAGGTGCGGCAATGTATGACGTTATCCTTATCCTCTCAGGCCACTGCAGTCAAGCGTGAAAGAGGCGAGCAGAGCCTGTCGCACACTCACTTAAATTCACTCGCGGGTGCACGTATAATAATGTAAGGGCGCGTCACAGTGCACTGCTTAATGGATCTGGACTATATTATTTTTCCCGAAATTAGGAAAACGTTAACACATAGACTACGCATACTTAGAACAGGACTTTCTCTAAAACTGCCTCGGCGCGGGCGGGCAGTTGCGTTGCGCTAGCACGTGGTAAGAACCGTCTATAGTTCGCCTACACGCCAATATCTCGACTAGTGAATAACGAATATATCTGTCAACAGGACAATTGCTTTGACAGCGTCAGCCATAGCCACTTTAGTGGTCGTTGGCGTGGCAGGCACGACAGCACACGACCGATTTAGTGGCTCTTGGCGTTCAAAAGGTTAGACACCTTTAAACCAGAATATATATTTGAAAAGCTCACCTGGCTCTCAAACTTACGGTCATTGCTTACGGTCTTAGATCGATCAATAACAAATTAGTAACTCCATATTAAAGCACCGCCGCCTTTTGAGGAAGCTTCCCGTGCGCGTGATTTACGTCTTTGACGGTCAAAGGGTTAAATGTCTATGAAAGAGTAAGGCAAGACAATGAATAAAAACCGTACATAATTTTCATTATTTTTATTACGATAAGAAACCTAATTTTGACAATTTTCTGTTACTATGTTTAAAATAGCAATCTTATCTATATTGAATTTTCGTTTCCAAGTCAGTTCCCAAAAACATGCACAAAGATAATTATCATATTCATTTAGTAATATTGAGGTAGTTATTAGTTTCAGAACTTATACCAATTAAAATGGTTCTAAAAATAACAATAATCAAAGAAAATTTTGGTGAAATGTGTGTTCAAACAATGAAGTTTGAACATTTATATTATAACTGATAAAGTGTATGTATATTGGACCTTAATATGTTAATGTTAGAAGCAACAATAACAGCTCCTCTATCTAAACAGAACGCCGACTTAGCCCGAGGGGCTGTCGGCGCCCCTTCCAGCTATGTACGTACATTCACATACATACAAACACTATTAGCTATAGACTCGATGGAACATCAATATATAGTAAGACTGAAGGGAGTGTAACATGCGAACAATAGGTTGAGTGCTCCACATCCCCGCCAAGTTCAAGTTACAACAAGTACAGTAATAATACGTAAATTAAATTAGGTACCAAAAATGCAATATGTGCTCGACAATTCTCCTCTTAATAACGTTCATAATAAAATTGTATCATTCCATTCACAGACTTTATTCATAAAATACAATCATGCACATAAATGAAATTGGTAATTCTGTCGATCACACACCAAATGCACAAAACAGTGGTTACACACACATGACAAAGAAATATGTAAATAACAGTAGAACCATCAAACAAGTATGACGCAGCATATTAATAGCGAGAATGACATGTAAAGTAATGCATGCGCCGGCGCGTGCGGCAGGGGTGTAGTTCAGTCTCGAGGCCGCGCGCCGCGCGCCGCCCGCGTCACACTCAACTTAACACTACTTCACAACGATACAATTAATCAACTAAAACTATTTCTGCAGCCTAACACATTACAAATCATAATGTACCCTCTTTTTACATTTGGAAGGAATAAACAACATGCCTGCATATGTACACTTTTCCTGTCGTGAAAGTAACCATACATTTACTCCGATGGGTTGTGTTGTGGCCGCTCGACGCGTCCTGCGGCGCGCGGCTAGAGCCGCCTTTGCTACCCCCGCACAACGCTCGAGCGACTGATATCTTTTGTCCAGTATAATTATAATAATATGAACAATACTTGTGTATGTATTATTATGATGATGATGTGAAATGTTACACCAAGATGAACGTTTAATTGATTCAACACATTATTATTAACAGCAACATTGAGAATGCATACTATTTCCCTACAATGGGATGTGTTACATTGAAGTATACAATAAACTGCTAACACCATGACTAATAAATGTGCATTTTGAATTTTGTAGTCAATTACAAATCCTTATGAGGTGAATTTAGTCACCAATAAACATTTATTATTTTACATTTGGGCTAAATGAACGTATCAAAACTTTTGCCGAGCAGAAGTTTGCACGACATCACACAAAAACAGAACAGGACCAAACTTACTATGGATAAAGCAAAATAGTCAGTGATCTATCTTTGGCCCTATAATAGGTGCGGCATCCTCTCGACTCGTTTCAATAGCTTTTCCTCAAAAAATCGTTTGTTGAAAAATTAATGAGACTAGCAAAGATTACCTACACACCAAGATATTAATTCTAAAAAATGTGTCAGCACCGTTAACAACTCTGATGTCATGTATTGGAATGTATCATTAATGCTGTCATTTTCCTCAGAATAAATACCCAAAAAGGAACTTGGTGAACTTAATAGCGCGTGCCGTAATCCGAACACAGAAAATATGCAGTTAGTCGATGAGTTAGCACCATTCGGTTCTTGATAAGCTTAACCGACGAGCGGTCGAAGGTGTGTGGCACCGAATGACTCTCCCATCGACGTAACGCGTAGTCACTAGACGAAAACTCGTCAGATAGCATATTGATGATTATATTGTACAACAGCAAGAATCAGATTGTCCAATAAAACTACAAACCAAATACTTATTTTTTTTAACACAATCAACGTATTTACAGTGATTTGAAATTAATCGAACATCTCCAGATGCTCGCTACTGCACTGCCCTTCACGGAATCCATTTCTTACACGGCAAAAACTGCCACTTCGGTTAGTCAATTTCTTCCTATTGTCAATTGGGCTAAGTCCTGATGTTTCTGGCGTGCCAACAAGCACTCTTTTGTATTAATTTGTCAGTCTTTCATTATTTCCTAGACTGTAAAGTCTATATCAAATGAATTGATAACATTTAAGTAGCTATAGGTATTATATGCTATGTAGTCCAAGATTCACAAGTCAGTTGCGATTACTCTCCGGTTTGAACGCGGAGCTCGAGATATCTGTATAACTGGGAAAGTTACTCATCAGTAACTAAGTAAAGTTGACGACCGTACATATGTATTTCTAACGGAAGCGAATACATTACATACCAAGCACTCGGGGGAACCACACCCGCCTCAAGGCCCGCGCGCCGGCACGCGGGCGCGAGGCGGGCGTAACTCCCTGAAGACTATATTACTGGTACAAAAGTGTGTTTTATTATTACATGTCTGATGTGTAAGTCTAATGTTACGACCTTTTAACGTTTCAGCATAACTTTACATTAGGCCCGTCTATGTACTGGGACACCCCGACGGCCGCCTCGCCCTCTCGGTGTCCAGTGGACGCGAGCGCGAGTCAGCCGGCGGGAGGTACTATAACACTGTCCAACATTACTCGAACCGTATATAATATATAAAGGAGACGATAACAGTACCACACTCACGGATTACACCGCCAATCCTTAATAATACTGGAACGCTATAAGGACCCATGCCAAATGTGAGATTATTTTCAATAATATGTGGAAGCATTACAAATTATTTGTATCAAAATTAATTACATCCAATAGGAAGATACTAAATTTAATTCATTGCCGCCGAGGGCTTATATCTTTGTAGGAGGAACCTTTCAGCTATTGCCTTATAGTATGTATTATTTTAGGCGAAATGAATTGAAAATTATTTTGATGCATTTGGGACATTACATCTTATCGAGAAAAAGAAAGCAACCTAAATGAAAATAAGAATGTTAACATTCTTTTTGCCAAAACTTCCATATATTATTATCACAATTATAAATATAAATATCTTAGCTTTTCATTAATTTTGATATTATTCACTTAATCTTAATATCTCAATAGTTAAAATATCTCACTTGGCACAATAGTAACACAAATCGTACATTTCAATAATAAAACATATCACGATAGATTCAAACAATACGCTTCCACTGGCACCATTAAACGCTACGGTGTCTCCTAAATTCTCAAAATCTTTTACCATAGTTTCATACAAGAAAACATCATAAAGCTAACAAAGACAAAATTACAAAGAAAACGATCAACAAATCACTTACAAATTAAAACTCGTACGTTTATTTCTTACTTTCCAACAATTACTATTATATCAAAAATATTTATATCCATCATAGGTGGATTGATCATCACCGTGGCAGGCCAGGGCGCCTCGGCGCGAGCCGGCCGCCCTGCGCGGCTAGTCTAGTCAAGGCTGTCTCGCTGCCGACCCGTCACACGGCCGGCAGCCTCTCTTTGGATTACTTACTTCGCACCCAACGCACACGTTCATTTTGTATAATCATTGTACAACATTCTTATCAGCATGCATGCAGAAATGCTAAATCTGTATCGTTTTAAATCATTACAATATACTCGCAAAAGCATCTGTCTGTTCATTCATTGAGCCTCCTCGGTAAAGCCATATCGTGTTTATATCCGTTCCTAGTCGGTTTGTATCCCACACACCCTTTAAATAATATTAACAGTGTAGTGATTTTAACAGATTAATCTATTATTTTATAACAAAACAAAATATTTACTTCTCGATTGTATAATAATGGAGTGATACTATAGCTATTGTTAACAACATGTGTATATGTATAGAGAACATAATCATTAACTATTGCGGTATATGACAACTCTTTTATAATGTAGCAGGATAACATGGTATGAAAACTATAACAATAAACTATATGCGCGGCATTAGATTCAAATACTTAAGTGGCACTATATCGTTAAGAAAATAGTGTATATGAATAGTATATATTCAAATATTAATCATCATCAACATATATAATCCCGGGGTAAAAATATGGATTTATCAATAGTTATTAATTACAATTCACTACAATAATATCAACAACAACATTTGGACACAATATGCTGCCAACACGACAGCCTGCCTGCGCAAGAGTCGCACAACTCTCATGGGACCTATGAGTCGGCAACTTCATCATAGTAACGTATGTATAAGTCTAACTACGGCGCAAGTACCGTGAGTCGCAGACCGGAGGCGAGGCGAGGTACTCTTCGGGTAGCGGAGGCCGGCCGCGGCTGGCGGTGGAGCTCGGGTGGTCGGCGGTGAGGGTGAGTTGGTATGTGGGCGCGCGGGTGGGTGGCGACGGCTTACTGCTGCGCGGGCGGCGGCGGCGCGGCGCGGCGGTGGCGGCCCGGCGCGCTCGCCTGCGCCACCATCGCCCGGATGCGGCGCTGGGCCGACTGTGGACAACACCACACAACCTCATTAACTTCTTTTTCAGGTGGCGAATATCGATCGTCAACTACATACACATTATTACATATGGTATCATTAAATCATAATCCTTCCGCAATTGCTGCATAAATAAAACGAATCAGACTGTAAACGATGCCAATGATAATCACGAAATTGCACAGAAGCAGTCTATCTATTATTTCATATATTTTTCTGAAAATTAGTTACTAATACGCATGACGATTGATGCATGATGATTAACGATTATCTTTCTTATAATATAAGACATCGGTTACACGCTAATTCTTGCGTCAGTTCAGTCATAAGTCTTATTTAAGTGTTGACTGAAGCCAGAATGGTGGAACATGGACACGGTTACACGACTAGACTGATAAAAGTATGTCTAGCCTAGTATAGATATTATCAGGGCTCGGAACCAGTGCGGGCAGCAAATCTTGCGACGCGTCAGCTCCATTTTGGCGTGGAAGGTGACTGAGGCGAGAATAACACAAACAGGTTACAAATCATTCTCGTCATTCTGACCAGAATGTTATGATGGAGTCAACTGACGCTAGAATTAGCGTGTGACCGATGTCTAACAATTGTTGACATATTTGCCATATCATAGATGGCGCTGCGTACGATGGTCCTTATGTGCTTATACTGGAAACTGGAATTCAAGACAAAAGAAACTACGACGGATACGTTACTGTCAAAACGATCAATGTCACTTATGTCACTGTCAAGTAAACTTTTCAGATTTCACCAACCTTTTTTGTAATTTGCTTCTCTATAGTATCAAAACACAAAAACTCAACAAACATCACCACGCAGCAAAAAGAACATTCGAACACTCTGAACAGACGTCAGATCTCGAATGAGAATGACAGACAATCCATGGTGTCATGGCCGGTGGCCGATAAAGGCGCGCCACACCAGGGAGGTTTTACTATGTCTCTCTCCATTGTTCCCGTTTTTGCAGTTTCGCTTACTGCATATGAGGGCTAATAAATTAAGGGTTGGCACATCGCTTATCACCTTATGTGTGCGTTCGAAAATAGTATTGATTCAGCCAGTGTTTATGAGATATGCGTATGAAATATTTCAAACAATGCTCATGACAGCTAACGCTCTGTAGCTAAATGTCAAATGCAGAAAGGAGAATATTCTGTACTTGTACTACCTATTAGTAATTTAAATTCATCTATGGTTGCGGAATTTTGTACATAGTAGCTGAAATTTTGTATGGAGGCCATAGACAAATTTTCGCAACCATAGACAAATTTAAGAAATTCCGTCTGATTTTGTCTATGAATTTCTGAGTTCAATTTACGTGTGTGGAGTGCCAAAAATGGCGGCCATAGCAACCATAAAGCGAGGTACACACTATTATTCTGCGATTTCGCCGATAAGCTAAATGTATGTAAAAAAAGACATCCGAGTTTGTCTTTAACTTATTTATAATTATTGCACTAAATGTTATGATTGTTATGAATACCCAAAGTGATACAAGTACAATACCAGCTTTGCAACCAAAATTACGGATGTTTAAGTTTTTAAGGGCGTCTTGTATTTATGTACAATTAAGTAAATAAAATTACTTCTTTAAATTAAAATTGGTAATAAATAAATTATCTTAGCGTGGTTTTAATAAAAAATATATATACCTACTATTGTACAAACATTTTATTGTAGTGGCAATATTGACGTAATTTTTTTTGGCCTTGAATTCCAGTTGCGAGTATACTCGTAGTATGTATAAGTACTCTATGGTTTACAATATGTGCTAGTGCTGCACTCGGCAGAACATTGCAGTAATACCCCCTATTGGAATAAAAGACAAACCAAACCAAAAACCACGATACACACGCTGTAAAGAAAAACCTCACATGTAGTCACAAAAGTCCACTACCACGTCAATAGTATTATTAATGGTAAGCTTAAATAATATAACTATAATAAAAAAAATCGGCTAAACCTATATAACATTCGCAAAGTGATCTAAGTCAAACCAATACGAAAGTAACACTCACCTATCCAGTTGCCAAAAGCCATTTATCACTAAAGGCCATGGCCATAGCCCATAATGCAGAGCCAGTTTCATTAGCTCGCTCTGAAGTATTGAGCAGTGTGCTTTACGTGGCTCACCCGGCTTCAGGCGGTTGCTACAAAACGTCAAAACCTTAGTAACGCCACACTGTGCCATGATTAGAAATAGGTAAAGGAGTTCGCATTGCGCTTCAATATATAAACTATATACTTATCTTAGACACGTTTGGCAAACACTTCATCACGGACATCTTATAATATGTTGTAATGTTCGTAACATAGATAAAAATATGTGGACTTTGTGACTACATGTCTAACTTTTAAATAACACGCAGCGTTAAATAAGGAATGAATAATTTCGCATTGCAATTTTCCCCACTGTATTCTATAATTATAATAAAACATTACATAGATTTCACACGTTGGTATTAAATTTACGTGTTAACTTATAATTTATATGCAGACATAGAACTTTTTGCAGGAATAAAGGTCCCAGGCGCTTCCCAACAATATTTATTTATCGATAAAGCCTTGTCGTACATACGTCATATAAAATTGCAAGTAGCATATATTATTATATACCGCATAAAGTCCTTATAAATCAACAAATTATTTATGTTTACTTTTTAAATTTTGTAATAAGTGCTAAAATATAATAATTATTACATAACATAACGTCGATAAATAGGACAAGGGCAAGCGAATGATGATCATTACATAACGTCGATAGTTACTTATCAGCATACATGTTAATTTATACTTTACATGTTAATTTTTACTTTATTTCTTAAGTTACCTTTTTTTTAATATGTTATGATTTGGCTTAATGTTTATTGAAATAAATGAATTACGTCATTTATACTTTACCTGGTGAACTTCATATCTGCTATGGAATATCACTTCGAAAACAGTTATCCATAAATTTGATAGTGGAAGTAAGTCTCTAGTTAATTGTCATTTTTGCCACAAAAAACTTCTGTGTCTGTTTATAAGTTATAAATTTTGATTATTAGACGCGATGAGCAGTAGACAGTTAAAAGCGAGGCGTTCAAATAAATCAAACGTCAATGAAGTCGACACGGTTGCATTGTTATTGGACTATTTTACCGATAGTAATTATACAAGTATCTGTGACCGAACGTCGAATATCCTAGTTGGATAATACAGTTACTGAATCCACAAAACAACCTAACCTAAAAGCAAATATCGTGAATCAAATAGATGTGTACCTGGACGCTGTAGAAGGGGCCGACGATGTGCACGGTGGTGTCGTGCTCCTGCGGCGGCTGGCCCTGCTGCTGCGGCTGCTCGGGCAGCTTGATGAGCGAGCCGGTGACGCGCTGCAGCTCGCGCACGTTCTGCCCACCCTTGCCGATGATGCGCCCGACCTGCGACGACGCCACTACGATCTCCACGGTCAATCGCACGTCGTCCGAGCCCGACATGAAACCTTCCTCCCGCATCTTCTCGAAGATCAGGTATTGAGCCTGGAATGTCACAACATCCACTTATCATATGCATGTAAGTAATCAAATTTCTTTCAACATGCTGTACGAAAATTAGAAAATGTTTGTATTTAAGTCAATAAATAATCTAAGTTTATTTTATTACATTGGATTCACAAAGTGGAATTAAAACTTTGAATTAAAATTATCTTGGGAACAGTACAATTTCTCCAAAACAACTTTAATGGCATCTATCATAAATTACGGTAGGGGAATAAAGCTTCTAAAACCATTTCCGCATAGCTGCTCTACTAACTCGTTAAACAAACCCTCTAAATACACATGTATAAACCTAATTATGACCACTCAGCTAACCTGAAACCTAACCACGTCACACCACCACCCACATCTCAAGTTTTGCCTAAACAAGCCTCTTAATTATTTCTGCTAGTTCGTTCATTTGTTCAAGCAAGTATACAAACAAGCTTCGTGAAAAACCTCAGTGAACTGAGCAAGTGTAATATATGTACACTCACCTTCCATTGAGCCTCAGGGCTGCCGACGATGGTGACCTTGCGCTCGGGCTGCGCGTTGTTCTGGCCCTCGACCTGCTTGTCTTGCTCCAGCGGGGCGATCTTCACCGACGCGTTGCTGAACCGGATGATGTTGCGGATGTGGGAGCCCTTGGTGCCGATGATGGCGCCCACCGCGTTGTTGGGGATGTACAGGTACGTGGTCTCCTGTTCCGCCAACATATCAAGAATAAGATTAGGAAGAAAGGCCTGACTAAATGCTTATAGGATAGTGCGTATAGGTAAGAGAATAATATCTGTATATCATAGTGTGCTCATAAATATCGGAACAAGCTCGTTAAAAAATAGAGTCACACTTATTATGGCGAATCGAGTTTCCTCAAATATTTATGTGCGCATTGTGTTATTATTTCATTCAATCACTTTAAACTGAAACCACAACATTTGTGCGATTATTAGGATGTATGTAGTCTCCGACATGAAAAAATTTTTTTTTGAAATTTTAGGCAACTTTTTGGGGTAGCTACCGCGCTTTGAGAATTGGGTACGCCGTACAATTAATCATGTACATATATATATACATTGTTATTTTATGATAAATCATGGCGTGTTAATTCGTTAGGGGGCGTCCATTAATCGCGTCATATTGTATAGGGGGGGGGGGGGGGGGGGGGCAAGAAAAAATCACCAATGATCACCACAGGGGGGAGGGGGGTCTGGACACGTATCACGTGTAATTTTTTGTTCCTTCGTGCTATACTGTATTTCAATAAAATAAAAATTACCAACTCTTAAATGGACCAATCTGTGAAAACCAGAGTAAAATTTGCCTCGCAGTTGGACTTCTGCGTTTAGTTGAGCGGGCGAGGCGTCGCTATGCTTTATGCACGGGGTTACTTAGATTAATCTCATTTTATGAAAATCAAATTCTAATGACGGGATCCATGAGGAATCAAGGGAACTCCTGAAACCTTATAAGGAGACGTAAAGCGATTTTTTAAAATCTAAAAACCTAACAATTGCATTTGAATAGGGCTATTTACTGAAATTGAAACTGCTTGTGAAGACCAGAATGGTACTCCTCCACGACAAGGTTTTTTACGTCTTGGGACTAAATGTTATGACTCTTATGAGATGCACTATGATTGTAAATAATTTTTAGTGGCATTTGAAATATTATTTTCTTCACAGTAGGTTTTTAGGGTTCCGTAGCCAAAATGGCAAAAACGTAACCCTTATAGTTAGTTTCGTTACGTCCGTATGTCCGTTTTTCCGTCTATATGTCACAGCCATTTTACTCGGAAACTATAAAACGTATCTTAATAAATATTTGAACATAAGGTGTATTGTTGTATGCCGCTATACTTAGTTTTGTAGTAAAATTGTTGAAAAAGATATATTTGGGGGGGGGGGGGGGGGGGATCCAAAAATATGAAAAAAATCGAGAATATTTATCGGTTCAGAAATTATTAAGTTATCTCCAAAAAACGTCTTTCATAGGCAGATACGACCTTTTGATATTACTTTTTCGATAGTAGGTACGAAACCCTCCATTATTCCGATACGCACTTGACCGGTTTTTTTCTATTCAATATTGTTTTAATGAAAATAGTGAGATGTGCATACATGTAGTTTAATTTTTTTACCCTTCACGTGTACGTACGTTACGTTTTCACGTGTTAGAAAACTGTACTTACTTTAGTTAGCAAAAAATTACACGTCATATTGGACGAGGGGGGGAGGGGTCCTGAAAATATCACCAAAGATCACCATGGGGGAGGGGGGGGTCTAAAACAAACCAAAACGTATGACGTGATTAATGGACGCCCCCTTACTTGAAATTTGAAAACATTGTTGTCATTTACAATCATTGTTGTTGAGGCTTTAGTTCGGTGTCGCTAAGTAATCTGACAAATATCGATAGTATATTTATCCAGAACCAACAAAACATGGAGAAAAATATTTTAAAATATATAGATGTTCTTAAATTGATTAAAATTATATTTTTTATTAAAAAATATATTTTTTACAGATTTTTTTTTAATAGACAGAATAATTAAAATTCATGAAATAAGCTACACCCTAACGTGTATGCAAGGTTTGATGTTGACAGGTTGCTATAGAAAGAGGAAGCGAAACCAGTGTTCAAGCTCGGGCGGTAAGTATTTGATAACCATTAGCGAAAAGATCGCTGTCCGCTAGCCCAGGGGTAGGCACACCGCGGCTCTTTGAAGCGTCAGTTGTACCTCTTCGAGTTCCCCTCGATTTTTTTTAAATCAAATATTGCAGTGAAAAACATAAAACAAAAACCTGCGACTCTATGAGCTTCCGACTACTCCATATTTTTCCGCCATCAGGCTCTTTCTCAAAAAAGTTTCCCGACCCCTGCGCTAGGCAGTTGCGAAACACAATTCTACGACTCATTCACGATAGAAGCACCTTAAGGGCCTGAATATAATAAATAATTATAATATGTAGTGGGAATCGTTGCCGAGGTGTTACCTGCGAGTCGCCGGCCCCTTGCTGCGCGCCGCCCTGGCCAGCCATGGGCGCGTAGATGGGCGGCGGGAACGGCGGCGTGGCGCCACAGAAGCCGCCACGCCCGGTCGACATCATAGCCATAGGGTGCAGACCCGGGAACATTATGCTTTGAGGCGCCAGCACCTGATCAAACGAAATACATGTTAAACAATTACACGAATATAACAATTCCAACTTTACGGAGTCTCTACATTTGTCGACATAGAATCTATTTTAGTCGTGCAAACTTTGGTGTGGTTTAGTCTGTACTAGGCCGACGACACGACGTCGCATATTGCCACGACATGGCACGACGTCGCATCGTGAATTGAGTTTTGGCCCTAATGCGGTTACTTATCAAAAAATGCAGAGACTCTCTTATAAGGTATTATTTGTTACCTGCAAATCATTTTCATAGCTCTGGCGCAACTTAGCTGAAATTTGTGACTCCGCCTTAGCCATGTTTTCAATGGTTCCCTTTACGGTTATGATACGCTCGAGGTTGAAACTGTTGATGTCATTGATGGAGGACACTGTGATCTTTGTGTCGGTTTCCTGCATGATCCTCTTAATTGTAGTGCCGCCTTTGCCTATGATGCGCCCAATTAGATTATTATGCGCTAAGATTTTCAGCGAAATTTCCCTGAAAAAAAAAAAAAAGAATGTCATATGTCAATATAAGATTAACTAAAGCACTATTTCAAGTAACTTTATTAGAAATGTATTAACATATTACCCTTTATTTGTATTGTTGGCTTCCTGCTGCATGACCTCGAGTATTCTCTTGCAAGCATTAGTGCAGTTCTCGGGGTTGCCATAGATGGTGATGGCCTTCTCTAGGGAGCCGACGTTATCTTTGCGGTGCACGTCAACGCGGGCGCGGCTCTGCTGCGTGATGAGGCGGATGGTGCTGCCCTGGCGGCCGATGATGGCGCCGACCATGTCGCTCTGCACCAGCAGCCGGAGCGGGAAGTCGGTGGGCCGCGAGCCGCCGCCGCTAGCGCCGCCGCCGCCGCGGCCGCCACCCGGCCGCCCGCGTCTCCCGCCTCGCGCATTCTGCTCAGCCGCCTCCACTTTCATGCGACTCCCTTCCAGCTCATAGCCGTTCAAACCGTTGATAGCCCTGAAACAATTGAATCGTCCAATTTAATAACTGCTACGCCTTATGATCAGACATAGAAGTAAAGAAGTATTTGTGGCAAAAATGACAATTATCCAGGGACTTCTTTCCACTATCAAATTTATCGATAACTGTTTTCGAAGTGATAATCCATAGAAGATATGAAGTTCATCAGGTAAAGTATAAATTACGTAATACATTTATTTCAATAAACATTAAATCAAGTCCATATAAAGTCATTACATATTAAAAAAAAGGTCAACTGAAGAAATAAAGTAAAGTTAACCTGTAAAGTATAAATTAGGCTTTATGCTGATAAGTGATAGATAACTATCTATCGACGTTATGTAATCATCATCGTTCGGTTGCCCTTGTCCCATTTATCGACGTTATGTTATGTAATTATTATATTTTGGCACTTATTAGAAAATTTTAAAGTAAACTAGAGCTATTTTTTTAATACTATCACACAGCCTGCAACTCCAGAGGTGTCACATGCGCATTGCCTATTTATAAGGAATTTATGCTGTGTATTGTATAATAATATATGCACCTTGCAATTTCATACTATATGTACGTCAAAACTGTCATAAGATTATCGATAAATGAATATCGTTGGGAAGTCCCTAGGCCATTTTTATTCCTGCCACTAAAAGTTCTTTTTCTGGTTATGATACTTATGTTATGATTAGACCCCGGACTCTTGTGGCAATGACGTCACAATAGGGTGATTTGGGGAGTAAACGGGACGGTGCTATGAAACACGGTTAAAAACTCGGTTGTTAACCGAATACATTAAATTAGACATTTTTAACAATATTACTTAGTAAGTTGATCAATATTATCGTTTGCTATATTACTTGGAAACCATGCATTTGTACGTTAAACTGGCATTGGTTTTGTCGGCCCCTCGCTCCTTGTTCGTCACAAATGTCACCAAGCCAGTTTAAAGTACAATTGTATGGTTTGCACTAAAAAATAATATTGATCAACTTACTAGATAATTTTGTTGAAAATATCTAATTAAAATGTATTCGGTTAACAACCGAGTTTTTAACCGTGTTTCATAGCACCGTCCCGTTTACTCCCCAAATCACCCTATTGTGACGTCATTGCCACAAGAGTCCGGGGTCTAGTTATGATACACACGATTACGGAGACAACAATAGCTTTCTCTCAGATATTTTTGATTGATTTCAATAATTACACAATCAAGTCAATGAAGAAATATGTAATCAACCTGCACGTGTATGATAATATTGATAATGTCGCATTTTTACTACTTCGCTAGAATATTATTTGGGTATGACCCACTGACCCTGCCAAACAGACAGGTGCCATAACTAACCCTTTAGGCCGCCCTTTTTGCATTTTAGCCAAGTTTTGAATTTTGTTTTTTTTTTCTGTTGTACACTAAGCCTGGTCAAATATAATGTTCTGCTATCATCGCAAAAAGCAACACTCACACCTATGCGGCAACCGCGTATCATAGTAAGCACAGTAAACCACACCTGATCGTGTCACGTAGATATGATTAGAACTTACAAGTGAACAGTTGCAGTTGTAGAACTGATAAACATTTCGGTTGCAGTCTATTCAACATTTAAATGCATGCAATCAACTGAACTACCATCATATATGCACATAGGCACATGCATTTCGTTAATTATTTCAAAATGTTCAGATGAAAACCCATCACTATCAAAAATTATCCGAGTTACGGTGCAAAGCCTAAGTGCGACGAAAGTCCCTTCTGTGTATTACAGTTATTATAGAACCCTAAGATAAGGGGTTTCAACGATATCTACACTCCGCGCGTAGCGTCCGTGTCTGCGTCGCTGAGGCAGTGACGCCGAAGTGCAGGTCAAAGGTTGTCGCACTCTAGCAGGCTAGGCAAGGGATAGGCCGCGTCCTTCCTATGACGTTAAGTCCTATGCGTTACATAGGCCCATAGGTTTTCATATAAAGAATATGTTTTGTCGAGGCGGCGCCTATCCCGCGCCGAGCCTATTGGTGAGCGACAACCTTTAAACTACAAATTTCTTGTTAGTAAGTGATTAAAATACCCAAGTTTCCCAATTAAAAGCTATTTATTTACACCGATTTAGTTTGAGAATAATCGTCAGGATAAAATACACCAAATAAGAAATTTCTTATTTGTACTCGTACATAAAATAACTATATACATCAATTTAAAAGTTACAAGCCGGGCCTGCTCGAGTAGAAAGAACTCGAGTAAGCAATTAACCGAAGTCAGGTTTTATGGTAGTGTTCCACTGAGGCGGGGATTACCGACGGCGACGGCGGATTGCTAATGGTTGATTCCGCACGTCTCCTCTTATCTCCACTTCAGTGGCAAGGCAAGGCAAGGCAGCCTAACTTTAACATATGTCTCGTGGTATTTAACTCTTTTAAGGCCACAGTTAAAGAGATATGCTACATGAAAGTTAAATACACTCTCAAGTTGGTAATGCACTGGGGAATATTTTGAAAGTAACTCACACTACTGATTTTGAACCTTATTATACAGAAACTAAGATTCCGATTCTAAGTAATTGAATGTGGTCGCTAAATCGCCTTTGCCTTCATAAGGGTTCACCCTAACGTCGACTGTACAGCACCATGTAACGACACATAGTGCCTCCTTGTAAGAGAGCCAGCCCTAGGGGTGTATATATGGTTATTGTACTGATAGCACATCATAATTATCATACGTGCTAGGAAAGTGTTAATTTCTATTCCAAGGAACTACCGCCTAATTACAAACCCAACAAAACTAAAAACCACCAAGAGCAATATGAGAATAGCAGCCGACACAATCATGCAGTTTGAGTGGATCTGATAGAGGAAAAGAAGGTAAGAAAAAAGAAAGCCAAGCATTGCAATAAGATTAAAACCAGAAAGAGAAATAATGTGCACCCCAGTTAGTCGCATCAAGCGGTCATACTCACTGTTGCGCTTGCTCCGAGGTCTCGAAGGTGATGAACACCGCTTGAGTGTTGGCATCGCGCGAGTTGGCTTTGTCGCAATGTTGCACGTTGCCGTACTGCGAGAGCAGCGCGTCGATGTTGTCGAAACGAATGTGCAGCGGGAGCCCGCTGATGAGGACCTTGGAGGATCGGCTGCGAGAAGCGACATAACCACCAATGTAGACCATTCGTTACTGTATTATTATTATTACTACGTTTATAGTTCTGATTGAGTGTATGTTGCAAATGGACAATGTTTGTTTTGTAAATTTACTCAGGTAATTAAGGCAAAGTTAAAAGAAAGCGTTATGATTAAGGTTATTTGTAAGTCTTTATTTCGGTAGTAACTAGGTGTTTTAGACGGAGAGCTAGCCTCGTCAGATATGACACAATAATGAGAGCAACGAAACCCCTCTAGTCAGTATGCTATACTATGCTTATTTCTAGATCTGGACATCTGGCTGTAAGCTGTAAAGCGGAAGAGGTCAAAGAATGCTTGCTTGAATGCACTTCAAGAAAATAAATCCTAGAGTAGAAGAATCCTAGAGGCTTTGATGCAATATTATGAGAAATGATATAAATAATTAGATTATATCATTGCAAAAAGCTTCTGTTGGTCGAAAATAGTGCCAAACGACGTATAATGTAATTCATATTTTTTTTTTCAATAATACGCCATGTATTATGTTTCAATGTTAAAATATAGGCCCTGTCCTTTATATAACTGAGACAAATCGGCAATTTTGCTAGTCTGACACTCTGACATTCACCCATTAAAAGCTGCCAGATGCCGGGATTTAGCAATAAGGATAATATAGTAACCGAACGGGTTTTGTTGCTCTCATTATTGTGTCATATCTGACGTGGCCAAGTACATACGAATTAGAATGCCCTAGGTTCCCCAGGGTAAACTTTAAATAGGATGGTGTGATAACATGGGAGGTCAAAAGGTCGAGCATTTAAATCAACAACTTATTTTGCCAAGATACTTAATAATAAAGGCAAACAACAAATAGCTTATATCAACAAAGATGGTGTCGAATTAAAGATAAACAAGAAATACAAATAACAACATTTTATTGTAGGGAAGAATAACGAAGGATACGAATAAAGAAGCAGCATAAGACAAAAAAACGAATGAATTCATAATTCGTACCATAATATATGCTACCTTTAGACTTACAGTACCGATACCGGCCAATAATATATCACCGTTGTGTTTATTTGTATGAGCATGTAGGTATAGAGTGAACAATATAGGTTAGTTTGTAGATTGCATATTTTACTAGTCATTTTATACCATCATATATTATGATGAATAATGCAATGAAATACTGTAAATTATAATAGGAGAGGAGACACAGCATATCACAAAAAAAATCTCTAATAAATAAAAACATCTACTCTCAGAAAAGCCTACTACTAGACTACCTAAAGTAGTTTTTTGTTATGGTTATGGGACAGACCAGCGATTGGCCCTAGTCTCACCTGATGGAAAGTGAAGACAGGGCCTAAGATGGAGCTCACCGGTTCAGTAATAGCCTATTCACTCTTGCCTCAAAAATACCGAGATCGTATTTATCAGGGAATACAGATGGGGGATGGTGTGCGGGGCATTAGTGAGGTGGAAATCACTTTACAAATATATAGGTACAAAAAAGTTTTAACGTAAAACATGGAGGTGACATATTATTGGCCGGTACTATAAGTCTGAAGGAAAACTACCCAGTTGAATAATGTGATAGTACAGCGAGATTCAAAATTGCATGGACATTTTATGAAAACACCGACATAAAATCAACGACATTTAAAATTAAATTAAAATGTAGTAGGTATGTTGGTGATATTCAACCGAGTAAATAATAGTACTATACAGAGGTCCCTCTTTGACGTTACGAATCATGTTATCCCTTCTTAACGAATAACAAGTTCTCTTTCTCACTTAGGCAAATCGGATACGTCGTGTCAAACTCAATTTTTTTGACAGAGATGCACACTCTTTGTTTAAATGTTACTTAATTAATCACAACTCTAAAATTTATTTTTACCTAACACATATTCATGTTTTCTTCTTTTTATACCTACTAACAATAGACATAAGTCCCATATTTATGTAAACAATTACTTTATTGTTAAGTTACAAATTGTATGTGACTGATATGAGCGCGACGCGCCAACATACTGGTCACTACAGTTTTAGCGCGATATTGGACCTACCGAATTACCTGTATTTGTTTTACATGGATAAATAATTGAATAACCACGCAATTTTGAATCTCCTTTGTATTATTTCATTTGTTTTGGCCTATATTGAATTACATTGCAAAGTTTAGCGCGCTTTAGTTTACAAATATTCCACACCGAAGGAGAACGCGTCGGGTGCCACAGGGTTGGGAGAGCGGTGGCTAAAATAAAAGAGATATGTACCTAATTGAATTAGCCTATCCAGTGACTCAGCGCTTCCCATACCAGAGCCGTGTGGCATGGCATGCCGAGTCGTGCTTCAATCTATTCTCACACAATATTTTTAAACTGGTCCCTATTATAATTCGACCGAAAGGCATAAGCTCACATCCAGCTCTTAGTCCATTATACACAAAAAAAAAAGATTGTAAATCTGACTAGTTCTATTAGTAAATGGTAAATATTGAACAGGATTTTAAAGCTTGATTCACACAGAGCGCGGGCGCGGGCGGGCGCGTGACCAAGCGGGCCCGCGACGCTTTTGTATTCAGTAGTTTTATATGACCACCTTCACACACGCAGCGGGCGCGGGCGGTTGCTTGTTCGCAAAAAAGCGACCGCCCGCGCCCGCTGCGTGTGTGAAGGTGGTCATATAAAACTACTGAATACAAAAGCGTCGCGGGCCCGCTTGGTCACGCGCCCGCCCGCGCCCGCGCTCTGTGTGAATCAAGCTTAAGTATTTGGTATGTTTATATTATAAATGAGTGTAGATCAATTACGCTAATAAAAAAATTACTTATAATTTTTTTTTATAATTTTGTACATCTAAAGTACATAGGTAAAACGGCTTAAACTGAATTGGTTCGATACATGATTTGTTAGACCTGTACCCCAAAAGCATAAAATTGTTGTAGTAATTCACCGAATCGCATTTCACCTCGATCTCATATTTAATTTTCGCATTGTGTCGCAATAGTTTTTTTTTCTAGTGGCTGTAAGTTTTAGTCGCATTTCACCTTGATCGTGCATTTAAATATCGCGTTGTGACTCAATCGTTTATTATTTTAGTCGTTATTAGTTTTAGTCGCATTTCACCTCGATCGTGCATTTAACTTTCGCGTTATGACTCAATCGTTAATTACTTTAGTCGCATTTCACCTCGATCGTGTATTGTATTGGCGACGTGATTCAACGCAACAGTATGAAGATTGAGTAGATTGATGATTCTGTAGACTAGGGTGTAATTCTTAATTTCGGATACTTGGCGTTAAAGAAAGCAAAACAAATGATCTAAGACACAAAGCTGCTTTATTACTCCTTAAAAGAAACCTAATTATCTTCTTAAACTAATACAAATCTGCTTTGTTACTACTTAAACTAAAACATAACAGAAAACGAGGTTCAACTTACAAAAAACAGAAAAAAATAATAAGAAATAATAAGGAGTAAAGACATACATGCTTAATTTAGTATTTCAACATGGCAAGTTTACTTATGCACTGTTCAAGAGGTAGTTCATTCTGCATATAAGATTTTACTATATTGTCTATTTTGGAATCCATAATGGTGAATTTTTTCGCCCGTTTACGAAATATCGGTATATCTAATTCATTTCGCAACAAGTTGAAATCGACTGTCATAGATTCGTCTTTCAAAACCGATATTAAGTATAGTACGTTCGCATTCGATTTAAATAGTTTGTTGATTTTGCTGTGCCACCCTTCTAGCACATTATTAGTCCTGTGCCGCTGTTGATAGCACGACAACAGGCTGAGTTTTGCAGTGCAAAACCAAGTGTCACCCATGTAAATGTTAAATAAGTCCATGTTTGGTAACGCCGGTGCTTGTTCAATAACGCTAAACCAGGCTTCGTTCATCTTTGAATGCGGAAGGTGAACTACAGCTTGGCACATCTTTACATAACGGCTGCCTTCCCTGCTAAGTGATATGCCTAATTTTTCGGCACGCAACCAAACGTTTTTAGCGAAATGAAAATAGCAGCCTGTCATCTTGACCTGTGGAAATATGGTTCGTAGTGCGTTAATTGGAGCTAATTCAAAGTCTGCTTCTATAACTTTTGGGTTAAAATCTGGTAGGATTTCTTTTATTTTATTAAACAATATTTCATATGTCACTTGCTGCTTATTTGTTAAAAGAGCATATACAAAAGGAACGACTTTTGTAAAATCCTTATCTGTACCGATGTCTCCGCACAATGTGTACAGCTGTGTGTATGGGTGTGGTACTATCTTAAACGTTCCATCCGCAAAAAAAGTCTCCACGTTTTTTATGTAATTTTTGCATGGAGGACTAATGAATATAAGGCATTCATCAGTCTGAAGACATAGAAAGTCACGAGCTAAATGCTCCGGGATGATCACATCCGATACATTTTCAAATGTGCAGAAAACGGTATTTCTTTTTTTATTTCTGTATAGTCCATCACGCTTGCTAAAAAATGATGGTACTTTGTCAGCATATTCAGGTGTACGAAATTTAGACATCGCTTTTTGAAATAATTGTGGCACCGGCCTGTAATCGGTGATTACTTTTGTTTTTAATTTAACGATGGATTTCTCTACCTCGATGCTTTCAAAGTCCGGCGTACAAGTATGCAGAGATTCTCGCACTATTTCCGTTTTAGTGGGATTAAGGACGATATTGCCGTTACAAAATTTCGTTGCACACGTGTAAACTGATGTCCCACAGCGATTCGTCCTATTGATGCGGTGTCTGTACCCTGCCCTAATTAAAATTTTCCCCCCATGTGAACTA
Source organism: Pammene aurita (assembly GCA_947086415.1). Classification (NCBI taxonomy): domain Eukaryota; kingdom Metazoa; phylum Arthropoda; class Insecta; order Lepidoptera; family Tortricidae; genus Pammene; species Pammene aurita. Next base: position 52,814,675 of record OX352289.1, read on the forward strand.
TCGATAAATTCGAAACTACCCCGTCTACCACCAGCAGATCCAGGTTCATTCTCCATATTTTCTCTAAATATATATTTCTTCCTCTAAATATTATATCGGAATTCAATGTCACCGCACTTCAACGTCGCAATGACAGAGTATTGTCTATTATTCATTAGTCACATAGATAATATTTCAAGGAGTTTGATAGCACTTAAGGCTTAATCATACAAGTATGTACAAAACGTGTTTTAAAAAAAATATTTCATTTAGTGCAAGCATCAAATTAACGTATCAATTTAATTAGAGTCCCAAACAAACATCGATCGCGGCGAAATGCGTCTACGGTAACATACTACACAATAAATTTAATTCTACAATTTAATTATACTAATGTCAAAAGCTACGCGAAAAAGTCGATCACGGCGAAATGCGTCTACGGTAACATACTATACAAAAAATGTAATACTACAATTTAATTCTACTAATGTCAAAAGCTACACGAAAAAATGCGTCAAGTAAAAAAATCTAGTGATATCTTTTTCATTCAAGGTGAAATGCGATTCGGTGAATTACTACAACAATTTTATGCTTTTGGGGTACAGGTCTAACAAATCCGGTACATTTACTTTTTTTTTAAATGAAAGTGTTAATTGTCACTTAGATATTTGTCAATAAGGACGCTAGGCCTAGCCTAGGCCACATAATGGCGACATCGCCATCAAAAAGCCTGTTTGCTCGGAATCACAATAAAAAATGCCCTTTTCTATTGGTATTAACTCTAAAACTAGGCGAATTCGCATAAAAGTTTGTTTGACATCACTAAAGTGATCAAATAGCGGGCCCGATAGTCAGCTACAAATTACCCTACCCGGTTAAATAACCACTTGAATTGCGTCGAAACTACGTACGGAATACAATTTTGGGGTGGTTTGTCTGTAATTAAATAGAAATGGTACCGGAAAGCATTGATATGCAAGCAGCTCGGCACAAAATGGCGGAGCGGAGATGACATCATCGCATACATGCCCTCACCGCGCACGTCACTCGCTACGCAAGCCGCGCCGGGCAAGCACCCCGCGCCATCCCCACCACTGCGCCGAGCGCCATTCACAAATATCATTGTGCTGCGCTGCGGAACAGAGTGTTGCGCCTAGGGTTGCCAACCGTACTATGATATATAATATTGTACTATATTTTGGGTTGGTGTACTGTTGAAAAAATACAAAAAAGGCGAAAATACTATATTTTTGGAGCGTCTGATGAGGTAACAAAAGAGGTGTACTATATTCTTTTCATGTAGGTTTGGAAAATACTATACCTATTTCTTTAAAAAAAAGTTGGCAATCCTAGTTGCGCCCGGCGGTTGCAGCAGGCAAGCCCCCTCCTCCCCACCCGCATTACATTCGTAAGGTACCTACCGTAGGTACCTTACGCTTCCACGCTTAACGGCATTCACAAAGCTTTCCGACCGCTGCCTCAATAACTACGAAGTTGTGATTATCAGCGGCAACGGATTATTAAATCAGTGATGCATTTGTTTGAACCCAACCACTTTATGATTCTGCCTATTGATTATGACCATTTTAAATAGCCACCTACGCATTCTTGGTTTATTTAACCAAGTACCTAACCTAAAGCCTGACCAGAAATATAGGATTATTGTCAAGAAGGCGCTATTATTCTCATTTATAGTGCAACAGTTCAGTATAGTCAAAAAGTACATTATTCTCTATGGTATAATGTCATCTTGATTTGTTTACCTGTCAGACCTGATGTTAGTTTGTAAATGTTTCGTAGCGAAATAGTTTCATTTCCAGAGCGTTTTATTTCCAGCAGTTTATTACATACAATCTTTACAATGTTTTGCTTTTGACTATGAATAGTTTTAAGCATTTCTTGACATTTATTATTTAATATTCAACACTTTACTATTATTCCAGTAAACCGCCACAATGACACTGACAACAGTCAAGTGACAACCCATCATTATTGCATGCATATCATTTATTGCATGTGTAAGAAATTGGTTCCAATGAAATTCCGCAACATGGCGCATGGCAATATTTCTGGTCAGGCTTTATTACCTCTAGTTAGTGTTGGGTACTCAAGAATATAGTAGATTGTACAACAAGTGCATAAAACGTACGATTTTACGCGAGGCGTTTATCCATCCGAGCGAGCTTGCGAGCGAGGGTTGATATAATGTCGAGTGTAAAATGGGTTTTATGGACGAGGTTTACACTCTAATTTTCACTACAATTGCGAGGAAATTATTTATCGGTACTCGTAAAACACTTTCAAGTTGTAACAAAAATATTACAATGAAAACAAAATATGGTTCCCACCAATTAATTTTTTAGTTTTTTTTTTTTTAACATGTGAATTTAGGCATAGATACTTGTTTCTGCCAAGTCATAAAAACATTTCGGGGCATTTCTAAACTATTATCAACTCCTATTTTATTTGATTTCATTTATTTAATTATAGAAAACTCGCAATTCAAATAATTATAACAAGAATATAATAAAAGAACAAGTTTCAGTATTCTAAGAAATTTTACTGCTCTCTGGCTCTGTTTGGCTGTTGAGCCACATTCTTAGTCTTAGAAGAACTTTTTACTTTATGCCCTAGAGCCTAAAATGCGATTTTATGTCGTCCACGCACGACTTAAAGTCGATCTTTACGAGCATGAGAAGTGAAAAAATCATTATTTGAATAAAAATTCGTAAGAATAAGTGGCACGCTACACGACCGCCTCTAGCGGCAAATTTACTGCATGGGACACCGTCAGACATTGTGACCAGGAGTACCAGGACACGTACGTCACGTAGTACTCGTAATACTCTTCCCAGATATTTTGGAAAGTTAACGGGATTGCTCAATACAACACTATCCTATGCTGATTTCTTTTTGTTCAAAGATATCTCTCGTTTTAGTTTCGGACCATACTCGCAGTTTTCGAGTTTTCTCAGCGAATGGTAGCACATTAATGTACAGAAGGAGAAGCAATAGATGCAAGTCACGAAGGAGGTATTAACTATATTTACTGACGCATGATCGCCTTATTATTAAATTTAATTACATACGAATGTAAGATAATGTTAACAAAAGAATTACGCGACTGTCATTCGGCTAATGATATACAATCCCGGTTGACATACGTAGTGAAATATTGCGTTTAAGTAATAGTTGCCATGTCAGGCTCAGGCAGGACGACTTCCTCCACAATCCTATCTCGTCACCTTTTTAATTCATCCACAGTGCCACGTCGTCAGCACACTATTTCTATTTCGTCACCTTTGTAACTCATCCATATTCTCATATAGGCAATATCCTATTATGTCTAACATTGTTAAATGGTTCATAGTGCTAATTCACTTCTATTGCTACTACATCCAACATCTCCAACATCCACTACGCTACTGCTACGTCCACAGTCTCAACTCGTCCACATTTTTATCAAACGTAACTAGTAACGGTAGTTATTATTAGTTATTTGCTAGCACTAACAAAAATAATTGTGAGACCCGCGGCACCCGCACGCTTGTTTAGAAATCGATGGCATACCTAATAGTATAATAAATGTGGACGGGTTAGCACTATGGCCCATGTAGGAATGTGGAGTTGTGGAAAAGGTCGGAAAGTGACGATATAGGAAAGTATTTAGACGAATCGTGGACCATATGGCAATGAGAACAAGTTGACGAAAAAGGGTTGTGGGAGAAATCGCCCTAAACATAAACAGGTAGATTGTTACAATGTAAAGAATAAGGAGGTACTTATTCATTTACTTCTAATTATTTAAGAAAAACCGGCCAAGTGCGACTTGGACTCGCGCACCGACGAGAGTTCCGTACAAACCTGTAGGTATAGTAACTTTAGGGGATAGTAACTTTAAAATTATTAAAAATATTTTATATGACGTGAGTAAAAATGTACGGTTTTCGTGTTTTTTCCTGTATCTGTGCTATAAGACCTTGCTTCGTACCAAATTGCAAGATTCTGAGTTCACGGGAAGTACCCTTGCGAGTTTCGAAAATTTGCGGCATAAACGGCTGCATCTTTTGATTGCTTTGGCTTAGATGTTTGATTTTTTCACAGCTCCAAGGGACAGTAGACCCGAGTATATGATATAAATTTCAGCTTGATACCTCCACGCGTTCCCGAGAAAAAGGGTCTTGACAGACGGACGGACGGACGGATGAACAACAAAGTGATCCTATAAGGGTTCCGTTTTTCCTCGGAACCCTAAAAATGATATATTGTTCCATTACCAAGAAGCGGAACAGCCAATTAATAAACAATCCGGCCCGCGAAAGGGTCTGAACCTGAAGGCGTGGCTGTGGCCATAGGCTCAAGATTGGTGACCCCTAAACTAGATTTTTGTGTATTAAAACATAGTTAGGATATTAATATTTAAATGTATGTAATGTAATGTGTGGACTTTTGGACCCAGTACCAGAGTAGTACAAAAAAAAACTAATGATTGTTGACGACGAATGTATACTAAATTGTTGGCGATAGTGGCATTGAGTAAATTGTAGATCATCGTCCTTACCGACAATGGACGGTAAGAAATATTTAGGTAGCTGATGTTGACCCAAATATTCATAGGTTTTATTACGACCGATTTCATAACCACATGAATGGTACGGGATCACCAAGTCAGGCTTTACAACAGGTAGGAAGGACGGAAAATAAAATCTGTAAATAAGGCCATGACCGATTCTACGATACGATACGACAGTACTCTTGAGATGTTTTGGGGACTCGGTTAAATGAGGGTTTAGCATGCGAACTATGTAACACCACTGATTTATCAATAGCCGGTTGGCCGGTTTGGTGTGCAAACGAATCACGAAGGAAGCGAGTGCCGCACGCCGGCAGGCGGCGCCGCGCCGCCGCCATTTTACTTTACCAGTACAGACCACGTGCTCATATGCATTTAATTAACTCCTTCACAATTATAGGTCATGTACACAGGTTATGCCCTAGCACATAAGTGTGTAAGTAACCGAATGGACAATAGCAATCGACCAGACAAAGTTGCAATAGCGTACCTGCGGGTTCTCGCCATTCTGTACGCCATTAGCCGGTTGTGAAACAGCACGCGTTCGAAGTGGATGCACAAGAACTATTCTAAGCAGATATATCACTATTTCAAGTGTCCGACGTACTCAGAGTATTTAGAATAAAGCTTGTTTGCCTAAGAGTCGACAACATCAAGAATCACGGACAAGTGCAGATGTAAAGTACATTAAATGTAATCGGCGTCAGTGATGGATTGAGTGAATTCGCAGGAAAACCTGTAGCGCGAGTGCGAATGTTGCCGTGTGACTGAGTGGTGCGGTGCGGGCAGAACGCGTTGTTCAGACCGGGCCTGCTTGTAAATGCTACGGCCGCCCGCTACCCGCCACCCACCCGCACTCACTGATAAAAAAATAACAAACCATTCACTCTATTCCGCATTACCTACTTACTCGGTGCACTATCAACGTTTTGTCACAATCGATGCTAAACTTGCACAACAGAAAATCGGAACCATCACAAACTTATTTCTCAGTAGTGCAAATGTATGAATAAAGAATAGTGAAGTTAGGCTGCTCTGCTATGCAGGATATATCAAATATTACGAGCAATACGTTCCCTGTCCCGTGTATCCATTTAGATATCATTAAATAATAATAATAACTGTGGTATATACCCAGGAGTCCATGTATCCAAATATGATACGTCATTACTAAATTCTAGAGAATCGGATTAGGTTATTGTAATAATAATGTGTTTTTCATACTATAGAAATCCGGGTTGCACATATCAGAAATCGGATAAATTAATCTTAATTTGTGCATAAGCAAGACCTCAATAAAATATAGATAAAGCATTTTAAGAAGTGCGATGCGTTCACATATAATGGATACACACGTCTTATCGATACATACAGCCTTGGCCAGAAGTGTTGAGCATAGCTCTTTTTTGTTTACAATTTTGATGTTAAGTATTAATTCCCTATTATAACAATGTACGATGATGTAAAATGTTATATTTTATTCATATATCTAGAAAATTTCACTTAATAACACCTATAAAATATGAAAAGTGGAGGTCCCAAAAATGCGAATTTAAGTCGGTGCAACAAATTGCAAATATTCTATGCAGTTACTACTCACTTCAACAAAACATGCCTGATCCGTTTGAATTAATTGATAAATTAACTTCAAAAAACCGGCCAAGAGCGTGTCGGGCCACGCTCAGTGTAGGGTTCCGTAGTTTTTCGTCCGTCACAGTAAGTGTCCCCACTTAAGAGTTAAAAAACACCGCCATGTAGGATATGATGAGCGTTCTACGTACAGCGACATCTATCGGCAAATTAAGTAAACTATTGCGCGCGAGCTTAAAGTATGGAAGATGATTTTTATGGGATAATTCTTAATTGCGTGAACCGATTTTCACCGTTTTTACTTTATTTGAAAGCAAGTCTTTTCATTGTAATTTTGTAGAAATTACAGGTACAATACACACCTGCTTATACGGTTAAATTACAAACTTAGTTCTGAAATTATTTTGTATTTTTTTTTCAAAAACTTCAACCTATCAAGTTCAAAATAATTTTCCTAAAAAGTTTTTATAAAGGTTTACTTTTGAGATTTTTTTCATATTTTTAAAACTTATGGTTCAAAAGTTAGAGGGGGGGGACGACACATTTTTTTTACTTCTGGAGCGATTAATTCCGAAAATATTTACATTATCAAAAAATGATTTTAGTAAACCTCGATTCATTTTTAAATACCTATCCAACAATATATCACACGTTAGGGTTGAAATGAAAAAAAAAATCACTCCCCACTTTACGTATAGGGGAGGTACCCTAATAAAACATTTTTTTCCACTTTTTATTTTACCACTTTGTTGGCGTGATTGATATACATATTAGTACCAAATTTCAGCTTTCTAGTGCTAATGGTCACTGAGATTATCCGCGGACGGACGGACGGACGGACGAGCAGACATAGATAGTAGAAATTACAGGTACAATAAACACCTGCTTATACGGTTAAATTACAAACTTAGTTCAGAAATTATTTTGTATTTTTTTTTCAAAAACTATTTAACCTATCAAGTTCAAAATAATTTTCCTAGATTTTTTTTAAAAAGTTCTACTTTTGAGATTTTTTTCATATTTTTAAAACTTATGGTTCAAAAGTTAGAGGGGGGGGGGACACATTTTTTTAAACTTCTGGAGCGATTATTTCCGAAAATATTTACATTATCAAAAAATGATTTTAGTAAACCCATATTCATTTTTAAATACCTATCCAACAATATATCACACGTTAGGGTTGAAATGAAAAAAAAAAATCACTCCCCACTTTACGTATAGGGGAGGTACCCTAATATAACATTTTTTTTTCCACTTTTTATTTTACCACTTTGTCGGCGTGATTGATATATATATTAGTACCAAAGGAGATCGTCAATTTTTGTTAGGTCTGGCCCAGATTATTTAGGACCGTTTAGGAATCGTTCTTACTTATAAAGAATCGTCATAATTTCTAGATCAGGATGGTGGTAAAAATATTGCGAAATCTAATGAAAAAAAATGAAAAATCATGCATTTAAAACTTGAATCTGACAAGGATAATACTTGAAAGCGTTCTTGTCTATGATTTATATATTAATGTAAAAAAAGAACCGATTTTTTAAAGATAATGTACAAAAGCGGACTTGAAAACAAAACGGGAATCATGATGAAATAATAAAAAGTCATATTTTGATCGTATTTACAGTTCCTGTATTTCGGTAAACAAGACGGCTGTCAAACCATCGTTGATACTATTAACTGAACATTCCTAACACCTATTGCGAAGGGATAAGGTTTACCACCGTTAAGTGCGATAGCAACACAACGATACACGATAGGTCTGACAATACAAAATTGAAAAAAAGATGCGTTTCGTTATCGAAGGAACATGATATTATGCCATTATGAAACCCACTTTTAATATTGAAACTCCGATCAAAAATGCAAAAATACGCATTTTCAATCTTTAGGCGTTTTTATACAGTCGATTTCTAATTTAAACTTCCGTATTCGTAGGCTTAGATACTATTTTAATATTACAATGTTCTAACTTACCGAACAGTATCAAAACGCAGATTATGTAACGGTATACATTGACAGTGTCAAACCAAAAAACAAACCCGTTTCAGTCCAGGTGAAGTTAAACTTTATGTCAATGCCATAAGGACGTTAACGACTTGTCTTGCTGTATTTTAATCGCGGAAATATCAACATAATGTTTATTTTGTCTACTTTAGTAATAAAATGAGTATTTATTTTACATTGCAGTACAAACTGTATACGGTTTATATCAGGTGGCCCAGAATTGACGATCTCCTTTCAGCTTTCTAGTGCTAACGGTCACTGAGAGTATCCGCGGACGGACGGGCGGACGGGCAGACATGGCGAAACTATAAGGGTTCCTAGTTCACTACGGAACCCTAAAAACGTCTCCTACCATCTGCCGCAATAGCATTATTGAGAGCACCATAGGATGCTTTTATATCGCCATCGGATGAAAACATAATACCATCATCAGAGTTATGTCCAGACGACAGCTATTCTGAGGTGCAAGATGGGGAGAGAGCCTGGAAGTAGAATATTGTTGCCTGGAAGTTGGTAATTTTGTAGTAATTCATGGTTTAAAAATATTTGCTAAATTGGCGATGCATAATAGATATTTTAGCCGTTTCTTCCAAAAAAAACCACATAATTGTAGTATACGGCTTTAACCGGTTATTTTTCGACCATAACCGATCGAATACCCGGCTTTGAAAATTTACCTGTTATTGCATTCCCTATACAGGATGTAACAAAAATACTGGTGATCCGTTTAAGGGCATAATGGTGTTGTATTACGACTAAGAAAAAATTGTAGAATTTTTTTTACACAAACAAAAATGTTTTTTTTTTGTATGGGACACGTAGTCCCAGCCGGCCAACCCTCCATACAAAAGATTTTTTTTTTCACGCGAAAGTTTTTCATAATTAGAATACGATGCCAATTATGCCCTTAAAAGAATCACCAGTATTTTTGTTACAACCTGTATACTGTGTTTATTTCATATCCAGGTAAATCCAGATACTGGTAGTGGCAGCCCTGACTGCAAATTTTAATCGACTGTAGATTAAATCTTCCAGGGAATTAGATCTTGCAAAAAATAGGGTAGATAGTAGACATAACAATGAAGCTGTTTTACAAATATCGCGATCGACTACGGTGGAATATGGAAGAAAAAAAATAAAAACCAAAATCATTAAAATAATTAATATCATTGTAACAAATGTACCTAGAAAGGTTATAATTACATATAAATGTACTTTTTTGAAAGGTTTATCCAACACTTTAGTCAACAGAAAAGTTTGTTACTTAATTTGCAATACATAATTATTTTTCGTAATATCCGGGTGTCAGAATCAAGATTTTCAAAAAATTATTTCTCAAAAACTACACATATTAGAAACGCGGGAGTTTTAGTCTCACATTCGTAATGCTCTAATAGCCCACCCAATAAAGGAAAACTAAGAGGAAATAATTCGTGTATAGCCAAATTTTGGTGTAGTTGTAGGCAAAGGTATCTTACACAACATACTAAAAGTACCGGTGGATGGGGGTGCCGCTAGCGGAAAGGGGGGGTTGTAAAGGTCCCTAATTTTGGTTTTTCGTAAATAACTCGGTAACGGTAGCTCATACGAAAAAATGTTATATAGCTCAATTCATCCACATCTAATTTTCTATAAAAAAGATTCTCTGCAATTTTTTGCTAGGATCAATGTTTAATGAGATATCGAGGAAATACGATAAACACTTTTTTAAACTTTCGGAGCTAATATTTACGAAAGTATTAGTTTTATCCAAAAGTGGTTTCAGAATACCCTTATTTTTTTTAAAAGACCTATCTAATGATACCCCACACATTAGGGTTGGAGTAAAAAAAATATTTACCCCCCACTTCATGTGTACGTGAGGTACCCGAAAGAATAATATTTTTTCACATTTTGTTTTAAAACTTTGTCTGCGTAATTAAAACACATACTTATACGAAATTTAATTTCTCTAGTACTAGCCATCACTGAGCAGGGTGAGGAGGGGTCCTACCCTTGGAGTTTCGGCATGTCCGTCTGTCCCCGTCTGTCCGTCCACGGCTTTGCTCAGTGATGTTTAGTACTAGACGTCTAGACGGACAGATGGGGTCAGACGGACTTGGCGAAACTATAAGGGTAGGAAGTGAGGTAGCAGGGTGAGCAGCCTGCTCAGTGATGGTTAGTACTAGAAAATAAAAAAATCGTGTGAGTATGTACTTTATTCACGCCGGCAAAGTTTTAAAACAAAATGTGAAAAAATATTATTTTTTCGGGTACCTCCCGTACACATGGAGTGGGGGGGTAAATATTATTTTTACTCCAACCCTAATGTGTGGGGTATCGTTAGATAGGTCTTTTTAAAACAATAAGGGTATTCTGAAACAATTTTTGGATAAAACTAATACTTTCGTAAATATTAGCTCCGAAAGTTTAAAAAAGTGTTTATCGTATTTCCTCGATATCTCATTAAACATTGATCCTAGCAAAAAATTGTAAAGAATCTTTTTTATAGAAAATTAGATGTGGATGAATTAAGCAATAGAACATTTTTTCGTATGAGCTACCGTTACCGAGTTATTTACGAAAAACCAAAATAAGGGACCTTTACACCCCCCTCTCCCCGCTAGGGGCGCCCCCATCCACCGGTACTTTTAGTATGTTGTGTAAGATACCTTTGCCTACAACTACACCAAAATTCAGCTATACACGAATTACTTCCCCTATCAGGCAGTTAAGCGTCTTCGTTTGGTGAGCTATAAACTACAGTAGTTTGTAATAAAATGGGGATGTCACTTTTTTGGCTTCCATAAAACACTGTGCGATGTGCAAGCGTGACGGCGCTATACACATGCAGAGCGCTATCTCGCTCGCGCCAAGATTATTATAGTAGTTTATGCAACAGTTGTATAAGAGGGGTCAAAAAAGGCGAGTGGTGTGGGTAACAATTTGAGCCGTAGGCGAAAATTGTTAAGAAAAACGCCACGAACATTTTTTGACCTACTTATACGACGTTGCATACAATACTTTTTCTACGACTACACTTACTTTTACATAAAATGCGAAATTGAGAACTTCATGGATATCGCCGTTATTTTGTCAATATAATCAACAATCATTTAAGTTTTACCTTTTAAAACACTATTTTTCAAGAATACTAACATTACTAGCACAAATACACACGTCGTTATTTGATCAATGATTAAAGAGCTACAGAGATTAGTAAAAATACCTAAATTACTTTCAAAGTTTACAGTTTGCCCCTACAAACGAACGGGAAACGTAAAATAAAAACTGCAAAGTATCTGTGGTTCTTTTCATTTTTTCTTTTTTAAAGTTTTTTTTTCTAAAAACGCTGCGTTTATTTAGGTTTCTTAGGTTGGCATAATTTATTTTGTCCTATATTAAAGTGCTTGCACGCGATTACACGATACTATTTTGGAGCATTTATAGAACAAGTGTTATTTTGGGCAATAGACTAGATAGACTTTTCTTCTAGTATATTATCTATGTTCTTATAAAGGTGTTGACGAATGTATAAATGACAGATAAAAGTGCAGGAGTAGAAAAATAATTAAAATTAGGTTAAACTAGTACCTATGTAAAATATTTAAAAATAAACTTATGGTCTAATCAATTAGATATAGAACAACAGAGATATAAAACATATTAATGGGCATAAAAATAATATAAAAAAATCAAGCGACATGTTGGACGAATTAACGTCCCACTAAACAAGTTCTGCAATAATTGTGTTCCGTATATTAAATAATAATATATTTGTATTAAGTATTTTTTTAAATAACAAGACTTCCTATCTTACCAAATGCAATTCGTGTGCGTTAATTCATTATTAGCGATTTTCGTTTTCAAATCGTTACCGGACACTTAATAACTCATACCCTGCAAACATTTCTTGCATATCATAGGCGTAAAAGGAGGCAATATAATTCTCAATTACAGTCGAGTTTTGAATAGTCTCGAGTAGAGTTTACAAAGTGACTTCTTTCAAGACGTCCGTCAGACATGAAAATGTTGATCATTACGTCATTTACCCATAAAGCTCTATAAAAGGAGAACGCTTCGCCTAATCTTTCCAAATAAAAAAATCTGCTAAAATCTGAGGGGAGCGAGGTAGCACACATGTGTGTGTCTGATGTGTGATGTCTTCATGTCAAAGGCACATTTTGTACCACTGAGGGACCACGGGTATTTTTTCGTCTAGTAATAGCAGTGGGTCTACGGAGAAAACAATTACCCGTGGTCCCCCTCTGGTACAAAAGCTGTGGTACCACGGTTAAAACGCCAAAATAGTTACTTTACTAAAACGATCATCTTTGAATAGTTTGAATTGATTCTGTAGACGATTCACGCAGCCTTTTTTGCGACCGCGAGCTGGCAGATCACCTAGAATATTATATACAGTTAGTTGCATAACGGAGTCAATATTAGTACCTTAGTAAAATGTAAATAATTTGATAACAATCAAATTTACATAAAAGTTCTAAACGCAAAATATTAATCCTTGGGTACCGCTACAAAACTGCTTCACAAATTATTTTCTTCCGACTTATACATTTTTCTCAATTTCATACCGAAAACTGTAAAAACGTTATATTCTGGTCGTGCAAACAGTAATTATAATGAATACACAATGTTGAGCGGAGGGATTGAAAGTCATGTTTATCACGAGAATGGTATTAAGAATGAATGTGGAGGGATGTAGGAAAAGAGGCAAACATAGGAAAAGGTGGATAGTTGTGTGTTGTGTGAGAGATGAGACTGATGAGAGATGTTTGGAAGAAAGACATGCTCCGCTGTCCCCAAGTAAATGGGACAAGGGCAAGAGAATGATAATGACACATTTTTAGGGTTCCGTAGCCAGAATGGCGAAACGGAACCCTTATAGATCCGTCATGTCCGTCTGTTCGCATGTCACAGCCATTTCACTGGAAAACTATAAGGCGTATCTTAATATAAATATAAAATTCTTTGCTCTCATTGTAGTGTCATATCTGCCGTGGCCAGCTCTTAGTCCATATGGCAATAGGCGCACGTTGACAACATGTGGTTGAGTTTTCTTTAAGGTCTTTGGGAACGGTTTTTCGGCTCTCTACTGTATGTGTCTGCGTCAGAACATAAAGTATACATGGGTACCACCACGTATCTTTTTTTTCTGCTTGTGACGATGCACGATTCAGTTCATGACAATTACGAGGTTATATACAAGAGTAAAAATAAAATAAATATCTAATAAGCAGAATTCATAAAAAAAAGCAAGAAACAAAGAGAAATTGGTCGGCGCGGCGGCAGCGGCACGTGCGAGGCGGGCCACCTGCCGGCGCCGGCAGGTGCAGCGCCAGCCGCCGCACCGCGCTACAGTATCGCTACCCCCAGCCCAGCTTGCTGAACCCGACGCGAATCTAAAACTCCTTTTCGGGAAATTTACTCTGTGAATCATCTTGTTTTTCCTTTACTCATAGCAGTGATCGTAGATTTGCCAGCGTTTTTGGTGCAGTGCTAGGGTTATTATTATTTTAAGGCTATTAAATTGTTTGAACCAACAGTCAAATAAAATCAAAGCCATTCCATTCCATTAAATAACAATTTCACACAAAAACGTCATTGCACCGGTTTTGCTGAAAAATCTACGATCACTGCTTATTAGTGCTTCTAATCGACAATATTATTATCGTCTTATTTACCGTTAGTTGCGCATGTATGATCAGTTGCAGAGAAAAAGGCCCACGCTGTATACAAAGTTGGCATGCAGGGGGTGTCTTTCCCTGCATCTGACTGTACAATATTTTATTCATTATTAGAGGGTAGGAAATTAGGGCCAGTCGAGCAGCTTTAGACGAGCAATGCGACACAGAATAAGGATAACTTGGCTGGAAATCCCTTATCACGCCGAGGTACGTAAAGTACGTACATATACCCATTGCCTTTAAAAAAATGAGCAATAATACGATTTGTAAACCAATACTTTATGCACCGTAGGCCCTAATAACTAGAAAGATTTTAACAGTGTACTCCTGATCATATTTAGTTACTAAAACTTTTCTGGAATACGCCTAGTTTCAGAGTTAAGACTAATTTAAAAAAAAAACCTTTTTCAACCGACTTCAAGATTTCGAAGGAGGCAATTCGTCGGGATCTTTGTTTTGGCTTTTTTTTTTATGTATGTTCACCGATTATTCGAAGGCGGCTGGACCGATTTGGAAAATTCTTTTTTTGTTCGAAAACGTATACTTCACAGTTGGTCCCATTGTAACCATGTCAGGATCTGATGATGGGATCCTGGAGAAATCTAGGGAACTCTTCAACTATTATAGGCACACCTATGGTGATTTGAGTATTTTTTACAGCAGATCGAGCATTTGGTGTTGGAAAGGTGGATGCTTGGTGAAGACGGTTCTTTTTTGTTTAAAATTATTATTATATTATAACTCAGCACAAAACGCCTTTTTGATGGCGTTGTTGCCAGTATTGGGCATAGTATACACGTCCTTATTGACAGATATCAAAGTGACAAGGAAAGGAACACTTTGCAGAAACTAGTTTTACAAAAACAATGCACCAATTTGTTTTAGGCGATCATTTTATTAATAACATTTACTTTTCATGTGCAAAAAACATCCACAAAATTGAAAAAAAAGGGCTAAAATTTATTTTTGGCAAAATTGACCTAAAGTCACATAATATTTTTTCCTTCTTCTGGTCTCGAAAAGTAGGAAATGCGTGGTTAAGATCTTTCGGGTTATTCAAGCCCAGGCCCAGGGTGTATAGGGCGATATATGTACATATAATGAAGACTTTGAAGGCCTAGCCTAGCGGAATCCCGAAATACCGGACCCATTTTTACGATATTTTAATACCGGATTTGAAAAGACTAATAATATTGTAATCTAATAACGAAATTTCCGTTTTGGGGTTTTTCCGTAAAAATGTATGTAAAAATTGGTAAAGTAATGAATATCAAAGCGGTATAATGCAAGCGTTTGTACAAACAGCAACACTCTTAACTGTACATCGGTGGACCTTATTACAAAAGGCATAACGTCCACCGATAGGCAGTTAACAGTATGGGCGAGGCATGGAACTTGTTGAAGTCACACCTTGTCGCTTAAAAGTACGGGGTACTGTGCGTCAAATCAGCTAGTTCTAATTTTTTGCAGACTTGTTTATGATGTTGGCCCAATAAATAATCAAAGTTTGTGACCTCGAGCACCGAACGCAACTTTGTCAAAAATCGACTTTGGCGATTATGACCCTAAAGGACTGGTTTTTGATGGTACCTTCTCAAACAATTTTTAAAGAAGACTAAATTTGCTACAATATGAGACTAGAATTGTCTCTGTAGACACCACCCAAGTAACACATCAAAGCAGTATAACGGCCGTCTTACAGCATATCTGTATGCTTTTAGCATTTTGAGTTCGTTTTATAGTAGCATTATAAACGTTTATAGTGCTGATATAGGTCTTAAATGGGCACAAATTACCCAGCTTGAGATCCTATACAGGTCATTTAATAGCATTGCAGGCGCATTATGTCTGCGCTATTAGCATTATCGTTGTCATGGAAAGTGCCAATCGCCTCAAAGAAGCATTAGTACGCTCTATTAAGTTGCCGACTGCATTAAAGAAGCCTTAATACGGCCAAAAAACTTGCTAATCGCAGTAAAGAAGCATAAGTACTCTCGATTAACTTGCCGATCGCAATACAAACGCATTATACTAGCATAAGAGTGTAGTAAAATAAACCTTACGTCAATGCAAAAACGTCTCTAATACCGACGGAACAAATGTTATAATACAATGAACGTTGTGATTTAACTACTTTGTCTCGCAATATAAAATGGACGAAGACGGTACAAAAAACTGAATGAGTGACACGTCATATTTGTTTGCATCCTAACAAAATTTATAAAAGTTTTTGACACTTTTACGTTATTATATCCTTCAAATATTACTGCGCAATGTAGTTTACTGTAAATGTGTATATAAGTTTCATTGAAAATTTTCACGCGCCTTTGATTTATTGTGGTTTTGCTATAAAATATTATGAAAAGATATGCGTCAAATAAGCAAAACAATTGTGTAATCCTCGTATAGAACGAGTTTTGCATTATTAACATAATAGTGTTGGTTGAGCAGTCTTAAATTAAGTAATTTCTTTATTATATAGGTATTTTCCTTGTATAAATAGGTCCGCATGATTTTATTTTTAGGTTATTAATTATTTACAAAATGGCGTTGGTCTATATAGACGGAGAGCTAGCCCCGTCCACGTCGGATATGACAATAATGAGGGCAATTACCCCTCTAGTCAGTTTGGTATATTATGCTTATTTCTAGATCTGGACATCTGGCAGCTTTAAAGTAGTGGAGGTCAAAGAATGCAAACCATTTCAAGAAAATAAATCCTAGAGATCTGGGTTTGATGCAATATTATGAGAAACTATACAAATACTATACAATATTAAGAGAAATTATACAAAAGTTTATGTTGCGAGAAAGTAGTGCCAAACGATGTATAATAAAATATAGTTCATAGTTTTCGCCTACTGTTTTTGTTTCCGTAATAATCATACATCGGGGTTTTCGGTGCGGGAACGATTTGAGAAAGAGTAGAGATAAACAGATAGGTTGAAAGTTAGTCTGAGAAAATATCATATTATGCTTAATGAATAACTACCTCTCTGTGAATAGCTTACACACTATGATACGAGCTTTTTTTCTTAGAGGCATGTTTGTATTGACTATACTACTACTGATATACTTAGTATTTTAAAAATGCAATTGCATATCCGAAATTTATTAACTAGATCTACCTAAGACAAAGACACGGTATAGTAAGTGTCAAATATTAATCTTGACGTCCGATATTTATGAACTATTTGATTAACTGAAGAGGTTGACAATGATCAGTCATTACATGAATTAATAAAAAAATACTTGAAAAAATCATTGGTATATGTACCTACAATATATATACATAATAGTCAGCTATTATATATAAATTGTATATACCTATGATTTTTTCGATCAATTATTCTTTAGGTAGAAACGTGCTAGAGTACATTCTGTTTTTTAAGTTAATGCCTACTCTTTGGCTAATGTCAAACATTCCCGCACCGAAAACCCCGATGTATGGTAATAATACACAAAATTTTTTGGTCTAACGTTTTTTTTTATCGATTTTTAACCAGTTTTGAGTCGATATTCCAACATATTAACTATAGATAGAATTATAAGGCAAACGACTATCGGTTTTTGAATCTTTTATCTCCATTCTGTAGAGCCGGATCTTGAAATAAATGAGCCGTTATTTTTTTATGATATTTTTAAAATATGGTCTAAAAAACACTTTTATCGATATTCGAATGGTGTAAAGAATCTTACATATACGTAATCTACATATTAGGGTTCCTCTTTGATGTCTCTAAAAACTGTAGAGATTTTAATTTTTAACTAATTAAAACAAAATTTATGACCATAAAACCACTTTTTTAGCCTAAACCGGTTCGACTTTGATGTCAAATATCTCGTGGACAATGAATATTGAAGTAAATATAGGATACTATATTGTTTAAAGCCGTTACTGATAATATGATAAGCTATATAAATAATTAGAAAACTAAGGGAATCAGATCCAAGGTCGTTGGCGCCAGGGAGCCCCTTAAAATATAGGCCCTGTCCTTTATAACTGAGACAACTTCGGCAATTTTTACCTAATTTGGTATTACTATTTTCCAATTAAAACATTTTGCTAGTCTGTCACTGTGACCTCCACCCATTAAAAGCTGCCAGATGCCAGGATCTAGCAATAAGAATAGTATAGCAATCTAACCAGACGGGTTTTGTTGCTCTCATTATTTTGTCATATCTGACGTGGCTAGCTCTTAGTCCAATAGCAGCTCAGTGACCCTTAAAAAATGCCTTATTTATGCCTACAGCATTACACGTGAATAATTATGCTATTAAACAACATTAAGCATTTATTTATGCTATTGTAGAACCTAAGGCACTAAAACCGCTAAAAGCTGTATAGGGGCTGTTCATAAATTACGTCATCAACTTTTTGATAGTAAAGCTGCCAAATAAAGTGACGTTATTAAAAAAATGCGTTTTAAGCTTAATTGTAAAATAAAAAACTATTTAGTAGATAATATTTTATAGCATTAAAAGTTTATAGAAACACGACTTTCATTCCTTTTTTTACACATTGATGATGTGATCTTCGGAATGACCGCCCCCCCCCCCCCTCCTACGTCATGCTACCATCATCCGATGTCCAGACCCCCCCCCCCATTTGAAATGACGTAATTTATGAACAGCCCCTTATAGTGAATTACTTGGCTTTATAATGGTTTATATTATTGCTATTATACTGCATTAGGAACGTATTGCCTCCTTATAAATGCTATTGTACACCCTAAGGCATTAAAAATAGCTGAAAGCTGTATAGCGAATTTACGTGGCATTATAATGGCTAATATTCATGCACTTAAACAGTATTAAGCATTTATTTATGCTATTGTAGAACCTAAGGCACTAAACCAAACCGAAGCATTAGTGTAGCAAACCAAAACGCAACTGTACATCATTCAGCTGTACAGTTGCATGTTGTTCGCTGCACTAAAACTAATGGCTAAACAAAAGCATTTACATATGCCATTATACAACCGTTATACAGCGTAAAGCATCATAAAATGCTATTGTAGAACCTAAAGCACTAAAAACAGCTGAAAGCTGTATACCGGATTTACGTGGCATTATAATGGCTAATATTCATGCTCATAAACAGCATTAAGCATTTATTTATGCTATTGTAGAACCTAAGGCACTAAACCACACCGAAGCATTAGTGTAGCAAACCAAAACGCAACTGTACAGCATTCAGCTGTACAGTTGCATTTTGGTTCGCTGTACTAAAACTAAAGGCTTTAAAAAAGCATTTATACATGCCATTATACAACCGTTATACAGCTTAAAGCATTATATAATGCTATTGTATAACCTAAAGCACTTAAGTGCTTTTAAACAGTCGAAAGCTGTACAGTTGCGTTGTGGTTTGCTGCACTAAAGCTAAAGGCTTTACAAAAGCATTTAGATATGCCATTATACAACCGTTATACAGCTCAAAGCATCATATAATGCGACAAGTTGCTCGGTGAACGTATATAAGAGTTTATACGGTCCTTAAGTTCGAAATAAGTTAACTATTCATATGTTATAATGCTTCCTGTGTTACTTGGGCAATAGTTTCCGAGATAAAGCTTTTCAGAATAGATCCGTTTACCCTTCTCTGGTATTAAAAAGGTACTGTCAAAACCTAGTCTTTAGGGGTTATAATCGCCAGTCTAAAAAAAATAATTATTCGTTTTTTGACAAAATTGCGTTCAGCGCTCGAGGTCACAAACTTGGATTATTTATTGGACCAACATCTCAAAAGTCTGCAAAAATCAAATCTACCGGATTTGAAGCACACGATGATTGTATAGTTACTGGATCATACGTTTTATTTAGCATTAGAAAGAAAAGAATTCGACATAAAACAGTATGAGGTTTTTTATTAGGCACATTTTACGAAAAAAATTACAATGATGGTTTCCGCGATCGAGATTTTCACTGGATGGCAGCACCGTGACGAGGCCTTTTTGAAAGCAGCTGTCGAAATGCCCGATTTTTTTTTTATTAAAACATGATTGGTGAATTATGACAGCTAGACCTCTCGCCACGGTGCTGCTATCTAGTGAAAAACTCGATCGCGGAAACCCTCATTAGGCAATTCCGAGGAAATGTAACGCCAGTTCCGATACGATTTCATTGATTGTTTATTTATTTCTGACGCAAATGTGATCGATAATTTTATTTATTTCTAGATAACAATTAAATTTATTCCTACATAGGTAAACATATTGTCATGTGAATTTGCACCATTAATAAAAAATTGAGCCAACAATTGGTAACAGACGTTACACTGTTACGTGTATTTGGGCATTTTTATTTTAACAACAGAACTGTTGACAAAATGTATGGGATTGGACATCGACCGGCGTTTGTGACGATTGCTAACCGGCCTTAATGGTACGGAGTTACGAGTAAGCACAGACCTAAAATGGTGCTTACGCTAAAGATAAATGGAGTGCGCAAAATAGAAACCAACACGTATATGAACAATCCGCGAGTGCGAAAAAGATACACGATCATTCTCCAAGCAGGACAACTTTTGACGTCCCTTTTTACACTCAAATACCAGAGCTAATATTACGTGAAAAATATAATATAATCCGGTGTATCACAGGTAAATATGATATTCCGATCGATGTTTTTGAAACTATATTTTATCAAATTTGCCAAATAAATCATGTAATCTTTCTTTTACTGCATGTGAATATTTTATCATAATAGTTAATATTAAAGATTATTTTGTGTAAAAAACGAAATTGTTATTCTTCGCTAGGGTTTGACAAAATATCGTAAGGACATATATCAAAAGAATTATAATAAATAAATCTTGTATTAACATTATGTCATTAGTGTCATTACAGGTATCAATTTATCATTCAACGATCGCAAAAAAATTCTGACATCGTCAAACTCGTCAGTTTGTTTTTTACTACAGCCCGTATATATAACGATTTAGTTTGACATGAGATTTTTCTCGAACGAATGAATAAAGATTCATAATTGTTTATAAGTTATGGATTTTTTCCTTGCGAAACAGGGATTTTCAAAATTAATTTTTTTTTTTAGATGTTTTTGCTTTGGATCGGTGTCAAAATTATACCATAAACGAATTCGGCATCCCCGATTTATACAAACATTTAACCAAACTTGGCCTAGCAGCTAAACTGATGTAGGTATAGTTGAGAGCCTCCTTGTCCACTTCTCAAATCCATCTTGGATCCTAAGGAATAATCAGGCCGAAAGAAATCCTTTGTTCTCGAAAAGCCGTATTTGACCTTTTTATGTCGTGTGCAAACGCAACTACTAGTAAATTAGCAAATGGATTTATACTTGATCAATGACATGCTGGTTCGCAATAAAAAAAGTTATAATAAAAAATGAGAAAATTGGCGTTTTTCGTAATCGCTTCTTGTTCGCGTACATTCTTTTATCGTGAAAACATACCTTCGTGAAAAATAATTGTTTGGGCTATGCGTGATACATCATCTGTTAACCTTTTAACATGCCCAAGAGAACTTACGTTAGCAAAACGCGTACAATTTGTGGCCTCGAGGCCAGTCGCAGGTGAAAATTTCAAAACCATCATCTTACATCATCATCTTACTGCGTGCTGTGCAATATGCACTCCAAAGGTTCGCACGTACCGGTACAGACAGCAATTGACGTAAATCAGGTCGAAACAGTTTTACTACGAAATGCGATGACAGAAAATTTGTGAGGCAGTCTTTAAAAAATCGCTAATAAAACTTCTGAGCTCGCTGCTGAATTTACTGTAGCCACTAATAAGAAAATTTCTGAACGTACGATCAGAAGAAGACTGCAAGAAGCTGGTCTGAGGCTGCAAAGCCAGAAAAAAGCCCTGGCTGTCTGACAAAAATATCAAATGTCGCTTCAAGTGGGCTATTCAACACCGAAGAAGACAAGAAGATTGTGGTAACATTGTGTGGTCAGACGAATTAAACTTTGAGGTAAGTAAGATATAGTTAATATGGTTTGGTCCCATAACTTATTTGCACAATTATTAAATTAGGGTTTCAACTAAGATGTTGTTTTTGTTCATTCGCAGGTGTTTTGAACGCCCGGTGGAACTTATTTATGTACGACGTCGGCCTGGCGAAAAATATAAACCACGGTGGGGGTAGTGTAATGGCTTGAGGTTGCATCTCTATGTCTGGCGTGGGGCAAATGTACATATGCGAGGGCCAAATAATGTCTGAAAAGTACATACATAAATGTACTCGAAACTGCATTATTGCCGTCGTTGTCAGAAGTTTTTGGCGACAGAAACCTCGATGGCGTTCAGTTCTAGCCAGACAACGCCCCGTGTCATAAATCTCGTCGAACAATTAGCTGGTTTAAAGAAAATCAGGTGGACGTCCTTGATTGGCCTGCACAGTCTCCAGACTTTAACCTTATTAAGCATTTAAGGGAGCATCTTAAGTGTAAGATGCAGGGTCGCGTGATACCTTCAAATCAAGACTTAGTGTCTTTCCGAAGAATGTTTGTAGATTAGCAGCGATGTGTGCAAAAAACTTGTTGCTTCTAGACTGAAAGAGTTGCTGCTTGTAAAAGGCCGCTTGGGGGGGCAACTAAATATTAAGTTTTAGCAATAAATAGATTTAACCTACCAATTTAAAATGTTTTTTTTTTTTTGTTTTTTTTATTAGAGAAATCGCATTAAAAGATAAGTGCTCAATACTTTTGGCCAAGGCTGTATGTCTTTTTATACCCGTTATGAATATTGCATGCGTGATAGAGCCTGTCCGGAAAGAGAAGTGTCCATTGGGTCACTTTTCTTTTCGGACAAACGATAAAGGGGCTTATTTATTCATTGAGTAACAGGAGACGACATACCTAAGAAATTATTTGTACCATGAGTTGTAGCGTAAATCACTACAAGACACCAAGCAAATGTCAAAAAAAATTTAAATCAAATACTGAACGTAATGACTTCGTGCGTGATAATAAATTGTAAAAATCATTCTAAAAATAGTAAAAAAACCCACGGAATTAGATTCCATAGGTATGTACGTGCAAACGGTTTTACACTAATTTAAAATAATAGTATTGGCGATGGCGGTGCGCCGCCATTTTCGTTGACGCACAGATGTCACAGAAGTAACACATATGTGCCTACTTGATTTACCTACACCATCGTTAAACACTACACATGTACAAAAATATTAACGAAAACATATTTTGGCTTGCTTCATCTATTTTTATAACTGTATGTATTGATCACCGAGGTGCCAATCGTAAACGACAATCGAAAAGTAAAGTTACACCTTCAAACGGCTTTAAAGATTATTAAGGATTTTTTCTTACAATTGGCAGAACAAGAGTACATTTGTTTCTAAATAACCCTAAGTAAGGAGTAAAATGAATATGACAAATGAAACAATCAGTTGCTCCTTAATTTATTTAATCACTTTTCCTCAAAAATTTGTTTAGGCAGAATATGAATCTGTCATAACAATGTCACGTCCATTTTGTTAAAGCTACTCTATGATTCAGTGACAGCTGTCAATAGCGAAACATGGGGCAAAAATTTGTTCTAGATAGCTCAGAATCTATCTAGTAGATCTAGTCATCTAGTAGAATACATAATACGTCAATGTATTTATTACAATTATTTATTTGTAAGACACGATCTCTATCCTCTTTTTAGGGTTCCGTCCGTAGTCAAAATGGCAAAAATGGAATCCTTATACTTAGCTTTGTCATGTCATGTCAGTCTGTCCCTATATCACAGCCATAGATAAAAAAGCGTATATAGGTGTGTTTTATGTGCTGCTAACAGAGAGTTCTAAACCAGGAGAGGCCCTGAGTATCATTTCCCCTCTGTCAAAAGTATTGGCGGAAAATCTAGTACATCTATAAAAACTATTTCAATAATCGATGTCACGCATTTTCGTCATCGCTGTCAATACAAGCTCCGTGAAAATGCCCTTATGCGCTGTTTTTGGATGTAAAAAATGTTATATTTCGTCTAGTTTACAAAAAGATGAAATACCATTTCAGATGTAAGTACAGTTTTACTTTATTTATCATTACTTTCGTAATAAAAGATTTAACCTAAATCGAAAATCAAGCTTCGTTTACAGAAACGATTCAAAGACAATCGTTTTCTTTCTGATGACGGGCAGTAACTATTTGACGTTTGACACTTCTCCATATTTAACGCGCTTAAGGATTGCTGTCTTCTATATTTTGTTTGACAATACAATCAAAAATGATCCTTGGCTTTTTTGTTTGACATTTCCAAAGACTGCATCCAATAATGAACCATATGTTAACATTTGTACAGTCGACTATCTATTGCTCCATGTAGTGTTGTGAAGTATAAAAAGAATATGTCAAATATGTTTGGTGTTTTCAAGTCAAAGGTACAACTTTGTCGGTTGTCAATAAAGCGTTGCTGCCATAAAAATTAATTTAGAAATAAACTGTATTAACAACCGACAATGATGTACCTTTGACTTGAAAACTTCACATGCGTGCTACCTCGCCCCCCTCAGATTTTGGCAGACTTTTTTGTTTGGAAAGATGAGGCGAAGCGTACTCCATTTATAGAGCTTTTTGGCTGCTAATGGCAGCTACCCAGTTTTTTAAGATATATAAGAGAGTCAAATATCGATAGATAATTGACCTGTTGTAACTTGGCATCAGTATTTTTTACAGTCACATAGACATTTTACACACACTCTTTCATTTAACTTTTATCACATTTTTGATCGTTGTCAAACCATCTTATTATATTAGATCTATGCAGTTATGGGAAAATGCCCATTTACTCAATTAATGTGTCAAAATACATATTTGGAAGGAAACCGGTTGCATTATTATTAAACAAACAAAAAACGATTAAATAATGCTTAGAATTAATATAAATTTGCGAGATTTATTAATTATGTATTTTATTATGAATAACGTAACGTTGATTCCTGTGAATGCTGCCCAATAAAAAACCTACAGAGGCAGACATGAAACTAAGATTCGGTTTTTAAACGTAGGTAACCAACCTTATGTGATATGTCACTGTCAGTTTTTTGTAATTTGCCGGTTTCAAACGTGATAATCAAAACGAAATTGTGATTTTATTGTTGTTTTGGGTTATTATGCCTGGAATTGTTGTATTTTAATTACAAAAGTTTACAACTCTTGATCATCATGTTAACTATTGTTAACTTTATAAGGTAAAATTTTCTATTTATATTATATTATAATAATGTAGGTAGATGTTATAATGTTTTTATTTTAGGAAGAAAACTTGTAAGTATTAGAAAGGACGGAAAAGTAACTCGCCCACTTCTATAATTATTTTTTTTATAAAAAATACCGCAAGTATAATTTATTATAGAATAATATTAACCTAAACTAGACAAAGGTACTAGGTATATACTCCAGGTAGGGTAGAATTATCTATAAATTGTATAATACATTTAAGTAGGAGTAGGGGTATTCCAAGATATTATTTTTGCATCACAAAGCTGGCAAAATCGATAAGTGGACGAAAACTAGCAACATATATGTAATAATCGCAATGACTTTACTAACCTCAAATCTTGGGAATCATCTTGTTCAAATATTTGATCATGGTCTTCTTGTGATAGGTTAAGCTCGCTGAACTGCTGCTCCACGGAATTCGACATTTCACTTATAATCAAGTCACAATTACTTTGATAAAATACTGCTGAATAGGTAGAATGATGTTGGAATTACTATTACAAAATCACTACGTCAAAATTATCACGTCTTCCATAAAATCCTTCGTTAGTGTGCGATCCGGAGCAAAGTGGGAATGTCGCTCGTCCCAACCACCGGCAAGACGCCTTCGTCCGCGAATCCAGAGCGCGATAATGCTGATCGTCGCGAGCGCGAGCACACTTCCGGTGGTATGCCGGCCGGTGTGTACATACACGTGGTTGCTTGGTATTCAACGTATCTGTTTATTTTTGTATTACATAATACGTATGATCCGAAGTAAGCGAAGTACGGCGCGGAATGCGACCGGCGACGGCGGAGTGATCGGCGGACAGCGGCGTCGCTTTGCCGAGCGAGCGGCGGGCTCGCTCGGGAAACGATTCGAAGGAGGAGGGATGAACGCGACGCGAGTAACACGTGTGTGCCGCCGTGTGTAAGGTACGGTGTGCCGGCTATCAAGATCACTTCTCAACTGAGCTGCCTAGCTAACTGATGTGGTACTTTGCGTGTGTGACTAAACGGACGACGCCGAACGTCGTCGAGTCGATTCTCTGTGCACCCATTTCGTACGGATTTTGTTTGAGAATGCGCGCGCTGGGCGTGGTTCTGCTCGGGGCCCGAGGGGAGACCGAGCGCGGTACAAGTAGTGAGGCGCATGTATCGATTAACATGTATCGAGATTACTATCTAACATTTTGAATATAAATATGAACATTAAATAAATGTAAGATCCAATTAAAATTAGCATTAACAGAAATTTTAATTAAGGACTATCAGACACCTGTGTAGTAAACATTACTTACTGGAATCGAAGGAAACAAATAATTTAACCTCGTAAAACCAAGGTACTAGCTGGATTTTGATTTTGGATCCAGCTCTTTAAAATACTAAAACTTCATAACTCGATTTCTTTAATTTTGTAGTTTACAGGGGGACTAACGAAGTTAAGCTTAATTGCGCTTCCCATGTTGCATTCCAAACAAGGATTTTGAACGGATATCGTACGGTTCCAACTAATAATTATAATGGTTTATAAAGTTAAAGATTTTTTTTATCTTTGCCAGAATATTGTTTTATTTTAATTTTAAGTTTTTATTAAGATATGAAAAATGTCGCGCTCTATTCCTTGTCACTGGGACCGATTACCAATAAAGGGGTATAAGATCGGGTATTTGATAGGGTTGTTTTTGAAAACTATCATTTTGGTATTAAGCGCATCGTTGACTTACCCAAATTATGCTTATTACCGAATTTAAAACCACGAATTTTCCCTATTAAGCCATTTTAATCTCTATTGCATTCAACAAAACACATTAAATATGGCTAACATTATACGTCGATTGGACTACTTTCCCCCCATCAGGAAGTTTTGGCAATGATATAATCTATATAACATTTCATAATACTGCATCAAAACTAGAACACTATGATTTGTATTCTTAAAGTGGTTTGAATTATTTTATCTCCACCACTTTACAGCTGCCAGATGTCCGGATCTAGAAATAAGCGTAGTAGTTTCGTCGCTGGACACCTCACCCGGTTCGCTACTTCCACTGCCGACATTCCGAAGTGGCAGAAACAGAATCAGATGAAATAAGAATATAACGAAAAACTTAAGGGGGTAACTTGATGGTTTAATGCTATTGGGTCGCAGGTATTTACCCAATCTACCCACCCGAGTAAATACCTATTTACCCGGTATTTACTCGTATCTACCCAAATCGTCGAGTATATTTGTTTTTTATTAAACATGTCGTCTTGGGTTATCGTAAAGGTTTAAAGTTTTAAACTAAGCCATTAACTTGGGTATTTTTTATTATTTTTAACAAAATAATTCGTCAAAAGTCACAGTTATATTAATGTTATTTTCATATAAAAGGGTCAAATTCAAAAGCAACTTAGTCGTCTATTTTTTGGATTTGGGAATACTAATAGAACGGGCGGCGACCGTACTATAACGTACGCATATGCTCCCACTTAACATTCGACTTTGGGGGGTAGGGGGTGAGGTTGAGGAGAGGGGGGTAAAATGTTATTTTAGCATATTTCTACGAATCTATCATTCGTATCAACAAGTTGTGTATATAAAAATTTAAGCTGGCAATATTTTTTACGGCGATACTTCCAATTTTTTAATGAATATCTAACGGTAACTATTAATTAAAAAGGATAAATTTATATTAAAAAGGAAAATAAGACATTTTTAAGACCTGGGAAAGATTCTATATTCGATTTTTATGATTTCAACCCTGAGTCTAAATCTTATTTTTCATCATAGCATACCGTTAAAACAATTTCGATTAAAAATTTGCGTGTAATATCCTAAATACTAACTAAAATTATTATTATTTAAATTCAGAGATCACTTAACACATATTAGTTACAAGAAAAACGAAAATACCCGCGTATCTACCCGGGTAGTTAACCATCTCTATCACGGAAGGCGTACTAGCTTTTTCCCGCCACTTCGTTTGCATTGAATTAGTAATCAATCCCTCTTTTTACCCCCTTAAGGGATGATTGCAGTACCTAATAAAAACTATTTTATACTTAACTAATTGAATCTTAATCAGTTAAGCGATTATTGATTCTCCATACAAACTTCCAACTCTCTTTTCACCCCCTTCAGGGAATGTCTCTTTTTATGATTCGGTAAAATCAAAATTATCATATGATAGTTTTTTATCAAAACAGAATTCTTATCTTACAAGAAAAATTAGTCTTCAATCTTCAACCAAGTAAATCATGGTCACCCTGACTTTGACATACACTGTAAGGGAAACGAAAAGACGTCACATTGAGTAAGGTAACCAAATTGTATTCTTCTACTTATCATCTGAATCATCAATATTGACGATAAAAAATAAATGACCAACACCATTAGGTTCATCTTCGAATTCTGTATCATGCCTTGTTCTCTTGCTACAAGAACCCGAAATTAACCCGTAGTATATCCTTCCCCAGAACTTATATCCTCTTTCGGTACTTAAACTGTCTCCATACCAAGTTTCGTCTTAATCGGTTCAGCAGTTTAAGAGTGAACAGTTAACAGACAGACAGACACACTTTCGCATTTATATATACATACTAGCTGACCCGGCGAACTTCGTACCGCCAACTTCCACCGACTCCCATCTACTTCAACTTCACTCCTATAGAGTCCTACACCAGACCTACCTTTTCTCTTACCCCACACTCCCACTGACTCGTGCAACAGTCCTACCGTATCACACCACTTTCCAAGTCTCTTTCACCCTTCTCCCAGTGAGTACTACTTCACTCCCATCGACACTTCCGACATAGCTTTTTTGGCTTAGCAGACTTTGCAGTTCGTTTCCTTCTTTTTGGGCAGGCCCGTTAGCTGTAAGTACGTTGCATTCGTTATTGTTAGACCAGAACCATTTTTTAAATGATTATTATACGACAGAAATTTCAATTAGTTTCTTATGATTTAATTATCACCGAACGTTACGATCCCTTTTGGCGAATGAGAAAAAGAAAAGAGACGAATGACAAATGAAATGATACCAAGGAAGAACGTGACTAAACGAAGAGCGAGTTGACAACAACACAGCGACAAGTTACATACCTTGACCTAACTAATACAGATGGTAATAAAGATCAAACAAGATGAGTAGAGATAAGTGAAGAATAAAGGATGACAAAATTAGAAAATATAAAAAAAGAAATGGCGGGTCAATAACTTCAGATACAAATATTAAACCTGTTTTCATAGCTCTTGCTTGAGTACGGGTCGTTCATACTTCAGTGACATTATATTATATTAATAGTGTTCTGCATATGACGGAAGAATATGTTTAGAGCAAAACTTAATTGTCATAAACATATGAATATTAAAGAACCCGCTCTTAATTAACGCAAGCAGAGCCGCTGAATTTTGATACCTACCTGGTTTAAGATAATTGAGCCGCCTAGCGTGGTTGATAGGTGTCGGTTTCTAGATGCCAAATGTAACGATATGCTGTGTTGAAGTTAGGTAAATATTAAGATTTTTTGATTTTATAACACATATCTTATCGACATTAGTCAACCGTGTTCTAATCACTAAAAGCAATAGCAGTTCGTGAAGTATATTTGTTACTGGGTCCGTGCCACGGCGCCCCGCGCCCATGCGTTTTCTACAGCGTTCGCCCGGGGCCCGCGGAGGGCGGTCGCCCGACACCGCCTACTTCGTCTGGTACAGGCGTCATCCGCCTCGTGTCCCGCTTCACCTTAAAATTAAGTAGTCGAGACGTCGATCCAAGGAGAGAAAACGCCCTTGCTTACTTCGGTACACCACCCTCGCTCCATTAAGTCCCTAACAAAACCTAGGTAGGATAGGAGTATATTTTTTTACATGTTACGTGGTTTGCTAACGAATAACAAACGATTACGAAAGGAAGATAACTTCTCGGCAATAAATAAAGAGGAGTGATTTAGCGATAGTAGTTGGTCGGACGGCATACGGCGTGCGACAGCGGGCACCGGGCACCGGGCAGACGTGTGCACGGGCGCGGGCGATCATGAACCACTACCGCGCACATGCACGTGCGACGAGAGCACACTCATTAATCGCGCACAGATATACCCCGCGGCTCATTTAAGTATACAAATAACAATGCCAGGTAAGGTGTGTAGTGAGTAAGTAGGTCTCAGCCCCCCCTTTTCTAAGCTATCCGATAAGGAGTTAAAAGTACTTCATGCTAGTAGGCATTTAGGTTTTTAGAGTTAAGTAAGTAGGTACAGTCAACCAATTTGATTCCCAGGCCACTAGAGTCTAGAACCTTGTCACAATAGCTAGTTTGGAAGCAAATAGGTTACGTTTATACGTATCCAAGGGCAACTGTCAATACGACAAGGTTGTACAGTGGACTAGGAATCAAATTGGTTGACCGTACAGTCACCTCACCGCCAATAGTATCATTCTACACGAAGGCCGCAAAAATATGTGACACGCTCTTATGACCATACAAATAAGAGCGTGTCACATATTTTTGCGGCCTTCGTGTAGGAAGATACTATTACCGGTGACTGTACAGGTAAATACACAATGTAAGACCTTTCGCCGAATGTCTATGAAAATGACGACAGTTCGTACAAATCTTGCGCCAGCTTAATTTCATTAAGTCGACATGGAATCAAACAATACTTCGTAGTTAGGTTACCTGTACCTCTAAAGGAAAAAACCGGCCACGCATAATGCAGGGTTCCGTAGAAAGAAGTTTTTTCGAGATAACAAAAACGGCTGAACCGATAATTTTTAAACAATTTTCGTGGAAAGTTTAGTATCAAGGCCGCTTTCACAATACTGTAGGCCAGTGTAGGCTTGTGCTTAATCGGTCTTTATGGGGAGCGCTCCAATCTCGGTCGATCCGTCAAAGGACTAGTTCGGACTTTTAGGTCTTTTCGTTTCTTTAGTTCACGAACAAATTGTCATAACTGTGAAGGAGACAAACGAGTAACTGAGGGCCTACCGCGAAAAGTTCGTTCTTCTGTCTCGCTCCCAGGTTTACAAAACGCTACTACTGCGTTTAGTTAGATACAGTTCATTCGGTCTGTCAAAGGAATTAGTTCGTTTTAGTTCTTCGTTCCTGACCGACTGACGACTCAAGCTTACACTGCTGCGGTTTCCGCATGCGGCGCCGGTGCGCTAGAGAGTCCGATAGAGAGAGAGCATAATAGTAGGGTAGCTAAAAAACTGGAGAGTCGGACTCGTGCCCCGAGGGTTCCTAACATTATAAATTATAATGCAATGGTGAACAGAAGCTTTATGGACGCGCCTGACAATAGGAACGCTTTTGCATCACAATAGTGTCGACAAACTATCTCGCTTTTGCGTGATAAGCCAATCGTTTGGAGGGTCTGCCAGACGGTCGCCAACAAGGCTGCCGACGGTCCAAGGTCACCCAGACCTTGGTTGGTGCTTCATACAATTTTGCTGGAAACAACTGTCCACACGGTCTGTCCAGACCAAGGTCGCCCCGTCTGAGGGGCTTGTCGGCGACCGTCTGGCCCGGCCTTTAATCTGATGCCGTACATCAAGACCCAGGTTTAGTTCAAGGTGACCAGGTTTTTAATTTTGTCCCCTCGTTTCATCCTGCGAACAGCGCCCAAAGGCGTTGGGTTTGTTTCTAGATAAGTCGGTGTACATTACTGCTGCTGTGTTCTCATTTTAGATATGTTATCCCAGCAATTCACGGTGTTTACCATATTTTCCTGTTAAAATTTTTTTTTTTAAATATTTTTAATGAGATAAATCAAATTATACTATTTCATTATAGCCCTACCCCTCCCCTGCTTCAAGGAACAAAGGAAATCTTGGAGACTTATCGTGCTAGAAACGCGATTTTTTTATAAAAAAAAAATTCGTGACCACTTTTTTTGCATTCCAGCATCAGCATTAAAGACGCGACTAATTTTTTATATCTCGTCTAGGAGACTTATCAAACGACTTATCAAACTAGGTTCAGTGTCGTGGACCTTCAATCGCTGCAGCAACCACTTTCCCTACTGTTTGGGAAATGCAGCAGCAGTTTTTCTTACACAGAAATTAATGCTCTTTCAGGTGAGCATTGGTTGCTTGAGGAGACGATCATACTAGATACCTAAGTATGAGGCGTCGCTTATGATGCTGCTGCCACTGGCAAGGCCACGCACGGGGGCTTGCAGCACCGCATTATCGTGTAGCCCTACCCTTCCCCTGCTTCGAGGAACAAAGGAAATCTAGGACACCTATCGTACTAGAAACCGGATTTTGTTATTTAAAAAAATATCATAATTAAAATACGCCCCCACTTTTTTTGCATTGCAGCATCAGCATTTCGTGTTCCCCTATTAAAGACGCGTCTAATCATATATATCTCGTCTAGGAGACTTATCGAACTTGGTTCAGTGTCGTGGCCTCCCTACTATTATTTGTTTTAAATATTGTTTGCGCGTTGACATATATTATAATCACAAATAAATACTGAAACCTCAAACATTTATTCAGTAAGTAGGCCACAAGGGCACTTTTACACGTCAAAGTAAAAGAGAGAAAAAAAAATCAAACTACACCGGTTCTAACCCTACCCCTCTGACCCGAGAAGAAAATTATGTCCGGCAAGAAACTCGGCGGGACTTATTTTTTCAAAACAACAGTACATCAAAACTAAACAATACATATAAGTGCGTTGTTCTATAAGAAAACATATCAAACCAAGTTAGATTAACCAACAATAGGTATAACCAACAAGAAAAATACCAAAGAAAAAAGATGAGTCCAAATCTGACTATTTGAAAATGAATTACATACAAGTTTGATATACTTTCTTACCTGAACTGTGTCTTCTACATAAATTTCCAATCAAATAACAACTCAACGACACGACACTCGTATTGTAGAACAAAACGAGCGTGCACCACACGTAAGAGATAAAGAAGATAGAGAGGCTTAATTATATATTCTGTTAATAATGTCTTAAATTCAAGAATTACGAAACTATTTTATTTGTTTTACTTTATAACTTACATTATCATTAAAAACTAAACTCAAAGTAATATTACAATTTATTATAAAATAAATAAATTTTATTATTTGAAATACAAATAAATACAGAAACCTCAGAATATATATATATATATATTATAATCTAAAATGAATACTGAAACCCCAAATAAACACTCCAATAACAACTCTAACGACACGACACGTATTGCGCAACATAACGTGCCGCATCCTGAAATTGCGCCAAATAAAGAGCACCTTCCTGCCTAGACCGTAAGAGATAGAGAGGTTCTCTTTTTTACAAAATGTAGGCTAACTTAATACCCAGAGGGCTTTTTTTTTCATTTTTTAGATATCGCTTTTCATTTACAAGAAATTGCCGATTTAGTACGACAAGACACCAAAAAATTTAGAAATTTTTCGACATTTTAGCAACTTTTAAATGTTTTTTTTTTCACTATTTTGTAATCCTTGCCAAGGAGCATCTTTTGACACCTCAATCATCCACGTGGCCCTAAACCTCACTAATATGATATTATATTGTATTGAATTTTTTTTTTTTTTTTTTTTTATTATTAACCATGTTTTTTTTTATTTACTTTAACCCTGTGACCGCCAAAGACGTCAAATCACAAATCACGCGCACGAAAACTCGTGCCCTCAGCACCAGCACGTGATATCACGTCCGTAATAAATAAAAAATTCCGTCCGATGCTTGGTGTTGTAAGGGTTAATTGCAAGGGTATTTAGACATTTTTCGACATATTAGCAACTTTTAAAAGATTTTTTTGTTTTTTTTCACTATTTTGTAATCCTTGCCAAGGAGCATCTTTTGACACCTCAATCATCCACGTAGCCCTAAACCTCACTAATATGATAGTATTTTGTATTTAATTTTTTATTTTATTTATTTTTATTATTAACCATGATTTTTTTTATTTACTTTAACCCTGTGACCGCCAAAGTCGTCAAATCACAAATCACGCGCACGAAAACTCGTGCCCCTCAGCACCAGCACGTCCGAAATAAATAAAAAAATCCGTCCGATGCTTGGTGTTATAAGGGTTAATTGCAAGGGTACATTCCTCAGCTTAAATTATAGTTCGTTTTTTTTTAGATTTTTATTTTATTTTATTTTTACCTAATACCTAATCTAATTCAATATGTGAAATTCAGAACAGACGCCTTATTCTAGTAATAACATAAATCAGCTTAAGAACATTCTAATCATATATTCGTCAATCACAATGAACAAATCATGATTAGCCTTAATTGATTAACGTTACTTTAAGTTTCATCAGCGCCCGTCGTTAATGATTTACTCATGGCGAAATCACTTGATTGGTTTGTGTTATGATTTAATCAGCGGTTATTCAATCAGCGATGATTAGTAATCAATCAATCACCGATTTTAATCAAGTGTGCCCAACTCTGACACCAACAAACGATTAGTTAACATTAAGAGTTCACATTTGTAAATAAATATTTTTTTTAGTATATAATAAATAATAAAGCAATTATCTTGGGCGATGGTAAAAGACTTGGTGGACTACGAGGTGGCTTTAGTTGTCATAATAGCCAACCAAATTTACAAAAATAGAGCAAGTATGGCTGATAGATAAGAATAACGTATGACGCGAAATATTTAAAAATCGGACCATCCGTTTCGACCTCTTCTTCTCTAGGTTTTCTATTGTGCAACATTCACAAGAACAATTAACAATGATAAAAATAAAATATTTCGTGCAAATAACTACTATCGAAATATGTTTAAATATAAGTAAACGCAATTTAATTAAGGTTGTCTGGAAGAGGTCGCTCTCTAGCGATAAGACCGCCTGTTGACTGCCTCTACTTTTAATCTGTGTACTGTACTGTTCTATTTTATTGAGGTGTGCAATAAAGAGTATTTGTATTATATAACATTTACAAATACGTAGGCATGGCTTATAAATATATTTAAGTATTTTTAATGGCGGCGTAGGCACTATAGTTGTGACATGTATCGTGCCTAGGGAATGCAAACCGGTAAATAATTGCATAGAAATTACCGGTTAACCGGAAAAAATTGCATAGAAATTACCGGTTAACCGGTAAATTACCGGTAATTCTCATACAAAATATTAACCGGTTGCATTCCCTAATCGTGCCTGATCTGATAAAGAACCCTGTAAATCGTTTACAACTTTTTACTATTCTCAAAAAAACGAACTATAAGTATATTTATCAAAGATACCAATTAGCTCCTAATTAGCTCCAATTCTGAGATAATCTATACTTATTTTTTTTCTTTTTGATTCTGTAAACCTTTATTTAATTATTCTTGTACTCTGAGTGTTAAGACTGTCAAGGCAATATAAAATATGCTTCATGTATCTCGGACTACTAATGCTCGAAATTACATTGAACTGTCATGATTTTCAATGATTTGGTTGAGTTAATTATTTTTCCCTAATAGCGTAGTTACAGTAGGGACCGATTTAAAAAATTATTGTATGAAAAAATTACTATTATAAATACAAACTATGCTAATTCGTCTCCTTATTCGTATTTAACCATAATGCTAAAAATAACACGGTGTATATTTTCTGAAGCGCGACTGTATTATCTCGGACTACTAATGCTCGAAATTACATTGAACTGTCATGATTTTCAATGATTTGGTTGAGTTAATTATTTTTCCCTAATAGCGTAGTTACAGTAGGGACCGATTTAAAAATTTATTGTATGAAAAAATTACTATTATAAATACAAACTATGCTAATTCGTCTCCTTATTCGTATTTAACCATAATGCTAAAAATAACCGAAATCAAAAATAACAAGGTGTATATTTTCTGAAGCGCGACTGTATCGATGCTGAATCGCAACTAAGTACATCGATGGTGTAGCGCGATTGTAGCGATGCTAAATCGTGACTGCATCGATGCTGAAGAGCGACTGTATCGATGGTGAATCGCGACTACATCGATGCTGTAAGCGCGACTGCATCGATTCTGTAGCGCGCTAGTCGCGATGGAGAATCGGTTCTGTTCATGTGCGCGCGGGTATATGACAAGCGACTGCATCGCGACTAGCGCGGCCGCGGCAGTTTTGCTACTGCATCACTAACTGAATCGCTGCAAAAAGTCACGGTGCGCGATCTCCCTTAGAGACTTTTTCTTACATAATACATTTAAATAATGAGGTTAGCTAATTCTTATTCTTTCTTACATATTTATAATCATTAGCCAATTATTTGGTGGTTTTCTATGTATTCATCCCGTTTATAAACTTGATTACATATGTGTCGTTTTACTACCCGGTATCCGGATGTGGCAGGATACCGAATAGTGGCCGGATATCCGTTGCATCTCTAAGTCAGACACAGAACTCGGTGCGTTCAGTTCAGTAAACTAGTCAGAGCCAAAACAAATAAATCTTTTAAAATCGACACAATGCTCTTCTTGCTTGACATCTGTTTTAGAACAATAAGTAACTCATAAAACATTATAGTGGCACGTGTATGATTGGATACCTAGATACCTAGTAAAGTAGTGGCGCACGATGATAGTGGCCGTGACCGTTGCCGAGGCCACGCTGGATTTCGACTTCTGGTCACTGACACGTTACGTAACCGCGCTTATATGTAGCTGTGTTGTGTCGTACAACAATGTTGTGTTGTGCCTAACCAGACAAATACCGTGCCTATTCAAAATAACTTATAGATGTGGTTTTTTCAATTGTTTTTCATTTGGATAAAACCATGAAAACACGTTTGACCGATTGTTAGTGACTTCTTTTGGTTTCGCGCGTCATCTTTAGGATTTGTAATATAATACTACACTACACTACACCTCGTCGGATGCATGTGGATGGAAGGATAACTTACAATCCAACAGGTAAAAAGCAACGTGCAAAATCTTAAACAGGTAAATTTACCATTCTACCTTCTGTAATTTATCCAAATTATCCATGAGCCTGCTTTTTAAACTGCGGCGGGTCTATAGAATTCGATTAAAACCGGCTTGCCCATTTTCAGCTAGTTGAGTACCTACTTTTACTAGGGCTCATTGTAGAAGGAGAGCCAAATAAGTTTCGGCTTCCCTTCAAATGTTTTTGGGCCACCGCCACGGGATTATTATGTAATTGTACATATCTAAATATATAAACGAAGAAACTGACTGACATATCAACGCACAGCCCAAACCGCTGGTTCTAGAGATTCCAAATTTGGCATGTAGGTT
Organism: Pammene aurita; assembly: GCA_947086415.1. Taxonomy (NCBI): domain Eukaryota; kingdom Metazoa; phylum Arthropoda; class Insecta; order Lepidoptera; family Tortricidae; genus Pammene; species Pammene aurita. The sequence goes on from OX352289.1 coordinate 52,851,913, forward strand.
CCTTTTAAATTCTAGGGGTGCACTAAGAAAGGATGTTTCAAAATTCACCCCCTAAGGAGGTAAAATGTGGGTCCAAAATTTGTATGGCGAATCAAGTTTTGGTAGATTATTTTATAATAAATAAATTAATAAACTTCACAGGAGTATTCCTAACAATGAGTAAACACGTGTTTCAGGTTTTTTGAAAATTCAACCCCTAAAAGGGGCAAATGTGGTCACAAAGTCTGAAAATCAACATGGGTATCGTATCCTTTTTGAGTACTTATAGTACGCGGGCGAAGCCGCGGGAAAAGGCTAGTATATTTATATTTCGATCATTCCATTCGTCTGCGATGCTGTAAAATCTATGAAAAAATGCAGCTAATTTTGGGTAGACATCACCGAACCTCTTTTTACCTGTGCTAATATTCTAATATCTTATCTGTGGTGCTACCTACAGATAGGTATCCCTAGAAATCACCGAACCTCTTTTTACCTGTGCCAATATTCTGGTATTTTTTCTAAGGTGCTATTGCTACCTACAGGTATACCTACGTGTCTAGTCTAACTAAACAGGCCGATGAGACTTTTACAGTAATATCTGAGACACAGTTACAGTACGATTTTTTAACATGTCGGTATTGTCGATAGAATTCCTTAGTAAGATTCCGACATCTTAAAAAATTACCACTACTTATATAAGTAATAGAAATTACGCAGAAAAAGTTCGTAAATCTAATGAAGTGCTCACTTTTGCCATGATGCATGGGTGGACAATTGGCAGACATTATATCCATGTGTACTTAATTGCCAACCCTGGATAATAATTATATTTCAGAAAAAATATTTGATTAGTCATACCTGTCATACATAATATATACTTGAAAGTCATGATTTGACAGATTATAATGCTGGAGCAGCTTGAGAAAAGTAAAATTATTTTAAATCTGCAAAAGCTCATAAAAGGGTGGATACATCACAATATTTTGTGACGTTACAGTTACGCTTTCCGACTAACTCCATAGTGAAAATAGTAAGTATCGAAAATTTAAGAAACAGGTCCTACTTGTTAATAAAAATTGTCTTCATTAAATATTATTAATTATTAATATAGGTTTAATTCGCAATCCCCGACAGAATCAACTACCAGCTATTCCAGTAAGTTCTAACATACTAACATTAGTTCTAACGGCGGCAGCTGTGCGCCTGCGCCGCCCGGTTAACAGACAGCCCCTCTAATACCCAAAATACACACAAGAACATTATTTGAAGGTCCCATTGTGCCGGTAGACCAGCTGCTAGGGCCTTGGGATTCGAGCTCGCTCTGAGGTCCGAAACCGACAATGTCATGTTGTGTTCCTGGCGTGCTACATCCCTTTAAATGGTCTCTTACAATATAACTGGTCGTTAAAACCGTTTTTATTAAGGTGCTCGCATATCTAATACCTATTTTCTCTTGACTTCGAATAAGTTCTAGGTAGGGACTCCGCTAAGTTATATAAAGAACGAAAAGGTATTCTATCTTGCACTTGATTTAACGGATAAATTATACGAACCTTGAATGTGACTAAACAGGTAATAATAAAAGTACGAGGTCGCTGCGAACGTTAGAAGGCATCCGCTCACATTTGCTATGGCGACCCCTTTCAAAACGCGAATTAATTGGCGATCAGGTTTAAAGCATGATATATTTTTAAATAATGGCGGTCAATAGGAATGAAATTTCCTACTTTGTTTAAAGGTAAACCGTATACTAAAGATATACGAACGATTATCGGCCAAAGAAATAAATCAGCTCAATGAATTAGCTAAAGTTTTTATGCAATTATTAAATAGGTATTGTACCTCACTACAGATCAACGGATGTAATTGCGATGAAATTAAATTACTATGAATATGCAGGAGTTTGTAACCGTGATATGTTCTTGTTCTTGGTGTCACGAAAAGATACGCATAATAATACCTATATATATTATATAACCCCTCCGAAAGACCGCTAATCCCAGCAAGGTTAACGAGTTTTGTCAACTATTAGCTCTTCCCTATACGGGTTGAAAAGAAAGGAAAGGAGTTCAGTACTTTAGCAGGGCGTGCGGCGCGTTTGCGTTCAATCGAGTGGGCTAAATATTTACTACAGTCATTTTACGGGTGGCTAGTATAGGGAATTGGAAAGAATTAATAATAGCTAATATTTTTAGTGTAACGGATATATCATGATACAAGTATTATTTATGCAATGAAATCCTACAAAATATCGTTATTCCCTAACCGCCACAAACATGTACACACATATAACAAGCGTTATTCTTGTAGGATTTTAATGAATATATCGTTTCTAAGTCATCTGAAATGTGTAAGAACAAACTACCAATTATTACTATTTGTTTCTAACGAATTAGGATATATATCGCCCGCGCCGTACATTATGTTATATATTTGGTTTTACATGGACACGGTTTCTTGTTTTTCGCTTTAAACAGAAAGAAGACTTAAATATCTTCATATTTACAAATAAAAATAATTGATATTATTGTAAATAAAAATATACATTTTTTTAATATATTTTTTTTACCTATTTAACTACTTCCGGGTTAAAAGTTGGTGGGATTTTTGCATATATTATCTATAATATTCCATAACAATGAATAATAATAAAATCAGGCTATTATAAATTAATGTTTGACGCAACCGTATCTTTACTGTACTAATTTGCAATAGCAATGTACACATTAAGATCGCATTAATCTTCAATTTTTAAAATGTTAATTCGGAAATTAATACAATGAACTATGTAAAAAACTAATAATAATAATAAAATTAGATAATTTATTTATTAAGAATATAAATAAAAATCTCATTTTAAAACCTTATGAAGTTATGAGTAGTTTTCAATGATAGGCATTTTATTTATTGTATTTTATGCCAGTACTGCTCGAACATTATAAATATTATAATGAATCTGTACCTACTACTACTAGGGTAAACATACCGGTTCTCGGCCACTTATCCGAGTTACCGACTTCGGCACTGATTTTTACCCTAATATTGGACTCTTGCTTGCACGTCTCAATTATTTACTGCAATTTCCTAAGATAGTCTAATTTCATAAAACATAACGGTTATAGACGTAGTCACCGGCAATAGAATCTTTTTACACGAAGGCCGCAAAAATATGTGCCATGGCCCTCCAAATATGCGCGTGTCACATATTTTTACGGCCTTCGTGTAGGAGGTACTATTGCCGATGACTGTATCCTTTAACTCATATTTATAAAATAATATTAATCGTAAAAATTAAAAACAACCGGCCAAGTGCGTGTCGGACCACGCATAGGAGGGTTCCGTACCTTCAAAGTAATAAAAACCAAACTAATACCAAAAGGGCGTATCTGATGCCTATGGAAGAAGTTTTTTGGAGATAACTCAAAAATGGCTGAACCGATAATGTTCAAAATAATTTTCGTAGAAAGTATATGATAGGCACATCGCCTCAATTTTTTTGGACTTACGGTTCAAAAGTTACCGGGGGGGGGCTTCACAATTTTTCTTACTTTCGAAGCGATTATTTCAGAAAATATTCACTTAATCACAAAATGGTCAAAAAAACCACAATGTTATTTTTAAAGACCTATCGATTGATGTATCACTTGTTGATATTTGGTTAAAAAACATTTTTTGAAATTTAGTTACATCTATGGAGCGCCCCCCTAAAAAGTTTTTTTTTTTCAAATTTAACTCCATAACTAAGTAGCGGCATACAAAATACACCTTATGTGTAAATTTTATTCAGATACGTCGTATAGTTTCCGAGTAAAATGGCTGTGACGGACGGACGGACAGACAGACATGACGAATCCATAAGGGTTCCGTTTTTTGCCATTTGGCTACGGAACCCTAAAAGGATCCTTCCGCGTCATTTACCCCGGATACACTGTCCGACCTCATTTCGATGACTTGCGAGAAAAGGCTAATCTTAGACGTAACTTTAGCAAGCTGAAGTTTTCAGGTAAAACATGTATTCGGTATTTTATACAAAAAGCTGAAGAAGTAGCGATTTTCAGAGGAATGTCCAAGGACAAGCTGCTTACTTTAAAAATATTTTCTTAAAAACATACCTATCATACTAATTAATGAATAAAACCTAAAGTCCGCTCCGCGCCATGCCTGGTCCAAAGGTCTCCATCATGCTCGCAGCGTTTCCACGCTGTATGGCGATGGAGATCTGTTGAACCAGCCAAGACCCGGGACGGGGGTCGTTACCCCTCTCCTTCAACCGCCGACCCAGTTCCCTAAAGAGCTGTACGCCTCGCTGCACGAGGGACCAGTTATCTCAACGGCAACAGGGACGAAATATTAACCCACTTTCAACGCATGCTTATTTTTGGCTCCAGCTCCGCCGCCGACCTGTGTGTCTCAGATGGGATGCAGCAAACGTACTAACGCACATCGCATCCCATAACAGACACCGCCCTCTGTGCCAAGAGACCAGGTTGAGCCCGCCGGGTCTTTTCCCGTCTGACCGACACAAACCTGGCGGCTCCAGAATACACGGGACATTGGCCGCTACCATTGCCCGACGAACAATTTCATTTATCGAGTGGTGCCTGGGGAAGCGACCGGCGCATCTTTGGCAACTAAGCCCATGCTGGCCGTTCTCCTCCACCATCACACCGCAAATACATCGTTGCGCGTTGCATACTTTGCTCCAACCTTAAGGCTACTGCAATTTTGAAAGAGTCATTGTCGAGTCGAGTAGTTGTGAGGACGGCAAAGCATGCAACCACGCACCCGATTCGGTCTTGGAAACCGCCTTAAGGTGCGCCAAGTCGGACCTCTAGGCCCCGCTAAGCAAATTATAATTTACATATCTATCATGCAGGGTATGTTCTCTAGGCTAACCAAACAACTGGCAGAGGAAGAGACTAAGGTTTTTACAATAAACAAAGAAATTGATATCAACATACACAACCTGAAGATATAACCAACTAACTAACATTAAAACTTTAAAACTTGGCTTGAAAGTCGATCTACTTGATTCTTTTATAGCTAAATTTGGCATGTGTGAAACTGTGAACACATCGAATTTTTAAATAGGCTGTCACTCAGTCAATTCGCAATATTCGAGAATAAACAGTCAGAATTTGAAACATGACATTGGCCGGATCCAATTAACTAAGATTGGAACAGGATGGTCTAATTATATTTATATTGTTATTTAAAATAATGTGCAAAGTGACGGAAAAGGATAGTGGCCGGATAACCGGTATGTTTACCCTAAAACGTAAGCCCTTGCCGCCACAAGGACCCTTTCAGTATGCATTATCACATCACATATAATATAAGTAGGTAATACGAAAGACGCTCTTTCTCAATCTTTACATATGTAGGTACCTATACTTACTTACTAAGAACGGAATTTAAATACTTTCATGATAGGTATTTATTCTGAAATGTTATTTAAACATTAGTGTGTCTTAGAACTAGCTCATAAGGGTTTAGGTTTTGGAGGATAATCGTTTTTCCTTTGGTTTAGATTTCCACATAATGTAATAGACAACGAAGCTTCTTTAACAGATCGGCAGGTAAGTACCTACACGCCGAGCCACTTGTTGCATTCGAGTGCGCGGTGCGGGTGTAATAGGAGTTGACTTCGGAAAATATAGCTGTTTAAGCTTGATATGATTTGTGTGTTATAAATGTCAATACTTACCTGATATTTTATAGTTGCTTTAGCAAATATTTAAACGGTCGCCCTATTACGCTTATAGTAATGCTTGCTACCCTGCAGTGCAACATTGAGCGCGCCCGCCAATGGCGCGCTTCGCCGGCCACTCCCCCCGCCCGAGCAGTGCACATGCACCCCCACCCTGTAATGTTGCCGCACCCTTACCAAGAAACACACTATCAAAATAGTTGACAGTTCGCGCACATTCCTTTCATTACAATCAATAGTAATTATTAGCATATATGTATTACCTTCACATTATAGGTATGTACTCGTATTCGACATGTAGATTTAAAACTTTCAAAATCAAAGATCGAAACAATGTACTTTTTCGGTCGGAACGATATTCCTAGCCAAGGTCGCTATTAAAATGACTATTAATTATAATCACATTTATTTAAAAAAAATGCAATTTTAGATAAATGATTCTTGCAACAAATATTTGCTGAAAATACCTATGACCCGTCTATACGGGTACAGCAGGGCTATTCCCGAGGCGCTACATACTATTTCCATTCTATTTTGAAGCGCTGCCGGCATCTTCGGAATGAATGTGGACTAGGTATGTGGAGGAATATAAGAGAGGAAAACGAAGGAAAAGATGGATGGAAGAAAATATGGATGTGGACTGCGTGAGAGACAACATGAAATGAAATGAAACGGCATCGCATTAGATGACTGGCGACACAGTCATGCAGCAGAAAAAAAAGCTGCGCTGACCCCTAATAAAACGGTTAAGGGCAAGCCAACTAGTGCTCATCAAGGCGATTCTAACACTTCTAACAAATCTAAATTCAATTTGGTTAAGTTGTTTTATCTTTATCACAGAGCTCATAGGAACCAAATAAAGTGCACGCCTATGCACACAGACATTACATTTAGACTCAAAGAAAAAATACAAAATTATATTTTAGAATTCCGTACTCTAAACATAGGTTCACCACCATTTACCAGCTCGATGCTATGGTAATATGTATTGCATTGTCATCGGTCTCATAAGTGTGCCAAATTACAGCTCAATCATCTGATATCACCAAGTGCATGGGCGAATGTTGTTTGGTGATTGGTACTTAAGACCAAAATAAAATAATAAAGATATTCTCTTTTTTTCTAGTACAGTTATCTACAATATCTTCTACGCAAAGGCCGCAAAAATAACTGACAAGTGACACCCTTTTCTTTGTAGAGCCATAAGAGCGTGTCACATATTTTAGCATCCTTCGTTATTGCAGCAGGTGACTTTACAAATTATTATTTTCTCAAACATGAAACATTTTCACAAACGGAAACGGCCGCATTTTATTCGCAATTCGAACACGGAAAGAGCCTAATTTTGTTCTTTTCAATTAAAAAATTAAATCACTATAGATATTTGTACAACAAGAGAAGAAAGTTCATATTTACTTCGAGTGCTAATTTTGAGTACTGAGCAAGCGAAAGATTCTATAATAATTTAGAATCTTGAGCGTAGAGAGGGACTCAAAAGCACAAGATGTAAATAACTTTATTCTCATGTTGAACATACTATTTTTCACCTCAGCAGTGAGAAGACATGGAAAAATACAACCTGGGTGATGCTTAATCCTTCTTTGTCACTTTTTTCACTTGTATTTATTATAATATTCTTACATTTGAGTTCAAAAACCTCAATTATAACTTAATAACACAAAAAATAATCAAAATAAATTAAATATTTTTAAAATATCTATACCGCCATTTTGACTTTTGTCAACTTTTTTTATCTGGGTTCCGTAACTACTGTTTGATCACAATACGAAAGATTGTTGTAAGTAATAATATTTTTCACATGATAATCTTGTAATTTTTCCGTTTATACTTATTTGATCTTGAAATAAAGAACGTAAATTATTTTAGGTGTTGTATGGTTATTTCAAAATTAAAATTTGTTAAAATTATATTTACAAATTAGTATTTCTGCGCATTTCGGAACGTTTCGTTCTGACTCTGTTCCAGGGGTCGAATCGAAAGTTCAGAATAAGAATGAAAATTAAATGAAATTTGATTGAATGACGTTTAAAATATTTCTGTCTCTCTCTATTTACTAATGACGTGAAAAAGACAACACGAATAGCTTCCGAGTATTTCGAATTTGTATTAGACCTTGCGCGCGGATTGACATTGTAATTCCAAGGTCAACAAGGTCATTTTGTCTCACGCTCGCAGCAAAATTGAGTTTTGCTCACTGTTTTTAGGTATCAAAGAACCCTCGTTCCTGCTGCTGAGGTGAAAATATTATTTTACTCCTAGGAGTAAGGTACTTGGGTGCCAGGGCGAGGGCTTGCGCCTAGGCCAAGCTCTAGTTCCGAGTGTGTGAATACAGTATTGCCGAGTGCGTGAATTGTGTATACAGTGCTTTTCTCCATCCATGCCGGATTTAGTTGGCTTCTAGTTTTTTGATTGATCACTGAAATAAGCTAAAACCATTGATTTATCATGTATTCTCCTAGAAGTGACATCTAGAACGAATTTTGTGCGCCATGTTTGGCGGTTGACAGCTATGACAGAATCAAAGAGTAGTATAGAATTGTAGTGATTTTCATTACAACTTTTGGGACAAAATTTTTTTAGGGATGGCATCTCCTGTTACTCAATGGCTAAAACACATTTTCAAAAAAGATGTTTGCATTTTTGCTCGCCTTCGAATTCATAAACCCTGATATATTTGTCTCTTGACTTAGCAGAAAGCAAGCAAGTAATCCACCACTGAGTTTGCTTCTTCTTTTAAAGTAGTGCTATCTATCTATTTCCGTACCGTCAAACGTGGCAACATTTTATTTTATTTTATTTATACAAACCTGATATTTTTCGTAGAAAATTGTGTCGGCTAAGGAAAACAATGGTAAATTGGTTTTGTTTTGGGCTGTAGAAGTGATTTTATCGTCATCTATGTCTATCTCTTTCCCTTACTGGTGTACTTGTGTGCGGTCTCTAGTTAAATTCTTGCTTTGAGATCCCATCCCATTTGTCTGAAATGGAATGTCATGTAATTCGTACGTTTGTTATACGCGACTATGTTCATGGGGTGGATACCTAGATACAACGGGAATGTACAACTAAGATGTCTTACTATTTTTATTAGTACAAAAAATATTTCAAGTGGTAAAACTTCTGTTGTAGATGTCTCCAGAGCCTTAGCTATGATACGGATTCAAACGTCAGAGACATGGAAAACATTTCCATGAGTGTATTCGTTTTACTGAATGGCATCAATGATTTCTTGTTTTTCCTGCTTTCGTAAACATGCATTCTGGTCTTGTTTTGAGCAGTTTCACTTAAAAATCCTCATGCAAATAAATAATTCATGGGCGTGATCTGGGCTGGCCTGAGATAAACAAACTATGACGTTACTGATAAACTGCTTCCTTGCAAATGTACACCGTGTCCAAAACGTTCGAATACACTTCTTGCATAACCCTTTTATGTTTAGAAAATTCAATAATGTATAAAGACACAATTTCACTTCGTCTTCGCTTTCCGAGAAAAAAGCATAAGTTATAAAAAATACCGAAAGAATTCCACAAATTAGAACCTAGATTACTGTATGACCCGGTGTACCCCAGAATGCGGGGCGGACCTATTATTAACACGTTAACAGTCCCCATGCAACATGTATGTATGTATTTAAATAACAGTGATTGCATCCAACAATATCAGATGCGCAAGCCAAAGCTTATTTGAATTGCTTCTTTTCAAATACCTCTTATCTACGACATGCTCAATTGTTTTAAAAACCCTGCCAAAATATATGGCACCCCGGCCATCTTCAGACTTTGCGACTGTTTTAAGTTTCCTTTATATTTTTCTCGAAATAAATATACTTAATCCAGTTATATCCAAGAACATCTAAAATGAATCAATTTAGACTATGATATATACATAGAAAAGTTTTGCACATTTAACGTGATAAGAAGGAATCCGAACTGTCGGAGGGTGTTTTCTAAATGCAATTTATCTACTTCCCAAATAAATATGGTTACCTTACGTCCCGTATAAACGGGACTGTCACCGTATTTAAGTCCCGTCTTACAATACTTGTCCCATTTTTTTCAATACCGCTGTAGAATACATACAAATAGTTACAATGATTCCAAAAATTGCATGTCATCAGCTGGTTGTCTCTCAAATCTATTCCCGAGTGGGTAATAGAAGTCCAACTGACTGCTGACTGCAAATATATATAAACTAGCTTTTTCCCGCGGCTTCGCCCGCGTACTATAAGTACTCAAAAAGGAGGTTCTCAGTTAGACTGGTGTTTGTATGTACCACATTTTCCCCTTTTAGGGGTTGAATTTTCAAAAAACCTGAGACACGTGTTTACTCATTTATCGTTAGGAATACTCCTGTGAAGTTTCGAATAAAATAGTCTAACAAATCTTGTTTCGCCATACAAACTTTGGACCCCCATTTTACCCCCTTAGGTCAGTCAGTCAGTGAGTCAGTCAGTCAGTCAGTCAGTTTCTTCTTTTATATATTTAGATGTAATCAATAACGTAAAATCTACGTCAAAATATGACTGGGCGAAGAAACAGGAACCTCTTTCTGGTGGTTCTTCTCAACAGTAATTAAACTGGTTTTCTATTAATCTGTTATGATTTTTTGGTAAATTGATTTTTGTTGTTGTTTTTCATAGATTTTTAGTGTTTTGTACCAATCTTGGTTTACTGAACACTTATGGGATCACCTAGGTCGTCGAAATTGGTAAGACGTGTATTTCTTGGAAACACTTACGTAGAAAGCTGAAATAAGTACCGTTGAGTCCCGTATCTTCGCCTGGATTTTGACACATTTCCCAAAAAATCTTTCAAATTTGAAAGCTAATAGTCCTTTATGGCCAAAAAACGTATTTTAGTACTCCTGACTATCAGTATATACCATTAAAGCTTTGAATTTCATTGGGTAACTTGGCAATAAATGGCCCCGAAGGCAATAGGCGAAGTTTGGGTGTTTTCTCCAATCTTCGCCTATGGCATGCCTTACCGCTAATTATAAACTTTTCTGGGACTTACACCTATCAAGTCTTATCTCCCTGGAACGTGTTAATATAATATGAACCTTAACTACACCAGACTAGGCACATTTAAAAAAAAATGTGTAGTAGGCGAAGATTGGCAACAGTCTGAAGTTGTTTACATACATTTTCTAAAATGATGCTAGGGCTGCCAAAAATTAACCAACATGTCAAATAAAGGAGAGTAATGGTTTATAAGTAAAAAAATGTTTATTATATAAACAAAAAACGTATCTCTTTTCGCTTATCAGTATTTTCGTAATTGAGATCAAATCAACCTTTGGCTTCTACACATAATTACCTTTTCAAAGTGAGACCGTACAACCGTACAATGATTGCCTTCTAAGGGTCCCTTGTTCATACCACGTATCTACTAGTACTACTGGGTACATCTACATATATCTTTATCTTACTAACTTTCCTCCAAATCGCTAATCCCATTTCCGAAAAACCAAACATAAGAAAATATGTACATTTGGAAACAAATTTGACAACCCTAGGTAGGCGAAGTTCGGTAATAAGATGGCCGCCAAATACCCTCACCAATGTTTTATTCAATTGTGACTTTTAAACGTAAGCTAGCCATTAAATAATAGTTACATATTAAAAAGAAATAGTTACAGGATATAATCATGTAAAAAGTTTAACATTACTTGGCCTGTATCACTGTTTAAAACTGAAGTTAAAACATTGGCTTAAAAAAACGTGTGGTCGGTGTCGCGCAAAAACCTCACTGAATGTCAACTATATGAAGTTAAGCCACAGATCGTTCGAAGAATGTTGACACCCGTAAGAAATACTTTGTATTTAGTAGTTTTGTGTAAGGCTTGCACTAAAAACATTTTGTTAAAGTCAATTTATGTAAAAATAGGCGAACATAGGTAGCACAGGCTAAGATACGCAACATAGATACGCAATATAGAAAATGTAGATGATTTTAGGGGACAATTTAGGAGGAGCAAATTTATTTATTATAGTAAACCGTTATTACCCTAATTTTCAGTTTTTATTTGTTTGGCACTAATAAGTCCCGTATCAGTTCCCAATAATGATGACAACCCTACAAATGAGATAGATCTGCATATTACACAAATACGATTAGAGTGCAGCTCGTGCTCATCGTCAGAACACTTATCACTGTGGTGATGTGACGAATTCCGACGGGTAACACCGGGAAACTCCGACGGGTATGAAATAGTCGCGGCGTTGCGTGTGCGCAGGGCCGTGCCGTGCCGGGCGTCGCTCCGCCGACCAACTCCCACGAGTCAACGAACGCGCAAAGGAAATGGGACGTCTAGACCAGAGTGCCTCAATTAATCGGAAGATTGGTCACAACATATGCGAATTGTGCCCAATGCTGAACGTAACACTGCGGTTTGCATTTGTATGACAAACGAATGTAATGGACTAAGAGCTGGCTACGTCAGATATGACACAATAATGAGAGCAATGAAACCTGACTCGTTAGATTGCTTACCATCTTTATTGCTAGATCCGGGCATCTGGCAGCTTTTTATGGGTGGAGATCAGAGTGACAGACCAACAAAAATTGTGAATTGAAAAATAGTAACACCAAAATAGGTAAAAACTGCCGAAGTTGTGTCATTATAGAGGGCAGGGTCTATACTTTAACATTAGAACAAAAAGCATTATGTATTGTTGCGGAAACAAAAACAGTACGCAAATAACTATAAATTGCATTATATTTACATCATTTGGCACGACTTTCCCCCAACAGACATTTCTGGCCATACAATCTAATTAATTACATAATTTCTCATAATATTGCATCAAAACCTGAACTCAGATTTGTTTCCTCCAAGTTATTTTCATGCTTTGACCTCCACCACTTTACCCGATGTTCCGATCTATCCGATGTTCGGATCTAGAAACAAGCATAATGTAGCAAACTAACTAGAGGGGTTTCGTTGCTCTCACTATTGTGTCATATTGGACGTGGTCAGCTCTCCGTCTATAAGTAGACGTCGCCGAGACCGAGACCAGACTCGCTTTCGTGATCTATCAATGGTCTGCCAAACGACAACAAAGAGTATACAGTATTTAGTTACAAAAGTTGCGAGTGCATTAGTCGAACACCCATGCTGTCACCAGATCCACGAGCCGCCGCACACGAACTTGACACGTTTATGTTGTGACTACGCCACGATTCCAATACGTCGCCTTTCACAGAATTTGCAACAAATTGGACGCGATCAAAACGGGTTCGGCCGCTTTAATAATATGCTTTACAAATTGACTATTCAATTCATATAGTCTCGGCTCGTGGTCAAGCGCGTTTAATGTCCGCGAAGAAGATCGAGTGGCATTGTGCGGAAGTCTATAATTCACGTGGAATAAAGGGCGCGTCGAGCTCGAGCCGGGAGATGCACGAGGAGAAAGTGCACTTTCAAAGTCAGCGGGAGGGTCGCGAGGCGCGTGCCCGGCGCGAGCGACGCGCTTCCTGCACCTGCACTCGACTTATCCACGAAATCTACTCTCCAGCACCACACTACCTTGTCTCGGATGATCCAACATGTACACAACACCAGCACTTCTCGATATTGGTCATCATTTTGATTGTTTTTACTAGAACAGATTTAGAAGTTTTGTCTATTATACTCCAACTTGATCTGAATACTGGAAAAGTTATCTTTGTATATGCCTATGTAACTATTTATTACTTATACGTGTTTGTTAAACTAATATTATATTGAAAAAAAAAAAAAAACTAGTATCAGTTACATCCTTATGGGTATCGAAAAATTTTTGATACATTAAAACACGTCACAATTTACAAGCGCTATTGTTGCCACATGGCTGTGCGATGTAGTGTCGCATTTATAAGCTCAAGTATTCATTTTATTAAGTAAGTTTTATCATCATTACTTTCAGTCGCCGACAGACATGTAGTATGCAGGTGGGCATACTGACTGGGCATAGCTGTACAAGCAAATTCATGAAGTAATAGTGGACGCTGTACTGCCCAATTTCAAAGAAAAACCGCAAATCAATGTACGGTCACGTCTGAAAATATAGATACATTTAATGTGACAAAAACATGTATCCAAGACCTTACGCCTTGGTAATACAGTCGTGGCTACATATTTTTGTCACATTAAATGTATCCATATTTTCAGACGTGACTGTACACTTTAGTCGTTTGGCACATGCATACGTCAAAACATTATTTTTGACCCGCAGTTCTTTAAAAAAAAATCCTTAGGAGGGGAGTGCTGAGTCAAAATGGTTTTTTTATGGAAAAACATTTTTGTTTTCAGAAACCTATCTCGATGTGGTATCACATGACAGGGCTTTTAAGACGATTATAAAAAAAACCGGCCAAGTGCGTGTCGGACCACGCATAGGAGGGTTCCGTATCTTCAATGGAATAAGAACCAAACTAATACCAAAAGGTCGTATCTGATGCCTATGGAAGAAGTTTTTTGGAGATAACTCAAAAATAGCTGAACCGATAATGTTTAAAACAATTTTCGTAGAAAGTATATGATAAGGCGCATCTCTTCAAATTTTTTCAAATTTTTTGAACTTACGGTTCAAAAGTTACGGGGGGGGTACACAACTTTTCTGACTTTCGAAGGGATTATTTCAGAAAATATTCACTTAATCACAAAATAGTCAAAGAAACCTCAATGTTATTTTGAAAGACCTATCGATTGATGTGTCACATGTTGATATTAGGTTATTTTAATTTTTTATTTAGTTACCTGTATGGAGCGCCCCCCTAAAATATATTTTTTTTTTCAATTTAACTACATAACTAAGTAGCTGCATACAAAATACACCTTATGTGTAAATTTTATTCAGATACGTCGTATAGTTTCCGAGTAAAATGCCTGTGACATACTGACGGACGGACGGACAGACAGACAGACAGACAGACAGACAGACAGACAGACATGACGAATCCATAAGGGTTCCGTTTTTTGCCATTTGGCTACGGAACCCTAATATACCAACATCATTACATTTTAGCCATTTTTTATAATTTTCAAAACATACCCAGTTTGGGCTCCTCCAGATACGCAAGGTTGTTTTTTCTTTCAAAAATACTCACACGCATACTAGACCTCAAAAATGTTGTTTTGAGTATGCGTGTACGGTTTATTTGTGTTCCTTTGCAGTTTTTTTGCGGACCTTCCACTATAAAAAATGGCAGACTGATGCCTAAGGTGCCTAAGGTGTTTCACGCAATAACCGATAAAGATAGAATATTATATAACGATAGATTTCTTGATAGGTGGGTTACATACTTACTGGATACATACATACATACTTGACTTAACAAGTATCACCATTTTAATCGACCATTATTTAGACGAATGTGTGCAATTACAGACTTTTTTCCATGTTACCGATCAGTGTGAGAGTTGGAAATTAAACCACATCATCAGTTCTCATTTGGACAGTTGATACGGTCAACTAAGGTATATATAGTATTTTTAATTGAATACGTGGTAATCTGACAGCTCCTGCCATACATTGTAAACAACTTTGTACGGCAAAAGCTGTCTTGTCAGATTACTGTATTCAATTAAAAATACTACTTCAGGGGGCTCGGTATGTTGCTTTGCTTAATGTATTTTCTGTGGCCATCAAGTCATAAACAAGGGAACGCCAACAGCAAAGGGGATATCATATAACAGAGAACAGGATATGTTCAATTAGCTTTGTTAGTGACATCGGCTTACACGCGGAAACTTGCTAAGGTGCAGAGGGACAATCTCGACTGCGGGAAAATTTCAACTAAATCTCAATATCTTACGTGTCTTATCATTAACTATATTGCCAATATTGCTATATATATCCGGATAACGGAAAAGCGCTTTTTCGCTACATAAGTGGCACTATAGTTAATTATGTTATACACGTATGTACATACTACACTCGCGTGCAAATAATTCGGGTCAGTACGATAAACTATAATATCTCCTAAAATAATAAAGCTAGGAGCTTGAATTAAATTGTATATTATAGATAAATGCATAGTTAATAAAACAACGTCAAGAGTTAGAGATGATATTCACTTGTTTATTTAATTAACATAGTAAACGCGATATCAATTAATTATAGGTAAAAAGCAACCGTGGTACCTCACACACAAAACTAAAAACAAAAAAAGTAGAACATATCGATACTTCGTATTGCCTCCTCGGGCTCTTCTTACAGCTTCTAAACGATTGGGCATACTGTTTATTAAGTTTCTTATGCGTTCTTGCGGGATATTAGCCCATTCTTCCACTAACGCCTGTTTCAGGTCTCTAAAAGTGTAGCTGGGGCGGGGTTTCGATTTCTTACACGCCTTCCGAGCTCGTCCCATACGTGCTCAATCGGATTTAGGTCCGGGCTTCTCGAGGGCCAGTTCATAGTGTTGATGCCAACCTCCTCAAAATAATCTTCCACAATCTGTGCGGTGTGTGGCCTGGCGTTGTCATGCATGAACATTGAGTTTTCACCCATATTAATTAAATATGGGCCTACATGCTCATTAAGAATCTCTTCCACATACCTGGCACTAGTTAACGTTCAATTTTCTATCAAAACTAATTGCGTGCGACTCTCTGAAGAGATTCCAGCCCAAACCATAACAGACCCACCGCCGAAAGCAACTTTTTCTTCAAAACAGGCTGGAATAAAACGTTCACCTGGCCGTCTGTAAACTCTTCGCCGCCCGTCATGTGCATAGAGAATAAATCCGGATTCGTCAGAAAACATAATTCTTGCCCATTCTTCGGCACCCCATCGCCTGTATTTGCGTGCGTAAAGTTTCCTTGCAGTTCGATGCCCTCTGTCAAGTTTTGGGCCATTTGCCGGTCTATGTGGGGTCAAATTAGCTTCACGAAGCCGCCGCCTTATAGTACACTCGCTGATGTCATCTCTTCGGGTCTCCCGAAGTTGGTTTTTGACTTCAACTGCAGGGAGATGCCGATTTCGGAGCATTATTGTTACAATAAATCGATCTTCTCTAGCCGTAGTACATCTCGCTCGGCCTGCCGGTTCCTGGTCTTCGAAGGTTCCTGCCAGTTTGTAGGAAACGTTGGAGGACCCTCTGCACCGTAGATAGTGACACGCCTATTCTTCTTGCTGTATATCTCTGACTTCTGCCTTCTTGTAACAAAGTGACGATACGTGTACATTCATCTTGTGTTAGCGACATGATAGTAATTCAATAATGACCATCAAAGTCAACAAAAACTGCCTTTTATCATTTTGCTTTGACAGATTGAAAACAAAAGTGAGAAAACAATCAAAAGTGAAATAAGCTCAATTTGAATTTGGTACTAAATTCGACTTTTTTTTAAATAATACTTTTTCCAGAATTCTTGTAGAACATTGAAGGTTCAATTTAATTCGATATTAAATTATCTTTAATACACAGTTAGTTTCCTGCACATACCGCTATTAATTTGCAAAATATAAGGGTTTTTGTCACTGACCCGTATTATTTGCTCGCGAGTGTATTTTATTAAAGTTGAAGTTTAAGTTTTCCGCATTGTCCCGCTGTACCTAACTTGTAATGAATCTAACCCATAAAACCGGCCAAGTGCGTGTCGGACCACGCATAATGGAGGGTTCCGTAGTATTCCGTACCTTCAATGGAATGGAATAAGATCCAAACTAATACCAAAAGGTCGTATATGATGCCTCTAGAAGAAGTTATTCGGATATAACTCAAAAATGGCTAAACCGATAATTTTCAAAACAATTTTCGTAGAAAGCATGTGATAAGGCGCATCTTTTTCATATTTTTTGGACTTACAGTTCAAAAGTAGGGGGGGCACAATTTTTCTGACTTTGATAGCGATTATTTCTAGAAATATTGACTTAATCACAAAATGTTTAAAGAAACCTGGATGTTATTTTTAAAGACCTATCGATGGATGTGCAACATGTTGATATTTGGTAGATTTTTATTTATATTTAGTTACACGTGTGGAGAGTGGAGTTTAACTACATAACTAAATAGCGGCATATAAAATACATCTTATGTCTAAATTTTATTTAGATACGCCTTAGTTTCCTAGTAAAAGGGCTGTGACATGCGGACGAACGGACGGACAGACGGAAATGACGAACCTAAATATAAGGGTCAGGGTTTTTACCATTTTGGCTACTGAACCCTAAAAATGGTGATTCGCCGAAGCATGACGTTTTCACTAACATTAATGGCTAGGCCGAACTAGTCCTTGTAGTTGTGAAGCGTAGGCGTCGGACAGTAACCGTCAAGTTTGTGTTCATTTCTAACCACGAAAGTTAACCCTTTTGCACACGCCAGTAATCCAAAGCGCTAAGTATCATGAAATTCATGAAGTACTTACCTACGGTGTGAAAGGAACTTTCCTACTTCCAAGTGGGTAAGGTTTATAAGTAGTTGAACCAATGTTGGCGTATGCGACACATTGTTTTTAATGGCTATAGTTATAAATTAATATTTAAAAGGAAAATAAAATGATAAAATAAAAATTCTGAAATAATTATCACCACGAACTTACACAAATATTTAGATTCTAGGTAGGGACCCATGTTAGGCAAATGCCATTTGTCATTTTAGTAGATATACTCAAGACACACAATAAATAATTAACAAAACAAATATGTACCTTATTACTTACTGAAGATACAAGTTCCAACGAAACAAAACGAAGACCGACAAATTAGTTCAGAAGAAATGGGAGCAGAAACTACGAGTAATTAATAACAAATGACAATACCTACCTATCTAACAACATACCTACACAAGTTACAAACACGAGATGAGAGGAATTAGAATTCGACGAAGAATTTATCAGACGCGACGCAGGTCATATCGATTTCGATAATGTTATGTAGGTATTGTAGGTAGGTAGCATATAGGTAAAGCTCTATTCCTGGAGAGGCCTTGCCTTGGGCTTTTTCCCCTCTGTTAAAAGTATTTGCTGAAAAATCATATCAGTCTATAAAAACCTATTTCAAAAATCGATTACACGCATTTCATTCATCGTTTTCAATGGGTATCATCGTTTTAAGTGAAAATGCCTTTACGAGTATGTATTGTTTTTGGGTGTAAAAAATGTTCTGATTCGTCTAGTTTACAAAAAATGGAACAAAGTTCACATGTACGAATAGTTTTACTTTATTTATCATTAGATCATTACTTTCATAATAAAAGATTTAATCCAAATCGAAAAATCAGGCTTCGTTTACAGAATCGTATCACAGACATTTTTTTTTTCTGACGGGCAGTAACTATTTTGACGTTTGACACTAATCCATATTTAAAAAATAAGGACTAGTGTCTTCTATATTTGGTTTGAAATTACAAGCAAATATGATACTTAGCTTATTTTGTATGACATTTGAAAGGATTGCATCCGATAATGAACCATATGTTAACATTTGTAAATTCGACTGTATATTGCTCCATTTAGTGTTATAATTTTTATGAAGTATAAAAAGAAGATGTCAAATATGTGTGATGTTTTCGGCTCAGGGGTGCATCTTTGTTGGTTTTTAATAAGGCGTTGCTGCCATAAAAATTATTTAGAAAGTAACTATATTACATAACCGACAATGATGTGCCTTTGACATGAAAACACCACACGTGTGCTACCTCGCCCCCTTCATATTTTGGCAGACTTTTTTGTTTGGAAAGATGAGGCGAAGCGTTCTCCTTGTATAGAGCTTTATGGTAGGTAGATACTTATTCTGCGTAAGGGGTCTGTAGGGTAGGTCTTGGAAATGCCTAGGTAGATAGTTTAGGTACCTAGTTAAAAGGCTCTGCATGAAGCCTATTTGCTTTGGTCTTGGAACCTACCTATAAGTACCTATACCTACATATAAAAGGAATAGGTACCTACTTAAGGTAAGTTCCAAAATCACCGAGCAACATCTATCAACTGCACAGATAACCTCATGTGATCATCTGCGTGAGTTCAATGGTAGACCTAATAGACCTGTATAGGTACACACTTAGATATATTTATGTATAGATAGTAGTAGGTAACTAGGTACGTAGTTAATTTATTATATTAAAAAGTCGGTACTTTAAGCATAGATATAATTAATTCCCTAATGGAGGCTTGGTAAAATAATACCTAGCTATTTTGTAGAATTTTATTGGAGTTGAAGCAGCTTCACATTATCTATAAACATACATAACTATGAATCTATGTACTAATTTCGATACATTTATTGAAAATCACTCAATTTTATTGTAATAATTAGTAGCTCCCATAAAATATCTAACAGGGTAGGTCAGGTACCTAATGTCCTACATATTTTTATTTTATTGAGTGATGTAGGTATATTATATCTGACAGCTCATGAGTCCTGGCATACAAAGTGATTTACAGAGTCATAGTGCTGTAAAATTACATCACTCAATTAGAAATACACACTTTTATCATCAGATCATAACCCTTCATGGTTTATTTTTGTCGAAAAGTACGAGTACCTACCGGTAGGCAGTAGATTCCTAAGAAAGAACCGAGACTAAACTTGAGATAATTTTTACAATAATCTATCTACCTACACTGATTCGGTATAACCTAAACCTCAAGCCGGTGGAGTAAATATCTATCATAAGAGATAAAAAATATGTTTGTACACTCTAAATCACAATGGAACTTTTAGATAGTTTATATGTAACCAACCGGTTGATTTCATTACGTTGGTAAATAAAATAAAATGGCGCGAATGCCACTTACCTATCCTCGTAGGTTGGAGAAACCTCCCCGGAAGCACCTTGGGACAAGTCGCCGTCCATTTCGTGATATTGGTCAATCAGAACAAAAGGGTTGGTTGTAAACAGTACGACAAAGTAGAGCGCTCGCGGTAAAAAAACCGGTGCGCGCGGAATGAAGCGTGCACCACAACGCGGAACTACGGAGTGCGCTGAGAAGCGAGCGAAGTGCTGTGCGCTTTCCGTGGTACTCCGACGAACTACGAAAATTGTGACCGAAGCGAATGAGCGCGGAGTGAACGAACTACCGGGCGGCGGGGGCGGCGGAGCGGGGGCGGGGAGGCGCTGGCGATGGCGCCAGGGTTGTCACATGCCGCCGTTGTGACTGACAGGGACTCACTATGCCTGACTAAAAGGGTTGGAATGGAACCGTGAAAAGTCGCTATGGTAACTGAAATTAATAGCTTCATTTCCACCTGTTGAAATAAGGTTAATAATCAGAGGCCGGAGTACTGAGAGCACTTTTGACTAGGACTTCTCGTTTATCGACTTCCGATATACTCGTACATATTTTATCTATACATTATACAACACAACATATTAAAGAAGATTAAAAGATGTGATTCCTTTGATACATGTTTTTCGATATTATGTTTTATGAACTGTATCCAATTAAATATATATGTATCACTAACGGAATCTTGTTCTTTAAAAATCAGTGCCAGGTACTTTTCTAACCATTTACCAATAGTAGATTTCTTATTTCGAGAAAATTTTAATTTGTTCTAGAAGGAAATTGCAACAAGAATTGTCAACGAGCGATTGACTTTGTGACTTTTATGTGCTTTTGTCTATAAAACTAATAACCAAAGGTCGTCTGATTAATGGCCATGACCAGTACCTATGAAACATGATATCATTATAGTCGGTGGTGTACACTTATTTATACGGAAAATGATGAAGATGGAATTTCCATTTGCAGAGCTAATCCTTTAGGCTCTATGATTAATTTAAGAAGGGGAGTCAATCAAATTTTTGATGCAAATTTTTGACGAAGTGGGGGGTGCCCCCCATAATTAATTAAAAATAAAATAGAGCTATATCGTCAAGTTTGATATCATTTTCGTGTAAAGCAAGGATGCCGAATTCATTTTTGGTATTTTATTTATACCTTTCCATATAAGAAAACTGAGAAAACATAAAAAAATATGAAATCAATGATTGATATTTTTTTTAATATATGCCTATATTTTTTTTATTTACGGTCGTAACATGAAAAATATATTTTCACGATAAAGCCCTGTTATTCCGCTTTATAAAAAGTATATAAATCCTATATTGGTTATAATATCTTTAACGAAAAAAAAAAAAATAATAGGCCTGATATCAACCACAATCTAATTATGTACGAACAACGATGTGGTTTGAGCTCTAATGCTTGCCTAATTATATCTTTCACAACTAAATGGACGTCAACCATTTTAAACGCTATTATTTTCCTTGCCTTAGTATGCTTGTTATAATCCGCAAGTGAAATAAAGAGTTCGTTTAGAAGATACCGGAACCGGTTACCAATAAAGGGGTATTAGATCGAGTAAGTATTTGGTAGGGTTGTTTTTAAAAACTATCAATTTAGTAAGCACATCATTGCGTTACCCAAAGGTAAGCGCTTGGCGGGTACGGATTGGAGTAGGAGAGCAGAAGATCGAGCACAGTGGCGTGCCATGGCAGAGGCCTATGTCCAGCAGTGGACTGATACTGGCTGCTGCTGCTGCTGCTGATAATGATAATGCGCTACATTACCGAAATGAAAATCCAAAATGACGTTTACCTATCAAACTAATTTCATCTCTATTACTAAGACATTAGACAGGGACATCACATTAAATATAGGGTAACCATATAATTTTGTAACCAAATAATAGGGTTACCCTATCGAAAAGAGTTATCAAATAGGGGAGTTCTACGGTCCCTGTTATCTAGTGACGTTTTCAAGTAAAAGGTACATCATTGCGCGTTATCAATAAGGGCCCGTTCATTTTTTTAGAGAGAAAACTTAAGTGGTAGGTATATATCTTCAACTGAGGACAGTCTGTTGGCGAATAGTGGGCTCTAAAGTAAAAACAACAATTTTGTGTTATACCTACTTAGACATTACACAAACTTATTTGAAAAATTTGTTAATTTATTATAACTAATACTTACATAACTAAATGCAAGTCTTCATATCTACAGCTACATGCTTCATCCCACATCTCCATAATTTTGTGGTTGAATTTTTACCCTCGCCCTGTTCACAAATTGATCCGATATCTGGTGCACACCTTAAGTTCTGATTCTGATGACAATTACAATTAAATAGATTCAGTATCATTGTAAATCCAAGATGGCTGCCGCTACAGAATGCCGCGTATTACATATTTCTTAAGACGATTGTCGCCGGAGTGTCCTTGAGCGTTTGGGCGCTCTCTACCCGCGCCACCCGCGTACCCTTCTCATTGCGATCGTGCGTAAATCCGCCGCGATGCACCGCAAGAATGTTCAAAGAATATGATATACTCAGAGGCGCGCGGGCAGATTTATAATAATCATACCTAATCCTTTTGTGGATGTTTTGTGATTTGAATACTGTGATTAAGTACTACGGTGACATTTTTTAGGAATGCTACTAAATAAGATAAGTAATAAAGATCTCGATTAGTATATTTTTATGTAAAAAAATGAAAACCTAGATTTTGAATTTGAAGTACAGTGAGCGGCAAAATATTTATGAATTTACGAAATATGGTTAAAAATATTCCGCATATCAGAAAAAAATAAAAAAATACTGACTAGTACAGCAAAAAAAACTGAATGCACATCAAAGCGGTGTTTTCATGTGAATTTGGATTTTTTTTTGCTGTGCAAGTGAGCTTAATAAGGTTATTTTTTGGATGGTTATTTTTTGTTGCGATTTTAAATATTAACCGTAAAAATTCACTTAATTACGATAAATTAACAAAACTAAGCCTGTTGCGAGTTGCGAATAGTAAAAATGCACATGTAAGGAGCGGTATTTGTGCACGAAATCGTCATACAAATGAGAGCTGTAAGCCCATTAAATTTAGATCTTTAAAATATAACACAGCGCAAACACTTCTTAGGGTTCCATAGCCAAAATGGTAAACACGGAACCCTTAAAAGTTTTTTGAAACATGTCCGTCTGTCCGTCCGTATGTCACAGCCATTTTTATTATAAAACATATATTACTGAAATTTTATCTAGAGGTATGTTTCATGTGCCGCTACTTAGTTTTCTGGCTAAATAGCTAAAAAAATATTTTAGGTGAGGCACTCCATACAATATGCCAAACTAAATGTCAAAAATATTTTTTTGTAAATATGAACATGTTGTACGATACGGCTTTAAAAATATCTTATATATATATATATATATATATATAGAGTATTTTTAAAACTTTTTTATTAAGTCAATATTTTCCTAAATAATTGCTTCGAAAGTCTAAATATAATAGCCCCCAACTAACTTTTAATCCGTAAGTCTAAAAAATATGAAAAAATACCAAGAAGGCTTAGTACTTAATTTTCTACGAAAATTATTTCACATATTATCGGTTCATCCGTTTTTGAGTTATCTCCAAGAAACTACTTTCTACGGAACCCTACATTATACATGGTCCGATACAAACTTGGCCGGTCTTTTAAAGATATTTGATAGGTAGTATTAACCCTTAGTAGTAATTTGTTTATTCACTTGTGTTGATAATTAATATAAAATTTGTATTTATTTGCATTTCACCGACATAGTAAAGTTTTTTTAGGGTAGTCAACGCGCATGTGAATCTTCTGGGGTTGCAGGCGTCCATAGGCTTTATAACTGCTTTCAATCAGGCGGGTCGTATGCTTGTTTGCCAGCGTCGTGGTATAAAAAAAGCTTTTTTTCCTTTATTCTTACATACATTGAACTCTTAAATATCAGCAATTTTTTATTAGATTCTCAATCAGGCTTTGCTCAGTGATAGTTAGTAGACTGAAATTTGGTATGAGTAATTATGTGTTTTAATTACGCCTACAAAGTGGCAAAACAATAAGTATCTGAAACCCATTGTTGGATAGGTCTTTCAAGAAGAATATGCCTTAAACAACTTTTGGATAAAACGAAAACTTTCGTAAATAATAGCTTCGAAAGTTAAAATGCTCTTTGATTTTTGAACCGTGGGTCCGAAAAAATTGGGAAAATTCCTGGAAGTGAGGCCATTGAAATACTTATCACGTATTTTCAATAAAAACTATATGGAATAAAATCGGTTGAGCCGTTTTTGAGTTATGCCTATAGTAAAATAACGTAAGTGCCACAAAATATTTCTTTATAGACTACCTTTTGAATGGATGTATTGTAACAGGCCGGCAACTACGGATCCCTACACTGAGCATAGGCCGAAATTCTCTTGGCCGGTTTATCTGCAATCCTTTGCAGTTTACTTCGCAATTTCTAGATTTGAGAAATTAGTATAAAGTATAACATTAAAGATTGTGTTTAATCTTAAAATAAAACGCATATTACATTCGTTTAGAACACGGTATTCTTAAATAAATATGTTTAAATAAATTCGGTTCTTTGGAGTTTTTTATTAAATTAATTATTAGTCTATTGTATTGCAGTACTAGCAGATTTCCGCAACTCGACGACTAATGCCTATTTTGCGGGATGCATGCGTCTACTAAAACATAATAATTTTAGTTTACTTACATGACCAAATTTGTTTTCAGAGCAATGTGAGATTCATGATTTTTGTTTTTTCTCCATTTTTATCTCATTTGTTTTTTACTTGTATTATAATCTAAATAAAATACACTTTTTATACGAACGTACATAAACATGCATACGAGTACATTATTTTAAAAGATAAAACGTCTATACATTATTGATTCCGGGAAGACACGTTATATCCGCACCGCATGAACCCTCTGCAGTTATTTAGTCTTTAGGCACAGTAAGTCCGATATTATTGCTCACGGGCCAAGCACAAGTATATGTAGTACAAGGGAAGCACAGAGCGACGAGCGACACAGCCTCCTCGTCTCAAAGCTAGCTCACGACTGCCAGCAACGCCGTTTTCGAGCTAATAACGCACGAAATGTGGAATTATGATCAAGTTGTTTAAGAAAATTTAAGCAATTTAAATATCCTACGTTGAGTTTGTAGTGTTCTATAGTACATATTTTTTAGTTCAACAATATTTTAAATCGAATGAGCCGTTCAGTAGATATAAGCAAAATTAACCGTAAAACGACATTTCGTTACATTTACATAACAGAGAAACTATACGTTACACGAGTTATTCAAACGTTGACAATGTTGTACACGAAATGGTAAATAACATATATTTTTTACAAAATTTTTGAATGACCCGTTATTGAGATATATCCCTTAGAAAGTAACAGTTTTCGGCCACAATCAGCGCCTAGCGCCTTAACAACCCCCTCAATCAAGTATAAAATGAAAGGGATTTACTAGTAAAACACAGTGCATTGCGGATCATAAAGTAAGCTGAGTTTAGACATGAAAAGAAAATAAGTATTGTTTAGGTAAATTCAAAAGCTTTTATTGAAAATAAACAATGATATAGATAATGTACAAAAAGCTATAAAAATAATTCGGTAGGGTCTAAGTACTAGTCATCACACCACTCTTCTCATCAATGTAGCTAGAGCATTGAAAAGACAAAAAACTAAAATCGTGGGGCGCTTGAATCTTTTATCAACGGACAACGCCTAATATCATTATAATATATATGAACTTAGGTTAGGTGCGCTACGCCAGTGGTGTGATGAATGGTACAGTCACGGTCATTAATCGATGAGCCACTTGCCGCTGTACGTATTTTAGCCGTGTAATACATATTTCATCCTCACCATGGCGACGTTTTAACGTATCGATAGTAACTCTAGAGATTGATACCAACATATAGAACAAAATAATGACATCCGTTATATTGTCACATACATAACTGTTGCAAATATTTGAATATGCATGGTAATCCCGCCATTTTGAAACGAAGTTATTTTAAATATTTTTATGTTTTGCTATATATGTCAGCTATTGTCAGTGTAATTTTTATATACTACTTAAAAGTAAATAGGGGCCACTAAGTATTTTGATCTTTACGTAAAACATATTTTTTTACAGTATTATATTTCTTTCTAGTTATTAGACAGCATGAAAGAGATTGGATACTGACGGATATGAGGCATCATTAATCAGCCACTTATCACTTATCAATTAGTTGATGGCCCAGAATTATCAATTAAACAGAAATATATAGACTTTGTTTTGAGTAGTATACATCGTCTAATAAAAAGTCAACCTTTAGCAAAAACATATTTATTTTTAAATTTAATATTTAGAATAAGCTCCATGGCTGTCCGATACAGCTTGTAGTCATGTTCGCATAGAGGCGACTAATTTTGTTCCAATATCAGTTCCTCGCATACTTTCCCAGATGTCTTGGCAATGTTGAGCCAAAACATCAGCCCTGCGTTCGTTACGGTGATCCCATCGCTGCACCATTAAACCCCATAGATTTTCTATGGGATTCAGGTCCGGAGATTTAGATGGCCACGGAATTACCGTAATGGCTGGGTGTGCATCGAACCAGGCGTTAACGACTCTTGCACGGTGTATCGAGCAGTTATCAATATCATGCACGAAATTGATGTTAGGCATATCATGCTGTGGATAGACCGTTCTTACGGATGGGAGCATGACTTCTTCCAAAATGCTAATATAGTCCAGGGCATTTGCACGCGGTGGCATTTGGACGAGTTCGCCAACACCTTCGGAGCTCATCCAACCCCACATATTAACACCTATTCTGCCCGATTCCCTATTTGGTATGACATGATCTATGTCATACCGTGTTGCGTTATACCGCCACATTTGTAGGCGACCGTGTTCGCTTGATTGAAATGTTTTCTCGTCAGTGAAAATTGTTGAAGTCCAATCAAAATCTACGAATCGGTTCGCGAAATTTTCGCGGGCGATTTTATGATTTTCCGTCAAATCAACCTTATAAGCCGGAACTCTGTGATGCAAATTCATTGAATGCAGATGCCTTCGGATAGTTCTGGGATCCACATCAAACCGTTCTGCATATAGCTTAGTGGGTGTGAATCCATTTAGTTCGTAACCTTGGAGCATTTCTGTTCGCTGCATTTGGCTTAAAGCAGCAGGACGATGATTGTTTTGGCGACGATCGGCAATAATCCCTTCCTCAGCATATCGTCCCACCCATAACGCAACGGTGTTTCGCTAAAAATACAAACTTGAAGTAAGTGATTTTTTTACTTTATTTTAATTCTGGAGACATATCAGACAGAGCAAACTTACCGACAAGAGCAGATCCCTCGAAATTGCACGAATACTAAGACCTTGCTGGTGCATTGTCACAATTCTATGACGAATCTCATCGTTAACACCTGACTTTTCAGTTGTCAATATTTTCTAAAATAATATGCGTTATTGCAACTACGAGTTTTATTTCAAAAAAGGTCTGATATAATTATCTTATGAATCATCATAAGTTGGATTTAGATTTGCCCCGGACATTTCGCTACCGCAATGTTTTAGCACAGATTCGCTGCATTCGTGCGAACGGCGTAATTTATGCAAAATTCAATCGATTCATTATTGATATGATAACTTCATTAGCTAACATTTAACCTCTATGGTTAAGACATATTTCCTAGTAGTAGTAAGTTGTTAATCTTTTTGATTCTGACCTCTTTTGAATTAAAACGCAATGTCAGTTGAATGTTATGTCAAAGACGACAATTATAAATTATGCATTTAGTGAATCGTAGCTAAAATAATATTAAAGTGTTTACACGATAATGCCAATCACAATTTCCGATTAATTCTCCGAAGAATCGTGTCAATGTGTCATCAGGGTCTTGAGTATTCGGCCAGCCTCAAGAAAATCATCGAGACGGAAAGCTTATTCCATAATGTTGTTAAAACATTTAAATTGTCTACTTATTGCATAGAACCATAAGCTTGAAAGATTTAAAAAACACGTTGCGTTTTGGGTAAGACGATACCTATGCCGAAAAAGTTAAACTATCATCGTCAGAACAACCAGCGACCCGATGCATTTAGCGAAGAGGAATGCTCCGGACCACGAAGTTGACAGATTTAGACCTACGAAGTTCGCAGCTCTATGGAACGATTTGATAATTAATAATGAATACATTTAATAAATTTAAAGTTTAAATATTGTTATTATTTATTAATATGATCTATTCGATAGTTAATAGCTACAACTTAGCTACTTTCATACCAAAACAGGCATTCAAATTCTTAGTTAATTTTTCTAATGATGGCGGCCGTCAAATTGTTAGTTATCAATTATGATAACCTGATTTCATCCGAATACTAATTCGGATAAAATCGGGCTTTTCGTTTCTCCTGTGTCGAAATGCCAATGCCAATCATAATGTCTCCGTTACTATCGCTAGGTACGCTGTAACAATTGTTACTAAGTTACGGTTGCTAAATCTGCAATTGGTTAACTTTTTGAAGTGACAAGTGACTCTGTCAATCTGGTAGCTCTGAAGTTAGCCAACCTTAACGTTCGGACCTTAGTGACGGTTGATAAACACACAATGATAAAGATAGAAATATAATTGTGCTCTTTTATTATACGGAGACTTGTTAGGAATTAATACGAGTAAAAACCCGATTTGTATTACACTGCTAAAATACGTACAGCGGCAAGTGGCTCATCGATTAATGACCGTGACTGTACCTAGGACCTATCGATTATTTTAGCCTTGAGTAAATTACCTGCATCATTATTATCATTATTTTCAATTAAACCGTTTAATATACGATTTTTAACATACTAATTTAACTACTATTAGAAACGGGGTGTTTACCTAACTCAAATATACATGGTAAATACCATAACAATAATAATATTTTAATAGTATCTAGTCAAAACAGAAAATTTATATTTTACTTATTTTATTTATGGCCTGGATACGAGACTTTCAAGCCAAATCTTTATTGGATTACTCTGCACTATAATGTGTTATAAATATAACAATTGTTTTCCCCACTTCCCACAAAAGTAGGAACATTTTTTTTTGCAAAAACGGTTGAAGTTACCACAAAACTTTCAATAAAGGAAATATTCTTCATGAAATTATCTACAATTCTTGCCTTTGAAGTATGTTGCTAAGACTTATAGTTTTCAATCTATGTGTCGCGAAAATTTTAACCCCCCCTTTTTACTCCCACCACACCATAAATTTAGGTGGCTCTGCTTCCTAAAATGGACTATGGGTCCTAAAGTCTCACTATGCAAAAGGAGATCCCATCATCACTAAAATCCGTATAATGCCCTTTGTTGTCGTGTGCACCACCGACTATTAGGCTCGATAACAATTATTGTGTCAATTTCTATCGAAAAATGTTTAAAAGGTATTAGAAATCCACAATATATTTATAAGAAACAATATAATATTATTATTTTAATTCCTATTTATAATTTCTAAAAAGTTGATTTACAAAGGTTATCTCGAAGAGATCGATCATTCGCGATGAGGTTTACTGTGGTTTTGCCCTCCAATGTGCTCGGAAATGTTCACCTATTAATGTAGTAAAATTAGAACGTGAAGTTTGTCATTATTTACTAATACAAATTAATAAAAAAATCATTAATGTCCTGTTTTAGCGGACGACAAGTTGTACTAAAATCCATTACTGTATTGTTTTTTACCTTTTTCTACTCCTGTACTTTTATCTGTCATTTATACATTCGTCAACAGCTTTATAAGAACATAGATAATATACTCGATGAAAAGTCTATCTAGTCTATTGCCCAAAATAACACTTGTTCTATAAAAGCGCCAAAATAGTATCGCGTGCAAACAAGAGTATTAATATAAAATAAATAACTGCCAACCTAAGAAACCTAAATAAACGCAGCGTTTTTAGAAAAAAAAAATAGAAATAGAAAACATTTATTCGCGACAACAACAACATGCAAACAAACATATTTAATCTAAGGATAATAACCAATTATATGGTTGCCACGAAAACTTTAAAAAATACAAGAACCACAGACCTATTTCTTAGTTTTTTTACGTTTCCCGTTCGTTTGTTGGGAGAAAATGCAAACTTTGAAAGTAATTTAGGTATATTTACTAATCTCTGTAGCTCTTCAATAATTGATCAAATAACGACGGTGTGTATTTGTGTTAGTAATGTTAGTATTATTGAAAAAAACCGGCCAAGTGCGTGGTCCGACCACGCATAATGGAGGGTTCCGTAGCTTCAATGGAATAAGAACCAGACTAATGCCAAAAGGTCGTATCTGATGCCTATCTAATTTAGGCGCGGGGGACGAGGAAACGCACACAAATACTGTTAACACTAATGCATTTTCCATTGACGTCGCTACACACGCACACGATAAAATTATCAAACACTAGCCTAAAATACACTCAAACAAATACAAACACAGGCACAGACAACCTGTCTGAGAACGTGATATAGTGGGGGTTTTTAGCGACATAAAAACGTCGAACCTCAAATTTTGATGCACAAGTATAAAATTTGGCACAGTTGTTTCTTGTCCCTAGACAAGCTGATTCAGATCGGTACCCCCCCCCCCCTTTCTGGCGCCGGAGTGGGGGGGTTAAAATACCACTCCACCCGGCTTCATTCAAAAAATTCTAACTGTTCACGGTTAGCTAATAGGTCAAGTTTGGGATCAATTTCGGATAAAACGACCATGTAGAATTCGTTTCTGGTTAAAAAATGCAATTTACTCAGTAATATTTAAAAAAATATAAGTAAATTGCGTCGTGCGTCGTGACATTATTTTTACCGCCGTCGGCATCCGCAGTCAAAATATCCAAATAACGCACTGTAGATAGGTACCATGTAAACTTGTTATTTATTGAAATCGATTATATATATAATAAAGATAAAAACCGTACCTGAAGGAATGTAGCATTCCGTCAGAAAAAGGACTTCTAATATAGGATTTGAGTGCGCAACCTCTTTTCCGTGAGCGTCAGGATGGCGGGTGGACCTCAGGAATTTTATCGAATTGTTAATAAAAGTACTGTACCTGCAGTGTACCTTAGTGTACCTTCAGTAGAAATCAGTGTACCTCTTTCTAAAACGAGATTTTTCTAAAAAAAGGTCCACCCGCCATCCTGACGTCAGGATGGCGGGTGGACCTGGTAAATGATACATTAAACCACATATAATGTATGTCGTTATAGTGTACCTTCAGTGTACCTCTGTATAACTTTAAAAACAATCTGCATACCTCTCCTCAAAAGGAGCTACGCTCAAAATAAGGTCCACCCGCCATCCTGACGTCAGGATGGCGGGTGGACCTGGTAAATCCTGCACTATATCACTCAAAAGGTACATGATTAGTTTGCATCTTCAGTGTACCTCAGTGTACCTTTAGTAAAAATCAGTGTACCTCTTGCTAAACCGAGATTTTTCGAAAAAGGTCCACCCGCCATAAATCTTATTTTAAGCGTAGCTCCTTTTCAGAAGACGTATGCAGATTGTTTTTAAAGTTATACAGAGGTACACTGAAGGTACACTATAACCATATACATTATATGTGGTTTAATGTATCATTTCATAGGTCCACCCGTCAGAATGGCGGGTGGACCTATGAAATGAGGTACACTGATTTTTACTAAAGGTACACTGAGGTACACTGAAGATGCAAACTAATCACATACCTTTTGAGTGATATAGTGCAAGTTATACCAGGTCCACCCGCCATCCTGACGTCAGAATGGCGGGTAGACCTGGTAAATATTGCTTTTTATCACTCAAAAGGTGTGTAATTAGTTTGTATATTCAGTGTAACCTCAGTGTACCTTTAGTAGAAATCAGTGTACCTCTTGCTAAAACGAGATTTTTTCGAAAAAGGTCCACCCGTAAGAATGGCGGGTGGATCTATGAAATGATACATTAAACCACATATAATGTATGTGTTAATAGTGCACCTTCAGTGTACCTCTGTATAACTTTAAAAACAATCTGCATACCTCTCCCGAAAAGGAGCTACGCTTAAAATAAGGTTTATGGCGGGTGGACCTTTCTCGAAAAAATCTCGGTTTAGCAAGAGGTACACTGATTTTTACTAAAGGTACACTGAGGTACACTGAAGATGCAAACTAATCACATACCTTTTGAGTGATATAGTGCAGGATTTACCAGGTCCACCCGCCATCCTGACGTCAGGATGGCGGGTGGACCTTATTTTGAGCGTAGCTCCTTTTGAGGAGTGGTATGCAGATTGTTTTTAAAGTTATACAGAGGTACACTGAAGGTACACTATAACCACATACATTATATGTGGTTTAATGTATCATTAACCAGGTCCACCCGCCATCCTGACGTCAGGATGGCGGGTGGACCTTTTTTTAGAAAAATCTCGTTTTAGAAAGAGGTACACTGATTTCTACTGAAGGTACACTGAGGTACACTAAAGGTACAGTACTTTTATTAACAATTCGATAAAATTCCCGAGGTCCACCCGCCATCCTGACGCTCACCTCTTTTCCTTGTCCTAAAATAAGCCAATTTGTAATAAGAATAAAAAACCGTTACTTATTGAAATTTAAGAAATGTGGACTTCTGTTAAAAAGATAACGTAGAAAGATTGGTGCTTATATTTGTATAATAGTATTGCTTAGCGTCAGTCATTATACACGGTGCCCGTGAGCATTGCGAGAGACTTTAACAGTGTATTCATTATCATATTTAGAGAACAAAATGTCCTTTAAACTTTTTCGAAATTCGCCATAGTTTCAGAGTAAATACTACTTACAAAAAATTGCATTTTGAATTGTTTCTCAGTGTAAAATGATTTTTTATGGCGATCTCACCGGTATGGGGCATAGTCTAGACATCTCTTATTGACTGATATCGAAGACCTAAGAAACACTTTGCATGGACTAGTTTTTACGAGAAAAAATGTAGCAATTTACTTTTTCCGTTACTTTTTTCTAATGACATTTACTTTTTATGTAGATTAGCAAAAAAAAAAGTAAAAAAAAAAAATTTTTTTTGGCGTTTTACAACAAAAGTCATATAATGTTTTTTCATTCTTTTGACCTCAGAAATGCGTGGTTAAAATCTCTCGCAATGCTCACGGGCACCGTGTATATCTTCAATAAGTCGCTTACCTGTCATACAAAATCATCACATAATTTAGGAGAATGCTATTGGCTTCTGCTATTGCTCCATCTTGAAGTAGTTTAAATACTTGTGTGGCCGGGTTAAAGGCGTTCCGAGCTTCAAAGGCACTTTTCTTAACTCCTCCATTAAATAAGGATACTGTGTCGCATCCAGTGAAGGCATGGAACACGGGCAAGACTGACGCTTTGTCAGGGCCTCTCAGAAACAAAATAGAGTAAACTCTATTTGCGGAATGTATAAACTATAAAATAATGTATGGCTATTATAACAAAATACTCTTACCTAATATAGAGTGGCATGCGATAAAATTGTAGTTTTTCCCTGTGCCAATATGAACCTACAATTCCTATAGTTGAAGTAAGCGACCTATTGAAGAGTTCAGTTTTCAACATGTAGTTGAAATTTAAACGTTTTTAATTTTCCTCATATTATTGCAGGCCGAGTCTCTGCTCAACACTAAATGAATGCCGGAAGTACTTCTTCTTCTTCTTCTACCTAGCGTTATCCCGGCTATTGCTAGGGTCCACTTTCTTGCTCGCTTTCCTCCACTTTGCACGGTCCTGGGCATCTTCTTTTACGAGCCCGTTTTCACTCATGTCGGCCTCCACGACATTCAGCCAGCGCTTCTTTGGTCTTCCGCGACCACGTCGCGGGCTGTTCAGGGCTAGATCAAGGCATATGATCCCTATGTAGTCTGGTGGCCTGCGAGAGATGTGACCGAACCAATAAAGGCGACATTCTTGGAGCTTCTCTGCTACGTCACGAACTGCGAGGCTGCCGCGTATGTACTCATTACGAATGCGATCAGCACGTGTAACGTCGCACATCCACCGCAGCATCTTCATTTCTGTAACGCAAAGCTCCTGAATATGCCTTCCACGAACCGGCCACGTCTCGCTTCCGTATATTAAGACCGGTCGGATGATGCACTTGTACACTAGCCCCTTCAGTCTTAGCGGAATTCTGCGATTGCAGATGACTCCTGTGACCTCTCGCTATTTAGACCAAGCTGCGCTGATTCGGGCTCGGATGTCGTGGTCAATGGACCCGGACTCATGCAGTACGGATCCCAGGTACTTAAACTTGTCCGTTTTCACGGCAAGTTCGTTCCCTATTTTGATAGGAACGGGATCAGTACTTCCGTAGGCCGTGTATTCGGTCTTAGAGACATTTAGCTTTAGACCACCGTTCTCTAGCGATCCCTTCCATAGGTTCACCTTTCGCTCTAGTTCCTGTTTATCTTCGTCCGTCAGTGCAATGTCATCTGCATAAATGAGCAGCCACGGTGGCGGGTCCTGGATTTCCGCCGTAACAGCATCAAGCACAACACTAAACAGAAAAGGACTAAGGGCCGAGCCTTGGTGCACGCCAACTGTGATCGGGAAGGGTTTAGTGTCGCCGACAGCGGTCCTCACTAGAAAAACCGAATTACGGTACATATCCCGGATAATGTCAATATAGACTTGTGGCACGTTCTTCACCTTTAGTGCCCACCAGATCATCTGACGAGGGATGCAATCGAAAGCATTTTGCAGGTCAAGAAATGCCATGTAAAGTGGCCTAATGCCGGAAATACTTTTATACGAAAAAAGATCGTCAGCTGGAGAATATACCACCAATAGAAACAGCCCTATATCAGCATTTACTACGCGTAGTGTACATTTAAATAAATGTACCCAGCTACTCGTATGTCTTTGTGGAGGGCACTATGATGAAATTGATGAAACACAAAATGTATAATTAAATAATTAAATTGTAGTTAACTCTCTCATTATTTTTATGCTTTATTTTGCGTTTCTTGTTAAAGTGTGACTGTCCACAATCTGTGAACGACGCTTCCGAAGTTACTTTGGCCATATAATGAGAAGCGAGGACGAAAGTTTGGAAAGATTAATCGTTGTTGGCAATACTGAAGGCAAAAGGTCACGGGGCCGTTCACCAGCACGATGGACTGACCAACTCAAAGGTGAGGAACCCTCTCAGAAGTTCTACGATGTGGTAAGGAAAGCGATGGACCGAAATCGATGGCGAGAGTGTGTTCGTGCCAATCGTGCCCGAACAAAACCCACCAAACACGATCATTTGTCATGATGGATGCGACCAAGAAGAAGAATGCGTTTCTTGAGAATACGCGGAAAATATATAATGACTGACGCTAAGCAATACTATTATACAAATATAAGCACCAATCTTTCTACGTTACCTTTTTAACGGAAGTCCACATTTCTTAAACTTAAATAAGTAACGGTTTTTTATTCTTATTATAAATTGTCTTATTTTAGCACAAGGAAAAAAGGTTGCGCACTCAAATCCTATACTAAAAGTCCCTTTTCTGACGGAATGCTACTTTCCTTCAGGTACGGTTTTTATCTTTGTTATATAAATAATCGATTTCAATAAATAACAAGTTGCATGCTACCTATCCACAGTGCGTTATTTGGATATTTTGACCGCGGATGCCGACGGCGGTAAAAATAATTTC
The DNA here is from genome assembly GCA_947086415.1 of Pammene aurita. Classification (NCBI taxonomy): domain Eukaryota; kingdom Metazoa; phylum Arthropoda; class Insecta; order Lepidoptera; family Tortricidae; genus Pammene; species Pammene aurita. The sequence goes on from OX352289.1 coordinate 52,888,053, forward strand.
ACGACGCACGACGCAATTTTTTTTTAATGCCATTTACTGTTAGTAAAGGTTCTCAAATGTTATATTTTTTTGAATCTACATAAAATATGCTTTAATATTGTATTTTTTGTGTATGAACATAACTAGCAAATTAATATATATGATGACTGGAATATGAAAAATTTAGTTGAGATTTTCGATTTTCGTATGTTTTTTTTAAATATTACTGAGTAAATTGCATTTTTTAATACCAAAAACGAATTCTACGTGGTCGTTTTATCCGAAATTGATATCAAACTTGACCTATTACCTAAACGTGAACAGTTAGAATTTTTTGAATGAAGCCGGGTGGAGTGGTATTTTAACCCCCCCCCCCCCCCCCAACGGCGCCAGAAGGGGGGGTACCTTGGGGTACCGATCTTAATCAGCTTGTCTGGGGACAAGAAACAACTGTGCCAAATTTAATACTTGTGCATCAAAATTTGAGGTTGTGCACTTAAGACCCATACTAATAATGTCATCTTTAAGTAAATGTACACAGTGCGAGGAACGCGTCGATAATAATATACTTAAGTATCGATATTTGTTACGTTTTCAAGTCAAAGGTACATCATTGTCGGTTGTTAATAGAGTTAATTTCTAAATGAGTTTTTTATGGTAACGCCTTATTGACAACCGATAATGATGTACCTTTGACTTGAAAAGGTCACATTTTATCGTAGATTTATTTATCGTATGCCTACATGTCACTGGATATAGATAGGCATTTCTTCCCTATGGTAGTGGGAAAGCAGATGATGAAGAAAATCCAGTGAGTGCTGCGAGGTCCAGGTAGGACAGTAGAGCTGCCAAGTTTGTAACTCTTTTAGCACCACCCAGGGTTCACGTGTAGGGTTGTCTAAGGTGTTTCCTACGGACGCAGAGAAACATTGATCGTAGGTTAGTTATATATTTTTGTTTCTTTACCAAGTATAAGGTTTAGCTATTGATAAAATTATAATGTTAAGTTGTGATTAAATATCAAGTTTTTCTACCAGAATATTACTTACAATGTTAGTATTCTACGTAAGTTAGTTTGTCTATTTGTTCAGGACAAATCTTGCAAGCTGATTTAGAATAACTTTTATATTATCAATTTAATATTTTGATGTGTATTTGCTTTCATATTTAGTGGAAAATACTACAAATTGGAAACAAATAACTATTACAATGAAACAATTAACTGCAAAGAACTCTGGAACATCACGGGATTCGAACCCACGTGTTTAGATTACCGTTCCAATGTGCTTCCAATTACACTAGACGTTCCTCTATCCACCTCAGTGAATTTTGCACTGTAATGAACAATGATGAATCAGTCACTAGCGACATCGTGATGTTCCAGAGTCCTTCGCAGTTGATATTTTGATTGTAATGGGCATCTGTTTCCAATTTGTGTTTCTATTTCTAATATCGCTCCTTCATTTTCTATTATAAATAAAAAGTATAACATACTGCTAATGTTAATTTAATATCGACATTTATTTTTGTGCTGTCCCATCACTAAAACTTACCTGTTAGGTACAGTGATACCAGAGTCAGAAATTAAAAGTGCCTATTTAAGGGGATAAGTTTGTATAACGTACCTACCTTATAATAAATAATGTATAATCCATACAAAATTAAAATGCTACATAAAATGTATGGTGAAAATAAAGGAACGAATTAATTTCTAAACAGGAATATCGTTATTTCAAGTATCTACAAGTATATTTCACTTAAGGGGCGCCACACATTAGAGCGGAATTCAGTGCGGAATTCATTACACTAGCTGAAATTTGTCTATTAAAACGGAAATTTGTTTATGGTAGCTGTATTTTTGAGATCATAGAAAAATTTCAGCTATTGTGCCGTACTACAAGCACACATACGCTGAGTTTCTTACGCTGGTTCTTCTCAGTTGGGGCTCAAAAAGGGGGGCTAAAAAAGCAGTGTGTCTATGTGTGTGTGTTGTTATTAAATTGTCTCTAAACATATTTTAATCGACTTTTAAATCAGCGTATGTGTGCTTGTAGTACGGCACAATAGCTGAAATTTTTCTATGATCTCAAAAATACAGCTACGATAAACAAATTTCCGTTTTAATAGACAAATTTCAGCTAGTGTAATGAATTGCGCACTGAATTCCGCTCTAATGTGTGGCGCCCCTTAAGTGAAATATACTTGTAGATGCTTGAAATAACGATATTCCTGTTTAGAAATTAATTCGTTCCTTTATTTTCACCATACATTTTATGTAGCATTTTAATTTTGTATGGATTATACATTATTTATTATAAGGTAGGTACGTTATACAAACTTATCCCCTTAAATAGGCACTTTTAATTTCTGACTCTGGTATCACTGTACCTAACAGGTAAGTTTTAGTGATGGGACAGCACAAAAATAAATGTCGATATTAAATTAACATTAGCAGTATGTTATACTTTTTATTTATAATAGAAAATGAAGAAGCAATATTAGAAATAGAAACACAAATTGGAAACAGATGCCCATTACAATCAAAATATCAACTGCGAAGGACTCTGGAACATCACGATGTCGCTAGTGACTGATTCATCATTGTTCATTACAGTGCAAAATTCACTGAGGTGGATAGAGGAACGTCTAGTGTAATTGGAAGCACATTGGAACGGTAATCTAAACACGTGGGTTCGAATCCCATGATGTTCCAGAGTTCTTTGCAGTTAATTGTTTCATTGTAATAGTTATTTGTTTCCAATTTGTAGTATTTTCCACTAAATATGAAAGCAAATACACATCAAAATATTAAATTGATAATATAAAAGTTATTCTAAATCAGCTTGCAAGATTTGTCCTGAACAAATAGACAAACTAACTTACGTAGAATACTAACATTGTAAGTAATATTCTGGTAGAAAAACTTGATATTTAATCACAACTTAACATTATAATTTTATCAATAGCTAAACCTTATACTTGGTAAAGAAACAAAAATATATAACTAACCTACGATCAATGTTTCTCTGCGTCCGTAGGAAACACCTTAGACAACCCTACACGTGAACCCTGGGTGGTGCTAAAAGAGTTACAAACTTGGCAGCTCTACTGTCCTACCTGGACCTCGCAGCACTCACTGGATTTTCTTCATCATCTGCTTTCCCACTACCATAGGGAAGAAATGCCTATCTATATCCAGTGACATGTAGGCATACGATAAATAAATCTACGATAAAATGTGACCTTTTCAAGTCAAAGGTACATCATTATCGGTTGTCAATAAGGCGTTACCATAAAAAACTCATTTAGAAATTAACTCTATTAACAACCGACAATGATGTACCTTTGACTTGAAAACGTAACAAATATCGATACTTAAGTATATTATTATCGACGCGTTCCTCGCACTGTGTACGTTTACTTAAAGATGACATTATTAGTATGGGTCTTAAGTGCACAACCTCAAATTTTGATGCACAAGTATTAAATTTGGCACAGTTGTTTCTTGTCCCCAGACAAGCTGATTAAGATCGGTACCCCAAGGTACCCCCCCTTCTGGCGCCGTTGGGGGGGGGGGGGGTTAAAATACCACTCCACCCGGCTTCATTCAAAAAATTCTAACTGTTCACGTTTAGGTAATAGGTCAAGTTTGATATCAATTTCGGATAAAACGACCACGTAGAATTCGTTTTTGGTATTAAAAAATGCAATTTACTCAGTAATATTTAAAAAAACATACGAAAATCGAAAATCTCAACTAAATTTTTCATATTCCAGTCATCATATATATTAATTTGCTAGTTATGTTCATACACAAAAAATACAATATTAAAGCATATTTTATGTAGATTCAAAAAAATATAACATTTGAGAACCTTTACTAACAGTAAATGGATTTAAAAAAAAATTGCGTCGTGCGTCGTGAAATTATTTTTACCGCCGTCGGCATCCGCGGTCAAAATATCCAAATAACGCACTGTGGATAGGTAGCATGCAACTTGTTATTTATTGAAATCGATTATTTATATAACAAAGATAAAAACCGTACCTGAAGGAAAGTAGCATTCCGTCAGAAAAGGGACTTTTAGTATAGGATTTGAGTGCGCAACCTTTTTTCCTTGTGCTAAAATAAGACAATTTATAATAAGAATAAAAAACCGTTACTTATTTAAGTTTAAGAAATGTGGACTTCCGTTAAAAAGGTAACGTAGAAAGATTGGTGCTTATATTTGTATAATAGTATTGCTTAGCGTCAGTCATTATATATTTTCCGCGTATTCTCAAGAAACGCATTCTTCTTCTTGGTCGCATCCATCATGACAAATGATCGTGTTTGGTGGGTTTTGTTCGGGCACGATTGGCACGAACACACTCTCGCCATCGATTTCGGTCCATCGCTTTCCTTACCACATCGTAGAACTTCTGAGAGGGTTCCTCACCTTTGAGTTGGTCAGTCCATCGTGCTGGTGAACGGCCCCGTGACCTTTTGCCTTCAGTATTGCCAACAACGATTAATCTTTCCAAACTTTCGTCCTCGCTTCTCATTATATGGCCAAAGTAACTTCGGAAGCGTCGTTCACATTCCGCAACCTCGCAGGGCTGCAGATGCGATCTAGGGAGCTAGGAAGGTTTTGCGCTCTTGCCGCCCTGCCGCAGGCCCAATCTAAAAATTGCCCCCTGCTTGCCTATACATATAACAATTAAGGAGGCAATTACGGCCTAACTCCAATATTGCCCCTGCGGCAGGTGTGTGAGGTGAGTAGACGCCTTTACACAAAAATTGAAATCGGAATCGGATGTCATTTGTTTTTTTAGTTTTGTATGATGTGATATGCGATATTTACAAATTAAATGCCATGCCACTTTATGAATACAAATCCTATTTGTATTCAAAATAATTTTCGTGGAAAGTATGTGATAGATAAGGCGCATCATCTCATTTTTTTTCTGTAATTTTTTGGACTTGTAAAAAGGTTCATAAGTGACAGGGGAGACACACAGTATTTCTGACATTAGCAGCGATTATTTCTGAAAATATTCACTTAATCACAAAATATTCAAGGAAATCTTGATGTTGTTTTTTATAGACCCATCGATTCATGTGCAACATGTTGATATTTGAAATTAAACATCTTCTTAGGGCAGAGTAATTGTTACAACTAAACTTATCAGTCTTATCACCAAGTCCCAAATTGATTGCTATCCCAACTAGCAAAAATAAGTACTATAAAAGTTCCTAGAACGTTTTCAGAAACACCAATTAGTGTTTCATACATGTCCTGTAACATTGATGTAAACGTTAACAAAGGCAGGTTTTGGCACAATTATATCGCAATTCCGTGATATAACGATGTTATTGCGGCTCCATAGATCACATAATAGTACTATAGTCGTACTATAACGGTTACTGTAACACTTTTCAAGGTTTTAACAGTGATTTTCGTGCCGCTTACATCACAAAAAAGCTACATAAAAGTAATCACAGTGCTGTTAATGGACTTTTTAGACCTGTAATGAAGATCAAGGAGCTACTATAGTTCATCAGTAAGCTTAATGTGAGTTGTTGTGACGGTGAGTGGTACTCCCAACATAATAAAAATAAAAACAAGTTTCTGTGGTAAGTGAAGTGATTGAATTATTTAAAACATGATGGCCGCTCACTGTTTGTGAAGTTGGAGTGTTAATGTTCTACACAGCTATTTTTACCTGCGATTGAAGTTCTATAGAAAAAGTATACTAGAATAATTAACAAAATTTTCATGCGCTCCCTTAATTATTAATATTTATTAAATTCGAACAATTAAAATTTATAAATGTCTCATTCGCTGGTAAACAAGTGTTTTCGTGCTTATTATAGGCTTAGTATATGACTATCAGTCAGGTCAGCCATTTGCCGCCATGACAAAAATAGGGTTCCTTAACACCGGATAAACCCTATGAGAAACCTTTGATGTCGTAGTTACTTACGTGTGCTTTTTTTCAAATTGGTGTCGGGTGAGTAAACTGTTATACTGCATGAAGGGCAATCATCACGTAATTATGGTATTAATTGGAAGTACGGTTTCTACTCGTATTTATTCATCTAATTTGAAATGTATGTAACACATTATATGCTATCGCTTTTCACAAGTCATTGTGACTTTAAAAAACTGGCTAAGAGCATGTCGGGTCATGCTCAAAGTAAGGTGCCATGGTTGTCGGCCCGTCACAAGACACTCTGTCAAAAGGTTGCTTTTTACAGGATATTTTACGGCACTTACGTCCTTTTACTATGAAATGACAACTCTTTGCGACAACTCAAAAATGGCTCAACCGATTTTATTAAGTATGGTTTTTATTGAATGTATTTATTAGTCGTCACTTCATGAATTTTCCCATATTTTTTGGACCCGCAATACAAAAGTTAGATAGGGGGACATATTTTTTTTTAAATTATGGGAGCCATTACATATTTCCAAAACTATTGGATTTATTTAAATAATGCAATTGAAGCCTCCTATTCTTTTGGAAATAAGGTTGAAGCGAAAAAAAAAATAACACCCCCTTCACTTGTACGGGAGGCACCCCAAAAAATATTTTATTTTATTTTACCGTTTTCTCGGCGTGATTAATATACATACGTACTCATACTAAATTTTAGTTTTCTAGCGCTAACGGTCACTGAGCTAGGCTGCGGACAGACAGACAGACGGACATGCTGGAATAATCGAACTATTATTTTGTACGGAACCCAGCCTTGCTTCGCTCCTACCATCTTGTTATATAAAAGATTTCAAAATTTCCGCTATTGGACATTTCGGTTGATTATAGGTGATGAAATGCTACTTTTATGTATCAGAAAAGCTCATTAAAAGTAATGAAATAGTACATTAGTTACCTAGGGCTGTAAAAAAAAGAAAGCCCGAAATCGCAGGTATTTGGGACCCGAGCCGCAGGCGAGGGTTGTAAATATGCGATAGAGGGCTTTCTTTTTTACTGCCCGTGGTGAGTACACAATTTTACGTCCCCACCTGGCCATAATGCGAGTTTTACCGTAAGCGTAGCGAGCGGTAAAACTCACATTATGGCCAGGTGTGACGTAAACTCTATAACTCAACTATGAGACATACTAGTTACCAAAAACCCATTTTAGAATCTTTCAGTGTTAAAATAGTATTCTCAGGGCTACTATAGCAATCGTCCTATAGTAGCGATTAGGGAATACTTATAACGCAAATTTGAAACATAACAGTGTTGCAAAAATCAACAATAGGGCATTATTATCCCATAACAGAGTTTATGTAACAATTTTGACACTTGCACTATAATATTCATTTGGAAGCGACAATAACACAATTGTGTCCTAAAGCGGTACTATCTAGAACTTTAATAGGACCAGGAGGCTCTATAGTGGTAAAACAGTATCTTTTATAGTGCTGCGTTAAAGGTGTCATTTAGGCATGTCATGTAAACGTTTACATCACTACTTAATAGTACTAAAGTGCTGTATAAAATTATACAGTTGAATAGTGATAAAAGATACTTTTATAGAACACATGGTCATAACGAATACCTTCGAACGCTTTAAAATGACATTTTAGTGATAAACTGCTGCGTTAATGGACTATTTTGCTAGTTGGGATGTCACTCGAGCCTAGCGTTTGATAGCTTGAATGGTTCAATATTATATAGCAACAAAAAGAATATGAAACCTGTGTGAGAGGTGTATAATCATTTGTTTATGTTAAAAGTTTAGTTGTGCAAACCGACAAAAGTCTCTTTGTCGGTTTGATACGGTATTTTTCAATGAAAGATGTGAACACAAATTTTATTATTGCAGTAATAAGGTTTATTTTGGTAGACTTATCTGTAACAGTTTTCGGACCACGAACAGACCTTTAAGTTACTGTAGGACTCAATCTGTACCTACAGTTAATTTACAATGGTAATTTCCTATGATTAATATATTAAAAGCTCAATAGAAAAATAGTATATATATACAAAATTAAACTTTTACTCGAACGGTCAGTCAGTAGTCTTTGTCATCTTTGGTCATATTTGTTGTTTGTCTTTTTCGTATTCCAGCTCATAACAACGGCTGATATAAAAACACTATGATAATTACTAGAAGTTTTATTTCATTTAAAAGAATTCATAACCTAAGCGGTTGCGCACAGCTCCTTACGGGGCCTACCTCTTACACCTCCCAACCTGACAGATTGGGCCCTACAAATTGCAATGTCTAATACCTACCTACTTGAATGTCATTCTTACTTCAAATTGGAACATAGAAGTAGAGGAGTCGCAAAGACGTTTTTTCATTAAATAATAATAATTTAGATATTTTGTTTTAATTTTCTAGTCCCCAGTTTTGCAAAGAATACGAATACAATATTCATATTCGTCGTGTTTTTACGAATATTCGATATTTTTTAAGATAGTTAATGTGATGTGATAGATGTTGATCTACAGGTTCAAATATACGGATTTTTTTAAAAGATGGAGTAATATTTAGGTATATTTAAAAATATGTTAGCTACAATTTGACTACAACACTAATCAGCAGTGATCGTACATTTTCCAGAATTTTTGGTGTAGTGCTAGGGTTATTATTATTTTGACGCTATTAAATTGTTATAATTGCTATCAAATAAAATCAAAGCCATTTAGAACTAAGTAATAATGTAGAGATGGTTTGTAATTAAATTACAATTTCATAAAAAAACGTCATTGCACCAAAAATGCTGGAAAATATACGATCACTGCTAATCAGTAGCGGTAGCGGCACAGAAAACAGAACACACCATCGGTTGAAATGTTATCAATATATCTACGTACCAGCGTAAATATATGACTATGGGCATCCCTGCAAAAATATCTGATTCTCCATTGAGGGCCAAAGTATATGACGACACTTCCATGGTAAAAATATGTGATGCTTTGTGGCCGGCATAAACATCGTTTTGCATCGATCAGCATAAATATCTGATCCGGCCGCTTAAAAATATCTGATTACCCATCTAAATCAGAATTATGTGACTACTGCCACCGGCATAAATATCTAACCACTGTGAAAGCTTTAACATGGGATGACAGGTCGACCGCATAAATATCTGACATAATAACAAAATAAAAATTATGTCATCAATATACAAAACCAAACCCTATTTAGCTGGCATAGAGGTCTTAATTGTAAAAAGCTATTTGACAATTCACGAAAAGAGTGCAGACTTGTCATTGAACTGTCATAATTGCATATGTCTATCTCACATTTTCTATCACGAATTTGACATATTCAAATTCATATGTTTCATTGCATTAAAAGCTTCATTACAATATTTACGATTTATTCATACAGTTAGGACTCGGTGCGACTGCCGTCAATCTGCGAGAAGCGATATTTTATTTTATTAAATTGAAGAAAAAAATCGCGCCAACACGACGTTAACGGTTGATTTACGTATATAGGGTAAGAGGAATTTCCTCCCACGAACGCTGCGACTGTGGAATGAACTCCCTGCCGAGGTTTTCCCAGCGGGCTACAGTATGAGGTTCTTCAAAAAAGGAGTGTATAGGTTCTTAAAGGGTAGGCAACGCGCATGTGAATCCTCTGGGGTTGCAGGCGTCCATAGGCTACGGTAACTGCTTACCATCAGGCGGGCCGTATGCTTGTTTGCCACCGTCGTGGTATAAAAAAAAAAAAAAAAAAATACATTGTTAATTTAAAGAAGCAGTACTGTTTATTTAATACATTACTTTGAATATTTACGGGTAGTATTTTTATAATATAACTTCCCGGCGACACATATTAATATCTAACTAGTCACTACAATACCAGGTTAATTTTTGTATTGTTCACGGTCCTTGTTACTCAAGTTTGCAATATTCTTACGAATTATTCATCACTCTTGTGAAAAAAATGTGTCAAAAAATATCTAAATAAATTAATATAAAGTCCATAATTCCCTAGGGAACACACCACCAGGAGGTAAGTGACATATTGCAAACGAGAGTATAATAGATTTCTAATCGAAAAAGCACGAATGTCATAAAATATTCACATCCATTCGTAAATGTAGTCCTACACCGGCAGAGGCAGATTCGCCCATTTGAAATCCGGCGAGTGACTGAGATATAAAGGGGTCTCAGTGTTGTTCCGGATACGGTAATTGCCGTAATATACGGCAATTCAGGGGCATTACAGTCAAAAATACGGCACACGGCAGCGGTCCCATTGCCGTATCTCCATACATTTTTTAGACACGTTTTCGCCAATTTTCTGGATACGGCAATTCAGCGGCAATTATTTTAAGAATTTGTATAGGGATACGGCAAATTACGCCTCGGAATACGGCAACCCCAAAATTCAACAAGAACAACACTGAGGGGTCTATACTCACCGCGTAATGGCACCAACTTGACGTCTGGATCGCCGTTAACCGTATTCGGCACTCCACACACTTGATCTGAATTCATCAATTCGTAGACAAAATCAGAGGTAAATGCTTAAATTTGTCTATGGTAGCTAATAATGATTCATTTCTACGATTCGTGTGTGATGCCAAGGTTCATTGCCTCCAGAGTTGGGGACTCATAATTGAAGTCGGTGATTTGATTAAAAATTCTCATTATTAAATCATAAGATCATAATCATAACACAAAACAATCAAGTAATTTCGCCAAGAATATATCATTAACGACGGGTGCTGATTTAAACTAAAGTAATGCTAATCTACTAAAGTGAATCATGATTCGTTTAATATGATTGGAATATTTTTAAGTTGATGTATATTATTACAAGGATATAAGGCCTTTTTTCTCAATTGTAGAAATTTTCGTTATTATACATTTTGCATAGCGAGTAATTTAATAAAAAAAAAAGGTTTGTAAAAATCCTGTCAAGCTAAAAAGGTTTCTGCAAAATAGACCAGGTATCTGATAGCAGCTAAATTCTAATATGGGCAACGAAAAGTGTGGGAGGATTTTGTGAGTCTTATCTCACTGCTTAATTTATTAATTTATTTTTTATTTACCTACTTCTTTCAAATTGAAATCAATTAACAGTTAATAGTGAATGCTCTATTGTGGACTACATATATATGAGGTTGAAAATGGCTTCGTCGTTTTTTTTTGTAAATAAATAATTTTAGGCAACTACTCTACGATATAGATGTGATCAGATATTGAGGTAAACATCAGTATTCTCGATAAATTCTAGTTTTTATTGCAGTTACTAAAACGACCGCTCAATCTGCCCTAATCTGACTTTATCATTTACATTATCATCAATATTGATTTAATTTTAATACAAATTTTGATAGATTGAGAATTTACCACATAATCTACTAAATTAAATTATTACTTTCGTCCAAAACCAAATAGAATGGGTAGATATTGTAGAACCGAACTCCTTTTTTTATATCGGGAATAAAAATAGAATTCAAATTAGCCTAAGCATATTAAGGTAACCCTCGGAATCAGAGATACTCGTAATACGCTGGAAACTCTTATATACTTTCATTATGATGTTGTTAACGTTATTTCTAAAATCTCAGAAAATCTCGTGTCTGGGCCTGAAGTTATGCAAGGTCAAACTCCAAAAAATGGGGTTTTCGGGATTATATTGGTTTTTATAACTCCATTTAAGTTGACATCTATTAGTATATTGTAGGGTGATTGTGCTCGTTTCCCGTCCATGGTCAGTTTCCGTCCACCTGACGGTTCTGCTACAAATATATGGGGAAAACTTGAACATAAATTAATTTTCCTGCGGAAGTTTGGTCTTGTTGCGATCCATAATATCTAAGAAACAATTCTACTATCATAAAAAAGTAATTTGACAAATAGTGCCTTTAAAAATAAAACATTAATAGCCGCCTCGAATTCGGCCCTAGCAAATGTCATCGCAATGAAGAAAAAAACTTGTGGCGGGAAAAGTTTATGATGAGTTTTATTAATGATTTAGGCAGTGCACTAAATATGTTTGGCACGAATTATCTATTTTAAAGTTAATTGTACGAGATTTTACGTGGAGATTAAAGTTTTAGCATATAATTTATATATAATCTTTGTGGACGAAAACGGGCAGAGCAATTTGGCATATATTTCAGTTTTGCGACCACCTGATCCCGGAAACCCAAACAGCTAGGTAAATATTTCTAATGGTTATTTTACTTCAAAAGACGTAATTAATACGTAATATTGTAGTATAGTAATATTATATTAGATTATACACTTTCGTTTCTGTCCATTCCTCGTATAATGTTACGTAAATAAATGTAATAAATAAAACATTTAAATGACTTGAGCAAAGACTAAAACTAGCTCTTCTGTTGCATTGTTATCGTTAATATACGAGTTATTTGTGAGTAGACAAAACTATAATTAACATTAGAATGACCAAATGGTAGTAGAATAACAATTATAACCTCCATACTATGGCGTGCTCTGCTTATTTCACTTCAAAAGAAAGCTTTGTGATCGTGCCATTGCCATCGTCCGTATACACACACACACCCGTACATCTTTCACAATGAATATTATCCGTTATTTTCACTAAGCACTATCAGTATCACATCACCTTTATCTATTTACCGGCAATTAAAACCACACGAAAACACAAACAAAAACATGCGCTGTTAAATATTTGAACAAATACATCCGAAAAAAGGAAGTCTCGTGTTTTGAGCTGATTACTATGAAAAAAGCTACTTTTTTAAATAGTCGCATAACATTCGGATCTGATCGGAACCAATCGGAAACCTTCGGCGGCACGATTCCGGGTAAGGCACGACGACCCTTAGAGAATTCAACCAACCGGAGTCGCCATTGACAGGCGTTCCCCTCTGCCGAAAACATATGTATGACCAGTAACTGCAGTATGCTAAAATTAACGGAAATAAAGAAACACGGTGTTAATCCTTACTATCATTAGTTTTTAGGATTCCGTAGCCAAAATGGCTAAAACGGAAACCTTATAGTTTCGTCATGTCCGTAGTTCGTCCGTATGCGATGGTCATTTTTTATTTGAAGACTATAACTAATATTGATGAAATTCTAACAGAAGGTGTATTTTGTAAACCCCTACTTAGTATTGTAGTAAAATTGCTGAAAAAAATATTTTTAGGGGTGAGCCACAAGGGTTTTCCATACATGTAACAATTTTTTTTTACCAAATATCATCATGTTGCACATCAATCGATAGGACTTTAAAAATAACATTGAGGTTTGTTTTATCATTTTTTGATTAAGTGGATATTTTCAGAAATAATCGCCCTACTCAGTGGACGAAAACTAGCAGAGCCCAGGACGGAAAACTGACATTTATGGACGAAAACTAACGAATACCCCACTTTTTCAAATAATATTTTTTATACAAAATCTCGCAAGTATGGATAATTCTCGCGTAATATTAACATAAACTAGACTATATAAGCTACAAAATGAAATATAATACATTTAAGTAAGGGTACTTTAAGATATTCTTTTTGCATCACAAAGCTGGCAAAATCGATAAGTGGACGAAAAGGAGCACAATTACCCTATAGCATAAAATTTGCAACAAGTTTTACTTTAAAGATTTTTTTATGCGTTCAACTGTTTACAAGAACAAACGGTTACAACACTGACACGTTTAAAGATTCTCGGAGCGATTATATTTGAAACTATGTACATAAGCTAAAAATTGTTTTAGAAACTTCAAAGTTATTTCATAAGACCTATCTAATGATATGGCAAACGTTGATAGTTCCTAAAAATAATTTTATTAACATTTAGTTGTATTATGGAGTACCCCCCTTAAACATATTTTTACTACAAACTAAGTAGCGGCGCGGCACATATATTAGACCTTTGATTGAGATTTCTTGAATATACGACGTATGCATATCACAGCCATATTACTCGGTATTAGCTTTGAAACTAAACGTTTTGACACATATATCAGCTACCAGTCAAGGAAACAGGAGGCCAATTCTCGGGCCGTTCGAGATTATCACTCTTCGAGATGATCTCGAAGGACGTAATGTCTATTGAAAATCTCACCAAAATCTCGAAGGATGCAAAATTTCGTATTCTGGGGCACAATAGACATTAATGTCGAATGGCGATCTCAATGTCTATTACAAAACGCGTTCCGTTTTTCTCGATTGTGTTTGTTTTCAATCGAGTTTAAAACATTCTAATAAATTAAATATTTATTATACCAAAACCAAAAGTGTTATTAATTTACAATAATATAATGCATTGTTATGGTGTGTTAACACATCAAAACATAAAGCTCTATAAATGGAGTACGCTTCGCCTCATCTTTCCAAACAAAAAAGTCTGCCAAAATCTGAGGGGGGCGAGGTAGCACGCATGTGAAGTTTTCTAGTCAAAGGTACATCATTGTCGGTTGTTAATACAGTTTATTTCTAAATGAATTTTTATGGCAGCAACGCTTTATTGACAACCGACAAAGATGTACCTTTAACTTGAAAACACCAAACATATTTGACATATTATTTTTATACTTCATAACACTAAATGGAGCAATAGATAGTCGACTGTACACGTGTTAACATATGGTTCATTATTGGATGCAGTCTTTGGAAATGTCAAACAAAAAAGCCAAGGATCATTTTTGATTGTATTTTCACACAAAATATAGAAGACAGCAATCCTTAAGCGCATTAAATATGGAGAAGTGTCAAACGTCAAATAGTTACTGCCCGTCAGAAAGAAAACGATTGTCTTTGAATCGATTCTGTAAACGAAGCTTGATTTTCGATTTAGGTTAAATCTTTTATTACGAAAGTAATGGTAAATAAAGTAAAACTGTACTTACATCTGAAATGGTATTTCATCTTTTTGTAAACTAGACGAAATATAACATTTTTTACATCCAAAAACAGCGCATAAGGGCATTTTCACGGAGCTTGTTATCCATCGACAGCGATGACGAAAATGGCGTGGCATCGATTATTGAAATAGTTTTTATAGATGTACTAGATTTTCCGCCAATACTTTTGACAGAGGGGAAATGATACTCAGGGCCTCTCCTGGTTTAGAACTCTCTGCATCAAAACCATCAATCAACATTCAAATGCATCAATTTTAGGTTTATTACCCTAGGATTTAGCAATTTCACTTTGTTTCTTTGTCGGTATTTCTATTTTGTTTATTGTTTACAACGCCCAACTAATATTGTTTTATTTAGGATAATAAACATATTTTCTTGCAGCGTGAGAAAATCTCACCATCTGGCTGGCCATTATCGGCCCTGTACTTCGATGCCCCCTGAGCTCGCCAGGTAACGAGCCAGAGGGATCGCAAGACAGTAGTCAGTTAGTACCCAACTGTCGAACCGACAAGTCATCCTAGACCGACTCACTGGTCCAGCTCGTGTAGTACCGATACTCCGAGTAACTTGTAATAATTACTGACTCCGCGTTAAGTTTCAGTCGAGTTTCATTATAGTTAGTATCGCTCCTGACGTACGTGTTAATTTATAAGTGTTCGTTTAGATAAGTTAATTAAAGTTGTGTAGATTTAATATAGACTATTTAACCTCGTGTGTGAACTTTTATTTACAAGCACAATCCCAACACAGTTGTACCTATAACGTACCAAATATATACTTAATTGCCAAACGTATGTCTTTGAAATTATTTTTTTACTGATTTATTTTAAACTATTAATATAAACTTGTTGACTTTTCAAATAATGAAAAGTATTTGTAATTTTATGAGCATATACCGAACATCTGTAGACAGTAAAGACTATAGTAAATCCGTGTTTGAAATCTTATAGTTTTACGACTTTTTGAGTTAATAATAAGCCTTTCGACAAAGCTATCTTTAATATTTTTTATAGTTATTTTACGGCAATATTAGTGAAGACTAAATACATGAACGGATTCGTAATTCTTCTAATTATTAGTTTCAATGTTAAATTTATGGTTATGTCACAATTGTTGCAATTTAGGTACTATTTTCAAAATTTGTTCGCGTATTAGGTTCCACATATTTTGCATGGTTTATTTACCGAATGCGCGTTCGGTAAATCGTGCCCATAGTTTCTGCTACCGAATTCGTATCTGCCTCGGCCTCGTTTGTATTCGATAGACATTAAAATATCATCCTTATTTCTCTTACAACTAGGTCGACATTAAAATGTATTATTTTTTCTGCCTTTTTATAAGGGCCAGCGCTTCTAAACATTTAAACACGTTCAAGGGCCTGCTGTTTATAGGTCGTTTTGTATAAAGAGAAATTTTATAATAATAAAATAAAATATTAAATTACGTTTTTTATATTTTTAAATAAAATTTAACTTTTAAATTAATATTGTATAAATTTATACTACGTAAACACCCCAAAAAACGAAAATGATGTTTATGTAATATACAAAAATAATGGTTAGGTATTTTGAATAAAAAAAAAAAAAGGTTACTTTTGTTTTGTATGAAGTAATTCAGTAATGTATGGAGACGCAAAGTTAGCGTGTTAGCAAAGTTAGATGACATTATCTAAACAGGGAGACAGTTCAAGTTTGAGAATCGCTCAGCACCATATTCCCATACATTTTTCTTCTAGTTCGGTAAAGTGGTCACCGGATTCGGTAATATATGCAAATCATGTTTCTTAGTTCGCTTAATGGTACAAATCAAACAAGGCGGTCTAAAAAACTTTAAAAATATTTTTTAAATATGTCTAACCTTACAAATAATTTCTAAGTGCAATAAAATGATTATAAATGTATTTAAGTTACCAGTATAGTATTGACACTAACCGTATGAAAATGCCAGACCTTATTAAAAAATGAAACGTACATCCAGGTCTTAAGCGTTCGTGGAAACGTACATTTACCTTATTGCTCATATTACAGGAAACACCTACTTAGTTTTTTTTTAAACTCCAATGTGTTTATCCTAAAAGATTCAGCTTTGTTATAACATAGATACACATAGATGTTTTCTTCCTTTCGGCGTATCGGCGTTGAAACGCTCAGCCCGTGGGGACCTAGTGCCCAGACCTTCTTTAGGGCCTTGGTAAAGAGTTTGGTGGACGCTACAGGGGACCGTAGAGCTGGCAGCTTCCTCGCACAGCGCATTAGTATTGCAATTCAGCGGGGTAATGGTGCCAGCATTAACGGTACCTTGCTAGGCGTGAATTTTTAAGTAAATTAAGTTAGGTAAATTTCATTAGTAGTTAATTTAGTTTATAACTTTGTGATTGTATCTTTTTAAATATTTTTTGTATGACTTAACCTTTTGAACGCTTTTTCTCGTATCAAAATATTAACTTTATCTGTCAACAGTAAAATTGCTTTGACAGCGTCTGCCATGACCACTTTAGTGGTCGTTGGCGTGGTAGGTGACGTTCAAAGGGTTAATAAATAAAGTAAATATTATGATCACATGGAACTGATGTAATGATGGAGCTGGTAGATGGTTATAGGAACTCCTCAACTGCTCCACATTATCCCGTCGTATTTGGGCTTGTTGCATCGGTCTTGGTGAGCAGTTAGGGATTGTATAAAGAATAGTACAGTTAGCAATAAAAGCTTATCACAAAAATGAATTTAAAAAAACTTGTTTATTATGTAAGAAAAAAATGTGGTCTTCTCTTCAAACTAATTCTGCGGTGATAAAATACCCTTCTACACATTTTATCATTTATGTTCATTCTTTGTTCGGTGATAAAGGTAAGTATGTATTTCGGGAATTAAGACTATACACGGTGCCCGTGAGCATTGCGAGACTTTAACATTGTATTCACGATCATATTTAGAGAAAAAATGTCCTATAAACTTTTCCGAAATTCGCCATAGTTTCAGAGTAGTTTACTTACAAAAAATAACATTTTTAAGATTTACTCAGTGTAAAATGCTTTTCAACCGACTTCAAGATTTCGAAGGAGGATATCACAATTCGTCGGGATCTTTGTTTTTGCTATTTTTTTTTATGTATGTTCAGCGATTATTCGAAGACGGCTGGACCGATTTGGAAAATATTTTTTTTGTTTGAAAGAGTATACTTCACAGTTGGTCGAATTGTAACCAGGTCAGGATCTAATTATGGGATCCTGGAGAAATCGAGGGAACTCTTCAACTATTATAGGTACAACTATAGTGATTTGAGTATTTTTTACAGCAGCTCGAGCATTTGCAGTTAGAAAGGTGGATGCTAAGTGAAGTCGGTTATTTTTTGTTTAAAATTATTTGTTGGCGATTTCACCAGTATGGGGCATAGTCTAGACTTCTCTTATTGACAGATATCAAAGACCTAAGAAACACTTTGCATGAACTAGTGTTTACGAGAAAAAGTTTAGCAATTTATTTTATCGGTTACTTTTTTCAATGATATTTACGTTTTTATGTAGAACAGCATTCCAAAAAAGTGAAAAAAAAAGAAAAAAATACTTTTTTTGGTGATTTACAACTAAAGTCGCTTAATATTTTTTCCTTCTTTTGACCTCAGAAATGCGTGGTTAAAATCTCTCGCAATGCTCACGGGCACCTATGTAAGTAAAGTATTTAAATTAACACACCATTTTAGGTCATAACGAAAAGTTGTAATGTCTTGATTGTTTTCAACCGACTTCAAGATTTCGAAGGAGGAGGTTATCAATTCGTCGGGATTAGAGATGGGTAGGGGTGAGTAAATACTGAGTATTTATCCAAAGCACCCAGTTTAGCAGGTGCTAAGCTGAGTATTTACTCTGTATTTACTCCTGACTTTTTACTCACTACCCATCTCTAGTCGGGATCTATGTTTTGTTTTGCTATATTTTTTTAAATGTATGTTCACCGATTATTCGAAGACGGCTGGACTGATTTAGAAAATTATTGTTTTGTTTGAAAGAGTATACTTCTCTGTTGGTCCCATTGTAACCAGGTCAGGATCTGATGATGGGATCCTGGAGAAATCGAGGGAACTCTTTAACTATTATAGGCACATAATGATTTGAGTATTTTTTACAGCAGTACGAGCACTTGCTGTTGGAAAGGTGGATGCTAAATGAAGTCGGTTCGTTTTTGTCTTAGAGAATTCAATGGATGGAGTAGCCATGTCTGTCATTTTCTAAACAAAAAAAGTCTGCCGATTTTTGCGGGGGAGAGGAACCTCAAATGTATGGCTATTCGTACGTAACGTACAAATAGCTACGTCAGATAAACGTCAATCCATACATGTGTATGACTACTGGTCATATGGTTTCGGCAGAGGGAAACGCCTGTCAATGGCGACTCCGGTGGGTTGAGTTCTCAAAGGTTTTTGTTTAATTACTCAATTTCTTCAGTTGAGCACACATGTGAGGGTTAATAAGTCTGTGTTCTCTTTTGAAAAGGTACAATTGAATAACACATATTTAATCGTATTAATACACTTCTTGGCAAAACCAAACAACAATTATGGTGATGACATAATCATTTACGAGGTTGTGTCATAAATAGCGTTTGGAGTAGCGGTGGCAAATTTCATACAGAGGGAAATGGAATTACTAACTTTTAAAGACTGAATGAATAAATTATCCATTTAACTGAAGTAGTATAATATTATTCGTAAATTGCAAGTACTTAAAACTATTTATTTTCGTTAAATGATTTCAGGAACACCAAATGGTATGACGTAATTTGCAACATTCACAAGATCATTTTAACAATGATAAAAAAATAATTTCGGGCAAATAACTACTATCAATATATTGTTAAATACCTAGGGTCAGGGAGGGTACAGTCGCTCGGTGGGAACAGTGGCTCGAATGTGCTGTGCGGGAAACGGAAAGAGCTTTATGTCTGTCCTCTACATCAATCGGAAGCGTTCCGTACCCTATCATGTACGAACTAGTTAGTGAACCGCTTCGGCGCCATGCGAATGTATTATGGTGCGTTTTTGTGTTGAATACTATCAAAATTACAGTTTCACTCCTCTTTTTTCTTAACTCGAACGAGATTTTTAATTACTTATATTTTTATCGAAGAGTGTGTCTTATCTACTTAGTATTGGCTGATAATTCAAGGCCCTCGATGTTTCTATTTGTTTTTAGTTCTATCTAAAATACAAAATGGCGCGAAGGTCAACAGTCGTTCGTTTCAGAAAAGTACACGGTGGCTCGCGAACCACTGTGCACCTTACAGAGTTGGGCTAAAATTTACTTGAAGATGAATAAGAATAACAGTTCTTTTATTATTAAAAATAATTCTAGCACTCTTTTTTTAATAAAATGAAAGTGAATAAATCATGCGAAATTTATTAGGTAAGTACCTATTTTAAATGAAGAATGAATCAGGAACGATTATTCCGGAATTAGGCTTACCTATTCTAATTACTGTTTTATTCAACAAAAATGTTTTTTGTTATTTAGTTTATTTAGGTTCGATTCTTACGTAGCCATTGTGTACTGTTAGAACCACTGTACTCGAGCCACTGTGTACTGTTAGAACCACTGTGTACTAGGGGGTCCTAGTCACTGTGTACAGCAACGAGTACACAGTGGCTCGATTCCCAATTTCTAAAAAAGAATGGATATATCTTTTTTGGTTAAAGTAACAGCAAATATATTTGCTACATATGAAAGTTTAATAATGCACTGTGCTCTGTGCTTGCCACAATTAGTTCAGGGATTTATATTTTTCATGCTACAGCCTCTTGAAAAAATCCTAGCGACTGTTCCCTCCCTGACCCTACTCAATATAACATTTTCAAATACGTAGGCATGGCTTTACTATAAATACGAGTACAAATATATTTAAGTATTTTAAATGGCGGCACAAGCACTTTGAAAGTTGTGACTTGTATTGTATCGTGCCTGATAAAGAATGCGAAAGGTACATGTTGTACCTAACCTACATCGTTCATTCAAATTTTCTAATCTAAAATTTATTTTATTTTTAAAAGGAAACAAAAATGCATTTACGTACAGATTTCTCTACAAGCCTTCCCGAACCGAGAATCGAAACAACTACTTAAATAAAACACGCTATTTTATTCTACTAAACTAATAGATGTAAGTAGTCAATATCAAAGAGAAAATTTCCCAAAGAAACAATGTCTTACACTCGTCTGTACGCACATAATATCCATTATTCTGATATTTAGTTCCCTTGGGCTTTCAAGTAAAACAAGTAAATAAAAAAGTCTGTTAAGGCAGATGTGTGTATTTTTTAAATAAAATAATGTTTCCTGTGAAATTAGCTGACCCGGCCAACTTCGTAGTAGGTAAATTATGCACAAAATTTAATTTTTGATAAAAATACTGCCCATTTTAATTAACGTCAAAAAGTTACTCGTATGCATGTTCTTATCTACGAGTAAGTATGTCATCATGAATGTAAACATGACAAATAAAAGTACTGGAGTAGAAAAAGTACTTACTTAAGTGTCAAACTGGCGACGGCGACCCAAGCTGTGTTTCTAGTTGACGTATCGGCATGAGGGGCCCGGGGGTGGCTGGGCGCTCTGACGTGACAGCGTTGCCACGGCAACGGTTCCGCTGGCGGAGACGCCCACGCGCCGGGTCGAGCGACCTAACCTAGACACGTGGCGCTAGGGCAACTTGTCTCAGCGAAGCGCGGGTTATTCCAATCCCTACCGAGCGCAAGCGAGTTACCAACACGACCCGATCAAGGTCGAGTGGGACCAGCGGCCTTTAAAAACGCAATGAATGTAATATTTGTAAAATAGATTTAGTCTTCATATTTGTATACTTATCTGTTATCTGGTTGGGTGTATTGTATTATTATTATTATAGCCAAATAACTATTTAATAAGTACTTATACACCGTGTATAAGTACTTAGGTACCTAAATAGTTATTTGGTTATTTGAGAACCGTACGCACTACCAATTTTGAGCCTAAACTAAACTGTCACGCACCAATCTTTAAATTAATTATTTATTCGGGCTTCCGGCTAAAGCCGAGAGAGGTTTTCCTATCACGGAATCAATCGCCTCTGGCCCGTATGTTGTGGGAATCTCTGCTCAGCCCAACCAGACAGAGTTTACCTACCTACCTACTTTCTGTCAATCAATAGTGTCATCATTTTCCTCTGGATATTGATAAGTAGGTATTAAGAAAATGTTTTTATACTATTTTGTTTTTGTTAATCGCAGCTACGAGACCTCTTCGTTTGACTGGTTTTGATATTTTAATTGTACCTACTAATCTGATACTTACTCTAGTAATTTGATTATTGATTATATTTTATGACTTAAACATAGGAACTAAAAAAAATTGTCGGTTGCTACTTTCCACCCCGAGTGCAGGTTGAATTGAATTGAAAGTAACATGATGTAGGTAAAGACTATATTGAGAAGTGTAGGGACAACTGCAACAAGCCGTCATTCCTGTTTTATTTGTTTTAAAAATATAAATTATTTATTATGTAATAGATGATATGATATTAAATCAATTACTAAAATTATTTTTTCGGATCACTTTTGATTTCATGAACTAAAAGGCCATACACAAGAGCAACGAAAAATATTCTTGGACAAATACATACGAGAAAACCATAGATATAAACAAAAGGAAGATGAGTGACGTTCATATTAACCAAAACTGAAAAGTTTTCCAGCACCTACACACTTGTAAAATGCTACACACTGCTATAAAGTATGTGCATCATGGGCAAAAGAGATAAACCTATATAGTTAACACGGGTATGCAAGGGAGACCTCCATATTTTGCGCATTGCACAAAGTGTGAGTGAGAGACTCAGCCACACAACTAATACAATATAGGTCCCGGAATCTATATTTGATGGCACACAATCGAGCGCCTGGTACCATATCTCCCTTTTTGTATAAATCAATGGAGAAAACGATATGTCCATGAGAAAGATCGCTAAAATCGTGAGGGTCTGTGTTTCTGCGATTTAAATGGCATTAAAAAATTTGGCTAAGATTTCTTTTAATGACAAGTCAAAAATCGTCGAAAAACTGTCTCGAATAATCGCAATATCGACTCAAAGATACATCGAAAAATCAAAAACTCACTCAGTGCTTCAATAAGATATGTGGAAAAAAGTAGAGAACTTCTGTAAAGGGCCAAGAATCGCAACGACTGGGTAGCACTCCAAACCAACGGAAGCCAAACCAACTCCGAAATAGGCTAACACCGTCTTCGAAATTTATATGACACAGTTTTACTTCAAAATGAACAGTGCATAAGCGACGAAAACCCCTTCAAACTGGATTTTTTTGTTTTACTGGGCCCGTAGTACTCTACTTTTCGCAAAGGAGAACACCTGTATGAGAACAGAACGTCAATTTTTGCCGAAAATGTTGGATCTAAGACAATGTGTGGTAGGTAATATGCAAATGCGGTATGAAATCTACGGCGTTCATCACTACTTCCACGATGACTACCAATCTTTACATAAAGAAGTGTGTAGGTACAAAATGGATTCTGTCACTGATTAGACGCCACAGGGGCTCTACTTTATTTTGGCCCGATTTGGCTAGTTGCCACTGTGCCCCCTGCATCAGAGAGTGGATGGAAACCCACGACGTGCATCATGCTGCTAAGAATATGAATCCGCCAAATTACCCTTAGGTACGTCCCATCGAGGACGTGATGGGTAATCATGAAGAGAAAACTTCGGCATAGCTTGTCGGTAGCGGATTCCGTAAAAAAATCAAAATAAAAACTTGGCTCAAACGTCAACACTGGTTACAGTAAAAGTTGTCCGCATCTGATGAGAAACCTACTTAACCAAGACCAAGAAATGACTCTGTATAATGAATGTATTAAATCAACAAAGCCTTCGTCACTATGAAGTATACTTACATAGGTAAAACGGTAAACGGTGTCGCTCGCGTATCTTGAGTTACCTCGCGCGACATGTTTTTATTTATTTTAGTAGGGATCCAGGATTTTTATGAAATTATTATGGATATGAATACCGGGCCGCCGAGACAAAACTGTGATTCCATGGTATGTCGTAGGGATACATAATAAATTTAATTGCTCTACCTCTAACAACTAGATTCTAGTTGGTGTATAATATAATTAGACCCCGTTATCGGAGGTGCAATTTGGTAGCTTGACATTCTTAGGGACGGGTAAAATTATTTTGAAATACTAGCTGAAATGGTATGTCGATCTTTTGTTTATTTTGTACAACTGGACTAATTAAAAAAACAATTTTCATTTTTATAAATAACAATTTTCAGTCTGAATTTTTTTGGAGTTCAGGGTAACTGCGGGAAGCGACGGCTTTTTCAATATAATGAAATATTATATACAAATAAAATATGCTCGTAAATACAGCTGAATAATCGGAAATATTGTTGTGAGATGACATTAACTATCTATCGACGTAAATAATTTATAGGCGGCCAGTATTATACGTCTACGGGTAAGGTTTATCTCAAGAGCGTTCAGGCACGGCCCTGCAATTCGAAACATTAGAAAATTAAAATAGCAACCATATCGTTATTGGTGTCTTTATTGTTATTGATAATGGTTTCTACTTCTGATGACAATGATTATCATGGGTGACAAAAAAACACATGTAAAATTTTAGTCTAAAAATGGTATATAAAACTAATTGCCAAGAAAAAGGAAGAGTATCGATATCGACATCATAAATATTTTTACCCATCCTTACGAATGTCAAGCTACCAAATTGCACCTCCGATCCGATAAGGGGGTCTAAATATAATATATACACGGTGCTCGCGAGGAAACCGCATAATTTTAACAGCGTTATCCCGACCTTATTTAGAGACTAAAATGTCAAATAAACTTTTCTGAAATTCATCTTGTTTCGGAGTTATAACCAATTAAAAAAATAAAATATTTTGATTATAACTCAGGACTGAACGCTTTCTTAACGGCAATTTTACCACTAATGGAACTCATTATAGGCATCCCTGTTGACAGACATCAAAGTGACAGGAAACACTTTGCTTTAACTTTGATTTTAAGAAAAAAAAAGTAGTGTTATTTGTTTTTAGGCATAGTTTTGTCATTAACATTTATTTTTAATTTAAGAATACGTTCAGAAAACAAGAAACAAAAAAAAATTTTTTTTTGGCGGAATTGTCCCAAAGTCTTATGATATTTTTTACTTCTTTTGGCCTCAGGAGTACGCTGTTAAAATTATGCGGTTTCCTCGCGAGCACCTTGTATAAAGAGGTTTTTGTTGCAAAATTACGTCGATCCAGACAAAACTGATCTCTGTGCAGATGGGTGAGATTTGGAGAAGGGTTAAACGACTATTACCATTAGTCTATGACATTGGGAATGTCGTACTTATTACTTTTTACAATCGAGGTACATATTTACTTGTATGTAAGAACTATCAACGTACGGCGCTAACATTTTGGCTCACAAAGGTACCAGGAATGAACGCGGTAATCGACGAGAATACCAGGGTAGGGCGGGCCGGCCGGGCTGGCAGAATGGAGTTCCGCGCTTGCGTCTGGTGTTGGGTTGGTGTATCGATCGCGCGGCCACGTGGGCGCACCCGTGCCCCGAGCGCCGGCCGCCGGGCCGGGCGCGCCGGCCGCCGCGTGCCCACGTGGCCGGGGCTTGCCGGCAACATCTCCCGACTCACCCCATGCGTACCTAACCCCAGATGCCCTGGTCCGGCCCAACTCCACTCCTATGCTTTATACTAATGTGACCAACTTGTTATGCACGTATACTACCTACATTATTCTGTACCTTACCTATAAAATCGATAAAAGTACAAAAGATATATCCAAAATGAGCTATAACTTCAAATACCGAATTATTATTACGACTGAAAGTGAAAATGCATTAGTTTCAAAATTACCAAAATTCTAAAATGCCTTCTGTTGAAGTGTTGACAGGCCCAAAGATCAAAATGACAACGTCTTCATAATACATAAAATTTTAACCACTCATTTCGGGCTTTAGACATTATGAGAATAATCTGTTTTGGCATTGTGACATTCTAGAAATTATGGTATTATGTTAGGTTAGTATGTATGATATTTGGTAGGTATAAATGCGCTAAAAACGTGTGCCACAAAAATTTTCAAACTTTTCATGGCGATCTCAATTCCACAATAATAAGAGCAAAGATTTTTAAAATCCGTATAGTCTTAAAATAAATTAATCTTAATTTGTGATAAGCTACTGAACAGACGGAGTAAGTAGATACAGATAGTACAGATACCTACTAATAAGTAGTTTTAATGATAAAAGCGTAACATGAAAAAAAATATCCTATATGCTATATGCCTATGGAACAGTTGCGCCATAAAATTATTATTATATCAACAATATCCACACCTATGTGACAAGTACTTGCGCTAGTCTAGTATATTAAAGATCACGCTTTCTATAGATGTCGTATAAAAGGAAAATAGAAGCAAGTAGGTACGGTACCAACAAATCCCCTCGGAATTAAAACGCAAGCTCAAATTAAAATAAAAGTAATCTTGAAAGGCGATGTTTTAGCAGAATAGCGAGCCGATCACGAGTCCGATAAGAGCTTCAATTCGCTGCAACCCCTACTTACTCGTGCCGCCGCCGCGCCGCGCGGCTCAAAGCGCACCGGCGGCGTTGAGGTGCCGCTTCCTCGCCTTCCGTCAACATCCATCTATCACCGGTAGAGCCTTACGAAAACGCTCCCCTGGCACAGATGTGAACAATGACGAGGGTTCTTAAAAAATACGACGGCTTCCTATATAGCATAAATAAAGATCAGTTGATCAGTTTATTATAACAAATTTCATATGTACTATACATTTTGTAGCCTAATTGGCAAAACCTTACCTGAGTGTTAAACAGCAGCGCAACCACCAGTAGTGTAGCTAACCGCAAGTGCTGGCAGAGTAATAAAATTGCTGGTAATACCCACGATTTAAGTAGTAACAAAAAACATTAAGGACTTACCTCCAGCCTCCTGGTTGACAGTCGTTTATATTATCTTTTAATTGAGTAGCGCTTGAGCTCTGCAGATTCAGTACATTCACGCTATAACAAGAAAAAAAGAAACATTAATATTACTGCAATGAGCAACATGCATGAATTTTTCGGAAGACGTCATTCGATTATATTTCCCGTTAGATTCAAAATATCTAATAAACCTACTATCTATTGTACCCGTGAAACGTCAAAAATGCGAAATACGTTAGGCGTCTACGCCGCACGTCAAAACGCCCCGTACAAAAAGCGTGAGGTTTGTGAATCACCGGCCTGAATGCTGGAGAAACCTGTTTGGAAGGAATAAGGTATTCCTTCCAAACAAGTTTTTGGAAGATTTTTGTAATTATATGCACGAATAAATGCGTTTACCTATATAGTTGTTCTAAATTTTTATTCGTGTTAGAACACAAGTAATCGAATTGAGGTTTTGAAAACACAGTTGGAATTTTAATTAATTATATTATCAACCATTTGACTTTATATACATTTTGGGAAATGGTAGAATTGACAATTTATCAAAACGCGATAGCGTCTAAATGACATACCAAGGCATATTAAGAATACGGTAATTTAAGAAAGTAGGTGAGGTAGAAATACAAGTAGGTGCTTAGAAAGTTGGTGGCAGTAAATGTGCATAGGCGTGGCCCTGAAACACTGCAATGCAGGGCTCGGGGGGGAGGGGGCATTATGGGGCAAAGACCTACCTCAAAACACGAATGCCCTATCGGGCCGAAACACTAGGATAATAAAGTAAATGCCCTACCTTAAATTAGCATTACCCTATCTTAACTGCAATTCTGGCTACGACCCTGCTGCCATGTGTTTCAGTTTCAAACTTTTAATCCGGAGTGTGAACCCCATTCTCTGTCATGCATGATAGGAAACCTGTGCCCTGCAGTAGGATGTACCTACATGTAGACAAATAATTTGTTTGCGAGCTATGTTTCCTTGCGGATGGAGACGGACAGAAACATTTTCTCTGTAAATGTAGTGGCTCCAGCGTCAGGGCCTCACGGCCTCCAGGCCATCAGCATCAATCAGCTGACGGTCTTTCGACCGCGATACAGCCGGTTGACGATTTTGTATTTTCATAATAGCGTATAAACTACCATCGCGGTAATTTATTTTATTTTTTACTTGTTTGGGAAGCTACCGTTGCTCAACCCACCGATGAACTGGCGGCTGACGCTTACGAGGCTTCATTGCACGTCGCCCTTAATCACTGTATTATCGAAGGGACGCGATTGGTCATCAAATTTGTTCATGGCTTACAGTCTAAAATGTGTTGAAGAATATATATAATATAATAGAATGCCCGTATAATATAACCAGAATGCGAGTATTCTACCTACCGTCTTAGCCTCTCACAAGTTCTTCATATCATATCCAGCACAATGCTTTTGCTAATAATTTTAAACATAAAGAACCGACTTCACTTAGCGTCAACCTTTCCAAAAGCAAATGCTTGAGTTGCTGTAAAAAATACTCAAATCACTATAGTTGTGCCTACAATAGTTGTAGAGTTCCCTTGATTTCTCCAGGACCCCATAGTCAGATCCTGACCAACTGTGAAGTATACTCTTTCAAACCAAAAAAGAATTTTCCAAATCGGTCCAACCCTCTTAGAATAATCGGTTAACAAACATTTGAAAAAATTGCAAAAACAAAGATCCCGACAAATTGAGTACCTTTTCCTTCGAAATCTTGAAGTCGGTTTAAAATGATCAACAAACTCGACATGCTCCTTTTCTACGTTCGTATGAAAATAACTAGTAACGTTGATGATAAAATTGTACGTGAGTCTAATAATACTATACCCAGAAGTTCACATAAATCGATCACAATTAATAAGTAATAGACCGTAATAAACGTAATAGACCGAAAGATGAACAAACTTGATGAACGAATACACTATAAACGTTTATTTACGGAAAAAAATGTCAATTTATTCAAAACAGAACTACAAAAAATTTACTGGTTTACTATCTTGTCACCTCTAAATAGTATGAATGAAAATTTTGATCACTTCAATAGTGTAATGAATATGTTGCTTAACCGCTGTATCCCTAAGAAACGTAGAAAATTTAAAACAAGGCCTAAAAGACAGTGGTTAACCCCAGGAATTAAAAAATCTTGTTTACATAAACGACAACTAAAAAATCTTGTCACGCAAACAGATGATCCTATTTTAATTAAATATGTAGAAACATACACAAAGGTATTAAAGAAATGTGTTACGTTTGCGAAAAAAATATATAATAATAAAAGGGTAAATAGCTCAAACAACAAAGTACGGACAGCATGGAAAATTATTGCTGAACAAAAAAAGGAACCTACAATAAAGCCTATGAATAATATTACCCTTAAAGTGGACGGGAAATTCACAAATGAACCCCAAATTATAGCAGATACCTTCAACGCCTACTTTTCCTCAGTAGGGGTTAATACTTATAACAATCAGCCAATTGGGCGCCCAGTCCTGAACCCCATAAGCAATACCTTCTTCCTATATCCACCTGGTCACGCAGAAATTGACAAAGCTATAAGAAGTCTAAAAAATAAGCATAGCTTCGGAATCGATGAAATACCTCCCTCGTTAGTAAAATCTTGTTCCAATGAGTTAGTTCTACCGTTAACTTTTCTAATAAATCAGTCTTTTTCTACAGTAACTTTCCCAAATGCCCTGAAAGTTGCAATTATCAGACCTGTCCCTAAAAAGAAAAATGTTACTGAGCCCGATCAATATCGCCCGATAGCTATGCTTCCAACTTTCTCCAAACTCTTTGAATCGGTTATGGCCAAACGGCTATCTGCCTTTTGTGAGAAACATCATATATTTAACGATAGCCAATTTGGTTTCAGAAAGCAAAAGGGCACAGTGCTTACTGTTCACAAATTTAACCAAGAAGTTATTCGTATAATAGACAACAACCAGAATGCGTTTGGGCTATTGCTCGATATGAGCAAGGCATATGACAGAGTCAAACATAATATACTGCTCAATAAGCTAAACGGTATAGGTATACGTGGGATTGCACACAACTGGTTTAAGTCATACTTAGAAAATAGGGTTCAATATATTCAGTTAGACTATTATGATAAAAAGACTAACACTGTTATGAAAGTAAATTCACAAAGTAGACACATTACATGCTCAATACCACAAGGCAGTGTCTTAGGCTGTATCCTATTCTTAATTTACGTAAACGACCTACCGCAAATAGTGAATTCCCTTAATACTAAATGCTTTGTATATGCCGATGATGTGTCCATAGTATATATTCCCTAGTCAAAATAACGTTGAAGTCGTACAAAATATGAACACTATCCTAGATGTCGTTACGAATTGGCTCGAAGACCACAACTTACAGTTAAATCTAAATAAGACGAATCTTATTCAATTTAGACCCTACCAAAGACTACCAATAGAAATAGACTATACATACTTAAATAATAAAATTCAAGAAACCAGTAATAGTTGCCTTCTTGGCATAAATATAGATGAAAATATTAATTGGAAATCTCATATAGAAAAAATTTGCACAAAGCTCTCTAAATTTTGTTATGTGTTAAGAAATATAAAAACAAGTACAGACTTTAAAACTGCAGTAAATGCATATTATGCGTTTACCCAGTCATGGCTTCAATATGGCACAATTTTGTGGGGGGATAGTACAGACATAATGGATTTGTTTATAGTGCAAAAAAGGCGTATAAGAATTCTTACAAATATAAAAAATTTAGAATCATGCAAACCACATTTCATAAAATTAAAGATTTTAACATTGCCCAGTTTATATATTATGGAAGCCTGTAAATTGGTGCGCAAGCAACCAGCTCTATATACTACAGCAAAAGAACGCCATTTAAGTGATTTAAATCTGAGACATAATAATAAATTAGCCATACCTACTAGTAACCTTCAAATGAGCAATAAGAGCCCCCATGTAATGACTATAAGAATATACAATAATCTTCCTAAAGAAATAACTGCAGAGCTCAAATATGCAAAATTTGTTCAGAAGCTAAAAACATATCTAATAAAAAAGTGTTTCTACTCGCTGCAAGAATATTTTGATGATAACAAATACCATAAATACCGTTAGATTTGCCTTGATATGTATATAATTGGATTATAATTAGTTAAGTATGTTTTCCTATATTTTTTATTTTATGTAATAGCTTTATTGTGTGTTTAAATTTGCAATACCCTGTCTGGGGTCACATGTTGTTCTTAGTTTTAAACTATACTATCTGTATCAACATGAAAGCAATAAAATGTATTATTACAATTGAAAAATGATTTGAATAACAGGTGACTGAAGAGTTTGTCGTTAGGATTGCGTGGCTACACTTTTTTAAGTATGTACTATAATCAAGTCAAGTACGAAGGTTAGATATTAGAAAAAACATTGATAAATTTTGAACTCGTAGGTACTAACGTCTTGATATTACTGTCACTTCTGTTATTTCTTATTTGCATAATCTTTGAGTACTGTTAAATCGTTTTTGCTCCTGTGATAACTGATAACGACGTATGTAATATTTACATAATAAAGTTTATTATATATTTATGGAAAGAAAAACTGCATTATCTACATCACATCACTGACCATTAGGCATATGTGCCGCATGGACGTACCAGTGAAACCACCCATGAGGCACAGGTGCCTCATCGGACTGTGAACCTGTTAAAACATATATGAAAGTGTTTTACATGATACGAGATACGAAGCACCTAGAAGGCACCCATTATTGCCAAATGATAGTGTTGCGTCTCTTTTTTTATTCCATACCTAGTATATATATCACGAATATTTGAGCAAATAAGGCCGTGTGAAGTGCCAGCATAAGATTAAACACCTCGGTTTTGTTACAATTACCAAACACGACCATAAAATCTAAGGAAAGTTTGGAAAAGTCCAGAAGCTTCTCGACTACGAAACCATTGTTTCTGAATTCACAATGGATTGTTGTTAGCCATTATTATCTGGTAAACACGAGTGGGCGCCTTCCCGGAAAATACAAAGTACAAGTATTACAACAGTAGAAGCACTAGGTAGTTATCGATTTTTCTCGGCTTGGCGTCTGTTGATCAAAGGACGGAAAAAAATGGAAAACAACCCACGCCACTTTATCTTATAACACACCCACACCAGCTATCAAATCATGTAGGTAGATAGGTACTTATTGGATAAAAACATGAAAATTATACTGACCTCTTTTTGTTAGCTACAGAAGGTTCAACGATCAACGGCAGACCGCAGTAAGAATAGCCTGAAAAAAAAATGTTTAATCAATAATCATAGTTAACTTACTTACTAGCTACATTGAACAATTGTTGCTGTAAGTTATTTGAATATCTATGCATCTCCCCTATCTACATTGGGTAAGTGGCACTTTTAAGTATTCGTACTTCCATGATTTTCCTGATCATTATCATTTTGAATCATTCCAACTAGTGAATGCTGTCAACACAGTGAATCACGGCTTCTAAACTTGAAAGATATTGCAGAGCGCTCGTTGGAGTGGAGTTGCAAGCGTCCGCAGGCTGTGGTGGCCTCATGCCATCGCATGTTGAGGTTTAAATAAAATACCTAGTCGGTCATCGTTTTCATCCGGCCATGGATCGGTTACATAATTAGTTTAGTTTAGCCAACTAGGCGTTATTATAACTTACCATGAAGTTTATCGATAGCGCGGTCCGCGGCAGATTGGTCGGGAAAATCAACAAATGCGTAGCCACCTCTCTTGACAGAGATTTCAGCAACAGTCAAGTTGTGTTCGGCAAATAGCTGCCTGACAGCCGCATCGTCTGCCTCCACAGGTAAGTTACCTATGTACAATTTGTTCATTGCTGAAACGTTCTTCAGCTGGTCACTCATCAGGATGGTTAATACGGAACCTACGAAATTAAACACGATTTTCCGTCAGAGCGATTGACGAATCCAGCTAGGCCGTCGAATTTCTTTTGTCTCTTTGGCCAGCTGTCTTTCTCGTGTGCCTAAATTTCGAACGTTTTTTTTTGAAGTATGTCCAGTTGGCCATGATGCTTTTATTTTAAAATCAAGGAGGTTTTATTTAATGTTTATAATTTTTACGTTTGGGAATAGAAACTGGCCAAGAGCATGTCAACCACGCTCAATTGCTCAGGGTAGGGTTCCGTAGTTGCCCGTTTGTCACAAATAGACTTAAATTGGATAATATAAAGTTAAAAAAAATTATGATACCTAAAAACGGCTCAACTGATTAGGTATACTCGTATTCAATAGTTTTCATTAACTGTTTTAAAGCTTTCTAATAGTAGGATTGAGCAAAGCTGGTGACTGCGCGGTACCGTTTTTACCATTTTTGTCACGGGACCCTAAAATAGCACTTAGGCTGAAACGGGTTCCGATAATTTTATCAACTAAAATTTTGGCTGCAAGGAACACGTACGCTAGATGTGTTCGTTAGGTACACGATTCTGGGAACTTGTAACTAGAAGTATTAAAATAATTGAATACTTACCAAGATTAAAGGATACACCGGTTAACGTAACTCTTCTATCAGTACCGCCACCGTGTCATAGATCCTGGCCCGACCACGACACGATAATGGAATTTAATGATTGCACAAATTAATTATTTTTTAGGTGCTATTTAGTGCTCCTAGTCCCATGAATTTGTGCCGCATAGTTTTCAAGTTATCGCGGTACCGTTGTGGTCGGGCGGGGGTACAGGATCCTGGCCCGACCACACCCCTCCAACGAGATTTGGTGAATGCTCAAATTCATCGTTTTTTAGGTGCTATTTAGTGCCGCCAATCCCATGAATTTGTGCCGTATAGTAACCAAGATACCCATGTGGTCGGGCGGGGGTACAGGATCCTGGCCCGACCACACCCCTCCAACGAGATTTCGTGTATGCACAAATTCATAATTTTTAGGTGCTATTTAGTGCTTCTAGTCTCATGAATTTTTGCCGCATACTTTTCAAGTTATCGCCGTACCGTTGTGGTCGGGCGGGGGTACAGGATCCTGGCCCGACCACCCTCCGACGAGATTTGGTGAATGCACAAATTCATCGTTTTTTAGGTGCTATTTAGTGCCACCAATCCCATGAATTTGTGCCGCTTAGTTTTCAACTTATCGCGGTATCATACCTATACAGGGTGGAACGAATTGGAGGGAAACTACCTTAAAACGTTGAGATAGCCCAATTTACTAAAAAAAAACATTCTCTCGTTTTTCCTAAAAAGTAAACCTGCATTCACAGATTTTTTTTTAATTTTCTCTCTTTTTCATAACAATTGTATGGATTTTTTTTATTGTATATTATATTTTGTTTATTTTTATTATATTATTTTTTATATTTATCTTATCCTTGTTGGAAATAGGAACCAATGGCATGAATTGTCATGAAAATTGTTTTTGGTAAAAATGACGAAATTAGTTTTTTTTACGACTAAAGGAACAAGAAGGTCCCTCATCGTCAACACACTGGGTCCTCTTTGAGCTCTTTGGCAATTTCGGTTTCTATATAAAAAAATGAAAAATCAGACTACCAGATAGTGATTTTGAGATAATATTAACAAACATAAGAAAGGCATCAGATATCGTAGACAAGTACGCTGTGATAATTCTGATATTTGATACGCAACATAAAGTGAAAATTCCAGAATGTACTTTTTGGGCTTATTTTGATTTTCTGAAGCAACTAATATGGAGCTTGTAGTACAGAATATACATATAATTACACGCCTCAAACATACGATTATTGTAGAAATCATAAAAATATATCACACACGATATCACACTTCGAAAGCCTAAAATTGGTGTATGTTTAAAAAACAATGAAAGTATTGCAGCAGGTAAGAGTTATTTTCGCATACCTGATAGTATGTGTAACTATGTCGTAAGATACAATATTAATTGTTCAAGTACTTTTCAATATCATTATTATTTTTCGCCTTATACACGGTGTTGCAACACGCAGATGTTTTAAATTTGCCGCCTTTTCTCAGGGCCGAGATAGCGTAGCCAGAATATAATCCATCATCAACAGTTAAAACAAATTTTGAATTTGAATAATATTCATAAAAACAGTAATTGAAATTAGTATAAAAAAAACATACTTATCGCGGTATCATACTTATACAGGGTGGAACGAATTGGAGGGAAACTACCTTAAAACGTTGAGATAACCCAATTTACTAAAAGAAAACATTCTCTCGTTTTTCCTAAAAAGTAAACCTGCATTCACAGATTTTTTTTAATTTTCTCTCTTTTTCATAACAATTGTATGGATTTTTTTTATTGTTTATGGCTTCCATTGTGCGCTACACTTGGTTGGGATGAATTAGATTCTTATCCTTGTTGAAAATAGGAACCAATAGCATGAATTGTCATGAAAACTGTTTTTGGTAAAAATGACGAAATAAGTTATTTTTTTCAGAGATCATTTAACACCTATTTATAAGTTACAATAAAAACGAATATACCCGCTGAACAACCCATGAGTAGGTAAATATCGGGTAAATACCGGGTATTTACCCGGGTAGTTAACTATCTCTAGTTGCCATGTAAGGATAATGTTAGTTCTATTGTATTCAATTCCTACTGTTTATTGTTGCAGTATACATTTCCAAATTACAATAGATTCTGGGTACGGTATTGTGGCCCTGTGATTTGTTTAAAACTTTTTAAATAGCAAATATTTTTTAAATATCAAATGTGTCTATTCTGTAAACGTACGTGTAAACGTGTCTGTGGTTTGTAAGTATTTCCGTTTCTATATAAAAAAAAATGAAAAATCAGACGACCAGAAAGTGATTTTGAGATAATATTAACAAACATAAGAAATGCATCAGATATCGTAGACAAGTACGCTGTGATAATTCTGATATTTGATACGCAACATAAAGTGAAAATTCCAGAATGTACTTTTAGGGCTTATTTTGATTTTCTGAAGCAACTAATATGGAGCTTGTAGTACAGAATATACATATAATTACACGCCTCAAACATACGATTATTGTAGAAATCATAAAAATATATCACACACGATATCACACTTCGAAAGCCTAAAATTGGTGTATGTTTAAAAAACAATGAAAGTATTGCAGCAGGTAAGAGTTATTTTCGCATACCTGATAGTATGTGTAACTATGTCGTAAGATACAAAATTAATTGTTCAAGTACTTCTCAATATCATTATTATTTTTCGCCTTATACACGGTGTTGCAACACGCAGATGTTTTAAATTTGCCGCCTTTTCTCAGGGCCGAGATAGCGTAGCCAGAATATAATCCATCATCAACAGTTAGAAACAAATTTTGAATTTAAATAATATTCATAAAAACAGTAATTTAAATTAGTATACAAAAAAAACATACTTATCCCAAATTATCCTTAGAGATGTACATATAAGGTATCCAAGTGTCTTGATCTATATATTCTATATAATTAAGGATATAAAGTTTTAGGGATAAACAAGAACCGAATAATGTCTGTAACGCCAATTAAACTAAAATTAAATATAAAAAAGGTTACGTAAAAGTATAGCCCCAGTGAGCCTAAACAGACAGGTCTCCACAAACAGCATCCCTTCAGGAGTATGACGCATATTACGAGTATACGAATTAAAAATAATTATTTGAATACAAGGTGTAACAGAAATACTGGTGATCCGTTTAAGTGCATAATTGGTATCGTATTGAGAGTAGGAAAATATAGGATAAGACTTTCTTTGACTCGCAAAATTTTTTTTTGTATGAGACACGTCTTCGCAGATGAGTCATGAGACGACCAACCCTCTATAAAAAACCAATATTTTTTTGCGCGAAAAAATTTTTTTCTTAGTTTTTTATAGTTAGAATACGATACTAATTTCGCCCTTAAACGGATCACCAGCATTTTTGTTACACCTTATATAATATGTATTTTAATCAAACTGCAATAAAAATTTCAAAAATTGTTTTATTAAATGCTACTAAAGCCTGACCAGAAATATATGATTATTGTCAAGAGGGCGCTATTATTTTCATTTATATGGCAACAGTTCGGTATGATCATAGAGCCGGTTAATATCTATGGTATGGTGACATCTTGATTTGTTTACCTGTCAGCACTGACGTTAATTTAAAATACTTTCACTGCGAAATAGTTGCATTTTCCGAGCGTATTATTTACAGCAGTTAACACTATTTATAATGTTTTGCTTTTGATTATGAATCATTTTGTGATTTTTTTGTCGTTTATTATTTAATATTCAACACTTTACTATTATTTAAATAAACCGTCAGAATGACATTAAAAAAAGTGACAACCTATTACATGCCCTCACACATGCATATCATACTGTCATTAAAATTATTGCCAGTGCAAGAAATTAGTTCCAATGAAATTCCGCAACATGGTGCATGATCATATATTTCTGGTCAGGCTTTAACTGAAATCGTATAACAGAGAAATAAAAAGAAAAAGAACTTTAACTTATAACTACAACGCAAAAACCGGTGACGGGACCTGCCCGACGTATCTGACCGGACCTGCCTTAGCCTAGCATTATTATTGTAAGCCACTAGCGCCAGCATCAACGCCGTCAATAGTGCTGGAGCCCGCCTAACTTTTCAGTTAGTCATTTTCATGTATCAAAAAACTTACCAATTTTCTTCCATACAGCGTTGTAGCCCATCTCGGAGACCATGAAAACATAAGTCTTAAAGGTCTTAAATGGCCACAAGTATGTATGGCGTCAAGTTGAAAATACAATTTTTTGGCCTTTTATCAACGAGCGTACCGCTCATAATTTTGACACCTGATTTAGCCCACATCAAATAATCTACATTACATACCCATATTAAGACATATCCAGTGGGTGCATAAGATTTTAAGACCAGACCAGTTTTAGTTAGTAGCATTTAATAAAACAATTTTTGAAATTGTTATTGCAGTTTGATTAAAATACATATTATATTTATAAGGTGTTACAAAAATGCTGGTGATCCGTTTAAGGGCGAAATTAGTATCGTATTCTAACTATAAAAAACCAAGAAAAATTTTTTTTCGCGCGAAAAAAAAAATTGGTTTTGTATAGAGGTTGGTCGTCTGCGAAGACGTGTCTCATACAAAAAAAAAATTTCGAGTCTAAGAAAGTTTTATCCTATATTTTCCTACTCTCAATACGATACCAATTATGCACTTAAACGGATCACCAGTATTTTCGTTACACCTTGTATTCAAATAATTATTTTTAATGCGTATACTCGTAATATGCGTCATACTCGTGAAGGGATGCTGTTTATGGAGACCGGTCTGTTTAGGCTCACTGGGGCTATACTTTTACGTAACCTTTTTTATATTTTATTTTAGTTTAATTGGCGTTACAGACATCATTCGGTTCTTGTTTATCCTTAAAACTTTATATCCTTAATTATATAGAATATATAGATAAAGACACTTGGATACCTTATATGTACATCTCTAAGGATAATTTGGGATAAGTATGTTTTTTTTATACTAATTTCAATTACTGTTTTTATGAATATTATTCAAATTCAAAATTTGTTTTAACTGTTGATGATGGATTATATTCTGGCTACGCTATCTCGGCCCTGAGAAAAGGCGGCAAATTTAAAACATCTGCGTGTTGCAACACCGTGTATAAGGCGAAAAATAATAATGATATTGAAAAGTACTTGAACAATTAATATTGTATCTTACGACATAGTTACACATACTATCAGGTATGCGAAAATAACTCTTACCTGCTGCAATACTTTCATTGTTTTTTAAACATACACCAATTTTAGGCTTTCGAAGTGTGATATCGTGTGTGATATATTTTTATGATTTCTACAATAATCGTATGTTTGAGGCGTGTAATTATATGTATATTCTGTACTACAAGCTCCATATTAGTTGCTTCAGAAAATCAAAATAAGCCCAAAAAGTACATTCTGGAATTTTCACTTTATGTTGCGTATCAAATATCAGAATTATCACAGCGTACTTGTCTACGATATCTGATGCCTTTCTTATGTTTGTTAATATTATCTCAAAATCACTATCTGGTAGTCTGATTTTTCATTTTTTTATATAGAAACCGAAATACTTATATCTTTCCACATGTCACATGAAATAACAAACCATAGACACATTTGATATTTAAAAAATAGTTGCTATTTAAAAAGTTTTAAACAAATCACAGGGTCACAATACCGTACCCAGAATCTATTGTAATTTGGAAATGTATACTGCAACAATAAACAGTAGGAATTGAATAAAATAGAACTAACATTATCCTTACATGGCAACTAGAGATAGTTAATTACCCGGTAAATACCCTGTATTTACCCGATATTTACCTACTCATGGGTTGTTACGCGGCTATATTCGTTTTTATTGTGACTTATAAATAGGTGTACCCGGTAGGTCGGACCCGGGTTTGTCCTTAAACTACGTCCGGACCTGGGTATGTCCTTAAACTACGCCAAAAAGAGAGGTATGGGTACTGCGAATGACATCTCGCTAAGTGTGGTAGGGCACGTTCAGCGAATATCATCGCTCAAATCTGGAGCAGAGCCCGACTGGGGAAGTACCTCCACCTTACAGAAAACCACAGCCAAATAGCACTAGACCCTACTCATAGTGTTGTGTTCCTGCTGGTGAGTAAGGTTGCCAAAGAGCTCAAAGAGGACCCAGTGTGTTGACGATGAGGGACCTTCTTGTTCCTTTAGTCGTAAAAAAAAACTAATTTCGTCATTTTTACCAAAAACAATTTTCATGACAATTCATGCCATTGGTTCCTATTTCCAATAAGGATAAGAAACTAATTCATCCCAACCAAGTTTAGCGCACAACGGAAGCCATAAACAATAAAAAAAAATCCATACAATTGTTATGAAAAAGAGAGAAAATTAAAAAAAATCTGTGAATGCAGGTTTACTTTTTAGGAAAAACGAGAGAATGTGTTTTTTAGTAAATTGGGCTATCTCAACGTTTTAAGGTAGTTTCCCTCCAATTCGTTCCACCCTGTATAGGTATGATACCGCGATAAGTTGAAAACTAAGCGGCACAAATTCATGGGATTGGTGACACTAAATAGCACCTAAAAAACGATGAATTTGTGCATTCACCAAATCTCGT
Organism: Pammene aurita; assembly: GCA_947086415.1. Classification (NCBI taxonomy): domain Eukaryota; kingdom Metazoa; phylum Arthropoda; class Insecta; order Lepidoptera; family Tortricidae; genus Pammene; species Pammene aurita. Next base: position 52,928,030 of record OX352289.1, read on the forward strand.
CGGAGGGGTGTGGTCGGGCCAGGATCCTGTACCCAAAACTAAGCGGCACAAATTCATGGGATTGGTGGCACTAAATAGCACCTAAAAAACGATGAATTTGTGCATTCACCAAATCTCGTTGGAGCGGTGTGGTCGGGCCAGGATCCCGTACCCCCGCCCGACCACAACGGTACGGCGATAACTTGAAAAGTATGCGGCACAAATTCATGAGACTAGAAGCACTAAATAGCACCTAAAAAATGATGAATTTGTGCATACACGAAATCTCGTTGGAGGGGTGTGGTCGGGCCAGGATCCTGTACCCCCGCCCGACCACATCGGTATCTTGGTTACTATACGGCACAAATTCATGGGATTGGCGGCACTAAATAGCACCTAAATAACGATGAATTTGTGCATTCACCAAATCTCGTTGGAGGGGTGTGGTCGGGCCAGGATCCTGTACCCCCGCCCGACCACAACGGCACCGCAATAACTTGAAAACTATGCGGCACAAATTCATGGGACTAGGAGCACTAAATAGCACCTAAAAAATGATGAATTTGTGCAATCATTAAATTCCATTATCGTGTCGTGGTCGGGCCAGGATCCATGACACCCACCACCAACTATGCACCTACCTATCTCCACGGCTAAACGAATACTTTTGGCTTTTGGTGATGTGATGTTGGTACACGTAGAAGGTCAGGTGTCTACCAGTGGCGGTGCGTCAACATAATTCTAAGGGAATTCGGGGTAATTTTGGCCTTCCTTTCCCCATGAGCCATCGTAAAAGTACCCAACTGGGCACCCGGTGGGAATCCAGTTATATGAGTAGCTAGATCAATTTCCCAAACGCGTTAGTTCCGTGTAGCATAATCCCCATTTGCGTTTTTCCCCACTCTTTTATTTTCCTATGCGATTGTGTTACCGTTAGGTTTTTTCTCCGTACGCATTACTTTCTACTCGTTTTCATTGCTAGACGTGTTTTTTCCGGTTAGTTCGCAGTTCACCTAACACACTCCTCCTCGCTTCGCTCGTCGTCGCACCTATCTTGACTCTGTCAAGTGACAGTATCCGTGATTATAAATATATTATCTTCAATTTTTTTCTTTAAAGTCTGTGAACTAGAACAGGAAAAATACGTCTAGCAACAAAAACGAGTAGAAAGTAATACGTCCGGAGAAAAAACCGAATGGTAACAATCGCATTGGAAAATAAAAGTGGGGGAAAACGCGAATGGGGGTGATGCTACGCGGAACTAACGCGTTTGGGGAATTGACCGAGCTACTCCAGAGGGGGGCAAGTTGATATAAATGAATGGAGGGTGAAGAAAATATGAATTGTTGGTACAACATTTGGCTAATTTTTTTTAAATATCTAGGGGAACGCAGCTGCCCCTCCCTGCCCCCCCTTGGCGACGCCATTGATAAGTGATAAGTCTCCTCAGTCTTCCTCAGTAAAAAAAAAATTTAGATAATATGTCACCAGTAGATGATATATAAAAAAATGTTTTAGTTAGGTTTATTTCCTAAACTATTATCTTACAGTTAAAGCAATGACGCGTAGTTTCAGTGACCGCGAGGCAACCGGATGGCTCGCGGTATTTAAGATCCTGCAGTGATGAGGAACCGCCCTGTGCAACCCGAACTGACCCAATTTGGACTGGAGCGGAAAAAGACGGGGGCGGGGGGGTATGTAATTAAAGTTTTAATTGAAATTGAGTATAGACTTAAAAGGCGAAAATTCAATTGCATTATATAAACATCGATATCAAGAAGGTCGATAAAGAAATCATTCAAGCTGTACTGAAAAACAAAATCAATGCGACAAGATAACAGGGTCTAGTAATTAGAATCACTATGTACATGATATTTTTATATGTAACTAGGATCTCGGTATAAGGGGTCGACTAATGATAAGAAAATATTGTACAGATAAATGTCATGTGTCATGTGACATGTCAGGCAGATAAATAAAACGACATGTCTCATATAAATTAATATATATCTAATACGGTACAATATCTTCACAAAATATAACTAATTATAATATATTAGCATTACAAAAATATTATATGTTGCAAAAATTAAGTAAGTCTCTTTATTTATAAACTGCAGATATTTAAACATTAGGTACAGGCAAGATGGATTCTAACATCGTCCATGTTAGACTAGAACTAGAAGGCTCACTATAGGAGTCGAGTTTTTTATTCAAAGGTGTTTGATGAAGCCAAAACCTCTAAAATCCACCAGACACTATTACCGACAGTGTCTGGAGTGGCCTTAAGGCAGCAAGATTAAATAACCATTATTGGGTTGATGAATTCGGAGTAGATAACTAGTTAGGTACTTATTATTTTAAGCTGTCACTTTTATTATATTGTATACCAGACATACTTGCGTAGCAAACGGATGTCAAAGTTATTACTGTTATTAGTAATATAATAACTTATTACGAATCCTTACTTGATTGAATAAAACTAGAGCAAAGACATTATAAATAATCTTACACATAAATAAAGTTTAATAAGTTCAAGTTAATAATAACAACACAATAATTAATTGTAAAATTTGACTCTTAGAATACTATTAGATATACTAAACTCATACTCCTTGAAAGTTACTGGACCCGGGGTATGTCCTTAAACTACGTCCGGACCTGGGTATGTCCTTAAACTACGCCAAAAAGAGAGGTATGGGCACTGCGAATGGCATCTCGCTAAGTGTGGTAGGGCACGTTCAGCGAATGTCATCGCTCAAATCTGGAGCAGAGCCCGACTGGGGATGTACCTCCACCTTACAGAAAACCACAGCCAAATAGCACTAGACCCTACTCATAGTGTTGTGTTCCTGCTGGTGAGTAAGGTTGCCAAAGAGCTCAAAGAGGACCCAGTGCGTTGACGATGAGGGACCTTCTTGTTCCTTTAGTCGTCAACACAGTGAATCCTCCTTTTTGTAAGGGGTTGGCAACGCGCATGTGACTCCTTTGGAGTTGCAGGCGTCCATAGGTTACGGTAGCTGCTTGCCATCGGGCGGGCCGTATGCTTGTTTGCCACCGTCGTGGTATAAAAAAAAAAAAAAAAAAAAAGTTAAAAAAAAAAGAGCTGGTAGAAAAGGCATGTACCTAAATTATGATTAAAATCTGATTGAAATTGGCTGATATAAGTGTAGTGCTGTTGAGTTAACTCCCGTTTTTAAAACAATGTGTTTTTATAACGTTGGGTAGTGGTCCTAATTTAACTTCTATGATTTGACCTATAAATTAGTTAACTAACACGGGAGGCTTAACAAAACCTTGTGCATTTATATGTTAAGAAAAAACAGCTTATTAAAATGCTGGACTAAAATAATTTACGTAAGTAAGTGTTGCCAGACTGATACGGCAACAATGATGAGTGCAAATTAATTAATTGTATTTGGTAGTAAGACCAGCAACCATTTGCAGTAGGTGTCTAATTAGTCTAATTACACAAAAGTTTCGGTGCTAATCTAGCAATGCATTGGGTTGTGCAGAGAAAATTCAGAAATGAGACATAAAGACTGAGATTTGCATTTGTTTCTCAAAACGCTCTTCACAAAATGATGTGCAAAAGTGATTGCACGATCAAATAGTTGCCCTGCTATCTTTACAGTAAAATGTTGCGTTTATGTTATATGGTTGCAATACATTATTTTTACAGTAAAATATAAAATGGAATGGTATTTTTCTTTTTAAATTTCGTACTTTAAAAAATCGTAAAATTTTTAACCATTGCCATCCAATTTTTTAATTTTCACTTTATTTGGATATTTTGCATTCTATAAACAAAAAAAATATAACATAATTCAACATGTGTCATCATCCCTATGCAGATTGTAATGCTGGAGTAGAAAAGATATTTTTTTTCCTCTAGACTATCTTAAAAAAATAGTTAATTCACCTGCATTAATATGTTGCACTACGATGGCAGTAAAAATGTATCATACGCAACGGCTCCAATCGCAGGTATTTGTGGCCTGAACCGGAGGTGAAGTCATTAACAAGCGATCTGAGCCTCAGATTCTGAGGCCTTCTTTATTACCGCGCGTGGGGCGTACACAATTTACAGTCTACTGCGCGCGCGGGTTACCACCCGCGATCTACCGATATCACTTACCGCCAGAAATAAAGGGTTGTGTATAACCATTGTATAACATCATAGACGACTTAAGTATGTAAAAAGTTGAAACTTCATTAATCTAGTAATAATCATATTAGTTGTCGCAGATAGCTTAAAATTGCCATTGTTTGCGTATAACTAGATCTAAGTCAATCATTTTCTCGGTTTATACCAATTTGTTTGTGTCAATAACGTGTATAAATATTGTGTTTCTATGTCTAGTTGCTAAGTCTTATCTGTGTCTAATTTTATTGATATCATGTCATAATACGCAAAATGTCTAGATTATAAGAATTTTGTACTAATTTACGAAGAAATGTCCTATATAAATATCAATTTTAACCCTCCTACAAACATGTAATACTGTAAGCTTATTAGCCAATAAATGTCTCACATACACGGCACATACCAGCCACTAGTACGAGCACGCTAAAAAACCCATAAAAGAGGCCAGCACTCGTACTCGTTGCTCACTTCAACCTCACTTCTACAACAACTCCCAACGGGGAAACACCTGCAACTACACTGCTCAAATGTTTTACAATTTTAAATAAGCGTTATTATTCATCTCCCTACATGACCTGGTAAATGGTACAGCGGGTCAGCGCTGCTTGGTTCAACGTGGTAATCCGGTCTGCACACAACAGCTGGTCCTTCGAGCTCCGGATATCAGAAAACTGCGGCCAATTGAAGAAAGAAACAAGTACGCGCTGAGCTGGATTAATTTCGCTCAGAATCTTCATACGGTGTCCGGCCTAACCGCTGATACACCTGCCCGCTTTCGCGGAAGAGCCCTGTGCTATTTACCAGCTTGCTGGACGGACCGCTCGTGTAGAGGCCATACTCCACGGTCGTGTCCTGGCAACTTTCGTTGCAACGTCACATGGTTGACGTCTTCACACTGCTTTCGGACGCTCTGGCACTTGCACTTAGCCTTTGCGCGAGATTCAGTGCATCAGGGATTAACGCCCACGAGTAAGTAAAGTGAACGTAGGGCCGCTTTCACTGCACTAGGCAGTGTCAGCCATTAGGTTTTAGGTAGGTAAGGTTAGGGAACCCCACGTGCGTCAAGAAGAAAGAAGAAGATGTCCGATCATACGCTCAAGATGTCTCTTCGCTCACACAAGGGACAACCCTCCAGAGCCGTTACCCCGCCGTCTGGTGAAACAACCTCCGGCGATACCAATACATGGGACAAAGGCACCAGCAGCACTCTTGGCGATGGTCCTAGTGTCGAACCGCGTCTACAGCCGCCGCCGGCAAGAGCGCCGGCGCCCGCTTATTCGGAAATATCGGAAGACGACGCGGAAAAGACGTTAGTTAAAAGTCCACCGGGGACATCGTGTAAACCTAACACGTCCGCCGGGGAAAAAGACCGCTTTTCTCAGTGCGGCGACCGCGGTAGTAAAAAAGTGCGCGAAAATCGAAGTGTGTATAGTGAAAAGTGCGACGAAAAGTTAGCTCTGTTGCTAGCGGAACTCGAGGTTCATAAAGCCGCCCTCGCCGTTGCTAATAAAGAGACGGAAACTGCCAAGTTAAGGCTACAGATTGCCCAGCATGAGGCGCAATCTGTTAGCGGTAAGTCCGAACCTCTTGTCGAAAAAGACGAGCAACGCGGGAGGAATTGGGTAGAACGACAGTCCCAGCTAGATCAGAGCAATTACGTAACTAAAAATGAAGCGTCCGCGTTACACACAATACGTAATTTCGCCTCTAGCGCGCCGGCGCCCAGCGCCCCCGCGCCCCGCGAGCCGCATATGAGTACTCATCGCCCGCCGCGAGATGTGTCTAGTCAGTATGCGCCCATTATGCATAGGCCACCCGAATTACCCGCTTTCGACGGTAATATCACAGAATGGATCGCATTCCGTGCCGAATTTAACGATACCGCGCCCATGTTTAGTTACGTAAATAACGTCAGTCGAATTAGGCGCGCGTTGAAAGGTGAAGCGCGTACCGCGGTGAAATCCATAATGTATACCGTCCAGGATCCATACGAGATAATGGAGGCCTTAGAGAGGCAGTTCGGGGACCCTGAAGAGATCGTGTTGACTGAGCTACATAATGTTAAACGCATGCCGCGCCTAGCCGAAGATAACAGTAATATCGTGTCTTTTGCCGCGCACGTCGCAAATGCAGTAGCGACAATAAAATCATTAAAGCAAGAAAAATATCTGTATGCGCCAGAGCTAGTCAACAAGATCGTAGATAAATTGAACCTCATTGTTAGGTACGAATGGGGCAAGTTCAAACAAGCCAATTTGGACTCGCCCGATTTAGTCGCGATCTCAGAATTTCTGTTAGAGATCAGTTCCGCGGTTAAAAGAACGAATCGAAGTAGATATACGAAGTCGCGTGTAAACTCGATATCCTTTGAGCCGGAAAGCAGGTCAGGGCGTCGTGACGCCCCCGCCCACGCTCCCGCTCCCGTGTTTTCCCGCGATTCTTCGAGCGATTCGGACTCAAATTATAGCTACCAGAGCACTCGCCCGCGAAGCGATGAAGTCGAAGCTCGCGCGTCGGAGTATAGGTCACCGACGGTAGCTCAAACGAAGCCCCGCGAGGCTAAAGAGCCCGCGTATACGGGAACGAAGCCCAAACAACATTCGGTGCCAGCACGGTTTACGTCTCGCAATATGTGTTTAATTTGTCATAATCACGAACACAAAATAGATGCGTGTACTAAATTTTTGAATGCATCGGTAGCCGAACGTTGGGATTGGGTTAAAAATGAAAAGTTGTGTTACAAGTGTCTGGACGCGTCGCACTATGGTCGCTTCAAGTGCAAATACGTAGCTTGTGGCGTCAAGGGATGCGAAGCTGGGCACCATAAATTGCTACACGGTTTGAACGCAACTGCGCCCGTGGAAAATAGTACTAGCAATATTAACACAATTGCCATCCCGCCTACGTATTTGGGGGAAGTGTCCATAGATGCGACACGGCCGCTAGATACACCACATCAATCGTCGGATCCGACTGTAGCGTTCGTAGGCTACATGGTGCCGCGAACGACGGACGACGAAGTCCTAGCTCCCGTAAATGAGCAGGATATAAATTCAGTAGACGTTAGAAACGGATTCGCCTCCGACAACCCGAACGTAATCTCGGACGTAAGCTTAGTCCAGTGTAAAGAGGGAACGTCCCTCAGCGGGGGAGGCGAAAGCGAACGCACAATAGGTTTGCCGCCAGTAGAAACAGTAGAGCCCGTCGTAGAAACGTGCGAAGAGCGCGTCATAAAACCGGTTTGCTCCGTAAATACCGTTCAAAACGAGTTCGCATACTTGCCCGAGATATGTAGGTTCTCGAAGTTCACTAGGCTGGTTCGCACTACGGCCAGAGTTTTGGTTGCTGCCGAGGTATTCAAAGCCAGATTGTCTGTCAATAGAAATCCAGAAACAGAAATGAATAACAGACACATAAGTCTAGCGGAGATACTGCTGATTAAACGGAGCCAAAATGAGTCGTATGCCGAAGAGATACGACTACTGGAAGCCGGGCGCGCGCTGCCTGAGAAGTCTTCACTACATCGAGTCGACGTGAAATTGGACAGAAATGGCGTGATAGTGACAGACAGAGACGGAACACATATACCCGTCCTGCATGCTGAAGATGGATTCACAAAATTATTGATCCACCATTTCCACGAAGTGTCCAACCATGACGATCACGCGACCGTTTTCGACGAGTTGAAGCAAAAATACTGCATTTTCAGACTGCGCGGTAGCATTCGTTATCTGACGAATAAGTGCCAAAGGTGTCGGACCTGTAACGGGGCCAACCTCACGGTTCCCGTAGGCGACTTACCGCAAGAGAGGCTCATAGCGAATCAACCGCCGCTTACCGCCGCAGTTGAAAATTACGGCCACCGCAGAGAAAAGCGAGGGAACGTATTGTACACACGTCTCATCACACGAGCGATGTACTTAGAGCCCGCCGCCTCCTTATCGGCGCCCTCTACCTCCCTACCGCTACCCAGAATGATATCTCAAAGCGATGTGCCTTCCGTTCTGAACTCAGACGATGCCACGAACCTTTTTGGCACAGAACGTGAGCTATCCGAGGCAATTAACTCTCTGCCCGATAGTCTCAAACATCCCACGACAGAACGGCGCCTGATCCAGAAGAAGATCCCGCCTGACGACCACGTATGGAAGCGCTGGATACGAGAATATCGCCTCAACTTGATGCAGCGATCCAGTGTTCAACAAAGGTCTACGAAGCTACACATAGGCGACATAGCCGCCGGTACTACGCCACGAGTTACATGGTCTAGAGGCGAAATCGCACAACTCTTTCCCGGTCCCGATGACCAATAAGAGTAGCCATTGTATATATATAAACTCACGTAGAAAATATCCGCCGCCCGGCTTCCAGACTCATTCTCATCTGCTCCGCACCAATCGACTGTGCTGACGCACGTGGGGGAGAATTGTCGCAGATAGCTTAAAATTGCCATTGTTTGCGTATAACTAGATCTAAGTCAATCATTTTCTCGGTTTATACCAATTTGTTTGTGTCAATAACGTGTATAAATATTGTGTTTCTATGTCTAGTTGCTAAGTCTTATCTGTGTCTAATTTTATTGATATCATGTCATAATACGCAAAATGTCTAGATTATAAGAATTTTGTACTAATTTACGAAGAAATGTCCTATATAAATATCAATTTTAACCCTCCTACAAACATGTAATACTGTAAGCTTATTAGCCAATAAATGTCTCACATACACGGCACATACCAGCCACTAGTACGAGCACGCTAAAAAACCCATAAAAGAGGCCAGCACTCGTACTCGTTGCTCACTTCAACCTCACTTCTACAACAACTCCCAACGGGGAAACACCTGCAACTACACTGCTCAAATGTTTTACAATTTTAAATAAGCGTTATTATTCATCTCCCTACATGACCTGGTAAATGGTACAGCGGGTCAGCGCTGCTTGGTTCAACGTGGTAATCCGGTCTGCACACAACATTAGTTAAATATACATAGTAACAATAATTTTTAAGAAAAAAAAACCGACTTCAATGGGGGTAGCCGGTGAAGGATTATTGTAGATAGATGGTGCACTTAGATTCCATACAATGAAATAACTTGCTTAAAAAACGCAGCGGAGAGGACCAATCGCCAAACGTGAACTATGCGTCGTTGAAGAGTTCCGTTCTGATTATCATCAACAGTTCCACTTCATCAAATGTCACTCTTTTGAATGAAAATGCTTGATTTGTTGATAAAAATACAAAAGTCACTTTATGTATGCCTTTAAGATTTGAGGAATTCCCTCGATTCCTCGTGGAACTCATCATCAGAACTTGAGCTTGACGAAAATTGGTCCTGACAATCTAACTTGCTTAACAAACATAGCGAAGAGGAAGAATCGCCAAACATGAACTATGCGTCGTTGAAGAGTTCCGTTCTGTTCATCATCAGCAGTTCCACTTCATCAAATGTCACTCTTTTGAATGAAAATGCTTGATTTGTTGATAAAAATACAAAAGTCACTATGTGTAAGCCCTTAAGATTTGAGGAGTTCCCTCGATTCTTCATGGATCCCATCATCAGAACTTGAGCTGGACGAACATTTGTTCTGACAATTAAACTTGCTAAACAAACACAGCGAAGAGGACGAATCGCCAAACGTGAACTATGCGTCGTTGAAGAGTTCCGTTCTGATCATCATCAGCAGTTCTACTTCATCCAATGTCACTGTTTTGAATGAAAATGATGGTTTTGTTGATAAAAATATAAAAATCACTATATGTATGCCTTTAAGATTTGAGGAGTTCCCTCGATTCCTCATGGATCCCATCATCAGAACTGCGTTTTGACAAAAACGGGACCAATCTGTATATATATACTTACAATCAAAAAAATAATTTTCAAAATCGGTTCAGACATGACGGAGTTATGGAGTAACAAACATAAAAAAAAAAAAAAAAAAAAAAAAACATACACGCCGAATTGAGAACCTCCTCTTTTCAAATCTTGAAGTCGGTTAAAAATATATGAAACGGGTCTGAATAAATATAGGTACTCTTATTTTACGTTTTCTACAAAATTAGAAACACAGTAGAGAGCCAACTTGTATTAAGTTAATCGAGGAACAGATTTCTGTTTTGATATTAAAATATGTGCAAAGTTGTCTTCATTCTTTAGCGCGGTTAATTTAATCACATTTAAAATACATATATGAAAAATATAGTCGTTGGAACTTACAAATTCTAACGTCAAATTACAAGAAAAACCACATGCAGGTTTCAAGACACGGCGACTATTATTGACCCTTTTTCACGCCGAATAAATCCAGAAGATTTTTAGAAAAATCCCAAATATCATCAAAACGTTTTGGTAATTCATTTAAAGACTTTAATTAAAGGGTTGAATAGTGGTGGCCTAAGCTAGGTAGTTATGTGTGGACACGAAAAAACTAACCCCTATTGAGAATGCATCGAATAGTGTTTAATTAAAGTTTTCACAGTGATTCTATTAAGTATAATTAAAGCAGCTGTTGATCCACTCCCGCGAGAAACAGATACAGATAGATACGGCAATGCCATTCCAACATGGCGCCATGAACATCACATATTGCTTCTAAATGCGCATAAGAATTGCGATATTATTACTGACATGACAGTGTCTGATGGCCTTATATGACAGTAATCTGGTAAAGGTACCATTTGGCTAATGGCACTTACGTCGTACAGATTCAATATTGGATGCGAGCAATAAAAGCGAAAGTGCCTACCGCCAAATGGTACCTTTCCAGAAAAAGTGTCACATATGAAGGATGAGTACAGTAATAATGTCATTCTATTCATTATACTGACAGTGTCTGCGGGCCTTATCAAAGATGAGAAGGACGGGTACAAAAATAATGACATTATTACTGATAGTGTCTGGACTGCTTTAAGTTTAGAATACTTATTCCATACTGTTTTACCTGTGTTCGTGATTTCGTTTGTTTCATTCGCCGGTTTTATCTTATCTCGAGACCTATACTAAGTATACTTACGTAGGTATAAACAGCACCGAAAATATCTATCAAGTTTTATTTACGCTTTGCTTTTACAGTATCACAAAATAAGATCTATCCTGAGATTTTAAAAATTATAGGTAACTACACGTTTTCGAATATTACAGCAAAAAAACTGTTACATTTACATTACACGTATCCTTATCTCGTGTTATTACCCAAGTAACACATCGAAGCAGTATAACGGCCGTCTTACAATATTTCTGTATGCTTTTAGCATTTTGAGTTGGTATAATTAAGAACATTAAGAGTAGCATTAAAAACGTTTATAGTGCTGATATAGCTCTTAAATGGGCATAAATTATCCGGCTTGAGATCCTATATAGGTTATTTAATAGCATTACAGGCGCATTATAACTGCGCTATTAGCATTTTTGTGGTCATGGAAAGTGCCAAACGCATTAAATAAGCATTAGTACGCTCGATTAAGTTGCCAATCACATTAAACAAGCATTACTACGGCCAAAAAAGTTGCTAATCGCATTAAAGAAGTATTAGTACGCTCGATTAAGTTGCCAATCGCATTACAGAAGCATTATACTAGTATAAGAGTGTAGTAAAATAAACCCTACATCATTGAAAACGTCTCTAATACAATCTCTGTGACAATGTATGATCAATACAGATAAAGAATATGAATAATATCGACGGAACAAATGTTATAATACAATGAACGTTGTGATTTAATCCCTTTGTCTCGCCGTATAAAATGGACGCAGACGGTACAAAACTGAATGAGTGACACGTCATATTTGTTTGCATCGTAACAAAATTCATAAAAGTTTTTGACCCTTTTATGTTATTATATCCTTCAAATATTACTGCGTAAATTAGCTTACTGTAAATGTGTAAAGTTTCAAAGAAAATTTTCACGCGCCTTAGATTTTTTGTGGTTCTGATATAAAATGTTATATCAACATATGCGTCATATAACCAAAACAATGATGTTATCCTTGTATAGAACGAAATTTATATTATTAACATAATAGTGTTGGTTGAGCAGTCTTAAACTGATGTTATCCTTGTATAGAACGAAATTTATATTATTAACATAATAGTGTTGGTTGAGCAGTCTTAAACTAAGTTATTTTATTATTATATAAGTATTTTCCTCGTATAATTAGGTCCGCATGATTTTATTTTTAGGTTCAAATTATTTTCAAAATGGCGTTGGTCTATAGCAGCAAAGAGACCCTTAATACGTGTATAATTATGCTATTAAACAACATTAAGCATATTATGTGCTACTTAAAACTGCTATTGTAGACCCTAAGGCACTAAAAACGGACTGAAAGCTGTATAGCGAATTACTTGGCTTTGGGGATGTTCATAAATTACGTCATTTCAAATTGGGGGTTGGGGGGTCTCTTTAAAAAGTGCTTCAATGAGTAAGAAAAGGAATGAAATTCGTGTTTCTATAAACTGTTAATGCTATAAAATAATATCTACTAATGACATCATTTTATTTTGCAGGGGGGGGGGGGGGTCATTTTGGATGATTTTAGGGGAGGGGGTCAAAAATCGTGAAAAATTTATGAAGTAATTTATCTATATATGTATATAAACGTAAAAGTCCTGACTGACTGACTGACTGACTCACTTAAATCAACGCCCAGCCCGAACCGTTGGACCTAGAGAGCTGAATTTTTCACAATAGGTAGGTTTTATAACGTTAGTGTTAGTATCCACTAAGAAGGGGTTTTTCTAAATTCATCCCCTAAGGGGGTAAAAAGGGGGTTGAAAGTTTGTATGGATGGGGTTAAAAATTTTGAGTTTGAGATTTGAAACTTCGTACATTTACTAATAATTAAAAAACAATACAAATAATTTCAGCGTTTTTTAAAATTCAACCTATAACAAAGTAAAAAAGGGGTTGAAAGTTTGTATAGCTATAAGTATAAATAGATTAAGAAGATGGTTCGGGGATTAACAAAAGTCAGTTAAGAAGATAAAATTGGATATGAAACTCTGCACGAGGAACCGTATTATACGCGGACGAAATCGCGGGTGGAAAGCTAGTGGTTTATATTATTGCTATTATACAGTATTAGGAATTTATTACCTACTTATAATTGCTATTGTAGACCCTAAGGCGCTCAAGACAGCTGAAAGCTGTATAGCAAAATACTTGGCTTTATAATCGTTTATATTATTGCTATTATACGGTATTAAGCATTTATTTATGCTATTGTCGAACCTAAGGCACTAAAAATAGCTAAAAGCTGTATACCGGATTTACGTAGCATTATAATGGCTAATATACATGCTCTTAAACAGCATTAATCATTTATTTATGCTATTGCAGAACCTAAGGCATCAAATAATGCTATTGTAGAACCCAAGGGATTAAAAACAGCTGAATGCTGTACAGTTGCATTTTGGTTCAATGCACTAAAACTAAAGGCTTTAAAAAAGCATTTACATATGCCATTATACAACCGTTATACAGCGTAATGCATCATATCATGCGTCAAGTTGCTCGGTGAACGTATATAAGAGTTTATACGGACCTTAAGTTCTAAATAAGTTGACTATTATATGCTTCCTGTGTTACTTGGGTAGGATTAGGAAAATAGCGGTCTATATAGCTTACGTACCTGCTTTTCTTTTTATTCAGACATATCGGGGAAACATTTAAACCAGTGTTAAGTACTTTTCTTGTTCCCATTATTAGTGAGACACTGAAGAAAAACGGCGAGCTCTGAAGTAGTTTCCCCAGCTGAAATTGAACGATTTTTCTAAACTTAAAAAACGAAACATAGAGACCACCCTTTCCACTATATTTATTGTAAAGGCACATTTAAGGTACCTATGTGTACTGTACCAAAAATTCTATCACGTTCGGGTGACTTGTGTAATGATTAATTAATTACAAAACATAAATAATCTTGGTGTCAATATATATATTTTATTTGGTTATAACTAAATTTGGTATTATTGACAGTGTCAGAATTAGCCTCATAATTAACCTACTAATTATAAATGACAAAAATAAATAAATGGTTTTGTATTCAATGCTATATTACCCACTTATCTTTAAACATATCATGTAACTCCCTATACGTTTGGTTTATTGGTTCGAATTTGTACTAATATCTTCACTAAATGCTATTAGTTGACCCTTTATCTTTAAACTATAATTGATGTTATATATCGTGTATAGGTCCGACCTCTATCAATTAAAGAGAACATTAATTCGGTACCTATTGAAAGAGTGAATTCACACGGAATGTTTTCTCATATTTATGTTACTAAGAAAGTTCACAAGTTTCCATTCTTGAAGTAATTACCGAACACTGACACTTAAAATGATAATAGAAATTTAAAAAAACCGGCCAAAAGCGTGTCGGACCACGCATAATGGAGGGTTCTGTACCTTCAACGAAATAAGAAAAAAATAATATCAGAAGGTCCCATAGTTTGTACTATAATAAGTGAGTCTACTTCAAATAGGTAGCTTTACAGAGCTTTCAACTAGTAGCAACTTATAAAATATGAAGGCTTATGATTATGTCAAAATCGGTTCATAAAATACAACGATCATTTGTAACAACTGACTAACACTAAGAAAGTTCCCCTAAGAAAATTTCTACACCATCCACATTACTGTAAAAATTGATTATTGTACTCAAATTGAACATTAGTGGAGGCACAGTCAAGGTTTAAAATACCGATGCGAAAACATTATTGTCAAAAATATGTGACAGTCTTAATCCTACAGGTAACGTTAACCCTTTGACCGCCAAAGACGTCAAATCACGCGCACGGAAAGTCGTGCCCTCAGCGCTAGAACGTGATATCACGTCCAAAATATATGCGAGTTGCCTTGCGCGTTCGCGCGCGCTGGCGCTGAGGGCACGATTTTTCCGTGCGATGCTTGGCGGTCACAGGGTTAAGATAGCTACACATATTTTAGTCAAAAATATGTGACGGCCTTGATCCTAAAGGTAACATTAAGATACATATATTTGTGTACAAATAAACGCATCGACATTTCAGACCAGGGTGCGTAGCCAAAGTGCCAATGGTTAACGCTCCGTAGCGACCTAAACGCAACTGTCACTGTCGCACTAATATAGAAGAGTGATAGAGAGAGGTGACTACGATACGCTACGGAGTGTTAACGATTGGCACGTTGGCTAAGCACCCTGGACTGCACATTGTCAAAGAGCAAAATCTTGCAGCGACTAAGGACACTTCCAAGAGTGATTCTGCCGACTACCGAAACACCCACAATAACCCCTTTATGCTAAGTACCATCGTATCACCAAATAAAATGTTTAAAATTAACTGATTAAGAAGAAATTTTCTTTACGGAGTCCGTTTTGCTTTTCTGTTCTTTTTCTTTGATCATAATCATCCTGGAGTGCATGCGGAACTGAAGTCTCGATTCTAGAGAATATCCGGAATACTTTTTCCTGAAAAAAAAACATAAATATTAATTCCATATTAGCTTATCTGTCTGTAGAAATACGGTGTACGCGTGTACAGTACTGTAAATGATGGAATTTTTAGACTAAAAAAGAAACAAAGTTATCGGAGTTTTTTTTTAATACACACCCTCCATTCGTTTACATTTTATTACTACACTCGTCTCAAAGACAAAAATTAAGTTAGATATGTTTTATAACAATATAAACTACATACAAATGTAGTACGTACTTATTGACTACAGGTGTTACGATGCTACATTATTTTTAAGAAAAAAAACGGACTTAAATGGGTAACAGATTATTGTAGATGACTCTTAGATTATATATATAATGAAATAACTTGGTTAGCAAACACAGCGAAGAGGACCAATCGCCAAACGTGAACTATGCGTAGTTGAAGAGTTCCATTCTAATCATCATCAGCAGTTCCACTTCATCAAATATCACTTCTTTAAATGTAAATCACTATGTATGCCTGTAATATTTGAGGAGTTCCCTCGATTCCTCATGGATCCCATCATCAGAACTCGAGATGGACAAAAAAATTGTTTTGAAAATCTAACTTATTTAACAAATACAGCGAAGAGGACAAATCGCCAAACGTGAACTACGCGTCGTTGAAGAGTTCCGTTCTGATCATCATCAGCAGTTCCACTTGCTTGATTTGTTGATAAAAAAACGCAAAAATCACTATATGTACGTTGTACGTGTAAGTTTGGTAATACCTGGTGTCCGTGAGAATTTGCAGGGCGCGTTCATTGTCGCCCAAGTAATGGTAGCATATGGCGATCTCGGCCATCGCGTACGGCAGCAGGAAAGTGTCCTCTTTGATCTCATTCTTCAATCTGTAATAAAAAAACGTTGTGAAGGTCAAAGAGGTTTCAAGTTATTGGCGGTCAAAAGTGCCCACAAATGGTTCGTGTAAATATACCCACGGCGGGTGTGTCACCTCTTTGCTCGCTCTTATTAATTACAGGCATTTTAGATATGTATGTTAAAGTACGGCGCCAACTTGTTAATGCAGTTCTTACTAAGTCTAAAATCTGCCTTGTGACTAATGGGGCAAATATATCTAAAATAAGTATGTCTTACAGTTTCGGATTTTCTCTAAACGACTTTTATGACTTACTAGCCTTTTCCCGCGGCTTCGCCCGCGTACTATAAGTACTCAAAAAGAATACGATACCCATGTTGATTTTCAGACTTTGTGACCACATTTGGCCCTTTTATTGGTTGAATTTTAAAAAAAACCTGAAACACGTGTTTACTCATTTATCGTTAGGAATACTCCTGTGAAGTTTCGAATAAAATAGCCTAACAAATCTTGATTCGCCATACAAATTTTGGACCCCCATTTTACCCCCTTAGGGGGTGAATTTTGAAAAATCCTTTCTTAGTGCACCCCTAGACCTTATAAGGAACCTACATGCCAAATTTGGAATCTCTAGAACCAGCGGTTTGGGCTGTGCGTTGATATGTCAGTCAGTCAGTCAATCAGTCAGTCAGTCAGTCAGTCAGTCAGTCAGTCAGTCAGTCAGTCAGTTTCTTCTTTTATATATTTAGATTTCTTTACTACAAAATATACGTACACTTCATTCAATATTCCTATAATTTCAGTGTAACAATAAGTGCCCAAGCGCAAAACAATAAATATACAGTTATACATTTGCATTGACTATCCTGTATATATGCTGGACATATGAGCCGCGAGGTTGTCGGCCTCGTAGCCGCTACTAAGTCCTTGACACAACACTCACAGCATGACGGAGTCCAGCGAATCCAAGGCGAGCCGCGGGAGGCCCATGGCGGCGAGGCAGCACCCGTGCAGGTACCACAACAGCGCGCGGTTGTCGGCCTCGTAGCCAGCCATCCAATCCTTAGGGCCCGCGTCCAGTCGGTCTCGGGTAATTTCTATTAACTGCAAATAAAATCAGACACCACTATTACACAATGTGGTGGAAGGTTTGGCTGCGTGTGGCCGTTTGCGTGTATATAATATATGATTGTGATAAAATTTTGCATTATATTTTCAAGACCGTAGCCGCGTTGAAAACACGATTGGAAGAGATCGGCCATATATATATTATTGGTTAATATTAACCAATTCCAAAGTCAGCTGAAAGCACCCACCTTGAGCACGTCCTGCGCGGCGCGCTCGTGGCGCGCGAGCACCGGGAACATGTTCCACAGACACAGCAGCTCCAGCGCGGGCAGCACGAGCCGGTGGCGCTGCGCGCTGTAGCGCGCGCAGCGCTTGATCATGAACTTCTCCATCGGCAACGACTTGCCCGCGATGCGCTGCTTGTAGTATGACGCGTTCCTGAGAGACAATAACATGTGTGTGAAACAAGGACCACATTACCTAAATTACAATGTCTATTTATGTCAAAAATTTACAAGACACAAATATGTACATATGTTTTTTTCCTAAGCAGTTTAATAAAGACATCAGTACTTTTGAAATAATTATCTACTAAAGAGAAAGTAATCGTTTTAGAGTTCAAAGGTAGGACTGATCCATATAAATACTTGAGTGCCAAGCACACGAACGTCAGATACCAAGCAAGTGAACAAACCTCATGAGGTCGTTGCACTGCTGTCTCTCGCCAAGCTTCAGGTCCGCCCCCAGCTGCAGCAGCAGCGCGGCCTTGGTGTAGGTGTAGATGGTGCGCGACCAGGAGCTCTCTTCCATGAGTTTGTTAGCATACGCTGCCGCTTGCCGCCAATCCATTTTCAACCTGCATTTACGATCTGGTCGTTTACATTTTATAACAGCAAAATTATTGGTTTAACAACGTAAACATAAGAACACGTAGCTCAGATCTTAGCAGTTAGAGTATTCCATATTTATGGAAGGTTTTTACCAAATTTAAGTATATCATAACCTTCTCAAGCTATGTGTTTCTGGGTGCCTGGGAAGTGCAAATAGGTAAGTACCTTCCTAAAAAAAAAAATCCTAGTTATTCTACTAATAATAAAACTTCGGTTCGAAACTTCGAACACTGGGACCAGGTGTCTGTCTGTTTGGTTTGTTTATTTTGTGGTTTTTGGCTGGTGTCTGACTTACAACTACTTAATGCAATTGTCATGGTTTTTTTTTCTTTTTTTTATCAAAAGTAAGTTATTAAGGTTAAATAAGTTATTTATTTAAACATGTTTATGTAGTAAATTAAAATAGATTACTTAAACACTTTACATATTTAGTTCTTCTTGCGTATCGAGCATTTGTGTATATTGTACATTCTCATTGTTTTCTTATATATGTTATGTTTAATCGTTACATAATGTAATCCAATGGATGACTGTTATTGGCCTTATTTTATGTAAGCATTTTATGTCCTAGTTATATTTACGGCTGTTGTTATCCTGAATACCAATAAAATAAAAAAATAAAAAATAATAAGTCACGTGGTTGCACATGCGACGACTACACCTTTCTCACCGAGACTAAGCTAAGGTTATTAGAACATGTAAACCTGCGTCTACCGATATCGATAAATGCATGTTGTATTAGATAAGTCAAATCGTACAATTAATATAATATAATATATATATAGGACGATCTTACACAAATCGACCTAGGCCCACAGTAAGGCTTGTGTTATGGGTACTAGACGACGATATATATAATAGATAAATATGGATAAATACTTAAATACATAGAAAACACCCATAACTCGGGAACATTATCTGTGATAAACACACAAATAAATGCCCTGACCAGGATTCGAACCCGGGACCTCCTGCTTCGTGGGCAGGGTCACTACCGACTGGGCTAGGAGGCCGTTAAATTGCCATCAGATATATCGTAGCGGCCAAGACGCTGTGTCTAAGCACACTAACGACTTGATAATGGACGCGTGTTAAGATGTAATAAACGACCTTCGCCGCTTTGAAACCTATTTATTATTAGTATTTGGCAAAAATGGCGTACGTAAGTATCACGACTTCAAATAAAATACTTGCATAACTATCAAAGATTTTAACACATTTTTTTCGTACCCGTTTTCGCGCTTTACAGATTACTATAAAATAAACGGTTACACTCACGTCACTTTAGTCACTTCGCGCGACATGTTTCGGAGAGCCTAGGTCTCCATCTTCAAGCACTAAGAGTGCTATTTGAACCAGCCTGTATCGCACTGTTGCACGTCGCGTTGCCGACTGCCGGCCTGCGTGCTGCGTGCGCTCGGTTTTCATATCAATATGTAAACTTGTATCCAGCTAAAACTTACCCATTGACCCACATAATCTCCCAGTAGCAGACATGCCGGAACTGCAGCCACATGTCCTGGCTGTCTATGGCCAAGTTGTACGTGACTATGGACGGGTTGAACATGCCGCGCATCAGCTCCAAGCGCCCTTTGAACAGCAGGAACCATACGCCGTCCGGGTACACCTGAGAACATATGGTGGTCATGCTTTCGTTTATTTTTGCTCGACTGCCGCTGTTGTGCGAAGACTGTCAAAACGAATAATTATTATAGATGGAATATAATCCGATATACATGCGTCATACATGCGTTCAGCACAATTGTATCCGTTCTTTTAATTAACTGTAGCATCGCTATCTATGAATGTTACAATGTTATTCCAGGTACGTGAAACTTCCGTCAAATTAGTGGGTCTTCACACACGTTATTAGTGTCTATTGACTAGAACACTTGTTGTTGTTGCACGGAGACAGACCTTGAGCTCCTTGTCCAGGATCTCCTGGCAGACGTCGAGGTCGCCCTGCGCGCCGATGAAGTGGCAGATGACGAGGTGGTAGGCCAGCAGCGTGAGCTCGCACAGCACGGCCCGCAGCCCCGCGGACCGCATGCCGGCCACCAGCTCCGTCAGACCGTAGCTCTGTCAACGACACATATTGACTTTATACTTGGTACATACTGCAAAGGTCCTTTCTAAATAATACTGCTTTGGTATGCCTCCAGTGCCCTGGGGCTGGATTCATACCAGCGTCTTCTGCATACATAGTCTGTCTAGTTGAACTTTTAGAGCATGAGATGTAAAAACTTCTCTTTCACACTTGCCCGACCGCAGCAAGACTGAAGGACAATAGCGTTATAACCTCAGTCGCCAGTTAGTATTGCGGATAGTATAGAGACAGACAGCCAACAGCCTAAACCCTTGAAATTTTATCTTATTAACATTTAAGCCTTATTTACCGTTGTACATAAGTAATTAGTACCAATTAATCCCATTCGTACGTTGTAGTGGAACTGTGTTATTTGTTAAATAAATAAATTAACATAAAAAAGTTTTAAGTTAAACGGTTTTATTTCAATCAAATGCTGTACCAAAAACTAGAAAATAAAAATTTATACGAATTTTAGTCCCACATACATTGCTTCCTGGAGAGTAATCATGTAAGACGGATAACAGAATAGGCATCTCGAGTCGGATGCTAAAGGCCCTATTTGTCTCTATATCAGTGGATTAAGTCATAATCGGAAGCTTTTATCAGACTAAAATAAAAACGTGGGGCGTCTAATATAAGGTAGAGTGGGTTAAGTATGTAATACAGACTATTTAATCTAAAATCAAAGTCACGTAGCTATCCTGTGAGAGTACTACGAGTAGTATTAAAAATATAAATTATAAAATGAGTCAAATACTTAGATATTTATTTTGCGAAATGAAATGTGAAATTAAATAAATATGATGAGTTAATTTGTATAAGGGCTAGCATTTGCAATTCTTATTTATTTTTTATTTACTATACGACTTGAGTGCCCTCCACTGCTGGGCAAAGGCCTCTCCACTTGATTTTCATGATTTTTAGGTCTTATAATTTTCTCTATTATTGTTTTATCATGTAATTACGATTTTGAATCACAGGATTTTCGTTCATTGGTAGCAATACCTGACTACCTAATTTTTTTGTCGTGCCAACGCCCCACGTTTTTATTTTAGTCTGATAAAAGCTTCCGATTATGACTTAATCCACTGATATAGAGACAAATAGGGCCTTTAGCATCCGACTCGAGATGCCCATTCTGTTATCCGTCTTACATGATTACTCTCCAGGAAGCAATGTATGTGGGACTAAAATTCGTATAAATTTTTATTTTCTAGTTTTTGGTACAACATTTGATTGTAATAAAACCGTGTAACTTAAAACTTTTTTATGTTAATTTATTTTTAAGTTTTTAGTTTCCTAACCGTTTTGAAGTTAGAGCTTGTTGAAATAAAGTGCAAAACACTGCCTGTTACAACCCTAATTAGTAAACGGGTTTAATGACCTTCATAGTAAACAAACTTTACATGACTGACAAGAAATGTCATCATAAAGTCGACTTTTGTTTGCTAGGAGACATTGACAACCACAGGGCTTAACATTAAGAAACATAATGTCGATTTAACACAAAGGTTTTAACACATACAATAATATTAATAATAATCAATTTCCAACATCACTTAAGTGTTTCCAAATAGCCATATTTTTTAATTCTCGAGGTTTAAATGTTTACTTTTTTTAGTAACGAAATACCCTAGTAAAGCAATAAATAAAATTATTATGGAATTAACATACCTTTTTGGTGTGTGTCATTTTGATCATTAACACCATAACAACTCATCACAAAAGACATGGTAACGTTTACGTCATGTTATGTTTAATGTCATACTGTTTTGCTATCAATGGATAAAATGATCGAAATTCTGTTTATTTGCGGAAGTAAAATTGGAACTGTAATCGTAACGCACGTTAAGAAAAACTACATCGTTGGGAACAGCTGTTTCGATTTTGTAGACAACAGAGAAATTGTGGTGGGTAAAACTCAACATCGTGTCTTACATGCTCATCTTCTCAAGATATGAAATTGTGATAGAAAGTTTACTCAGAACAAAATGAGTCTACCTGTTAAAGGAATAACGACATAGGCACCACAAGGAAGTAATCAAAAACACCGAGTGAAATTAATAATATTTTTGTTCTTTGAAAATGTAAATATTACGTAGGAGCACTAGGGTTGGCAATGCAATATAAAAAACATAATTCTAATTTATTTCTCTGTTTTAATTGCGAGGGCTATTATTAGTATAAATCGATTGTAAAACATTTATAAATAACAATCCTTTCAGCATAGTTCTTAGAATTGCACCACCCGGTATATCAAGTTTAGGCTCTCGAAGTATGATATCGTGTGTGTATTGTGTACTTGTATCTGATGCCATTTCTAAGTTCGTTAATTTTGTATCAAAATCAATTTCTGCTCGTCTTATTTTTCTTTATACTTATAAATCATAATAATAAGTAACTGATGCGATTTTTTTAAATAGGATTTTCAAAGATTTATATGAAAACAACGAAAACAATGAAAACATTGTAATATTTTTCCTAAATAACAAACCATTTACACACTTGACTGACTTATCATTAAAAAAATAGGTGACGTTTAAAAAGTTCTAAACAAATTTCAGAGCCAAGATAGCGTAGCCATCTACTTTATACTTTAAAAGATTTGCATAGGAATATACCGTTTGCGTAATACTTCTCGATATGAGTCTGCGACATTTTCGCGTTAATTGCATCGACTAAACAGCACAGTGTCGGGGTATAAACCAAATTATAACGCACCATAACCTCCGCTGAGACTTCAAATGTAATAGAGCTCCACTAAGAAATGTTTTTTTCACTTCTCATGCTCGTAAATTTCGACTTTAAGTCGTGCGTGGACGACATAAAATCGCATTTGAAGCTCTAGGGCATAAAGTAAAATTTTCTTCTAAGACTAAGAATGTGGCTCAACAGCCAAACACAGTCAAAATATATTGCACAATTTAATTGAGCAGTAAAATTTCGTAGAATACTGAAACTTGTTCTTTTATTATATTCTTGCTATAATTATTTGAATTGCGTGTTTTCTATAATTAAATAAATTAAATCAATAATGATTGGGAGTTGATAATGAGTTAATGACAATAGTTTAGAAATGCCCCGAAATGTTTTTATGAATTGGCAGAAAACAAGTATCTATGTTTAAATTCACATGTTAAAAATAAATAAAAAACATTAAAAAATTAATTGGTGGGAACGATATTTATTTAATTGTAATATCTTTGTCACAACTTGAAATTGTTTTACGATTACCGATAAATAATTTCCTCGCAATTGAAGGGAAAATTAGAGTGTAATCCTCGTCCATAAAACCCATTTTACACTCGACTTTATATCAATCCTCGCTCGCAAGCTCGCTCGGATGGATAAACGCCTCGCGTAAAATCGTACGTTTTATGCACTTGTTGCACAATCTACTATTTCTGAGGCTTCTAAGAGGGTTAAAGGAGTGGTTAAATTTTTTTAATGAATTCCAAGCAACTAGCAACACCTGTACCATTCCTGATATAGTCCGTAGTAGCAAGCCAGCTAGCGGACATTACCCACATTTCCTAACAGTGTCGTTCTCATAGCACGCACCTTGTTCCCGGAGAAGCCGACGAACTCGAGCAGGCTGATGACCCTGGGCGGCAGCAGCGATATCATCACGTTGAACGTGGCGGTGCCCAGGCGCACGCCGCTGTGGAAGTGTATTCGCGACGTTTCGCTCTCCCACTGCTTGCGCGCGTGGATCTTGGCGCAGTCTCTGCAATACCACAATTGAGAACATGCATGAACAATATAACATTGACAACATTGTGTTTATTTAAAGAACAAATTTAACAACACCAAATTAATGCAAGAAAAAAGTTGAAATTCGTAATAATTTTCTTAAGCAATTACACCTCCTAATTAGATGAACTAGAAAATCTACCTTATATAACTAAAACACAACCTTATAAAATTTGCTCATTGGTTCGTCGTTGGTACGCGATGCAACTTTCATGGTGCCAGCCATCGCATATGCGTGCGAGTGACGGGCCGAATGGCAAGACGAATACCGCGCCACTGTTTACACATGCGTGTTGACGCTCGCGCTCGTCGTAGCGCGCGAGCCCGCGCCGGGGAGTTGTACGGGGAGACGAATATGTGAACGGACATTCGTGTTGCCAGTCGCACGCGAATGATTCATCGAAGTATAAAACGCACTTTATACGGAATATACGGCGGTCGTCCTCGTAGCGTTTTTTCGCGGTCGAGGCATAAAAATGACAGAAAGTACTTACTTATAGCTATTGTAGCAGTTCTTGACTTTTAGGGTGCCCTTGATGAGGCCGGTGAGATCCTCCCCCTCCATGATGGTCATCATGGCCTGAAGCAGCAGAGCCTCCGCATAGCAAAGCTCAGCGTGCGCCTCTAAATCTGTGTACGTGCTGAAGTTTGGCTGTCAAATTGCATTTAAATATAAATTTCTTGATAATATCATGTTTTTGTAGGTGCAGTCTAATTTGAATTAAACTAGCTATTATAATTACTTGTACTTATTCTGTGCTCTTATGACAAGGGCCCTTATTCGAGATGCCAAACTGTAAGACGTTGCTCTCACAGTTGTCTCACTAGGTGATAGAGTGATACACCTAACTGTCAAGCTGTCAGTAGGTCTCGCTAGAGCGTTTTGTCTATGGCTATGGCCACCATTTTAGATATGTTGACAGGACGTAGGGAATCCCATGGCAGAGAGTTTGGTGGTTTTTTTTAGTAGGTATACGTAGGTATCGAACCATGGATGTATAAGAAGTGGATCTCATTCTTCGGTCACAAAGTGAGGCCGACAGAGAAGCTTATCTAAGGAAGTGTCTCGTTTTGACTAAGGAGGTAATGACGTCAGCAGACAATCAAAATGTGAATATGTGTCAAATGTGACAATTTTGTAACGAGTGCGAGTGAGGTACCGCCCCCCACTATTATGCTCTCTATCGGACCGTTTTTAGTACTTTTAAGGGTTCCGTAGCCAAAATGGCATAAACGGTACCCTTATAGTTTCGTCATGTCCGTCTGTCTGTCCGTCAGTCCGTCTGTCCGTATGTCACAGCCATTTTACTCGGAAACTATAAGACGAATAAAATAAAATTTAGACATAAGTTGTATTTTTCATGCCGCTATTTAATTATAGTCTGGCAAACCATTTTTTCAGTAGAAAAGCGCGGCAAATTCAAAATACGTACATGTGCCGACCCTTTGTGATGAGACACCGTGTTCGTGACGAACATTTCAATTCACATATCTTTTACATTGAATTTGTTTCTAGTGCATTTCACTCTCTCGTCTTAAGCGCGAGTGAGATAGAACTCCTGCAACGTTCTACATTGAATTTAAATTCGTTTTTATGGCATATGTCAATTGCCTCAACCAGATTATTTGTTACAGTTGATGACAGATCAGACGAAATATATCCGCCTCCTTTTTACACACCGTGAATGTCACGTAATGAAAGGGGTGGAAATACCAACTAAAATTAAAAACATAGAATTTGATGATCATGGCTGCTTTTTTCACTGATTCTTAGTGTTGTCATACTTTTGGTCGCTGTACATTGCTACTGCGTTCGTTGGCTGGACAGACTATATGTAGTTAAATTGAAGGAGAAAATATTTTTATGGGGGGCGCTCCATGTAACTAAATTACAAAAAACAATTTTTCCCCTAATATCAACATGTTGCACATCAATCGATAGGTGTTTAAAAATAACATTGCGGTTTTTTTGAACATTTTGTGATTTAGTGAATATTTTCAGAAATAATCGCCTTGAAAGTAAGAAAAAATTAGTGAACGCCCCCCCGTAACGAACCCTAAGTCCATATAATAAACTTAAAAAAATTTAAGAAGATTATCTTATTTTTCTATTACATACTTTTTACGAAAATTATTTTGAACATTATCAGTTCAGCCAGTTTTGAGTTATCTCCAAAAAACTTCTTCCATATGTACGACCGTCTGGTATTAGTTTGGTTCTTATTCCATGGAAGGTACGGAACCCTCTATTATGCGTGGTCCGACACGCACTTGGCCGGTTTTATGCTACTCGCCTATGAACGACTCTTTTACTCGGTCATAATTTTCAACTGTGGCTAGGGCACCGAGTAAACAATAGTACTATACAGAGGTCCCTCTTTGACGTTACGAATCATGTTGTCCCTTCTTCACGCATGGCAAGTTCTCTTTCTCACTTAGGCAAACGTATCGGATACTAGTTGTCAAATTCAATGACAGAAATGCACATCCTTGGTTAGGGACAAGGTTTAAGAAAAAGATCCACTTTATATAAATCCGTGATACGAACACAGATTACACCTTGTTAGCCCGCCCCACTGTAAATTTATCAAAAATCTTCGAGATCATGAAAAAATAAGTCTTACTAGGTCTTAAATGGGCGCTAGTATGTATAACACGATGTAAATTGTTCTTGAATAAATATCATATCATATCATATGGCGTCAAGTTGAAAATACAAGAAAATAACGTTAATTAATCAGTGGTTTTACCGCTCCAAATTTGTACTTACGGTAAAGTCTACTTCAAATAACCTACATACCAAATTCCGGTGGGAGCATACAATATAGGCATGCAAGCGCCTAGCGCGCGAATTTTTTTCATGTATGATCGATTCGTTTTGTTGTAAGGATCAAATGTCTATATGGGGCCAATTGCGTTAAAGCAACAGAAAAGTCAGAAATGAGACTTAAAGTCCGAGATTTGCATTTGTTACTCAAAACGCTCCAAAATGACGTGCAAAAGTGACGTCACGATCACATAGTTGCCCTGTTTAAAGTATGGAAAAAATATGAAATTGCTATTTTTACAGTGAAATGTTGCGTTTATGTGTATGGTTGCCATACAATTTATTTTATAGTACAATGTTAAAAATCATTTCAATTCACACTTTAAAAAATCGTAAAATTTTGAAATTTTGCAGCTTGATATCTTTGAGCCACTTCAAAAGAATTTATAAATTTTCACTTTAGTTGGATATATTGATCATTTTGCATCCTATCAACTAAGTTTTATTGCATGAATCAATATGTGTCATCATGCCTATTTTAAGATTGGAATCTAATCGCAATTTTTGCATTTGTATTATTTTTGAGCTAACACTCCAAATTTTTTGACCATTAACTAGGCACTTCACCGCCTTATTTTAAATTTTAAACCGTAAAAGTTAACCTTGCGGGACAGTTTTGAAAAAAAAAAACTTTAAATAGTTTCAAATATTTACTTAATTGGCACACGGATATCCATGTTTAAGTGGCTTATAGTTTAACATGCCGTTATAAAGTGTATAACAGGTATATGTTTTTTTTTCCTGTTTTTTATTGTTTTTTTTTTCTCTTGTTTTGATTAATGTATTCTTACTTTGGGGATGTGATCGTGGCGTCAATGCGCCGTGTCGTCAAATGGTTGCAACGGAAGACCAGCGCTGGCCCTGCCGGCATTTAACGCTGAGTTGCGACGATTTCGTGGCAATTAATGTTTCGGGTTGTATATGTTATTGTTTATTATGTTTTTTGTAATTGTCATGAATAAATCTTTCATTCATTCATTCATTCATTCATGTTTCTAAAAGAATGCTTTAAATGTTCATCCTTATATTTTTTTATTTTTGAAAAAAAAAAATGGTATTCAATATTTATATGACGTTCTAAATAAATCATTTTTTTTAACGTCGTAGAACGCAATTTTTTTATGGAAGTTACAAAAACTATTTAAAACGGGGTATTTACCGTGGGTATTTGTTTTGTCGAGGTTCCGATATATATTATATGTATCGACATGTTAGAAACTAGCAAACGAGGATGGTGGCAGCATTTCTCCGCTGTATCGCAAAACTTATGAGTTGAGCGAGGAAGCTGCCAGCTCTTTGGTCACCAATTGAGTCGACGAGCCTCTTTTTGCGTTCTTTAAAAAGTTACTGAGCACTGGGTCCCCACGCGCCAAGGGTCTCGACTACGAAAGGTATAATTTTTTTTATGGGTCTTCAGTTTTTCAGCTTCTTTGGCCACCGCACCTGCTTGTTTATTGGTTCCGGTGAAGTGAGAAGCCGCCAGTGTGTCTACGCATATAGCATCCCACAGGCACGCATGTGGTATTTACTTAAGTACCGCAATAACACCTGTGTGGAGCACAAACACGGACTCAAAGCCGGAATCAGATTTCAATCAATCAGGTGCCGGTCCAGGTACTATACGGTTTAAGACATTTATTTCTCAAAAAGATTTACATAAATCACTTACTGAGAAAACAATATTTATCTTAAAGCTAAATGGGTGAGGGTAGAATGCAAAAACTGGTGGACGAGTTAAGAACAAAGGCGCTCGGTAACACCAAGCGCAATGCAACAATGTAATGTTGTGCATAGGGACCAGTTAAACCGAACTACCCGGTGGGTTCACTGGTTAACTTACATATGATTTGTGTGTATTCATTAAGTGCATATTTTGTGGAAAAGCCTTAGAAGACGTTTTTATTTTAGTTTTTAACTTTTTTATGTTATAGATTTTTGTACATTTATATATTTTTTCTTTTTCTTTTTTTTAAAGTATTTTAATTATTTAATGTTATTATTATTTGACTTATTTCTATCCATTAATAATGTCAATATTTCTGTACCCATCCTTTTCTATGTATATGAATGAAGGATGAGCAAGATGAGTAGAGAATTAATGTCATTATTACTGACAGTGTCTGGAAAAGCTGTCCACACTGTAAGCCGGTAGCCAGTGCTGCGGCTTAGGAGTGAGTGACTCATAAGAAATTTGGCACAATACGTCTTCCCAGCTCCATTGACAATTTGGATGGGTAAAAACATCCTAACCCGCCAACCACTTCACCAAGATTTTTTTGGCCTCCTCTAAGCCCACAGTTCCATGGTTTGGGGGTGGGGGTCCTGTAAGATTTTAGTGACTTTACCTACGAGGCTGGCTGAGCTGTAGACGGAGGAGTGTCTTACAGTTGATGTTATGAAGCCGACTATTTCTTAAAATGGTCCTAAATCCTTATGCGCCCACCGGTATGGTCTTAAATTTGGTATTTTCTTACTAAACGGGTCTTATAGCTTCTGTAAAAATTTCGAGCAGTAAGCTCAAAAATAAATTAAGGCTCAACAAATTGCGATTTCAACTGGTCTTAAAACCTTATACGCCCACCGTAATGGCCTTTAATTTGGTAAGTGTGTAGATTTTGTGGGTGGTTAAGTAAGTGGGCTTCGCCGTGTGTCAAAATTTAAGCGTAACGATAAATTAACGTATTAGGGTTCCGTAGTCAACTAGGACCCTTATAGTTTCGCCATGTCTGCCCGTCCTTCCGTCCGTCGGTCCGCGGATAATCTCAGTGACCGTTAGCACTAGAAAGCTGAAATTTGGTACTGATATGTATATCAATCACGCCGACAAAGTGATAAAATAAAAAGTGGATTTTTTTTTATTAGGGTACCTCCCCTATACGTAAAGTGGGGAGTGATTTTTTTTTTCATTTCAACCCTAACGTGTGATATATTGTTGGATAGGTATTTAATGAATAGGGGTTTACTAAAATAATTTTTTGATAATGTAAATATTTTCGGAAATAATCGCTCCAGAAGTAAAAAAAAATGTGTCCCCCCCCCCTCTAACTTTTGAACCATAACTTTTAAAAATATAAAAAAAAATTAAAAAGTAGAACTTTATAAAAACTTTCTAGGAAAATCATTTTGAACTTGATAGGTTGAATATTTTTTGAAAAAAAAATACAAAATAATTTCTGAAATAAGTTTGTAATTTAACCGTATAAGCAGGTGTTTATTGTACCTGTAATTTCTACAAAATCACAATGAAATGAAGTGCTTTCAAATAAAGTAAAAACGGTGAAAATCGGTTCATGCAATAAAGAATTATCCCATAAAAATCATCTTCCATACTTTAAGCTCGCGCGCAATAGTTTACTTAATTTGCCGATAGATGTCGCTGTACGTGGAACGCTCATATCATATCCTACATGGCGGTGTTATTTTAACTCTTAAGTGGGGACACTTACTGTGACGGACGGAAAACTACGGAACCCTACACTGAGCGTGGCCCGACACGCTCTTGGCCGGTTTTTTTTTGTATTTTTAACTTGACGCCACACATACTAGCGCCCATTTACGACCTTTAAGACTTATGTTTTCAATATCTCCGTGATGGGCTCTACAACGCTGTCAACGCTATATGGACGCTATATGGATTGTAGATTTTTGATAAATTTACAGTATAGCCGGCACCAGTATCTATAATGTTTAAGTAGTGAAGTATCAGATGTCAAACAATCCTTTAAGGCACTGACTACCAGGCTACCGATAGTAATGATGGAGGCGACCTCTAGTAATTGCCCCCACGAAACTTTTGCGCGAAGTTGATTTCTGACTATTCAAACTAGGTAAGATACCTCTAGAAGTATTATATTAAAATTGATATGATTTTAAGACATTTTCACTGAGAGCACATTAATATTTATAATTTTTATGATTATTAATTGTAGGTATTTATTATAAATATATAACTGTTAAAATATAATATGATTGGCATTACCTATTTAACCTAAAGTTCAATTAATATGCCATAAAAGAAATGTCGATATCTGGCCGAGGAGCGAATGGATAAACATCAAAAATTGCGATGAGTTATAGGGTTCTTCCACCCTGCTGTTGAGAATATCTCTACAGTACCCTGCATTCACTGTGCTCTGCATTATTTTGTGTAATTTGGATGCTATGTTAGAGTAGATTTCCTCAGATTAAGCAAGCCACTAGCAATAAATCTCCTACAACGCCTTGACTGTATGCGGCTGTATAGCCATTCCCCATGTACATGTGCATACTACATACGTAGACACACTGGCGGCTTCTCACCTCACCGGATCCAATAAACATACAGATGCGGTGGCGAAAGCAGCTGAAAAATTTAACACCCTTTAAAAAAATCGATGTTGAAAGAAACAAGTATGTATAGTTTAAAGTGCCATGTGTAACCATATCAATTCATTATATAAGAAATATAATATTGGAATATAACTTACACGTAAGTCAGTCAGATACACAATTACATTTACTTGCAGTAAACGTCAACTTCTTTTTTGAAATGAAGACCCATTGGTTTTCATATCCCGAGTCTCCTAAATAGTAATTCAAAACTTGGGTCTTGTTAGTGGCAATTAGTTATAATCATGAGGATTATGACTAGTACTACTGTGCACTGTATTTATTTACCTGATATATTTATATTTCCATAACATCCTCAACTCTCAGGATTAGGAATACCTTTGTAATATAAGAGTCTTACATTAAATTAGAATCTATGAAGAATATGTGTAATATTGTTTGAAGTGTCTAAAACCTTAGTTAAGTTAGGAGGCAGTAGTAGGAGCCAAGTTTGAACCCGCGATCCTTAGAGCGTAAGTCGGGCGTCTGGCCGCCAGGCTACCAGAGTTTGTTTTGATAATTACTATACTGTTGCTCCATTTTTCTACCATGTTTATCTGCGTGAAGTATCAAATGTCAAACAATCCTTTAAGGGCTTTAAGGCACTGACTACCAGGCTACCGATAGAAATAACGGCCTCCTAGCGCAGTCGGTAGTGACCCTGCCTACGAAGCAGGAGGTCCCGGGTTCGAATCCTGGCCAGGGAATTTGTTTGTGTGTTTATCACAGATATTTGTTCCTGAGTTATGGATGTTTTCTATGTATTTAAGTATTTATCCATATTTATCAAATATATATATATATATATATATATATATCGTCTAGTACCCATAACACAAGCCTTACTGAGCTTACTGTGGGCCTAGTTCGATTTGTGTAAGATTCATTTATTTCTCGAATTTAATTTCTTTTCTGATGTTTTTGAAATGCCTCAAACTTTCCATAGACGTTGACGTAACAAAGACTGCAGCACTATAAGTAGGTATTAAAACAGACAGAAACATTGCAAAATTAAATAATTATATTATTAGTAGTTAGGTTTTCTTATTAAAATTATTTTCTTGTGTGTGAATGCTTTTTCACCACATCAGCACCACCGCCTATCTTGATTTTTTTAAAGCGTCAGTAAAATTGTTTTTTTTTTCACAAGGGAGAACAGTTATTACTTTACGTTATAGAACGATGATTTTGAACCATAAATATTTGGCAGAATTAATTTGTTTTGTTTTATGTATTTACCTAAGCTTGTATTTTTTTGCCGTGGCGTGGTGAAAAATGTTGTAATACTCTCGGCAGCAGTTTGTTTGCTTCTAGTGCCCCCCGCAACGCTCAAGATACAACTTTATTAACCATACACTAGTTATAATTTTGTAATCATTCCCTTTTTCGGGTCTCGATATAAACACGTGAGATAGATATCAAGGTTGTATTCTTGATAATATTGGATCTACGTGGTCGGTTTACAAGTCAATATATTGTTTTATTTCTTGTGACAAAAACATTTATTGGTTACAAGAAATCTTAAAATCATTCATACCAGTCATTTTTATTCTGTCAATATGTAATATTTGTCACATATCTTTTACCCAAAGCACAGGTTTCGTCATCGTTGCTACACCCAAAAATGCATCGTCAAATCTAAAAAATTGCTTGTAAGCCGTCTATGTAGACTACCCTAATTCTAGCCTAGTATTGTAGCACGAAAATACACGTATAATTTACACACATACTCATACACGTATTTAGTTTCAGAAGACATTCAGAGATGTCGCTTTCAAATGAGTTTTCATAAAATGCTTCAAGGCTCTCTTTACCTACTAGAGGCAAACAAATGCCTTACGTGGGATTACCATAATTTACTGACGTCAACGTCAAAACAATAAGATGGCGCCCATGCCAATAGAGATATTCCTCTAGTGAGACCTGTTGATTTTGACGTAGGTGGTTAGGTGAATCAACTGTCACAAAAGTGTGATATCATAGTTGTCTCGCATGCGACTGTCAGTTATGCCATGTCGAATAGACTCCGGTATGGCATAGGATAGGAATCAAATTGGTTATATTTAGGGTTAGGAAAATTTATGACAGATGACTTTTGTAATTTCCAATGTAGGGGAAAAGGGAAAAAGTGGGGAAAAATATTATTTTTTATCTAAAATTAATTTGATTTCATTTACAGGAGGGCGGGCATATGAAATGAAAATAGCATAGGTAACAGTATGGTTATTCGACTAAAAGGCAGGATCCCGGTTAGTGGTAGTTTTGTAACCGACATTGGTTGTTAGTTGTTGTAGAACTATTATATTATAATTTATAACAAATACATCGTACGTCATTGTGTCATGTTTATATATCTTCTATTCTAACATTAAATTTGTATTATCATACTATACTCGTATAATTACTTACATTTTAATACAATCATTTATATTTTATAGGGTAAGTGGTAGGTAGAAAAAAATAATTATAGCTGTAGTACATATTTTTCACTTCTCATGCTTAAAAAGTGTGTCATATTATGCTTACCAAGGCGGACTAAAGTAATACATTTAGCATCTAGGGAAAATATGTATACATATTCATGATTAACAAAACATTGTAATTTACCAATATCAGAACACTTCACCATATTAACTCACCACCAGTTAATCGGAACGCTGGATTCTTTGTTGGTGTGTAAAGTCACCGGCAATAGTATCTTCCTATACGAAGCCCGCAAAAATATGTGACACGCTCTTACCCAAGTAGCACACAAGAGTTAAAATAAGCGCTAAAAGAGCGGTATAAGGGCTGTTTGTAACGGCTAAGTCTGCACAAGCAAGCTCCATATTAGCGATATAGAAGTTCTATATCGCCAAAAAGGGCACAGTTTATACAGGCTTAAGCGTCATATATCGCTAGAGTCGCTTTAATACGAGCTTAAGCGATACAACAGAGAAATGGCTAAGAGATATAATGGCGCGTGAAGAGCGGTAGTAAGAGCTAAAGGAGTTATAATGGCGCGTGAAGAGCGGTAGTAAGAGCTAAAGGAGTTACAATGGCGCGTGAAAAGCGATCGTAAGAGCTAAATAAGAATAAGAGTTATAAGACACCTCTATGCCCCTCTTATAGAGGTTTAAGCGGTACTGTCACTCTAATATGCAACTTAAAGGATTTTCTATCTCCTATTGATTTTAAATTAGTGATATAAACATCCTAAATTGTATATAATGAAATGTAAAAACATTCTACAAAGTGTGTGGTGTCATAAGTTGTGATGTGCATGGCGCACATCACAACATGGTGGTTAAAAAATAATTACATTATACATATAGCAGTCCTAAAGTATGTTTTTTTGCTTGATTACTTGAATTATTTGTGCGAACATCAGTTTACTGTCAAAGTATACTGTAATCTAGTTATATTTTTCACGCGCCCCTCGAAATCGTAATATCTGCATTGTAAAAATATATTGAAGTGTCTTGTAAAATTAAACGTAATCTTGAAATGGATCACACATGTCAGACAGAGCCTTGTGATAAGTTTATAAATCCATTATATGCAAATTCAAAGTGTGTATGTCGGAAATTATAGTGTATTATATAAGAAAAGTAATATATTAAATCTACATGAATACAAATTTCATCAAAATAGCAATGGCGACTTGTTAGAACAGCTTTAAGCATCTACTATCGCTACTATAACTGTGTTAGCAGTAGTATAGCGATAGTAATCGTTATCGTAGAGCCTAAGGATCTACTATAGCGATAGTAATCGCTATTTGAGAGCCTAAGGATCTACTATAGCTATACCTATAGTTATCGCTATTGTAAAGCCTTAGGATTTAAGAAGAGGTTAAAAACTCCTTTACTCACATAAGAGAGAAAAATGCAGGCTATAGTTCTAAATAGGAGTCATTATTCCCAGATATACCACTTTAAGAGATAGTAAGGAGTTATAATACTGTACTATGGTAAGGTGGTAAAAAAGATCTCAATATCTCTATTGTACCGCTTTAACCTACGTATTAACACTCTAGTAACTCTTTAAGTGGTATAACGCAGGCTTATAAGTCTGTTGTAACGCTTTAGATTTTATAGAGATATATGGGATCCTTATACCTCTCTTATGCAGCTGATGCAGGTACAAAAGCGCTGTAATACTCTCTTTGCGGCCTTCGTGTAGGAAGATACTATTTCCGGTGACTGTACATTGTTTCAATAACTTAATAAAAAACATGGTATTTAGTATCAACCAACCAGAATACAGCAATGTTAAAGTCGACCAATCAGGAAACTCAATTCATTTCTCAAAACATATGGTGTTTTTTAGTTCCTACTTCACAATCATTAAAAAAAGATAACAATCAGTTGGAAGCGCTTTTAAACGCTAATTATACCGTCGTCTGTGGAATTTATTCGCGGTGTTCATATTTAGTATCTGTGTCAAAGCAGTTAAAAAAATAAAAAGACCGTCAAGTTAAACCATATTTTCACCTTAGATTAGTATGCGTACAAAATAAGTATATTTAATTTATTTTCTCGCAATCAAAGTGAAAAATAGTATGTACTACTACTACAATTTTCACTCGATCTGATCTAAAAGCCATATTACCACTCGAACAACTAATAATAACCACCTTGTGGTATTGTGGCCTAATTTAGACCCTAGTCAAACAATCTACTATTTAGTAACCACTTTTTTAAATTAGTTTTTAATGATGGAAGTTGTAATCTCTAATAAAATCAGGCAAACGATTATACACAGAGGACCGAGGCAATTAACCGACCTTTCTGACTTCGCTAAACCGTGCTGTTCCGCCACCATCCGGTTTGCATATTTGTTGCTCCTCAATGGGCAATTTACGTTTATTTCCTTGCGTTTTAATAGGTTACTATTTTCAAAATAAAAAATATCTACCTGCTGTATAAGAATGCAGGCGAGGGTCAGGATTTGGAACTCTATGAAGAGCTCTCGGCTGGGGCGTCGATTGGCATTCTGGTCATTCGACGAAGAGCTTGCTTTTGCAGGGAGATAACGCAGTACCAGTCAGCGACGCGGGCCCACAGTTCCACTCCATATGTTAGTGCGGAGTGGTCCGATGCTAAATAACAATCCCTCACCGCGGCCTTCCCTGCAGCAAGAGCTAGCCGGCCAAGTGCGAAACGTGCACTTCCCAGCCGACCGGACAGCTCGTCTATGTGCTTCTCCCACGTTAACGCACCGTCGGGGTGGAGCGCGTGCAGGACACGTATGTCGAGGGGTGCGTGGTCAAACCCGATAACTCGAGCTAATAGGTTTTTGAAAATAGAACAATAAGCTGACATACGTTAGGTGCTTATTTAAATCAAAAATTATTTCTACTTATCGGGTTTCACCTCGCAACCCTCGATATAGGGGCACGGGTGTATAGGGGCACTGTCTGCATATAGTGCACACTGTCAGGCTCTCACAGGGTGGCCGTTTAGTTTGACCGTCATGAAACAGGTCTTATTCTTGTAAAGCGCTCTTGAACCACTCGTTCTGCGGTTGGATCATGCACGTGGTTCCAAATAAATATAAAATAAAACCCCCACAATAAATATAAAATAATAGCCCAGTGCATGGCATAGTAAGTTATATACTTACATTGTTGATGAATTTGACGAGAAGATATAAAATACTATATTGCACAGTCGACTACAAAGAGATATATCCACCTTTTCCACCTTATTGCGTTGTAATAAGGTCCAAAAGTGGATACAACTCTTTGTAGTCGACTGTACCGATCTCTTATTGTATTTTATCGGAATTGAATCGTTTTTGTCGACTGTCATGTTTCTAAATAGGTACTTCTTTATTTTGAATTCAGCAAGTCTATCTACTATTCTGTCTCTCTTTCTATATTAATATTATTTCCCTACTAAGACGTTGTGTGTGTTTCTGCTTAAGTATACCTACGTTATTTTTTGTGTAAGTATGTTACCTTTCTTATCATAGTGCCGATGCTCTCGACTAGTGAGAGGTTCCTCCGGTGCTGGTTGCAGATGGAGATGCACACTTTGAGCGCGGCCAAGGCGCGGTTGATCTGCCCGTGGTCGAACGTCAGCATAGCCGGGATAAACTCAAAGATGGACGTGCCGAGACTGTGATACAAGGACGTGCGACACCTGAAATGAGACGAATGTGTAGGTATTATCACTACCGTATACTTGTTACTATCAACCATGATATAGCCACGTGCTCATTTACGTTACATTCGTATTCGTAATTGTCGAGTCGGGGTACCAGACAAATATCTAGGTACTAAATTATTTTTGAACAGAAATAAGCTTTCAGTTGAAACTTGTTTTTTTAATTGCGAGAATTGAGAAACTCAAACCAGCATTAACTCAAATCAGCATTCATATTAATAAAAAAAATTACAAATGAAAGCAGGGTCAAGTTATGAAAAAACGTTTTTTTTTATAACTCGCGTTCCGGAAGTGATGGAGAGCTGAAATTTGAATATGATGTCAGTTTTGTGGTCCTCTAACTACAGTTATTTATATTTATATTAGGTACACAAAAATAAACTTAGGTATAAAACTAAATAAACTTACAATTGAAAATGTTGTAAACTTTTTGCAAACCGTCGACTTTTGCAAAAAGTGACCTTTTTTTAAATCGACTGGGAGGGTATTTTAATTTTCGAAAAACGTTATATATCATTTGACAAATAATAAAGTTGTTTAAATAATCTATGAAGTTCAGGCACTTAAAGAAAATGAAGTACGATGTGAAAAAAGGTCATTACTGTAATTGTATCGGTTTTTTGAGTAATACTTCAGTGTTGAATATTTAATAATAAATGACAAAAACTTAAACTGTTGCCATATACAGGGTGGAAAAAAATAATAGGCCCTGGAGGGGAACTACCTTAAAACGTTGATAAATTTCCATTCGCTGAAAGGAAACATTCTTTTATTTTTTGTCGCTTGCCATAATCCCTTCCCCTTGCCTTCCCTTCATCCCTGGGATCCCTTCATCAAATTAGCTAGTACCTATGGTGTATACAATACTTTTTGTTAAAATATGATTTATGAGTAGTAAGTAAGAAGTAGAAAATGAAAGTAACTTGCACTTAATTACATGAGAAAAGTATCAGCTAGACACACGCATTTCGCAAAGCAATAAAGGCCACACATTCCATCAGTCGTGGGTTTACACGAGCCATCGCCGGTCATATTCCACTGCTATGGTGTTTGGCCACTCTTGATACAGATCTCTTACAAATAATTATAGCAGTCACCCCAATTCTTATTATGGAATTCTGAAATTCAGGAAAACTTTTAAGAGTTTTAGAATTCCGAAAATCGACAAAAAGCGTACAGATTGAAAAGATCTACTCGAGGAAATGGCTGTAAGGGGGACCCCTCGCACTATTAGGATTGTTCATTTATTTTGAAAAGGTATATTTCCAAAACCATTTCGAGGCTAGGTTTATCGATCAATTTTATACTAATATTTCGCCAAATTATTCAGTGGATTCGGATATTTTTGCAAAAATATGAGTGACCTTTGTTTGACCTTACTCCTTGTAAAACCACCTTGTAATACTTTAGTAAATATTACTAAAAAAATATACTCAATGTCATACCCTACGACAGTTGTTAAACATTAAAACATGTAAACAGAAAATTGTAAACAACAACTGCACCTACGGAGACATGTGAAAAAGTAAGTATTACACACAAAAATTAAGGCAAATCAAACACTTATGTTTGAAAATATATAAAAGCGTACAAGTAACCGTCTTGTCTTGTCTCACGTATTTTGGTTTCTCTTTTTTCAATCAAATTATAGTTTGGACTTGATGCAATTTACTCCAGTATACTGATATGTTCTAACTTCGGTATATTTCTTGAGTTGGTTTTTACAAAATCAAGCGCCATAGGTATGATTTCTTTAGCTTTACAAATTCATCAAATTGAATTTGTAAAGCTACAACTTTTTTACATTTTTCAATGCTATTCAGCTCGTAACTGTAACTTACAAGACGTGCTATCAGATTTTTTTTTTAATTATAAAAAAGTAACTAAGCTGTTTTAAGCTAAAAAAATCAAATTGATATCTTAAAATGGCCTATAGTTTCAGAATAAAGTATCAAAATGGGGGGTAAAAAAAATGAACAATCCCAATTGTGTAGCAAATAACATTATCATCGTCATGGTCTAAGACCTGGCCACGTCAGATATGACACAATAATGAGAGCAATGAAACCTGTCTAGTTAGACTGCTTTACCATCCTTATTGCTAGATCCGGGCATCTGGTAGCTTTTAATGGGTGGAGGTCACAGTGACAGACCAACAAAGTTTTTAAGTTGCAAAAAAGTAATATCAAAATAGGTAAAAACTGCCAAAATTGTGTTATTTATAGAGGACAGGGCCTATATTTTAACATTAGATTAAAAACCATTATCTATTATTGCGGAAACAAAAACAGTAGGCGACTAACTAAAAATTGCATTATACATCATTTGGCACTACTTTTCCCCAACAGAAACTTCTAGATATGATATAATCTAATTAATTACATAATTTACCATAATATTGCATCAAACCCAGAACTCTAGCTCTTGTTTTCTTCAAGTTATTTGCATTCTTTGACCTCCACCACTTTACAGCTGCCAGATGTTCGGATCTAGAAATAAGCATAGTATAGCAAACTAACTAGAGGAGTTTCTTTGCTCTCATTATTGTGTCATATCTAACGTGGCCAGCTCTCCGTCTACCATCCTCATCTTATCCCGTTTGATTGTAGTATTGGGTAGCAAATAACAAGACATAATAAAATTAATAAATGATAAAACGAACTTATCTATACGCGAAGTTCTTTTGTTATTATGCGAGCTGCTCAATTCGATGCGATTAATTAGGTACCTATGTTTAGTAATAATTAGCTAACGTTAACAGCTTTGAAAGAACTTGGTTTCCAGGTGGATCTCACTTTATGAAATAGCAAAAACACTTAGCATCCTGTTTTGTTTTTGTGTAGATTATATGAGGTAAAGGTGGTCGCCACTGTCCCAGTACATGTAATCTTTTAACTTTTATCATTCGCAATAAAGGTGACAGCAGTGTGTCAACATGGTGTCGACTATTGGGCATTACCATGTCGAGTTCTAGGACTAACTTACACAACCGCAAACCTCATATATTACTTCTTACTCTTTCTAATTCTGAAAATAGGTGTATGTTTATATGTATTTACAATGCTTAACTACCTGCCTACTTAAATTTACATTTAGGTAAATTATGGCCTTTGTAAACTGGTCGTCATTGGAAATTATGCTTTAATGACTCACAGTGACGCATTTGAAGTTTATGAACCATTACAGTAATTTAATGTTAAGTATTTTGCACTAGCTCGGAAAATGCTTAAACATTACTTTTTATATGAGGTTTATTCTTCCAAGATCTACGAGTAGGTAAGTATTATTATTTAGTCCCATGCAACGAATTAATGTTAATAATTTAAAATACTGGTATAAAATGGTTGCGGTATGTTGTTTTGTGTTAATAAAAACACTGTATGTATGTACGTACGTTCCTAACCTAAAGACAGGTAAAGTCCTTCTAGGTTATATTTAGGAAGTTGATAAGTTGTTGGTACCTTACCTACTAATAAACCATAAGTATTATGTTATCTACATATCTGTATTAAGCCTGTAGTTTTGCAAGTAGGCTTATTATATTCATATGGAAGTGTGTCATTATGTATATATGTAGGTACAGTTTTTTATTATATTTTCAATTTCTAGTTTCAGTGTTAACTTTTAACCTTATCAAAATGATTAAACTACCTTAATATGTAGTGATCTAATAGTTATGTATGTATTAGTACCTATATCTAATAGTTACTCATACATTATATTACTTATAGAAATAGACATTAAACAAAATTATCGCCTGACAACACCTACCTAGTCAGCATGAAACGTGATTAACGAACATTAATTTACCTATTCTTTCAACAACGTTGTTTTAGTCCCTTGGAAACGGCATTAACTAATAAATAATGGTATTCGCAATGCAATCAAAGAGCGTTAACGCTAGTGACAGAATGAACTCAACTTCGCAACTTTGTACATCTATAGATGTTCGTGTGAGTGGTGTGGGAACACGACGTCACTTACCAAGGCTTCATTATGTTCGATGCTCCCACGAGGTCGTTATTGAAAAATTTTCTCATTGCAACCTCGCACTCTTCGAAAGCCGTTTGCAAATCCATGGAATACCTGTAACAGACATTCTAATATGAACACGGTTTACATGTGACATTGGTGACCATGTAGCAGAGACGGTGCACCAAAAAAAATTTCCTTAGCAAGACGGAGCTACTTGGCTTTCCTTTTGTTCGTGTCCTGTAGCCTCGTACGTCCCCGCGTATTTGTACAAGGTCAATTAAAAATCTAGTTTTGAACTCGTAAAGAAATAAAAGAAGGTTCAAAATTCAAAACCGCTAGAGTTGCCCCTAGTGCTCAACTTTATGAAAATTATAGCCAATTATAGGCATGCAAGCAGGAAACGAGTTCCATGGATGCCCTATCATTGCTATCCCAGAAACATTGTAGTAATTGTTCCATTGCTAACCAGAATGGTAAAAAAAAATTGGTCACTTACTCAAGTTGTTCTTCGG
This sequence comes from Pammene aurita, assembly GCA_947086415.1. NCBI lineage: Eukaryota > Metazoa > Arthropoda > Insecta > Lepidoptera > Tortricidae > Pammene > Pammene aurita. Next base: position 52,970,070 of record OX352289.1, read on the forward strand.
CAGCATCTTGGAACTCGTCCTACAGAAAAAAAAACACATATAATGGAATAGAATCAATTAAACGAATAAATTTATATAAATAAGAACCGACTTCAATTAGACTCCACATTTCCAAAAGGAAGTCCCGAGCTACTGTAAAAAATATTCAAATCACTATAGGTGTGCCTATAATATTTGAAGAGTTCCCTCGAATTCCCCAGGATCCCATCATCAGATCCTTACCGAATTACAATGGGACCAACTGTGAAGTTATACTCTTTCAAACAAAAAAGAATTTTCCAAATCGGTCGGACCGTCTTCGACTATCGGTGAACGGTAAGTGAAAAAAAAAATAGCAACAAAGATCCTGACGAATTGAGAACCTCCTCCTTCGAAATCTTAAAGTCGATTGAAAATGGAATTTTTCAATTTTTCTTGCACTTTATTACAAAGGATTAAGATGTAAAAGTGTTACGATTGATTCAGAAACACGTGGCACCCTGTTATGGTATTGCAAGAACTAAATAGCTATACCTGTATAAGACTACAGACATGACATGGTATATATTGCTTAAGCATCTAATACTTGTACCAACATTAAGTTACTATAGTGATAGTGATCTATAAGTTTCATTATAGCTACATTTAACCTTTATTAATATTTACATACAATTTCTTCCTGTTGCTATTTTTAGTTGAATAAAGTGGTCCACAAAAAAACCCTTCAATTTCCTTTATCGCCTTATCTAAATATTAAAAGTGATTTTAGTTTAGATGTAAATATGTTCAATTTTTCTATGTTTTTGATACTGTTAGGCAACTTATTGTATAGCAAAATTGCTCTACAATATACTACAGTCATTTTACGGGCGGCTAGTATGGGGAATTGGAAATAATTAATAATAGCTAATATTTTTAGTGTAACGGATATATCATGATACAAGTATTATTTACGCAATGAAATCCTACAATATATCGTTATTCGCTAACCGCCACAAATATGTACACACATATTACAAGCGTTTTTATTGTAGGATTTTAATAAATATATCGTTTCTAAGTCATTTAAAATGTGTAACAACAAACTACCAATTATTACTATTTTTTCTAACAAATTAGGATATATATCGCCCGCGCCGTATATTTTGTTATTTATGTGGTTTTACTTGGACACGGTTTCTTGTTTTTCGCTTTAAACATAAAGAAGACTTCAATATTGTCATATTTACAAATAAAAATAATTGATATTATTGTAAATAAAAATATACAATTTTTTTCCGGGTGAAAAGTTGGTAGGATTTTTGCATACATTATCTATAAATATTCCATAAGAATGAATAATAAAAAAGTCAGGCATAAATTAATGTTTGACGCAACCGTATCTTTACTGTACTAATAGGGGTTTTGTAGGGTTCCATAGTCAACTAGGAACCATAATAATTTCGCCATATCCGTCCGTCTGTCTGCGGTCTAGTTCAGTGACCGTTAGCACTAGAGAGCTGAAATGTAGTATGAGCATGTGCATTAATCACGCCGACAAAGTTGTAGAATTAAAACCCTGAAAAATATTTTTTATTAGAATATCTCCCGTACACATGAAGTGGAAAGTGAATTGTTTTTGTGATAGCTGGTACGTATATAAAACCGTTTTTTAATTAGGCACAATCGTAAATACATCTAGACAATGACAATTTAGGTAAGTATCTGTAACGACCACATTTGTGTATTTATCGTAGATTTTTTACACCTATATGTAACTATACGAGTAGGTACTAACGAGAAATATTAAAATTATCTAGACACGCGGTAGCGTGTCAAGCCCAGTTAAAGTATAACAGAACTGCCGAGCAGCACTGTGTGTAATATTACATGAACCATTTGGAGCCACATTTACCCCCTCATAACTCAATAACTATTTCACATAAAAACGTCAAATTTGGCTCATATATTGAAACTTGCGAGATACATATGTTCTACAAATTTAGACGGTTATTTAGATATTCACGTCCAAAAATCGTCATTTTTATCACGTATTGACCTATAGACCAAGATGACCTAGAAAGTTCAAATTTGGCATCTAGATAGGTAATTGGGTAAATACAAAGAAATAAATCATAAACTAGTAATTTTTTATCATTTCATTATATTTATTCGATTAAATTATTCGATTAGGAACACTTACTTGTAGTGCCTGTAATGTAAGAATTAGCAACAAAATTGATGACAGCCAGTAGTCGGTGGTGAACACTTATTTATACGGAAAATGATGATGATGGAATTTCCATTTGCAGAGCTAATCCTTTAGGCTCTAAGATTAATTTAAGAAGGGGAGCCAATCAAATTTCTGATGCAAATTTTTGACGAAGTGTGGGGTGCCCCCCATAATTAATTAAAAATAAAATAGAGCTATATAGTCAAGTTTGATATCATTTTCGTGTAAAGCAAAGATGCCGAATTCATTTTTGGTATTTTATTTATACCTTTCCATATAACAAAACTGAGAAAACATAAAAAATATGAGATCAATGTTAGATATTTATATATGGTCGTAACATGAAAAATATATTTTGATGATAAAGCCCTGTTATTCCCCTTAATGCTTGCCTAATTATATCTTTCACAACTAAATGGTCGTCAACCATTTTAAACGCTATTATTTACCTTGCCTTAGTATGCTTGTTATAATCCGTAAGTGAAATAAAGAGATCGTTTAGAAGATACCGGAACCGGTTACTAATCAAGGGGTATAAGATCGAGTGAGTATTTGGTAGGGTTGTTTTAAAAACTATCAATTTAGTAAGCACATCATTGCGTTACCCAAAGGTAAGCGCTTGTCGGGTACGGATTGGAGGAGTACAGCAGAAGATCGAGCACAGTGTCCAGCAGTGGACTGACACTGGCTGCTACTGCTGCTGCTAATAATGATAATGTAGCGCCTACCGAAATGAAAATCCAAAATGACGTTTACCTATTAAGCTAATTTCATCTCTATTGCTAAGACATTAGACAGGGACATAACATTGAAATTCATCAGTCATATAATTTTGTAACCAAATAATAGGGTTACCCTATCGAAAAGAGTTATCAAATAGAGGAGTTCTCCGGTCCCTGTTATCTAGTGACGTTTTCAAGTGAAAGGTACATCATTGGGGATTATCAATAAGGGCCCGTTCATTTTTCTAGAGAAAACTTAAGTGGTAGGTATACATCTTCAACTGAGGACAGTCTGTTGGCGAATAGTGCGCTCTAAAATAAAAATAACAATTTTGTGTTATACTTACTCAGATATTACACAAACTTATTTGAAAATTTGTTAATTTATAGAAAATAAGTATTGTTTAGGTTAATTCAAAAGCTTTTATTGAAAATAAACAATGCTATAGATAATGTACAAAAAGCTATAAATATAATTCGGTAGGTTCCAGGTACCAGTCATCACACCACTCTTCTCATCAATGTAGCTAGAGCATTGAAAAGACAAAAAACTAAAATCGTTGGGCGCTTGAATCTTTTATCAACGGACAACGCCTAATATCATTATATTATACTAGATTTCCGCCCGCGACTTCGTCCGCGTATAATACGGTTCCTCATACAGAGTTTCATATCCAATTTTATCTTCTTAACTAACTTTTGTTAATCCCGAACCAGCCTTAAGGGTTGAATTTTTCAAAATCGCTTCTTATTAGTTGTACAAATTGTAAATTTAACTCGTCCTGCAAATTATAACTTTCTAGCTTCAGTAGTTACGGCCTCCCTTTAATACAAACTTTTCAACCTCGTTTCAACCCCTCTGGGGTGGAATTTTGAAAAACGCTGAAATTAGTTTTTTGCCTTGAGATAAGTAGCTTACAAACGAACTTTCAAGTCTGTCACAAAAACAAAAAATATCTCTATACAAACTTTCAACCCCTTTTTTACCCTGTTAGAGGTTGAATTTTAAAAAACGCTGAAATCACTTTTATTGTTTTTTTATTATTAGTAAACTTACGAAGTTTCAAATCTCTAACTTAAAATTTTAAACCCCATTCATACAAACTTTCAACCCCCTTTTTACCCCCTTAGGGGATGAATTTTGAAATCCCCTTCTTAGTGGATACTAACGTTATAAAAACTACCTATTGTGAAAAATTCAGCTCTCTAGGTCCAAAGGTTCGGGCTGGGCGTTGATTTAAGTGAGTCAGTCAGTCAGTCAGTCAGTCAGGACTTTTACGTTTATATATATAGATATGAACTTAGGTTAGGTACGCTACGCTATTGGTGTGATGAATGGTACCTAGGACCTATCGATTATTTTAGCCTTGAGTACATTACCTGCATCATTATTTTCAATTAAGCCGTTTAATATACGATGTAAGGTCAATATGGGTAAGTGTAGCTACGGGGCAAGTGTAACTGACCTTCATATTATGTAAACTAATTGGAATTTTGACACCGGTTTGATCTGTTGTCATGAATAAATAAACGATCAATTCAAATTTAGTACAGGTGACGTTGTTAAGCAATTTTGGGACTATCGTCATTTTGAAATCTGTAATTTTTTTAATACAAGTTGCAGTTCACACCATGCACTTTGATCTGTAAAAAACTAAGAAAATTCGTCAAATCCGTTTATTGTGAATAAGGAAGTATCAAATATGGTTTCTATTCTTCAAGTTATTTTTATAATTTTTCTAAAATTATGAAAAATGAGAGTTGTACATGCATTTAAAAATATGTCCTAAAAAGTGAGTGATTGGGAAAGTGTGTCTATTTCACTTGAGGCAAGTGTGACTGTATGACACACTTGCCCCATGTCAGGGATCGTAAACATACTCACTTTTATGAAACATACTAACACTATAAAATATAACGGTTACACTCACGTCACTTTAGTCACTTCGCGCGACATCTACTAAGAGTGCTATTTGAACGCGACGTGCAACAGTGCGCTACTGGTTTTGTTCAAAGCTCTAATAAAAGAGATGTTTCTTAAAAATATATTTTATTAAAAAACTGGCCAAGTGCGTGTCGGGCCACGTATAATGGAGGGTTCCGTACCTTCAATGGAATAAGAACCAAACTAATACCAAAAGTTCGTACAGTACCTAAGTCTGCCTAGCACTTCCAACTTTCTCTCTCAATTGCTCAAAGGTTAACTGGAAGAAATCTCTTAAAGGGATAAGTTCGCCTTTGTACGTATATGTTGTGTTATATGTATTTCGTTGCGTTTTCTTGTACAATAAAGTGTTTTACTATTACTACTACTATTGTTTCGCATCGTCGTGTATTTATCTGCTGTATAGCCGATATACATATGCAAATACAAATTTTCCAATGAAATTTTTACTCTATTCATCATTTTATTTTTTTCTGTGCACGCGGGGCCTCTGGCCAATGCGCAATGTGGTGCCCCTGGGCAGTTGCCTACTCTGCCTATAGGCTAATCTGGCTCTGGTTAGAGACTGTACCATGAATTTCCAAACAATAAGTACCATAACCAACGAGATGTTTGTTTCTTTACGATTGCGACGCCACGGCGTGGGCGTAGTAATATGGTTCTGATTTCTGATTCAGCTTCGAGTCCATAGAGAACGCAAAAAAAACATTTAGAACGCATAATCCCTTGGGTCCGGAGAGCGATTTTGCACATCTATTGACGAAACATTTCGAGCACGAGAGATGAAATCCACGGTACCTCATCAAAGTCCTCACTGGCTAATGGCGGTGGGCCGGATTCTCGATATTCGGCGCGGTGGCGCATCGGAGATGTCAACGCCGGCACACTCTCTTGTTTGAGCGCCATCTGTGGACAATAATTAACATAGAATTATTAACCTAACACATATGTTATCAATTGCCTACCAAGCTACCTACACGACCTACTGGACATATAGCAAAACAAAGAATATAATGTATGTGGGCACTATATGTAAGTGGGCACCTTTTTGTCAGGGAAAAAATTCGTTTATGTAGTTTAGACATGTGACTGATGTGACGCTTATTCGTTTTAGCCAAATATTGTAGGTATATTTCTTTATAATGTGTTGTAATAGCTAGGGCACATGTCCCAGTTTTGGTTTTGGGAGAATTTGTCTATTCAGACATCCGTCATTTTGTGTCAATAAAGAATTATGACACTATTTATGTACTGAGTCATTGAAAATATATGACTATATTTCTATGAATCTCCGCTGTTAAGATGCTGACATAAGATCTTATTTTTTATTTAATGAAATGAAAGAAAGGGGCCCAGAAGCCAGTTTTGGCCACATTTTCCATGGCTTCCTGACAACTGATACATGACAGATGACAGTGCCATCTGTGCTGTCATAATTTACTCTTATATTAACTATAAACCATAGGCTTGTAAGTAGATCTTAAGTATAACTCAATAAAGCCAAAAATTGCCAAAACCGGCACAGTGGCTACAACCGGGGCATCTGCCCTAATAGTAAGTATTGCCCATGCCCTTAGAGTATGGTCAACGGCGCCTAGCCGTTTCAAATTCAGAGATTGCATATACATGAGAAAATTTGTCAAGTTCCGCCGTGACCGGGTGGTCTAGTGGTCAGGACGTCAGCCGCGAAAGCTGAAGACGCCAGTTCATATCTGGCCTCGGACACCGGAGGGTTTGGTCACTTATTCTGAAGTATATGACATCTATTTTCAGTTTATATATAGTAGTGTAACTACTTAAAAATTGCAAATCAAAAAATATTGAACAAAATAATTTGATTTGCTTCACGATTCATAGATGGCAGCACCATCTCTCTCGCTATACCAGAATCACGTAAGAGATTCGGATAGGAGGTGCAAGCACGTATTGCGCATGCCCTTAGAGTATGGTCAACGGCGCCTAGCCGTTTCAAATTCAGAGATTGCATATACATGAGAAAATTTGTCAAGTTCCGCCGTGACCGGGTGGTCTAGTGGTCAGGACGTCAGCCGCGAAAGCTGAAGACGCCAGTTCATATCTGGCCTCGGACACCGGAGGGTTTGGTCACTTTTTCTGAAGTATGTGACATCTATTTTCAGTTTATATATAGTAGTGTAACTACTTAAAAATTGCAAATCAAAAAATATTGAACAAAATAATTTGATTTGCTTCACGATTCATAGATGGCAGCACCATCTCTCTCGCTATACCTGAATCACGTAAGAGATTCGGATAGGAGGTGCAAGCACGTACTGCGCATGCCCTTAGAGTATGGTCAACGGCGCCTAGCCGTTTCAAATTCAGAGATTGCATATACATGAGAAAATTTGTCAAGTTCCGCCGTGACCGGGTGGTCTAGTGGTCAGGACGTCAGCCGCGAAAGCTGAAGACGCCAGTTCATATCTGGCCTCGGACACCGGAGGGTTTGGTCACTTTTTCTGAAGTATATGACATCTATTTTCAATCTTGCAGCTATTGTGTTTTTTGGGTCTTGTATTTTTGTTCCACGTAAATATTCTGTAACGTGTGTCAGAACTATTCGCTTGTAAGAAATGTTGGTGAAGTGCTCTTCTAATCATTAAGCTACTTTTACTAACGAGGTTAATAGGTCAGCGGGCGCGTCTCGTATACCTTATATCGCACACCTTATTAAAGTTTTCCTGGAAAGAAAAGTGTCGTAGAATTTATGAGCTCCACTGATTTAAACACTGCAGCACAGCCATAGACAATCTCCATGAGAACAGCCAGAACCTTCCAACACCTACCATAAAACCCCATTATCGTCTTAAAGTAGAGCTTAAGAAAATTAAGAAACCTATCTATCTTGTTACTCTAGCTGTAAGATGCAATTTAGACTCTTTTATACTCGGGTTACTTCGAACTCACCCAATTTTAAATTGATGTCGAAGTAAAGTGTTAAATAAGGTTGACTGGCAGAGACTACAAACCTTACATGCCGCTGTAGCGGCCTAAATAAGATGGTGACAAAAATTAAATCGCTTGTTAAGTCTTGCCGTAGTCGGATTTTTTAATTATGATTATTTCAACTTGTTCTTTATGTATAAATCAATATTCGATTTCATTGAGGCAGACTACTAAAGAGCACACCTACGTAATTGGCGTGATGAATTGTTCTTATCTAAGGTACCAATCGATTAGTTTTGTTGTGGGGATCAAATATCAGGAAACCTACGTAAACTGAAGAGAGCAGCACAGGACGCCACTGTTTATTGGCGACGTGAGTGTAGAGGCAAATGTTGGAGGCAACACCTCCTCGGCGTGAAGAAGTGTCAGTTTGCAATTTAGACCACACGATGGCAGATCCTCCAACGCACACGGTCCCTAAATTGATACTAACGGGTGATAACAAAAAAATGAGACTCATTTTCTTTAGACATAAAAATTAAACTATTTACGTAAACAAAATAGTTTGTTCATGAAGTTGTGGCGATGTCTTAGAGGTTCTTTAATTTTGTTTATTTTATTTTTTCAAGCACTTGTATTTGTAAAAAATGGTGTCGAAACAAGAAGCTATGCGAAAATCCCTTGTACTTTTTTATATTTCAAACTTAAACATGGACAAAAACCACTGTGTATGTCATTTTAGTAAAGGAAAATGTACCCGTATTTACTATTTGTAGAATTCTTACATCCCTGACTGTAGTTTACAGAAATGGTAGCGGGAGATCAGCAAACATAATGACCAAGGGAAGACTGAACAAACAGAATGGCATCTTTAATGATGATGATTCCACCAGCCATCGAGTTGCCACGAAAAATTTCAAGTTTTCCAACGGTACCTACATTTGTTGATGTTTAAATATATAGGTCTAGAATGCCGCTAGCAGATAAGATTACTAGAATACATAGATCAGCAAAAATAAATTTTATATCACAGTGTCGCTGGACGATGCGAAATCACACATGAAAATCATTAATTTTAGACGTTGAGTGAAAATCCGATACCTCAATTTTTTTTCACTATGTGGCTGGATGCAAAATATTTTTAGTCATGTCGTAATTTAGTATTTAAACAATCGGAGAGCTGAAAATTTTACCCAGTTGATAAAAGGGATCAAGGTCATATGTGCACAAAAGTGAAAAACATGCCGTCCAACGATCTTGTTCGGACATTGTGTCTGAACTTTGACGACCAGCTGACCACGGGCCCTATTCTTATGTCCATTTATGGTTTTGTAAATAACTATTATGTGTGAATTGCCTAAGAACATCCAAAACTCAAAAAAGGTAGAGAAGATTTTTTTTTTCGCCTCTGAAAGAATTCTCATTTTTTTGTTATCACCCGTTATATGAAACTGTGATATCAAGGTGGACGGCTTTGTAATCGCCCTCTTTAAAGTATTGAAAAATAATAAAATTGCTATTTAGACTGTGAAATATTGCGTTTATGCGAGTGTATATAGTTGTTATACAATTTCTTTTTCAGTAAAATTGTTTTAAGTTTTCGTAAGTATTAAAAAAACCGGAACTATGCAATTTGGAGGCCTGGTATCTTTAAATCTTTTCATGAGATTTTTAAATATTTTTGCATTATTTAGATATATTGCTCATTTTATACCCATGTAACTCAAAGTAAGAAAATTTAACATGTGTCATCATCCCTATTCATTGAATTAAAATAAAACAAAACTACAGTCAAGTCATCAAAATCACATCAGTGCTTATGCCGTTAGAAAGTGTTTACGCAATATGTATTGTAATTAGATATGCATTATACATAAGTTACGTTACATTTTAAAAGAGAAAAACTACGTACTATACGATATATTCAACTGCGATTGCATTATTATCCTAAACAACAAAAAATAAATAAGAAAAATAAAATCGCTTTATTTCAGACAAAAGTCCATATAAAAATACATCAAAAATAATACACAATAAAAATGAAATAAAATTAAATTAAATATTCGTACAGTAGGTACTTCAGTCATTATATGCTGTCCCACATATTTATTTCCGGTTCACGTTTTGATGTACGGACGACCAGTTACGGAAGATTAGGCTGTACATGCTCTCCGAGATGCTTTTAAGAATTCGGTTGTTCGAGCTTCTCAATCTCTCCCAGGAACCTGCAATTCTCCCTTTGATAATGGCGTAAGTCGGGCACCCCGCCTCTGCGATCTTGGCTAATGCGCTACATAACCTGGGTGAACTCAGTAGGATGTGGAAAGCGTCATTGTATTGAACTCGCAAGGTTGAAAATGATTTCCTACTGAAGTTGACCCATAACTGACAGGTGTACAAACACTGACAAAATGCTCGGAACGGAGTCACTTTTACGGCGTTTGTACACCTTGCATATTTGCGCGCGTGCATTTTAGTCCTTCCGGTGACTGCATAAGATTTGCCCAATGTATTTAAACTTATTAACAACCCTCACCGGTGAGCCATTCAGTTTCAACTTAGATAGGTATCCTTTCCGGACCTCTGCCTGCCCTAAAAACCATCATCTCAGTTTTTAGAACGGTATACTTTAGGCCATGGGCCGCTGCATACCGTAGCCTTTGTAGACCGCTGACAGACGGACTCAGCAGCAAAATGTCGTCCGCATATCCAAAATTGTTTTCACCTCACTGGCTCGGAAAGCTCTTTTTTATTCTTTAAAAACAGTTAGCAAAACTGCATTTTATTCACAAGAGTGCAAAGAATATTTGAAATTCGAACGTGATATTAGTCACTTTTTAAAACATAATAACATGTAAAGGCCACTCCAGACAGGACAATCTTCTCCCATCTGATTAAATGTCTGATCAAATCAGGTGCTGTGGACGCAAAAATTATTTTATATTTAATTGTATTCAATTAAAAACATTTAATGTAAACAATTTTGTTTCATGATTTTACTATAAAACGCTTTAAATCTTTCAAGACATATTATTTTTATCGATCCATTTTAATCGATGAACTAGAATCTCAGAATATTCGAAAATTGTGCATTGTTTTTGTTTTATCTGTGACATGTAACTTTTTAATTTTAAAAAGTTAGTTTTGTTTACTCATATTTTTAAGTTCCAGATTGCGTTTTTTATTATTTATTAATGTAATATCTGCCATCACCTTTCAATAAATGTATTAAATCAACGCAATGACCAGCTGAGATATTTATGTAGTGCAGTAAAACACTTCGTAATTTGCATTAACACGTCTAATTTTGCAGATTAAGTAAATTATTTAAAATTAGCAATTTGGTCCTTCGAGCCGGATAGAATGTAATTAAATTACAATAATCAGATTATTTAAAATTAGTACTTCACATAAAAATGACGATAACGATATCTATATAAAGATATTTCACATTCAATAATTTCCTTAGTGGATAGAATGTACTTAAATTACAATAATCAGATTATTTAAAATTAGCACTTCACATAAAGATGAAGATAACGATATCGATAAAGGTATTTCACATTCAATAATTTTCTTTGTATCGTAGACCCGGATAGAATGTAATTAAATTACAATAATCAGATTATTTAAAATTAGCACTTCACATAAAAATGACGATAATGATATAGATATAAAGATATTTAACATTCAATAATTACCTTAGTATCGTAAACGTTTATTTTCCGCACGAAAGGAAAATAAAACGAGGGAGTACTAGCAAAACTAGTAAGTACAAATAAAGACTCGGCTGGTAATTTGGCTGCGGCGAAAGTAATGGATTAATGAGACGAGTGATATGGATGGTGACGGATGATTCGCTGGATGAGAGTAGCCTAAATTCAAGAGCCAGGTCTTTGTACGCCCGTCAAATGAGGCAATTAGAATTTTGGGGATTTAGGGTTAATATAAAAATGCGGATCGTAGATATGTAAGAACGGTAACAACAATATAGAACTAAAGCACGGCAAATAAAATACGAAGTCCCCAATTAAACTCTAGAACACTTCACGGAGCGACACGCCGCTTTCACCTGGTGAGCCACGCGTAATGCGGGCTCGAGTCCTTTAGAGGCGACTGGCGGCCGTATTCCAGGGCGACACTCCGGTTTCACCTGGTGAGCCACGCGCAATGCGGGCTCGAGTTCTTTAGAGGCGACTGGCGGCCGTATTCCAAGGCGATACGCCGCTTTCACCTGGTGAGCCACGCGTAATGCGGGCTTGAGTCCTTTACAAGCGACTGGCAGCCGTATTCCAAGACGATACGCCGGTTTCCAATATCTGCGTTGGACAGTCTCGCAGTTTCGGCCGCAAACGCTTGACGCCCCTCCGACGCGGTACACGAACGCACTTGGCGTTCGATATCAAAAAAAATACTAATTCCAATCACACCCAACAAATAATCAAACTCAGATTAAAATAGGAAAAAAGGGATGTCAAAATGGATTCTGACACTTGCACAGCTCGAGGTTTACAATCTATCTGTCTTCTCGACTAAAACAAAAACTATTCCAAACTCCTACAAAGTTTGAATTTAAAATTGATGCGAATATCCTCTTTTCTCAGTCGTCAGCTTCTTTCAAAATAAAAAAAGGACACATCATATTTTGATATCGGCGTCACCTAACTATAAGTAGACGAACCACGATCTAATCTACCCTAACTCGCGCAACGGCCGGTAAACAAAATTAATAGCGCGGATAGTCCGAAGGGACGCCGCGAGATGTAGCTGGCGTTCTTTCGGCATGCTACAGTAGGTACTTACGAAAGGTGTAATACATTTTTCGTGATAAATGTGACTTTGAGGTTATGTAGAGTTTTGTATCGAATTATCATTTCAAGTTCTTTCTTTCAGTGTAAAATCGAATAATTGAAGCAAAAACTAGTGCTAAATGAAGTCCAAGATCGTTTGTTGCCTCAGAGAAATAAACCAATGGAGTGGTAATTGTCAGGCGTCCCCTCTGCCAAACGTACAAGACCACTGGTCGTAGCGGTTATATAAAACTAGTTGTCGCGTGTCAAATGCCATTCAATGAATGTCAGTCAGCGCGGAACGATCTGAGGTAAAAATGCCGAATTGCTGCGTGTTTTTATGTAAGAAAAGATCTGAATTATTTAGTTTACAGAAGGATAACGTTTCTTTTCATCTGTAAGTATAATTATGTCTAAATATCATCAAATAGTGCACGAAATTAGCAAAAACCTAAAAAATATTGTCAATCAAAAAGTGTTGCCACTTAATGGTACTACATCTGCTTTAGGGTAATTTTTTAACTTCACTCTTTATAGTGCATTGTACCATCGGGTTCATAATTGCATATCAATGAATTCATTCATAAATTGGGTATGCAATTATGAACATGATTACATCGAGGGAGGTAAGTGAAATATTGCAAACAAGAGTAATCGACTCCAGTGCGGCAGAAATACATCCGCCATTATGTCAGTCATTGTCATTGTTATGACAGGTTAGGCAATACACTTAAAATATACTCCGTGGGTTAGGCAGAGACCCATTCGGCATACAGCCATAATTGTAAAGCATTGCTCTGTTAAAAAAGCAGTGTGTCTCTGTGTGTGTGTTGTTATTAAATTGTTTCTAAACATATTTTAATCGACTTTTAAATTATTCAAATTACTTATTGAAAAAATTAAAAGATTAACGTCAGTACTTCAAAGGTAAAACTCATTCACACGCATAGCTTTTTAAATTATATATGTCGTCGAGGACCGCCGAGGGCAGGGCAGTAAGGTGGTTTGGAACTCAAAAAAACTGACACTATAAAGATAACCTAGCGCACATTACGCACGGACGCACGGTAATGAAATAAAACATAAACACTGGTTTAACAACTGTATTGAATTCAAATCTTTTTAAAACCGTATTATGGGAAGGGCAATAAACTACTACCGGTTCGGAAAGGAGCCCCAAATGAGAAGAACCATCGTAAGAAACTCAGCGTATGTGTGCTGTACGGCACTATAGCTGAAATTTGTCTATGGTCTCTTAAATACAGCTACCATAAACAAATTTCCGTTTTAATAGACAAATTTCAGCTAGTGTAATGAATTCCGCGCTGAATGCCGCTCGAATGTGTTATATTCCTGTTTAGAAATTAATTCGTTCCTTTATTTTCACCATACATTTTATGTAGCATTTTAATTTTGTATGGATTATACTTTATTTATTATAAGGTACGTTATACACACTTATCCCCTTAAATAGGCACTTTTAATTTCTGACTCTGGTATCACTGTACCTAACAGGGAAGTTATAGTGATGAGACAGCACAAAAATAAATATCGATATTAACATTAGCAGTATGTTATACTTTTTATTTATAATAGAAAATGAAGAAGAGATAATAGAAATAGAAACACAAATTGGAAACAGATGCCCATTATAATCAAAATATCAACTGCGAAGGACTCTGGAATATCACGATGTCGCTAGTGACTGGTTCATCATTGTTCATTGCAGTGAAAAATTCACTGAGGTGGATAGAGGAACGTCTAGTGCAGGGGTTTTCAAAGTGGGAGGCGCGCCCCCCTAGGAAGGCGCGGCCACATTTTAAGGGGAGCGCGGGGCCTCGGGAAATTTGAACAGGGCTAGGTAGACCTACCTTGCATCGAAGCCTAAGGGGGCGTGGGAATTTCATTTTAGGCAGCAGGGGGGCGTGCCTAAAAAAAGTTTGGGAACCCCTGGTCTAGTGTAATTGGAAGCACATTGGAACGGTAATCTAAACACGTGGGTTCGAATCCCGTGATGTTCCAGAGTTCTTTGCAGTTAATTGTTTCATTGTAATAGTTCTTTGTTTCCAATTTGTAGTATTTTCCACTAAATATAAAACCCTCCGCGGGAGTCCGCGTTGCTGCGTAGATAGACGCAGTTTCACGTTTCGCGCTCCCAGTAGTTGTAGATTGTATTATTTAGTTGATAAGTTTTTAGCAAGTAAGTACTAACATTAGTAATATAATCTTTTTATTTGTTTTTGTTTTTGTGTGTTACTTACTAACCAAATGGAATCTATATTCTGAAATAAAAATTATTGTATTGTATTGTATAAAAGTAAATACACATCAAAATATTAAATTGATAATATAAAAGTTATTCTAAATCAGCTTGCAAGATTTGTCCTGAACAAATAGACAAACTAACTTACGTTGAATACTAACATTGTAAGTAATATTCTGGTAGAAAAACTTGATATTTAATCACAACTTAACATTATAATTTTATCAATAGCTAAACCTTATACTTGGTAAAGAAACAAAAATATATAACTAACCTACGATCAATGTTTCTCTGCGTCCGTAGGAAACACCTTAGACAACCCTACACGTGATCCCTGGGTGGTGCTAAAAGAGTTACAAACGTGGCAGCCCTACTGTCCTACCTGGACCTCGCAGCACTCACTGAATTTTCTCCATCGTCTGCTTTCCCACTACCCTAGGGAAGAAATGCCTATCTATATCCAGTGACATGTAGGCATACGATAAATAAATCTACGATAAAATGCATAGATTATATAAGTCCCAGATATAGTGCGGCTAGCAAAATTTTGTGATTCCATAAAGAGCCAGTGTCCTCGTCGTTACGCACTACACACACATACGCACAGCAATAATGAGCCGCTCCCCCGCCATTCGTGTCCAAACGTCTATGCAGTCAAGAGCAGTTAAAAAATAATTAAAATATGCCGTCGTGCGTTGTCAAATGCTGCAGAAATGCCACCGGTCGAAAGAAAAAAACGGATGGGATAACTTTTCACCGTTAAGTAAACAATTAATTGCGTAATCACATTAAATATCAGTAATTTCATAAACTATTAACTTCATGGTAGCGGTGTTGCCAGGTGGTTGAATAGGGAAACTTCCCGAATGTAAAGGGGTCTATAATCGCCGCGATATGGTGTGAACACGATATGAACCAAACACAACTTGATGTTTTATTTCACGCACATTTTCAACTAATATTAACATATTACCTAATAGTTCATAAATTATAAGTTTTTGAAAGCAAATTATATTCCTTAGTATTTTTTGAATAAAATTAGTTAATAAACTAAACTATATATTTCTTAAAATAATTACAAAAATTGCGTAAAACATAAAGCTCATATATTATCAAGTCGTAGGTTGAATGCGCAAAATTATGCCACAATGAGTGATCTGTCCAACTTTTGTCTCATTCTAACTATCGCTCCCTCTCACTCTGATCGGTTGACTAGTCGCTTTAGTAAGCGACTGGTCAAGCGATTAGAACGAAATTGAACTATAGTTAGAATGAGAGGTTAGCTGTCAAACCGGTTGTGTTGATCGATCTAGGAGCATTTTTAACCGACTTCAAAAAAAGGAGGTTCTCAGTTTATGTGTGTGTATATATGTTTGGTCACGATTATCTCGCGTTTGGCTGAACCAATTTTGATGCGGTCCTTATATACAGCTGTATTTTTTATCTATCGCGTTCGTGAAAACAAAATATACGTTTAAATAATATCTAATACACTGAACTTTACTGTAATAAAATTTACCACGCCGCAGCATTGCGTAGTTCCATATTTTTCGAAAAAAAGGAGAATTTTCTGAGCTACGCTTTTAAAGGATTCACATTCAATGATTCGTAACTCATATTTGCCATAATTAATATCAGGTATTACAAAATTTTCACAACCTTGTTCAAATTAAAAATAATTTTGTGAATTCCATTGAATTACTATGGAATTTAACGGTTCGAAGACCTCCGTCTACACTAACGCCTCTAGCGGAAATTCGTACGCGATAGTCATCATTCATATTCAGAGGCGATTGTCTATGGTTGCGGAAATTTGTCTATTGTAAGATTGTAACTGATTTTTTTTATGGAGGCCATAGACAAATTTCCGCAACCATAGACAATTGTCTATGAATTGATGAATTCAGATCAATCGTGTCGAGCGACAAATGCCACCTTCTTATCGAAATCGGTTTTGTAGTTTAGGAATGACAGTGTTATAGACAACATACAAATAATATAGGTGTACTTGCCCTTGTACCCCACGTGCCTGATATAAATATAAATTCAATTCAATTTAATGATCATTTATTTCGAAAGTTTCCATATTATATTAGTACATTTTATTTCTACTAAATTAATAACATCTTATAATTATGCCAGAAAGCCCACTGTCCACGACTGTGGCTAGAAGGCTGTCGTAAGTAGGTTTTGCACGACGGAAAATTATCAGTGGGCCCCATATAAAAAAAGCCAGAACTCATAGACCTGGCTGAACTGAATCCCGCTAAGTGTGTGTTGCGCCTAATCTTACCAAAAGCAAGCCATGTAAAATTAGCGGCCAAGACTCACAACACAAGCTCATAACGCTTTAGCGTCTGCTAGATGGTTGCCAACAAGGCTGAACGACGAAGCTCAACCTGACTGAATTTTGGTTCTCTAGTGTGAAACGGTTTGAGATAAGGTAAGTTTATAATAATACGCTTTTAGTTGGGTTCACCTTGGCCATATTAAAAATGTATGATAAATGCTTAAAATAATAATATTGGGTCGAGAAGAGAGGCCGGACACACTCAAGTCGTGTCGTTTTATTAATTTATAAATTTAGATTTTTTACATCATTATTTTTTCTTTTATCCGCCTCTTCAGAAATATATTTCATCAAATGTATTAAAACAGGTGCTTATTAATTCTATTTAAACATATATATTAATAATCTATTTTTTTTAAATTCAAAAATACTGTATTCTTAATTTGTATTACATGGCAACACTCGTCTGGACACACACATTCAAACCAGCCGCCATCTTGCGTCACAGTTTGTTGTACAGCCATGCTCCATCCTTTAATTTTTTTCGTCCAAGATAAAATGTGACCTTTTCAAGTCAAAGGTACATCATTATCGGTTGTCAATAAGGCGTTACCATAAAAAAATCATTTACAAATTAACTCTATTAACAACCGACAATGATGTACCTTTGACTTGAAAACGTCACAATTATCGATACTTAAGTATATTATTATCGACGCGTTCCTCGCACTGGGTACGTTTACTTAAAGATGACATTATCTCGTTCACGGACAGGTTGTCTGTGTTGTGTTTGTACTTGTGTGAGTATATTTTATGCTAGTGTTTGATAATTTTATCGTGTGGGTGTGTAGCGACGTCAATGGAAAATGCATAGTGTTAAAAGTATTTGTGTGCGTTTCCTCGTCCCCCGCGCCGAAATTGGCAGACTTTTTCTGATAGAAATTAGTGCGCGTCTCGCATCCTGTTGGTTTAATAATCAAAGTTTGTTGCATAGGAGCAAGTGCTGCATATTGTCACAAAGCAAGAAAACACAATTTAACAGGTTTAAGCACCAAGGATCCGCTACCTACAACAGACTTTTATCAAGCCTTTGAAATGTTTTCCTTTATGTACCTACCTAAGCTATGTATAAAATAAATAAACACCAAAACCTCACGTGCGTTTATTGATTATTCAATTATACGATTCGTACATTAGATTAAATAAGTGCCTACCTAAAATAGTCGTCAAACGAAATGATAAAAGGAAATCATAATAAATAAGTAGGAGTATACTGAGTGATATAATATATGTAAATTAACATGTCTCTCTTATTCATACAGATAATGAAGCTAATGCTGTTCCATTCTAAACTGAAAAGTTGTATTTTCTGGTAGATATAGGTAGTTACTCGTTTCCTCGACTGGCCTTATGATTTTAGCAATCATTGTAAGTTTCAATGTTTCATTCCTTCCTGGATGTCAACTCTTTGACCGCATAATCTTCTGTAATTTTTATGTCGTTATTTTAATTTCTTCGCACCTTCTTTTTCATTGTAAAGTCATAAATATATCAGTATTACAATTTTCGAAATGACGTACAAAAGCGCGCGACAGGCGTCCAAAAAATACTAAGTTTTGTTTGATGTACATTGCTGCTTTTCTATGGAGCAATGCTGCTGTTCGATTCACTTAGTGTTGCTATATTTTTGTTTGATGTACATTGCTACTGCGTTCGTTGGCTGGCGAGACTATATTTTCCTCGCTTTAGTGAGGTGAAAAGATTTGTGTTACACACGGCTGCAAAGTTATTTTTACGTCTCGTGTGTTGCATCACTTGCTACGCTCAGGATTCTATTTTTGAACTACTCGCTTCGCTCAGGATTCTATTTTCAAACCACTCGCTTCGCTCACGGTTCGACCATAGAATCCATTCGTTACCACGCAGTTCAACCCTAGAATCCATTCGCAAGCTCGTACTTCAATTCCACACTCGCGGTTCAAATACAACTTTGCACCCTTGTATAACAAATAACTATTAAGTGTAAGTAGTAAGTAGGTCCCTCTGTTGTCAAGGTGGGGCATGATGAAAAAGACCCTGCCCCAACTTTAAAATTTGGACTCGATTGCCTGCTCACAAAGAAGCCTATACAACATTTTGGATGTATTTATTAATTTATTTCGTTATAAATTTACCCGCCAACTTGGCCCAAGTACGTATGTAAGCTTAGAGAATTTAACCTGGATGGAGTAGCCATGTCGGTCATTTCCGATACGAAAAATGTCTGCCGATTTTGGCAGGCGAGGGGAACGTCAAATGTATGGCTATTCGTACGTAATGTACAAATAGCTACGTCAGATAAACGTCAGTCTATACATGTGTATGACCACTGGTCATATGTTTTCGGCAGAGGGGAACGCCTGTCAATGACGACTCCGGTTGGTTGAATCCTCAAAGTAAGGCAACATGTCGGGTACCGAGAGAATGGTGCGCATCGAGTGAGTTGTGAATTTATTGATCATGTATATTCTAAATAAAATAAATATGCTGAGTGTTTGTACTTGCCGCAGATATTTTTTTTGTGTAGAATCTTACATTTGTAATTTAAATAAAATCACGTTTGTATTATAAGAAAATTTTCAGGCCAGACAACTGCTAGCAGCAGCAACTAGAGAGTATTAACGTAGCAAAGGACCCTTGCTTTTAGATGTAGAGTTGAATTGTTTTATTTCTGATCTCTAGATCTAATAAAAATAGTCATCGCAGGGCACTCGACACACTATACCTACATGGCCAAAAACTCACAATTGTATTCGCTTTTGTACTGAGTGATAACCATTCAGGTATATACCGGGAAATAATATGTATAATATGTTTGCGGTTGCGCCTGATAATCTAATTAAGTTAAGACTGGTTTCTTCTCGCTTTCGAAAACGGTCTGGCACACTACTTTGACTCCTTTTTCCGATTTACTTCTTCTTTACGTTTTGTTACGTATATGTTATATATTTGAGTCAATTATATGAGTGGACGCCAGTATTTATAAAATATATTCACGAATGATATAGGAAAACTTGCATACGTTAATAATACCGCGACGGGTGGGTACAATACAACAAAGTTACTTACCTTTTTTCCAGTTTCAAGTGGTCAACCCAAGCATGCCTTTACTGCAACAAAAGACATTGATATATAAATAATGTAATCAGTAAATAAATATCACGCGATACACAGGATGCTTCTTCAAAATGGGACAAAAAACTATTAAAATAGCTAAACACTAAATCGTTCTTCAGAATCGTGAATATTTTTGATAACTACGCCCTCTAGCGAAATTACATTTACGAAATAATTTATACCATGACTAACGTTACTGACATTTATTGATGGAAAATTGCAAACAATTTAATTATTTCATTATAGTTCATAAATATTAGTTCGTTTCATTAGGTACTTTCAGTTCGGTGTTGTAATCCCGTGCAAAACAACTGAACCAAGGTAAGTTTAAAGGTACAAGTACAGAATCCGGTTTAATGAAAATGTTCGTTAATTATATAGGTACCTAAAGTATCTTTGAATCCAAAGTGGTTGCTGAAGAGTGAAGACATGTCGCACAGCAGCCTTCATCTACTCTTATTAATACTTACGAATACATACAAGTTTAACAGACTACATCAACTCATTTACATGGAACTGCACTGAAGTTAAAGTTATAATGAAGTTAATAAAAGTTATAATTTCTATATAAAATTAACTGTTTTCATTGTATTTAAATTGGTCTTAGTGCCCTTAGTATAGTGACTCATTTATAGGTCAAGTTTAGTAAAAAACAAATCCTCCTCTACAACTACACGTCGGTTTCCTTTATGCTGAGGGTCGTGATTCCCTTGCATAATCTTGTTTTGGATTGTATTCCGCCATAATAAGGCCTGTTCCCACTATTCCGTCCAAACCATGACCGTGCCCGTCCCGACACATGCAAAAAAGTATTCTTTGTAAGAATTACTATGAGGCTTTGCCCACTCAGACCGACCAACACCGTAACGTGCCATGACCGGCCGTCCAGCATACTAATCGAAATTATTTTGCCAGGCCGGTCTCTTCATGTCGCGGTACGGTCTTAGAACGGTGTCTGAACGGGGTGGTTCAACCCCGTTTGCAACGGGTTTGAAACGGGATCTAACCGCGTATGCTCCGCGGAGATTTTGCTATATGTAGGAAGAAGAACGTGATTAAAATGATGTTACCTTAAAAAATATTACACATGGATTTTTATTTATTATTTATTTTTCAACACACCTGCTCGTAACGAGGTTCTTATTCCACCGCTTTTATGCTCATAATCCTAGATATTAAACACGCGTGCATTTCACAATAATTATCCAACTAGTGGAATAATTTAATAATACGATCAAGTGACGTTTGTACTCTAGTACCAAGTTGTACGTACGCAGACGAATCGTTGTAATTTAGTCGGGTATTACCTTTACTTTTTTTTAACTCTTTTTAGTAAAAAAAAGTAAATATATTAAAAATATACACATTTACGATAGAATATAAATTATACAATCCTGATTGTGGATAAGAATCATTTCAACTTATTATATTACTCGTAATACACAATAATTTGTGTTTAACACGAATTGTCTGTTTTAATATTGGCTGTTTGGCGTTACACGTCCGCGCCTTTGCCTCAAGCTGCACGCACATCCAAAAAAGAAAATTGCGCGCCATTTATAAGTTACCCTCAAATCATTGTTTATTTGAAAATAGATGTCATATACTTCAGAAAAAGTGACCAAACCCTCACATGCGTTCGTGCGCATAATATCGCTTCGTATGTAATGATCAACTTAGCACAGTTGTATCATAATGTACTAATACGTATTATAAATGCTTATTTTACCTACCGTAATATAATTATAAAATTCATAAATTCCTATTTTTAATATAGCTAAAGCGTTTCACCATTTTTTACATTTCAGTAAAATAGGTCTGTTATAAAAAATCTTTTAGGTACGGTGACGTGAATAGAATATTTCGATGCAAGGGCGGAAAGTTTTTCTGCATTGAACGTTATTAATACAATGGCGAAAAAAAGTCAACAAGTCAAATTTTAGTTTCGTATTTTGTACGGTCATGATACGAGTTTTGGACGGGTTGTGAACCCATGAACGGGCATCATGCGCTTTGCATACGGGCATAGACCGGTGTTGATACGTTGTAGTGTCCAACGTACGACTTTTTTCCGTGCTTGGTACTGTCATGGCACGGCAGGGCACGGTCATGGCATGGTTTGGAAGGAATAGTGGACACAGTCCTATGAAAATGAAATAGTTTATTTCATAAACAGTTGGTACATAAATGAACAACAGGGTTGGGTCATCCTAGTAGGTAAAAGGATACCTGTGTCAGGAAGTCCCGCTCCTCCATAGTAATCGGTGGTTGTGTTTTCTTATTAACACCTTATTATTTTCTACCTATAGATAGCCTAAGCCTATATTCCGGTTCTTGGCCTCATGAAAGGCGGTGTGAAACTTGGTGTCCAGGGATGTGCGGATTTTGTCAGACCATCAGGTGACAATATTGACAAGAGTTGCAGTTTACTTTCTTGTCACATTTGGAACTGCGATTGTTCACGTTACCCCCACCATGCACTTCGCACATAGCTAGTACAAACTTAAAGAAAAAAATAATAAGATATAAGTAGTTTTCTACTTACATTTTTTTCGTCAGTCCACTGCTCTTCCAGTCTCATAGGAAAAATCCTACGTTCAAACTGTGAGACTTCGGGCTTGGCTGACGCCAAAAATGCTTGATCTATTGCTTGCCCCGGTCAAAATTTTCCCGAACACCCAAAATTACAAAGGAGTTGGGACGACATCACGTGTAAATTAAATCTGGATAACCTATTAACTCATTCTTGCCCCGAGGAACATGCTAGACTCCTAGCAGCCAGGGAAGCAGGATACTGGCTGCAAGCACATCCGTCCCCAAATATTGGAACCCTTTTAGAGTCCCAGTCTGCGATCCACGTAGTTGCCCCTGCGGAACCGCCGTGAACTACCTGGGCCACTACGGACTTTCCTACCAAAAAGGGCGGGCTGCTTCTTAAGGCATGCTGCCCTTAATGACATCATCCGCCGGTCTCTTGCATCAGTTAATGTGCCGGCTTTTTTAGAGCCAGCCGGGATCTCAAGAAGTGACGGCGGGAGACGGGACGGTATGACTTTGATTCCGTGGAGTATGGGACGGGTGCTGGTGTGGGATGCAACCTGAGTAGATACGCTGGCCCCGTCACATCTCCACCGAACTACCCTGAAGGGCAGCGGCAGCGGCAGAGGCGGCCGCAAAAGACATGGTGGGAAAATATAGTGGTATTGTTGTCGAATATATTTTTGCCCCATTTAGCGTCGAGACCGTTGGTCCGTGGGGCCCTAGCGCTCTGAGTCTCTACAAATACCTATCGAAGAGACTCAGATATGCCACAGGAGACCGAAGAGCTGGCAGCTATCTGGGTCAACGAATTAGTCTCGCGATCCAGCGAGGAAATGCTGGCAGCATCTTCGGTACCATACCGCAGGGGCGGTATTTAGATATATATTTTAGTTTAGTCTTACTGAGTTAATTATTTTGTTTATAAGTATTTCAAGTTTTAGTTTATAGTCGTTTGTAATTATTTGTATGTTAGTTATTTTATGTTATTAATAAACTCATTTGTAAAACATGTCTTTGACTCCTACATTATTTACGTATACAGAATAATTAATAGGGAAAAGAAGCCAATTAAAAGAATACCCTTTAATTGCAGTAATGACTGTAATACTCTTCTACGTCCATGAATACAGATATAGCTTATCTGTAATCATAGAATTAACGCAGTTAGGTACATAAAGCAACTAAGGGATCTATTTGAGACCTGTGTATTTACATGCTTACATACCATACCCCGTATACAACTTTCAGCCAAGCCAGTTCATTATTTTACTAAAGTCTCCTTGGAAAAAAGGATAGCCAAATTAGCTCTGACTTTCCGCCACTGGAATTAATGCTACGTAAAAGTTTAGTGTGGATCAACTGAGTAGGTAAGGTACCACCCAATAACAAGTATCTAGGTCACCACAGTGCAGCAGTTATTGCACTTATTGCCTACTGTCAAACGACTGCGTTTGCTTGTAAATTATGCAACTTCGAAATAAATATACCTAGAAAATGTGACAAAATCAGAATGGCTTACGAGGCGTATACCTATTCTTATTCTTAGCATAGCCCATGGGCTATACTGTCATGACAGTAGCACATACGACACAGCGGAAAGGAAGGTGGCGGAAGTTGGTTATTTGCACGTAATCGGTATGAGCTAAAGGAAAACTGCACATTAAGCAGAAATAATTTACCTAGGTTTGTCTGTGGGTGGGAACAGGGTATCGAGCTAGATACCCACAAATATAACACAGCGCTATCTACCGAATTAAAACTTATTTAAGAACCATCATTGTACCACTTAATCTTTGCCAAAATAATATCACAGCTAAATTGAATAGGCCGTATTGAAGATAAATGAGGAAATTCGTTCATATTCATAAACAGCTTCTCACCCGTTCTGCCGAGAAAAAAACACTCGAGTCAAAAGATTAACTAACGACTTAGTTCAAGTAAATCATGGTCACCCTAAATAGTTTTGACATACGCTGTATGGAAAACGACAAGACGTACATTGAGTAGGATAACCAAATTGTAAGCCAAAATGTATTTATCCACTGAAAAATTTATCAATATTGGTGACAGAAAACAAAATCTTTCGATTCTGTATCATGCCTTTATCGCTTGTTACACGACCCCGATTTCACCCTGTACAGTAGGTACCGCCTCGTGTCATTAATTGCTTATGTGCGATAAATGAGATCTCTACGTATGAGGACAGATTGGATAGGTAGGTACCTACCTACCAACGTTTTAACCACTTAGTGC
This sequence comes from Pammene aurita, assembly GCA_947086415.1. Lineage (NCBI taxonomy): Eukaryota > Metazoa > Arthropoda > Insecta > Lepidoptera > Tortricidae > Pammene > Pammene aurita. The sequence continues at coordinate 52,995,125 of OX352289.1, forward strand.
ACCTGACATCAAGAAGAAGACAGCCATTTGCTTTTATAGTTACCTATTTACATCATCAACTCTACTAACTGAAAACTAGTAAGGTATCAGGTAATATTTAGATTTGCCAGTTAGGCCTGAGTTGTTTGTGTGGAAAAAGAAGGGTCGTAGAATTAATTAATTTCCTTATACATATGTATTAAACCACGACATTTCTCTCTCCGCAGAAATCTCTCCTAGTAGCAGCTCTCGTTGCTGAAGCCAGAGTGACTATGTTCCACTATTTACATTCTTGTCTTAATTATTTAAGGTCAACTGGGTTAAATGCCTCTATGCCTAATGGGGTTATTGCATCTGAATGAGTTATTTTCAAAAAGACGTCAGTTACATTAGGTAGCCCTCTTCGTCTAGTAGTGATAGAAACCTAGGTAACATGGATAACACGGAACATAAAGGACGCTAAAACAAATTATAATTATGATATGAAAGTTATCCGTAAAGTTCTGAATAGGCTTCGAAGGAAAAATTATCTATCGTGACGTATTTATCCCAAATTACCTCGTACAAGTAGGTAGGTACTTGCTCGAATATGTAGACATGGTAGTTATTACTCGTATACCTGCTTATGAGTGGCAATGACACACAAGGTGATGTGTAGGAAGCAACGTAAGTTCAAGTCGGAGATTAGGCATGTGGGGGTAATCTGTTTCGATGTGCGTCATAAAACCGGCACGAAGTAGGTATTGACTCATTTTGAACTTGGTATTTTTTAGTATGGCTGTCACTAACTGATTACACACTTTTATTTAGCTGACCCTTTATATTTATTTGTGCAGACATGGGAATCGAGAGGGCTACATTTAATAATAGGTAGGGAATTCTTCTATCGATAAAGTCAGTTATCGATATTTTCCCCATATACTAGTGACTTGCCCTCAGCTTTGTCTGTATTTTTTTTGTAAGTATCATTTTGAAGACGAAATTAAATATTTTCATTAAAGCATATTAGCAACGATCCCTAGGTTTAAAAAAGTGATATGAAATAATAATTAATATCTTTTTATCAAACCACTTTAAGACAGTTACATAAATAATTACAAGAAACAACGCTTTTCAATGTCGTCGGAACATGGAGTGATCGCTAGTGGGTACCTACCTAATAAATGAAAAAAACGGTACGGCTAAAGGAACATGACGGTCCCTCATCGTCAACACACTGGGTCCTCTTTGAGCTCTTTAATTGCAATAATTCTTAAAGTATATGTTGAAATTCAATGATATTAGGAACATATCTTCCTTGCGTTATGGCCTCTTGGTGACAGAAATTTCTGTTTTCTAGCTTTATCGAAACAGAATTAGAGGGGATTCGAAAATGGCCTGAATGGCTTCGGGAAACGGATGGTACGGCCGTGCCTTTGTTGTTTGTTTTGCTCGACTTGGCTATTTATATATTTTAAAAAACTTTAAATTAATTTTGAAAGTGCTTTATTAATTTTGAGTACAACCACACCATTAACTTTTTTTAAATGAAAATACAAATATCCAAAATATTGAGTTTAACGACCCCATACTTTTAGTATGACGTTCATCATATCAAATGAACAGACAAGCAGACAAAAAATCTAAAAACTGTTGGAACATGTTCTGTTATTGATTCTAAGTATCTCAGCCAACTTTTTTTAAAATATCTTCTATGTACCGACTTACGACCCTCTTCAACTTAATTATATGTATACTCGTAGATCTACCAACCACCAAGTCGAACAAAACAAATAACAAAGGCACGGCCGTACCATCCTTATTCCGAAGCCATTCAGGCTATTTTCGACCCCCTCTGACTCTGGTGGATAAAGCTAGAAATCTGAAATTTCAAGGAACAAGAGGCCATACCATAACACAAGGAAGACATTCCCAAAAACCTTTAATTTTAACTTTTAATTTAAGTAAAAGCTCCTTAGTTTTGTTTTGTCACTGACTGACATATGACTGATCATTATAGTTCTAGGCTTCTAGCTGACCCACAAGCTCAAAATTTTGAACATATGTAGTATTAGGGCTATAAAGCCAGTGAAAATCTTAACCTGCACTGCACAAATAACATTGCAATCCCATATAAATAAATGACATTACAAAGTTACTTTTTCAGTTGATAAAATTTTTGTTTTTTACACCACATACATAATTAGATAAATAAATGATAAAATAAAGGGTGCTCATAGATAATACCCTCGGATGTCGGCATGCCATGCGTACGGGGAATAGGTAATGGGACTAATGGGAATGTGTACGGGTATGAACGTGGACCGGAAAAAGGGAGCCCTGCTTAGGCTACTTACAAAAAGGAATGAGATCCCATCAAAATCATTACATGTACAAAAATGCCAATCTCGCAACGCAATTCTCCTAATGTAAAAAGTATTAAGATCTAATGTATATTTGAATATTAGATGTCTATATTTTTATAATAAATTCTGACTTGGCAATCGCACAGGACAATAAACCATCTATTACCACATTATGTAATGAATGATATGATATGTGTACCCATTGATAGGCCGGCTAGCGCTATACGTATATATTTAGCCGTGCACCTTTAATGCAGTTCTATAGCCGTTCTTGTGCAGTTACTCCAACTGCAACAGGGCTGCATTACAATCGTAATGCCAGGTTGCAGGCGAATGATTCGAGAGGAAACCGGATCTAATCCCTAGGCCTAGTTTCTCTTCTGGGTTGTAAGATCTAATGGCAGTCACTTTTGTAGAAACTAGTACCTAAGCCAATTCATGTGATTAGGTTGCCGAGCGGACCCCGGGTTTAATGGAGCCGTGGCAAAAAGCTGGGAAAAAGGCTATGAGGATGATGATGGAAGATAAATTAAACCACTTACCGGTTTACCTACTAAAAATATGGGGGGCGTTTAAAAACATAGACATTTTTTTGTTTTATATAAATTAAGTTAAAGATTACACTCTGTAGGTACGTAGTATATACAGGATGATTCCGGGGTCTTGGAGCAATAGAACAAATTAAATATGGATACCCCGCCACTGAGACTAATTGTAATTCCATGACATGCCGAGTTTTCTCGCGTTTAAGGTAGGTATAGGTACATTCATAACTAGGAAATGCAAACCGGTTATTGTCATACTAAAATAACCGGTTTGCATTTCCTATTTATATTATAACAGAGCGGAGCTGTAAGTGTGTGTGCAAAATTGGCCAATCATGAAATAACAGTTATTTAAAGTGGTATTGTAGGCAGGTACTTTGCAATTTCCCAGGATCAATCTGCCGGATATAGAGAGGTGTAATGTGAACCCCAGGCTGGAGGGGGCCTTCGGGACGGGCGGCTTTGGCCGCGGTGAGGGACAGGAATGCTGCTGTCCTGTATAAAACTGCGGGCCGCCAGGTAGAGGGCCTATGATGACGGACCGGGGGTTTACACCAAGCCGTTGCTGGGTGTTAGCTGCGAGAATGACCACCTCTATAAATAATCGCGAAGACAACCTGAGGGGGTGGAACCAGGGGTTTTTCCACCTCACTCCCGGCGTGGAGGTTGTCATGAGGGACCAGCGTGTGGTGCGCCCCGCGCGCTACCTTCGGGAGGTGGAGATTCAGCTCCGGGGACTTCGACCGCGGTGAGGGGTCAGCTTCGGCTGTCGCGGCCGGCGGTGTTCGCGGTTGAATGCTTACGCGATCCCGTGTCACCGTCACCAACGCTGCACGACGTGCATACCGTGAATGGTTTAGTTGGTAGTGTCGGCCCTTGCCCACGAGTCTAACATACCCGTCCTAATTCGCGGGTTGGACAGGATGCCTAAATGCATGCTCTCTCAAGGGGCAGTTATTATATGGTTGTCTGTCTGCCCGAGCGCGGCGCTGCGTCCGCGCTCTCATCAAACGAGGCAGTCTGACGGAGCCTTTAGGGAGTGGGGGGAGGGCTAGGAAGAGGCAGGATATACCCAGACAGATCAGACCCGAGAAATCGCAACGTATAATACCCGTTTTATACCTATCTCAGAAGCCCGGTATCCGTAATTACTTCATAGATCAATGGTAACATTATTGGTATTCGCAATTGCATACGCGTTTGTCAACTTATAGAAAGTACTTAACTTTTACTATTGTAAATCAGCGGATAGCAGTGCGTCAGATAGTTAGAAATATGTAGGTTAGTAAAAAAATACGAATACGGAATAAAAACTCTTACTTTTAAGTTAAGCATAAGAATCCGCGAAAGTGAATGTCACATTTTATTACCTCTTCCGTTCCGAGTCCTTCTTAGGTAGGTATTATTATAAGTCAGTTTATGTTATAAGTGCATATTGCTAGTGCTAAGTAAAGCTAAATCAAGAAAAAAACCATAAGGAGAATATCGAGCTAAAGTGTCAAATACCTAATTAAGGCTACACGGGTACAGTCGACGTCAAAGATATGTTTACTTTTTGACACCTTATGACTTATGACAAAGGATTGAGATGTAAAAGTGTAAATATATCTTTGACGTCGCTGTACATTAGTGTCCACATTGGACTTCTAGAGAAAGTATGCAGTACCGATGACACAAGCGCTTTCACTGTTGGGGCACCAATCACCACGCACGCACGGCGCGCACACGCGTTATTTACAATAACAAATACCTATATTTTATTACATTATTGTAATGATATAAATTATCCCTTAGCATTGTGTTGTAAGCTATAATAACTGGTAAAGGAGATAGTAACTACCTAACTGCTAAATAACAAAGTTTGTTTTATACTCCTTACGGCAAAAACATGGTCATCCACTACCAATTATAACATCATTTCAAATACCTGTGATGATTAATTTCAATTATTAATACCTACAGGTAGCTAGCAGAACTCGGTTTTATTATGTTACATTTACTTACAATAGCCAGCAACGTAGATTAAAATCGCCTCTACTCTGTTTATAGAGTTGTTAAATTATTGAATTTAAACTGTGGTTATGATTACGTGTATTGCGAGAGTTAAATTATGTTTAAAAAAATATTGTACAACCAAATTGCCTTTTTTCATGTTTTGGAAAAATAATTTGTCGCATTGTGCAATATTCAGTACCAACCTACTTAAATCTAAACTTTAATAATAATGATAAATTAATAAATAAAAATAATCAATACTTACGCATGATTATAAATATGTAGCACAACAAAAAACTGTTTGATTTAAGATAAGGAATTAGTGTTTCAATATATAACACCTTTATTTACATATTATAGCTAAATGTTGATATCTAAATATGGATATATGACTTCTACATTAAAATAAATTACGAAACCACCAAACAGCACAAAAATACACGAACACTCCGGTGACTCCGTAATTCTAGTGATGTCAGATTCATCTTGATTTGAAGACTTTGAAGTGAAGTGAATGAATGAATGGATAGTGTTGCCCGAATCATTGAAATAAATATAGGGGAAATAACATACCAACGAAAGACGAGTGTCGATTTTGAGGTACCCTCGCCCACACTGTTAACTTGGACCTTATGGCTTTTGTAATAAGGTCCACCGATGTACAGTTAAGCGTGTTGCTGTTTGTACTGAGCTACCAACATGGCGGTTAAAATGTATAGGTTTTGACATCCGAGCTCTCAATATGGCGGATTTTTCGGCCGCATTGGGTTTTTACGTATATACTCGTCATCTCTTTTTGCTTATGAATATGGCGCTGAGTTAAAATGAGACGACTAAATTTTTATGTGTTTTGATTTACATTTGTCGCATCCCCTATATAGTACATCCATGGCCCGAATTCATTGACTTCATAGACATAGGATAAAAGGTACAGATGGGGCATGGTAATAACAATACCAAGATCAAACGGGATGGTCTTATAACACTTTCAATAGGTACGACAGAGAAGGTGCTCATTGGTCCTTGTCATAGTTTCATATTTTTTTATTACCCTCCACGCCAATACTTATAGCAGTGGAGGGTCACAAACAGATATAATTCGCGATTACTTCAAGAATTTATGTGTTTACTACGAGAAAACGTACGAGATTTTTCTTAGAAAGTTGTGTCGGCAAAGGAAAACAATGAGGAAAACAAACAAAACAAAACAACAAAAAAATTTGTGGAGGTTGAAGTTATTATTATTCGGTACAGGCCATGCTTTTTTGTTAACAATAACTTTTTTTTGGAGCCGCGACGCCGGAACTACCGGTTGTTAGAACAAAAAGTGGTTACACGCGCTTTTAGACCAATTCCTCATTAGCTGCACACTTGTTCGTTAGATCAATGAACAATAATCATCAATATTACACAGTGAACGGCGTAATTTAATTTAAAAAAGAAACTATTCTCGAGGAACAACTTTAACCGGTATTAGACATTGTAATTTGTAGGGCCCAATCTGTCAGGTTGGGAGATGTAATAAGAGTTAGGACCCGTAGGGAGCTAAAGGAGGGGAGGGAGATGCAGGGTACACAACAGATTGGGCCCTACAAATTGCAATGTCTAATACCGGTTTTAGTCATCATAATATAAGGGGTCTACTGACCTAAGCAACTAGTCAACTGATAAGAGGGAGAACGAGCGATACAAAAGTTTGACACATCGGCCGTTGTAGCATAACTTTACGCATTCAACTTCCGACATGATAAGGGCTTTTCGTTGTATGATTTTATTTTTTTATTTTTAAAAATTAATAATTTTGTTTATTTAAAATGTGTATTCCAAAAATTACTAAAGAGTATTATTTGCTTACAAAAACATATAAAAAAAGTTATTAACTATTAATATTAGTTTACAGATATCAGAGAAAATATATTCTTTGAGATATCTGTGTATTAGTTGACAACGTTAGTGAAATTAAACATCAAGTTGGGAGTGGGGATATCAACTGTAATGTCACCATCGTGTTGACGCCATATCGCGGCGAGAATAGAGCTCTTTACAACCAGAAAAGGAATGATGACACGTGTTGAATTTTGTTATAAAATTAAGTTGAATGGATGCAAAGTGATAAATATATCCTACTAAAGTAAATTCTTTTAAAATTCTATTGAGATGGTTTAAAGATACGAAACTTCAAAATTCTAAAATTTTACGATTTTTTAAAAGTATTAAAAAAAAAACAATGACACCATTCGATTTCTTACATTTTATCGTAAAATAAATTTTATAGCAACCATACATGTACATAAGCGCAATATTTTACCGTCAAAATTAGCTATTTTAATTTTTCCATACTTTAAACAGGGCGACTATGCAACCGTGACGTCACTGTTGCATATCTTTTTGTTAGGAGCGTTTTGAGAAACAAAAGCGAGTGACAGATTTTGAATCTCATTTGTGACTTTTGTGTGCTTTGACGCAATTAGCTCCATATAGACATTTTATCCTTACAACAAAACGAAACGATTGATACCATACATGAAATAAATTAATCATGCCTATTGTTACAAATCCCTAACCGACTTGCTGATCAACTGTCAATTTAACACGACTGTAATGTGGACGACTGTGCACTTTGTAAATACGACTGTGATCCAGCAAACTTGTTTACTCTTAATAACGACGTAATCCAATGGATGCAGAATTTCAACATTTCACTCTAAACGACTGACAAAATGTCAGACGATTAAATAAATTCTAGTCATCACAACTTAACTTTTTTGAACAAAAATTTGCAAATAAACAAAGTTATTTATCTCTTAAAACATTTTCAAATTTTTGGTTATACAAAACTTACATATCAAATCTAACGTTGATTGCGCGAAAAGCGACTTTTATCTCATTCTAACTATCATTCCCTTTCACTGATCGGCTGACTAGTCGCTTACACGGCTTACGCGAGTAGACTCCTTAATGTGACCGCAAGCTTGACTAACGCTCCTTGCGGCAAATATACTCGCATTTATTGCAATTCCATTCATTCAGTCATGACAGTCATGACTGATAAAAACTTCAAATGGTTATACTAAGTAAGTTGTCTATGTTCGAAAAAGCGCGGGAAACGTGAGACGCGGCGGTTGTGTTTCTGTTCTTTTCATTATTTTAATTTAATTTATTATAGTATTTAGATCAGGAAAGTGGTAGTTTGTACATAATTTAGTTCTTATTTTCTGTAAATATTATTTTTCTATTATATATAGTGTAATTACTACATATTAGGTAAGTTTGTTTTGTATATATTTTGATGGGGGTTGTAGGTGTGTACGTTGAAACACTTGAAACAGATTCCAGTAACTTGGGCACGGACACTTCTGTGTGTGGCAGATAAAAAGAGCAAAAGGAATAGTGTTGGGAAATATTGAATGGCATGTTTATACATGCGATGGCTAAAACAGCTACAGCAGCAACAGCTAGAAAAAGAGAATGAATCAACCCAAACTCATTCTAATCAGTCTTACTTAATGAAAATTGATTCTTCTGAAAAAAACATTAAAAATAACAATACAAAGGTTGTCAGGAATTCACCATCTGATGTTGCACCGTTTATTGTACACCTACAATTAAAGCAAATAGAAGCATGGTTATAGGTAGGAATATTGTTAACGTAAGTTTCAAATCATATAGATGCCAATTTATTTGTAAACAGATGCGTGTCCCTTCAGAAAATCTATTGGCATACATATCATCCCTTTCAGTGACACGCATGGGTTAGCTTCGGGGTATCCTAGCACAGTGGTCAGAGGAGGAAATTATTAATAATATTTCTTTGCCTCATGGTTGTGGTAAGTTATTCAAAGTAAGAAGTTTAAATCACACAGTTTTACTTAGCAGATCAGTTTCTTGGCAACACTCAGACACAGCAGTTCTTACCTTTGACAGGCAAATTTTACCAAAGTGAGTATTTACCTAATTTCTAGTATTAACCTACCTGAAACCTAAATGCTACAAGTGTGGGCAAATGCACACTGGCCATACCTGTTCAGTGGAAGAGGATGATGCCATGCTGTTTATGCAATGGTTTTCATTTTGCCACAAACAGGTCAAGTCAGGAACATATAAGACAGAAGGAGATTAAGGTATCCATGGCCACTAAATGCATCCCTCCTCCATAAGGCAGTTAAATTACACCCTTCAGTTTCTAAATCATTTGCTGATGTGCTTTTGACTCAACCTCGACCACAGCTTCAATTATCAAGTCTTATAAGTAGTGTCCGTAATCCATCAACAGGTAGATCAATGCAGCCCCATAGTTATAAAAAATCAGTCTTTTTTAAACCACATACTGTTAAGAAAGCTACTAAAGGTTATGATGTAGCAGCGCATAATGCTCTTGTTAATTAATTTTCCATTCCAACTTCTTCAAATGGCTGTGCACTGCTGCAGGATTCTCATAAAGAAGAGAGTGAAGAGGTGAGTGAGGCTATTGAACTGCAAATAAATGCTTTGTCTTACCGTCCCACATTGCCCCTAAACTTGATACACTAGCTCTTGCAATTAACAAAAATATACAGAATTCTGCAGTGGAACTGCAAAAGTATAATAAATAAGAAATCAAATTTAATCGTTTTATTAAATAAATATGAACCAATTGTTTTTGCCCTGTCTGAGACATGGCTTAGGTCTGGAACTCTCCTTATAGTTTATGGCTATTTTGGCTATACATGTCTTAGAGATCCTGACGGGTGGGATGGAGGAGTAGCTTTACTTGTCAGGAACTGCGTCTCTTTTTCACCTTTTCATATTTACTTGTTTCATCTTCCTTTTCACAGTGATGATTTTTCAGTTGTTGCTGCCATTGTAAATAACATCTGCATCTTCTCTGTATATATTCACCATCCATCATCAACCATTTTTCATGAGCTAATGCTAATAATTTCTTCTCTTCCTTCATCAATGTTGATTCTAGGTTATTTTAAGTCACATCATCAGTACTGGGTCAGAGGCATTTCCAATCACAATGGATATTGTAGGTATGTTGAAAATTTTTGACGATAATAATCTGTGTCTTAAAATACTGGTTCTCCAACACGCCGAACAGGGCCTACAGAACCAGCTAGTAGCGCTGTTGATTTATCAATTTGTTCAACTAAAATTTCAACTTCCCTCACCTGGAATACCCTAGATTCAACATTTGGCAGTCATCAATGTGATCATTTTCCTATAATAGGTTCATTTCCTTCATCTGTCCTAGCCTTAAATATAATTTATGTAATCCAGACTGGAAAACTTTCAAGGGCCGGATAGAGGAAATTGTTACATTTGCCTAGTTTAGAGGTATATAGTTAGTTGTTCAGTTTCTCTGGCGTTTGCTGATGATATATTTCCTGTAAAAATTTAGAATGATTGCGATTAGATTCAATGACAAATGAAAATTTTGAAATATATACTTATAGTCCCAGATTCTTGGAGATCGCAAATAGTTATTCCTATCTTGAAACCCAATAAACCAGCTTCTGTTTCCTCTTATTGTCCAATTGCACTTTCTTCGGTATTTGCTAAGGTTGCTGAACACTTATTAAAACCAGATTAGAATATTTTGATAAAAAAAAAAGAGTTAATGTCTCATAGTCAATTTGGTTTCCGGAAAGGCAGATCGACTTATGACAGTTTAGCTATATTTATCTCCGACATTTGATTGGCCTTTTCTGCAAATGCATCAGTAGTTGCTGCATTTCTTGGCATCAGTGCTGCTTATGTTATGATGATGTTTTAATATCTTTACTTCAAGTTAAAATGCATAGGCGTATACCAATTATGTTAACTAATTCCATTATAAATCTCTTATCTCAAAGGTCTATTAACCTTCTTTTGGATGACAGCAATAAAATATCTCATTTTGTGTGGAAAGGACTTCCTTAAGGTTCTGTACTTAGCCCATTGCTATACAATATTTATACATATGATTTAGAATCATCTTTTGATGACTTTTAAAAGTCATCAGTGATGACTTATTATTGTAATCTCCAAATCAGGCTCTCAATCAGCCGAACCATCAGTAGCTCTTTAAATTTGTTGAAGTCATAGCTAGACTTTATTTCCTCTGATCAATGTGCAATTTGGTAGCAGCTCCATTTCTCTATAAGCAGAAACTGAGTTTCTAGGTGTTATTCATGACAAAAAAATTACAGGCCTTCTTGATTATATAGTCTCTAAATGTGAGAAAAATATTAATATCCTAAGGTGTGTATCAGGAGGTTGGTGGGGTTTTTGCTTAAAACTTATGTACAACACTCTAATAAGGAGTATTTTAGATTATGATATGATACCTTTTTGCTTGAACCAGGAAATGAGGCTGGGTTTCAAAAATTAAATAGCATTCAATCTAAAGCTTTTGGGGTCACCTGTGGAGCCATGAAATCTAGTCCAACTCGTTGAACCTCCACTTCATTTACCACATCAATATCTTTGTGATAGATGTGTTATCCGGTGCTCACAATTTTCAAATCATCAGCTTTGGAGTATCCTATCCAAACTTTTACTCCATATAATATTCTCCATATACTTTCAGGAAACTGTTAGTTCTTCAACTCTACCTATTTTCCAATGCGAATTTGACTCTTTAACCCTAGTTCCTTCAGTTTTCTTTAATATTGGTATTTTAAGTGATTTGGAACAAAATCAACAATTTCTGTATTCTCTTGGAACAGATGGCCAGTATGTGCATAATATGTTCAGTCGCCATTAACATATTCATTGCCACCCAGCCAAACAAGACATCCACACCAGGCCACAAAAAATTCGTCATATAAAGCTGTAGTACCAAGATCCCGACTATCGGGTTGTCCGGCCTGGGAACAAAATCATCAAATACCCGATAGTCGGGTTCACAGCATTGAATGTGTTAAATATATCGGAGCAGCCAAGTTACTCAAAAATATCTGAGCATGCACTTTATCATCTTGATAATAGAGGTGTTGTTCAGATTTTTGTGACCACCTTGGCCGCTCTTGATATATCTGATGGTGGAGTACTTCATACTCTAATTTATCAAAAAATAAAGTTGACTCTAGAATCATCATTGTACAGTGGTGAATGCTTTGGAATCCTGAAAGCAATAGAGTTCATCATTATTATGCACTTCAATAAAAGAATTAATATTTTTAGACTCTTTAAGTGCACTTCAAGCAATATCTAGATTCCCATTCAAATCAAAATCTAATGATCCAATTATCAGATCCATAACTTATTGTTAAAAAGTCGCCGTAAAGGATATTCTGTTTCCATTGCCTGGATCCCAGGACATAGAGGAATTAAGGGCAATGAAAGGGACGATGCGCTAGCTCGAGATGCCATTATTTGTAGGGACACTTTTCCATACAAAAATGTTGCTGAGGACCTATTAGCGTTACCAAGGTTCTACCTACGAAGGGCATGGAAGAGGGCATCTGGTGCTGGGAAGTCGTTGCACTATAGGCGCCACATAGGCGCATTCAACCATCTATTCTATTCCTGCCAAGCCATGGTTAACTCAAATTTATTTATCAAAACCTGCAACCAGTATGTTGATTCGAATGAGGTTGGGTCATGCATGTACACCGGAACATTTGGCACGACTACAACGTGTGCACAGTTCCGCATGTAATTGCGGAGCTGATCCTGCGGATTTTAATCACATATAATTTTGCATTATAATAGCAGTGTTGTTCTTGTTGAATTTTGGGGTTGCCGTATTCCGAGGCGTAATTTGCCGTATCCCTATACAAATTCTTAAAATAATTGCCGCTGAATTGCCGTATCCAGAAAATTGGCGAAAACGTGTCTAAAAAAATGTATGGAGATACGGCAATGGGACCGTAGACGGAGGTCCTGAAATACAGCTGTAAAAATTGTTATTTCGTCCGTGAAAACTAAATGTACGTTTAAATAATATTGAATGAACTGTACTGTATAAATATTGACCACGTCGCAATGTTGCGCAGTTCCCTTTTATTTGAGGATTTTTTAGTTCCGCATTTTGCCATAATTAATATCTTGGTATGGAAATATATTCACAACATTGTTAAATTAGAAATGATCGAACGAATCCCACTCAATTACTATGGCATTTGACATTTCGAAGATCTCAGTCTACCTACACTAGCGCCTCTAGCGGAGAATTCATACGCGATAGTCCTCATTGAACGCACACTCAGAGATGGCTCTGAATGGAACGCGTCATGGCAAATGAAACGTATTATGAATAGATTAAAAGTTGATTTTGCTTGAGCGTGTGCGCTCACGTTTCCTACTTCACGAATTCTAGGTCTAAATTATTATACAACTTGTTGGTTCAAAAAACAATTTGATAAGCAAATTTGATGCTGATTTGAAAAACAATTTGATGCTGATGAAACGTGTGTGAAAGTTGATTCCAAATACTTGCCACCCGAACACACCATTACCATTTTAAAAGAAAGTGGATGAAATGCTCTAAACTGAACACAAAGAATCAGTGCAAAATTATAATGAGTCCCGTCAAGAGTAAAGTCCGAAAACCATAAAATTGTGTCAGCTCAGGCACGTATCCAAGAGGGGGGGAGGATACATGGAACTAACTTGGCCCAAAAATGCTTAAATTTGTATATGGTAGCGGACATTTGCCTATGGAATCCGTACCAAAATCTAGCTACTAAAGAGTAACATAGACAGTTTTCCGCTACCATAGACAAATAGCTAAATTACGCCTAAACATGTGGTGCCCTTAAGTATTCAAAATACACCTTATATTCAAATTTCATTAACATACGTCTTATAGTTTTGGAGTAAAATAGCTGTGTCATACTGACGGACGGACGGACAGATGGACATGACGAAACTATAAGAGTTCCGTTTTTGCCGTTTTGGATACGTAACCCTACAAAACAATAATGTAACTTTTACAGCAAAAATGTGACATTTCAGGAAACGAAACGTAACTTATGACTCAAGGGCCCTGGCAACACTTCACACATAGGCAGTATAGGCACACAACTACCACAGGCACCACACACCACACAACACAATAAATAAGAGAAGCCATGTTTGAAATTGAATTGAATAATTAAAATCGCGAATATCGCGATTATAAGCAAAAATAAATCAGTGATAAACATAGAATAACGTTGCTCGCATATTGAATTTGATGTATTATTTGAATAGAAGTTTTTAAGAATAGCTCCATTACATAAAAAACTAAATATTTACAGTTCTAGTAGAACGCGAAGAAACCGCTGCAAGCAAACTACAACTAACATGGCTACGTCTCAAGACGTTTTAAAATTGATCAAATTAGAAAATGTTTGCCGAACGTGTTTATCACAAGAAGCAGTATCGCATTCTATATTTGAAGTTTACTCGGGAACAATTACATTTGACCGTGTAATTAATGCAATAACGGGCTTAAAGGTAAGGTTCCAATTTTATCGTTGATAACATTGTTTTGGTTTGGTGTTGAGTTAATGTGTACCAAAGGGTACGCAATAACATTTTGGCCAAAAGTGTAAATACATAGGGTCTGCAAAATATATAGGTGTAATGGAATTGAATCTGAAGGAAGAATTTCCAAGGGCTAGTAATTTACAGCTCAACAAAAAAATAACCATAACATATTTATAAAAACTTCAGGGTCCATTAGCTAGGCCATTTTAGATTTTAGAGAAGTTTTTCTTTTAAAACAGGCTTGTCAACCGACTGCAACATTTTGAAGGAGGAGGTTTCAATTCCTCGGATCTTTGTTTTTGCTATTATTATTTTCATGTATGTTCACCGATTATTCGAAAAGTGCTCGACCAATTTGGAAAATTCTTTGTTTGTTTGAAAGTGTATAACTTCACAGTTGGTCCCATTTAGGGATTGCCCCCGGTTCTGATTTTGTATGGCGAGAACCGGGAATTCCTGGTTCCGGTACTGGATTTGTATAGAAAACGAGTACCGGGAGCAAACCCTAGTCCCATTGTAACCAGGTCATGATCCGATGATGGGATCCTGGAGAAATCAAGGGAACTCTTCAAATGTTATAGGCACACCTATAGTGATTTAAAATATTTTTTACAGTAGCTCGGGCATTTCCTTTTGGAAAGGTGGAGTCTAAGTGAAGTCGGTTCTTTTTAGGGTTCCGTAGCCATATGGCAAAAAACGGAACCCTTATGGATTCATCATGTCTGTCTGTCTGTCTGTCTGTCCGTCCGTATGTCACAGGCATTTTACTCGGAAACTATATGACGTATCTGAATAAAATTTACACAAGGTGTATTTTGTATGCAGCTACTTAATTATGTAGTTAAATTAAAAAAAAATAATAATAGGGGGCCCCCCTATCCTCCATACAGGTAACTAAATAAAAAATAAAAAAATTAACCAAATATCAACATGTGACACTTCAATCGATAGGTCTTTCAAAATGTGGATCTAATTCTTACACTATTTTCCTAACCACAGTTGAACCTTATTACCAAGTAAAGCAGTTGTTTATAGGTGACTAGTAGAAAGTAGGAATAACAGTCCGATAGAGAGCATAATGTAGGGGGCGGTGTCTCACTCATACTCATTACAAAATTGTCACATTTGACACATGGACATTTTGGTTGTCTGATGACAATGATGTCATTCATTGAGGATAATCAAAACGAGGGACAGCCGCCTATATAACCCTCTCTTTCGGCCTCACTTTATGACTATAGAGTATACTCCAGTTTAAAATCATAACTTCATGAGCAAACCTGGGATAACTCAAGGCACTTACACTAGCAAAATATTTTATCGACAATTAAATATATAGATGTTACTGTCAACATCTAAATGTTCTATAAAGTAAATATATTTATACAAAATCGCTTATATTGCTATTGCTTCTTAAATTCTAAAAAGGGGTTTTTACGAAGAATTTATTTTATTTTTAACCAGGTCACTATTTCCACATTGGCACTAAATGTTTTATTCTAATCTATATTTATTTATTCTTAAACATTACTCCATCTTTATTTATTGCTAAAAGTACATAAAAAGTGAAGTTTTCAAGTACATAAAACCCACTTTGAGACCAACCTTATTTATTTTTTAAAACAGGTGCTCAATAAAGTGCTTTTTGTGGTTGTATTAGTTTAGCGTGTGGAAAGTTTGATTTCTGGCCCAACAAAATCTGAGATCTCTGCTTTGGTACAGTCTCCGGCAATAGTATCTTCCTACACGAAGGCCGCAAAAATATGTGGTATAATATTATTTGTAGGGTCATAAGAGTGTGTCACATATTTTTGCGGCCTTCGTGTAGGAAGATACTATTGCCGGTGACTGTACCTGAATTTACTCTAGCATATGAATGTCACTGACAATAAATTTTAATTTTGTTTGAAATGACATCCACATAGGGACTAAGAGCTGCAGGGCCGGCCCGAGCATTCCTGGCGCCCTAGGCAAGAGACAGAAATGGCGCCCTTTTTAAGAGAAGAAGAGTGTGTAGATTAGTTCCTAATTTTTTTCCTTAATAATTTTTGTTTCATTCGCGCTTTTCCCCATTTTTAGGGTTCCGTAGTCAACTAGGAACCCTTATAGTTTCGCTATTTCCGTCTGTCCATCTGTCCACCCTATAGCTCAGTGACCGTTAGCACTAGAAAGCTGAAATTTGGTATGAGTATGTGCATTAATCATGCCGACAAAGTGGGGGGTGGTTTGTTTTTCGCTCCAGCCTTATCGTGTTGGGTATCATTGGATAGGTTTTCAAAAAGAATAGAGGTCTTTTGAAACATTTTTTGGATAAAACTAATAGTTTCGCAAATAATAGCTCTGAAAGTTCAAAAAAGGGCGTGCCCCCCATCTAACTTTTGAAGCGTAAGTCCTAATTATTTGAAAATAAATCATAGAAGTGAGCCCTGATAAGTAGTTTACATAAAAAATATATTGAATAAAATCGGTCAAGGCGTTTTTGATTTATAGTGAAAGGACGTAAGTGCCGGATAGTAAAATGATGCCATCGCCGCCAAATATCCCTTAATAAACGACCTATTGAACGGATGTATTGTAACAGGCCGGGAACTGCGGAACCATACACTGAGCAGGGCCCGACGTGCTCTTGGCCGGTTTTTTATTTTTATATGCGATTGTGTTACCATTAAGTTTTTTCTTCGGACATTATGCATTGAATCTGCTAGTCCGTATGATCTTCGTGCCATCGTTAATAAAATGAGTCTCTTCTGGTCGCAGTTCACCTAACACACTCATCCTCGCTTCTCTCGTCGTCGCACCTATCTTGACTCTATCACATCATACGAACTAGGGACAAATTACTCGCAAAAATACGTCTAGTAACTACAACTAGTAGAAAATTACTTTCTACTCGTTTTTATTGCTAGACGTATTAGCGTCAGAAGATAAAAACGTAATGAAAACCCGATCGCATAGGAAAATAAAAAAACCAGCCAAGAGCATGTCAAGCCATGCTGAGGGTAGAGTTCCGTAGTTGCCGGCCTGTTACAATATATCCGTTCAAAAGTCGTTTATTAATGGATATTTGGCGACGTCATTTTACTATCCGGCACTCACGTCCTTTGAATGGAACAAAAAATACTTTGGATTTTTTTTAGGTACCTACCTAATGCAAAGGCGCTTTGCTTCCTCCTAAGACGAATATGTATACAGAGTCATCATTGCAATGTCATAATCATCCTCCTAGCTTTAGTCCCTGCTTTTTGCCACGGCTCATTTGAACCTGGGATCCGTTTGGCAATCTAATCTCATGAATTGGCGTAGGCACTAGTTTTTACGAATGCGACTGCCATCCTGACCGTTCAACCCAGAGTTGAAACTAGGCCTTATTGGGATAAGCACCGGGTTTCTCAAGATGTTTTCCTTCAACGAAAATTTACTGGTAAATATCAAATTATATTTCGTACGTAAGTTCCGAAAAACTCGGGGTATGCACCCGAGACCTTTGGATTGAAAGTATAACGTCTTACCACCAGACTACCAGCGCTTTTTAAGCATCAAAGTGGCGACATCGCCATCAACGAGGGCTACGAGGAGTTTTGACAGAGACACAAATGTAAAAAAAATAATTGGTATTAAATTAATTCTAAACTAGGTGAAAACCAGAAAAGTTTATAGATTTTTTTAGGCTCTTAATTATCGGGACTTAATTAAACAAAAATCAAATTTAGGAATAAATTTGAAAAACTGACACGCTTCTGTCTCATCTCCACGTATACAACGGGAAACCGAAATATCGCAAAACCAATTGTCTGTTTAGATTTTAGAGTTGAGAGTAGAATTGATTACCTACCCACACTTTTTTTGCTCGCACTATTTTTCGTTAACCAATTCTGAAAATAATCGTATATATATGCTGCTTAATTTAACTAAGAGATACTGCACTCACTACTGCAATACTGCCCACAGGCTGGCGGTGGCTGGTGACACTGTCGCCAAATCAAAAATATTTTTGTAGAAAAATGTTTTGTGTGTTAATAAGTTTTTTTTCGATGCCGCCGGTTGGCGCCCCCCTAATGCGAGCGCCCTAGGCGATCGCCTAGTTTGCCTATATGGACGGGCCGGCCCTGAAGAGCTGGCCACGTCAGATGTGATACAATAACGAGAGCAACGAAACTCGTCTAGTAAGATTGCAATACTATCCTTATTGGTAGATCTGGGCATCTAGCAGCTTTTAATGGGTGGAGGTCAGAGTTACAAAGTTTCCCAGTTGGCAGAATATAGGTACAGTCAGCATCAAATAGTTAGTAGCAGTGAAGTCGCCAAATATATCGTAACACATCCTTACTGATGTACAAATAAAGATCTGTACCGATATATTTGGCGACTTCACTGCTACTAACTATTTGATGCTGACTGTACAAACTGCCGAAGTTGCCTTATTTATGAGAACGGGGCCTATATTTTAACATTACAAGCATATAACGTATTATTTCGGAAACAGAAACAGTAGGCGACAAACTGTGAATTACATTATATGTCGTTAGGAACTACTTTCCCGCATCAGAAAATTTTGGCAATGATATGATCTAATTATTTGTATAATTTCTCATAATACTGCATCAAAACCATAACTCTAGGATATTCTTAAAGTGGTTTGCATTCTTTGACCTCCACCACTTTACAGCTGCCAGATGTCCGGATCTAGAAATAAGCATAGTATAGCAAACTAACGAGAGGGCTTTTGTTGCTCTCATTATTGTGTCATATCTGACGGGGCTAGCTCTCTATCTAATACATTTATTATCTTACGAGCCTTGATATCAGGATATTGAACCTTTTTATAGTAATCGAGAATTTTCAATAAGCATATGCATTTTTATATATCTACATCTTTTGCATCAATATCAAATCCCTAGATTGTGCCCCGAGTTATCACAGGTTTGTTGGTAAGTCCTGTGTAGTTTGACACATTTTCTTTAATACAAGGGTTAATAAAACACCTTTATCAACCCTTGCATTACAGAAAATGTGTCAAATGTGTAATTTATATACTTAATTTAAGAGTCAAAGTTGTTAACTTATATTCTTTTCTTAATTTAGATTGAGCAAGGGGATGGCTTTCCCTCCAGTATTTGTCAGGACTGCAAGGAAAAAGCCATCAATGCATTTAATTTTAAGAAAAAGTCCAAAGAAACACATGCTACTCTACAGACTCTGTTTAAGAAAGCTGTTCATGTAAGTACAAAATCGCCTGAAATAATATTGTAGTAATTAATGCAGATTCAATATATTTATATTCATTTGCTCAAGATATGAGTAATTTCCTTTCTTTTTCTAATGTACTTACTATAACATGCAGTTATTGATGCACGGATAAACGTAAAGCACAATTTATTTCTTTTAACCTACTTTTCTATTGGAAGGTTTATTGTCCAGTACCTTTTAGTGGCGGTGGGTCAAATTTTTTCTTAGCCAAGCCGGAGCTAAATTTGGTTTAAAATTTCTTCATGAGCTATAGGAAAACTGCTCAGGTGCCTGAAAATCAGGCAAGCCAACAGGAATCGTCTATGGACGCGCCGCCACTAGTACAGTCGTTGTCCAAGATATGTATACAATTTTTAACCATAAGCCTTTGTAATAAGTTGCAAAAGTGTATACATGTCTTTGACGTCGACTGTACCTTTGGAACCTACTAAGTACTATCTAAGAGTGTATTAGGCTTGTACCTATTCACCAAGTAATGAGGATTCACTGTAACCAACTATCAACATTTTGTCCACAGACAGCAACACATAATGTTAAAGAAGAACAACCAGCTGATGATAATGATGATGGCTTGGACATAGACTTTTCTCTACCTGTCACACCTGAAAATTATACCGAGCTAGGTAAAGGCGATATTATATTATGTAATAACATGCGTGACTGCATGTAGTGTGACAGTTGGTGCAGAAAGAGAGGTGTAGTAGCTGAAAAGGGTTTTTATATGTGCTAAAAAATATCTAATACACAAACATCTAAGAAGTAGTTGAGTACAAAAGCCAATGGACAATTCAATCTACTTAACGCTCACTCATTGCCAGGCTGAAACCCAAGACCATAGCTGAATGCTAGTGGAAAGACAAATAGCTACATAGGACTCACTACGGTAGTCCAAAGGCACACTCGATGCGTAAACAACGCTGCACGCCGAGAACTCCCCTGGGGAGTTCATGCGTCTCTATGCACTAAAAGGGTCAGGCATTTAGGGGAGTTGGTTGGCATGGCCTCTAGTTGTGTATAGGACTCCCTAGGGCCCAGGGCCTGGCCTTTGCACTAAAAGTGTTAAATCATAATTTTTGACAAATTTAGTTCACGATACCTATTTTAATTTTAACTCAAGCTATCGTGTTTAAGCAAAGAGAGTTCTACAAGTTATTTGTTTTAGCTCCAATTAAAAATGAAGATGAGGGTGACAGCAGCCTACAACTCAAAGAACCTTTGGATAAAAAATGCGTAAAAGGTAAGCTTATTATTAAACTCAAAGGATTCTAATTTCTTGTAGACAATTTGAATATAATATCTAAAATCTGAAGCAGGAGTATTAAACAGGAGCAGGAGCAGCAGCAAATCTGGAGCAGGAGTAAACGTTGGCAGGCAGGTTTGATGCACCATTACTCAAGCACTGGAATAGCCTACATGTGGCAAAGTCAGATGTTGAGAAATGGTGCATCTAGACTTGTGATATGTAAGTATACTGTTCCGATTGTTTTTCTGTGTTTTTGTTTTTAGTTTTTATTCGTATTTTATTTAATTATTTTGTAATTCCATGTTACTAACCCTAATTTTAAGTCTTCTCTAGCTGTATGTACTAACAATCTATGGATCCTTAATTGATTCGAAATAAATTTTGATTGATTGATTGATTGATTAAGTATAGGTCGATTCACTAAAACTGGCTCGAATGGAATGAATGAAAGTTATGTCACCTGTCACTTCGAGTGTTAGTGTGAGTGCTGTTCTTATGCAGGGGCCTCTTAGTATTTTGTAAACAACAACAAAATGGGTTTTTGTTATCCAAGAAAAATAAAAAATATTATAATAAAAGCATAATCTGCACAATATTTAGACTAAATAGGTAATAAATATGTCCGAAAGGTATATTTAACCGTTTGATACAAAAATATTTTACTATCATGGTGTTTTATGCAGATATCAGAGCGCTGGTGGCCTAGCGGTAAGAGCGTGCGACTTTCAATCCGAAGGTATTCCATTGTCTCGTATGAGTTTGACCATGTGGGACTATTGCCTAATAAGTTGCCTTGTCATGTCATTCATGTAAACGATATACTATGTGCCTGACGGCTACACTTTGCTTGATCAAGAATATAATTTCACTAAATTGTCAGTTTATTACACAGGCAGGCAATGGTATTAACGTAACCCACATTTTCTTCTTGTCTTCGCGTCCTGGTAAAGGGTTAATGTCAAGAATTAATAGGTGACGGGACGGACGACTAGTTCGAATTATAAAAAAGGTTTAAAACGGTGGCAGACTAAGGAGTCCGTCGTTAACATAGATTTTATTTCATGAATATCCTTTTTCATACCGACGCAGCAATACCCAAAATCACGACAAAAAGATGCAAAATTCTTTCGAAATTTTTCTGTTTTGCTGTTCACGGCGTCATCGTGCCTGGGAACAATGTTATATAAATAGTTTTTTATTTATTTATAAAACACAATACAGGTTGGATTAGATACGAAGTACCTAAGATCATTCATAGATACCATATTAATTGATAAACTTCTTATTACAATGAGTACAATGACACTTCACGTAATCTTCAATGTCAATTGATCGGCAAACATTACTAATACCGTAAAGTTTTGGATCTTGTTTTCAAAATGACTTCGTCTAATCTTGGGCCAGGAATAACATTATCGGGACAGTCTCGAGAAATAATTTTTAATGTATTTAATTATTTAAAACACAATAATAAAACCCTGAAGGTGGTTTTCTGAACATTGAAAAGTTATATGAAATGACTTCTGCGGCAACTGGTACATCAATACGAAGTGTTCAGCGGATCAAGAATAGTTCTTGCAAAAATGCGACAGCGGCATCGACTTCAAATGTGTTTGTAACACCCGGTAAAAAACGACCACGTTTGTCACCAAAATCAGATGTGGACAATTTTGACATAAATGTCATTAGAAGGTGTATTTATAATTTTCACTCGGTACACAAAACGCTGCCTACTATTAGAAATATACACAAAGTTTTAAAGGAATCGATAGGTTTTCCTGGTAGTGTAACTTCTTTACTTCGTCTCGTACATAAAATGGGATTTAGATGGAAGAAGATTCAAAACAACAGGATGCGGCTAATAGAGAAAGACGATATTCGTTACAAAAGGTTTATGTATTTTCAAAAATTACAGGAATATAAAAACGACAACCGGCCCATTGTCTATACTGATGAGACGTACGTGCATAGAACTCACACCACACCAAACGCATGGACCGACAACAGCAATAGCGGTGTTAGAGTTCCTATATCAAAAGGGCAAAGGCTGATAGCGGTTCATGCATGTACAGAAGAAGGTTTCGTAAAAAATGCTTTGCTGACATTCAAATCCAACCAGAAGTCCGGAGATTACCATAGTAACATGAATGCTGCAAATTATCAGAAATGGGTGAACGAATATTTGTTACCAAACTTAAAACCCAGAAGCGTCCTTGTTGTAGATAATGCTTCTTATCACAATGTTCAAGTGGATCGGGCTCCAGTAGGAAATACAAATAAAAAAGAAATGTGGGCCTGGTTGGATAAAAATAATATACCATACCCAAAAAAAAATACGAAAATTGTTCTGTACAAAATAATAAAAAAACATAAACAAACAAGAAAGACTTGGATATTAGATCAAATGCTGCAAGAACACGGTCATTCTGCGCTACGCCTACCACCTTACCACCCGGAATTCAACCCGATTGAGATGTTGTGGGAGATAATAAAAGGTAAAGTAGGGACGAGGAACGTTACTTTTAATATGAACGACGTTCAAAAATTATTCATCGAGCAGGTTGATGCCGTCAAAAAAGAAACATTTGAAGATATTTGGAGAAAGGTCCAAGAAACAGAGTGTTCGTATGAATCTTTGGAGTACCAGTTAGACGATCTTACTGATGGTCTTATTATTAATGTAAATGATAGCGAGGATGAAGAATCTTCAACATCCAGTTCAAGTGAAGGAGTGTCTGAGTAACAAAATTTAAAATAGATTTAGTATTCAGGCTAGTACAACCAGGGAAATGTTTTTACGTACCACCCTGAACCCTGTCGCAATTTACAGGCCATTTTCATTTAAACTCGAGTGATGTCACCTTATTGCGATAAGGTTCAGTAAACTGTTTCAGTATCGTGGTGTAAAGAGTGTATTTATCTATTTATGTTTATAATTTATATAATATGGCGTTAACTTAAAATTAAAATATTCATAAAATTAATTAGATTTCTTCTCTAGTTGTATAAAATGTAAAAAACACAGTTGTAGATTAATACCTTTGTACTTACAGATAACGATTAAATATCCACATGATATGTAGGTGTTTTTTAAGCTAAGACCCTGATCCAAAAACGTACGTACCCTATAGGAATATTTTGTAGTATTCTTTATACTGCTGAATTTGGGCGGTTATGCATCTAGTTTGTCTACAAATACGTTTTCAATAATCACTTATTGTATCAACCTGTATGATTATCATTTTGTGACGCACACATAAATATTATCATTCACTCATTCATTCCATTCGTGCCAGCTTTAGTGAATCGACCTATACCTACTTTTATATACCTATAGAACTCTTAGGTGCATTAATTGAGGTTTGTCTAGGTTTCTTGGATTCGTTCTAGTTTGGAACCCTTTGGTACTACAAACTTTGTAATAACATGTGTTAAATTTAAACTTTCGTGAGACATACTATCACTATAAAATATAACGGTTACACTCGCGTCACTTTAGTCACTTCGCGCGACATGTTTCGGAGAGCTTAGGTCTCCATCTTCAAGCTATAAGAGTGCTATTTTGAACCGGCCGGTGTGTTGGACCGTAGCGCAACAGCGCGACTTAAGCTCTCCGAAACATGTCCCGCGAAGTGACTAAAGTGACGTGAGTGTAACCGTTATATTTTATAGTAATAAGTAATAACATGTGCATTATTTTATTTGCAGTGGAATTTGAAGATGACCAGGGTACATACTGTCCTCTTTGTGGCATATGCTCAGACAATTTAACAAAACATATGTGGACAGCTCATGCTGATCTTATGGGACCAAAGAAGAGAGGCCGACCAAAAAAGTTGCTGACCAGTGTAAGTAACTTATTGAAATACACATACATATAATGTATTAATTATGCATGTCGTCCAGATTTTCAGTAGCATTTAAAAAAATCTAGTTATTCAGTAAACGTTAGGTTAGTTGACCGAAACGTTAGGGAGCCAGTAATATACAGCAGTCAAATTGCTTTTTAAATATGGGACCCAAATAACATAAAAATGCAGCTTTACTATCGGTAATACTTTGCGATCGCCATCGTGTAGAGGGCTTAAATGTCCACAGTGGCTTCTCATTGGCTATGATTGTATGTAATCGGCGTTCTGTCGGTATTTCTGGCAGATATCAAATGGAATGGTGGCCATGGCCCATGATTGTGCGCGCGCCCACACCACACGATCATATATCATTCAGTTATACAAGGTGTAACAAAAATGATGGTGGTGCTTTTAAGGCCATAATTGGTATGGTATCGTATTAAAATTATGAAAAAATAAGCAAAAAAAAAATGGTTTTGTATTGAGGATTGGCCGGCTGGCACGTGTCCCATAAAAGAAAAATTGCGTTTAAAAAAAAAACTTACTTTTTCTTATTCCCAATTCCATCCCATTATGCCCTTAAACGGATAACCAGTATTTTTGATACTGGGACGTGTATTTAGCGTGAGCAGTATAGAATATACATAGGTCCGGTGCAGTGTGTCGTATATCCCAAACGGATGCTGCAAAAGATGCACAATCCTGTGGGCAGCTGTGCAATGATAAAGACAATCACTGCCCATTCTCTAATCGCCTATCATGGGCCTTGGTCTAGCTAGAGCCGCCATAGAATTTAGCCGCTGTATTTGTCGATCCCCAGATAACACGAGTGTTCACTTTCCAATCCCTGCCTGTCCTTTTTAATTATGTAAATATTTTTCTTTTGCATTTTTTTTCTTAATGTGTCACATGCGCGTTGCTGACCCTTTACAAAAAGGGGGACTCACTGTGCTGACATCTAAAGGAACAAGAGGGTCCCTCATTGTCAACAAACTGGGTCCTCTTTGGCAACCTTACTCACCAGCAGGAACACAATACTGAGTAGGGTCTAGTGCTATTTGGCTGTGGTTTTCTGTAAGGTGGAGGTACTTCCCCAGTCGGGCTCTGCTCCAGATTTGAGCGAGATGACATTCGCTGTGCTGTGCCCTACCATACAAAGCGAGATGACATGCGCAATACCCATATTTGGACATAGTCTAAGGACATACCCCTGTACGGACGTAGTTTAAGGACATACCCAGGTCCGGGTCTTTATGACATAATAAAGACTAAAGTAATAATGTTTATGATAAATTATTTATGTCAATGTGCTTCTATATTTTCAGGCCATATTAACTAAATTGTCACAAAATGGCTGCCACACGAAAACCGTCACCATTAAAACAAAGAGCTGTATATTTTGTAAAGACGAGTTTAAAACTATGTTAGAATTAGGAATGCACATGATGGAACACAGAGGTAAGGATTTGGGTTAATTATTACAAAACTAAATTAGTTGAAATTAAGCTAAGAAGTGGCGTAATGTCTTAATTTATCATATTAAATGGGTGGCTAATATTATTATGGCTGTACCAAAAAAAAATAATTACACTAAAGCGCTGTGAAATTACAATTTAAGGCTAAATAACAAAATAATTTTACAAATCATAAGACCTAAAAACAAGAAACACATGAACATGACACAATATGTCAGAACATCCATCTTCTCGCTGAACTTCAGACATTTGTTGTGCACTACCTCCCATCTACTCCTATCCTATACTGTCTTAATATATTATTTATGTAATATTGTCATAGCATAATTCTTATTTCCAGGCACAAAGATTCCATGTTGCATACTATGTAAGAAAATGTACCTCAACATATTGAACTTCGAGCAACATGTCTGTCTCGATAATAAAAGTAACTCCAATAAATTGATAAATGTAAGTAAAGAATAATATATATTTATAATTTAATTACATCAAATAATTATTGTTTTATAAAAATTCCAAATATATACTTCATTTTATATTTTTAGGAACATGAAACATTGCACATTCCAAGTAGTAAAGGTCTTCACTATCTAACAGAACTATTGCTGCAAGACTTGTTAGATCCAAATCGTGATATGGCAAGTAGTATTTAACTATTTATTTATTTACACCTTGATTACCTCTACTTTTTTGAGCTGGTTGTGTCAGTAGGTAATTTGGTAAAGGTACCATTTGGGGGAATACGCTACGTTGTAAAGATTCAATATTGTACTCAAGAGTAGTTTATCCGAAAATTTGTCACTTAAGTCACTTTTGGTTTTCATAATCGTCATATAGTACGAGTACATATTACAAGAATCATACGACTAATGGTAATTAGCACCAAACCATCTGTCACCGTTAAAGCGTTCACCATATTTTGTTGTATTGTATGGAAACTTCCATAGTATCCAGCAGGGACTCGCTAATGACACCGTCAGAAATGGTTGGTGCAATTGGCCCTAAGTGGCTTGAAATAATAACGTAATTATACCTAGTAACTGATTTATAACACTACTCGGTTATAACGCAGGAAAACATGAATATTCTTGAAGTATGTAGCATCTGCAGCGAAGTATTTTTATCAGAAAGTGATCTGATTAGTCACAATGATGCTGAACATCCCGAACTTTCACAGCGCTGCAACCTGTGTAGCAAGGTAAGTTTCAACTGACCATATTTATTCTACTAAGGATATACTTTACATGTAAATAGAAATAAACCATTTGAAAAACGTTCCGTCTTATGTTTTGTTTTTGTGTTCGCTTTATGCGAAGTGCATGGTAGGGGTAACCTGAAAGATCGCAGTGCACAATTTGACAAGAAATTAAACTGCAAAGGGCTCTTGTCAATATCAAATTTCAAAATATTTGACATCACCTACGTCACCTCAACTCGGTCAACTGTCAAAATAGTGAATCGGCCAGACATTTCGTATATGAAAGGAGTACAAGCCATTCATAAAAAAGAAATATTGAACCCCTGCCCAAGAGATGGCGCCACAATCATGCATAAGTTATGATATGACATTTATGACTTAGATCGAGGGTTGAGGGAAGAGATGCAAACTTTAAAAATTAGATTAAAGAGGTACTTAGTGTATACCGTTTTGATGTTTATTTGCATTTAAAATTTCAGTTTTAATTGTGTTATTATTATACATTTTAGGTATTTGCATCTGTCAAATCAGCAGCCCGTCATAGAAATATCTGTAAGCAAATCGAAAGAAAACATGTATGTAGTACATGTGGCCTTAAATTTGCTTATGAGATTTCCTTGAATAAGCATATATTGCGGTATCACGAAGGACAGAGTGTGTCAGTTAAATTCATGGATCCTAAAACGAGGATGGATGAGAGACAATATCAGTGTGATACTTGTAAAAGATGTTTTTACAGGTGAGACAGAATTTTTATTAAGGCTTTTTGTTGGTATTTAACACATTCAATACCGAGAACCCGACTACCGGGTATTTGATGATTTCGTTCCCAGGCCGGATGACCCGATAGTCGGGATCGTGGTACTACAGCTTTATGTGACGATTTTTTTGTGGCCTGGCGCGGATGTCTTGTTTGGCTGGGTGGCAATGAATGAAAATAAATAAAATAAAAAACAGTTTATTGAGTTCAAATAAGTGCTTATGACTACTTACATGTTTTGTTGCGGTACATGGTAAAAACTAAAGTTAAGTAAGTGTCTTCTGACCCCCGTACTAGTATGAACTGTATCACGGTGGGTCAGGATTCACCGTCCTTAGCACAAGTTTTAACACTTTTAACACGTATTCTTGTAGAATGTAGTTATATTTAATAGTTGTATTTATTTGAAACGAATGTGTTAAAGTAGGCACCAAGGAAGTAATATATATCTATCGCTTATAGTACCTATGGGGTTAGTAGCTTTGCGCAAGTGGCTTGGCCTTATGGCTAGGTGGCTAGATTTCAATAACTGACCTATTTAGTAATAATAATAGTAATAATTGATTTTGCTATTTTTTATTTAAGGCTGTTGTGATTGTACACCTCCATCGCTTATTTAGTTCCAAATTTAGTAGCATCTTGATAAGGCTTGTTATTGATGTCAATCTTAGCATAATAAATGTTTATTTGTTTTATTTCAGAAAAGATTTACTAGCTAGGCATACCAAACAGCACATGCCGAGTGAAAAACTTTTGGAATGTGAAGTGTGTAAGAAGAAATTTCATAGAAGAGACAACTTGCGGTAAGTTACAAGATGTGGTGGAAGAGATTGGACACAGAAAGTGGAGGTTGGTACGCCACATTACCAGGACGCACTGTAGGCGCTGGCCGAGGCGTACTTCCTAACACCCGCTGTCGATGAACTCCAAATGAGACGGCAGGCTTATATCTGTCAACAAGTTGGCGAAAACTGGATGCAGATGGTAATGTATCGACAGGCGGAGGCGGAGAAATGGCGAGGAGGCCTTGAAAGGCTGCTATAGATAAATAGGGTAGAAACAGACTGTCGTTTGTTTAAATAGTTAGGTTTTCAGTAACGGGGACGTGGCTTTAAGTCTCGGATTTCGCAGGATTTTGCATTATTTTGTTTTTAACTGTGCTACTGTCTACGACCAATCTCATACTACTATAAATACAGTTTAGGCACAGCCAGTGCTACAGTCGCCATCAAATATATCGAAGCGGCCAAGGTGGTAACAAATATCTGAACAACGCCTCTATTGTCAAGGTGATAAAGTGCATGTTTAGATATTTTTGAGTACCTTGGCCGCTCCGATATATTTGATGGCGACTGTACACAGGGCGGACACTCCATACTAGAAAACTCGTTTGAGCGCTTCTGTGTGCACGGCACGTCTGTACAGTACACACTTCAATGTGTGCGTGTGTTCTTGCCTTCAACCTGACTGATAATGATAACCTACTAGTTTCCTACCAATCGGCCGCCGTGAGGAGAAGCAATTCCAATCTGGGCGGGGCGTAGCGTGGCCATTCTGTATGAAATATTATTATTTATTCTGTGACTTAGGGGTAGGTATTATCCGCATTTATTAATATTGTTTTATTTGTCCATATTACAGTTCACACAAACGAGTCCACGACATCCACCGCGAGAAAAGTGCGAGCAACAATTGTTTGTGTCTGTACTGCGGTCGTAGTTTCTCCAATTCCTCCAACCTAATTGTTCACATGCGACGACATACCGGCGAGAAGCCTTACAAATGCGATTTTTGTGGCAAAGGTAAGTTCAATTTATAATCTTGTTATTGGCTTCCATTCATTAAGTCTCAAATGTTGGTTAACTTTCGTCTCTTTCTCCCATTTTGGCGAGATTTCGAGAGATTTTGTTTGATCTTCTCCTCCGCCCGTCTCACTAGAGATTTTTTTAAATGCACGATTGATATTTCTGTATCTCCACTATTCCGTAAACACCTAAGATATGACACCCCTTGGCATTATTCATATCTTGCTAAAAAATAACTTGATTTCATTGAAGTATATGGGAGCACAAAATACACACTTATAATTAAAACTAATTATGTGAAATGCAAGTCTTATCATTAATATATTATTATAGGGTGACTGATTTTATAGGTTTCCGTTTAAAAACGAAATCTTGCATCCTTTTTCTTAAACTGTTTCATTTATTTTATTTAAAAAAAATACTGCATCTCGAGCTTTTGCTTTTGGAAAGGTGGAAGCTAAGTGAAGTCGGTTCTTTTTTGTTTAAAATTATATTTGAAGTTTTCCACACAGGTTTTTTAGTTGCAGTTTTAAATATGCTTTGCATACATTCTTGTTTAATTTCATTCCATTACTGACATAAATATGTCAGAGTGTAAAAATATAGGGACACTTTTTTTTCTCATATCAGGATCGAAATAGCTTGCGATTCTAAGTTGAAAGCACATAATAACAATTAACATCTTTAATTAAAATGGTACACGTAGATAAGTTGTCCTTAACTTATGCAAACAGGAACAGGGGGGATATTTGTTTTTGTTGTCTATTTAAAACCCTGTCACGTTATATTACAGGTTTTCCCCGGTCATCGGATCTGCAATGTCATAGACGGTCACATACGGGAGAGAAGCCGTGTATCTGTGGTGTTTGTGGAAAAGGTTAAGAGTATAATGGGGCTATTCTACTTTTCGTTGTATATACGTTTTTGACACTTTTTCGTAAAATGCATATTTTAGAATACTTGGCCATTACTCTCATTTGCTGTTTTGTGACGCAGAAAAAGGGCTTAATTAGGCTATTAATCCAAATAGCTTAGTTTAATAATAACAACTGTAAATATTCTTAATCACAGTAACTCAATTTACATTAATCATCATTAATGTATGAATTTTGGTTAACAAATTCCTAATACTTGCTTCATGTATAATTTGGGAATCTGTCTGTCATACTTTTTTCTGGCAATAGATTAATGGTCACGAAAAAGTAGAAGAGCCAATTGCCAATATCGTAGTTAAAAGAACATCTGTAAAGTTGCTACTTGACTTTACAAGAAACTGTGCTCCTGCGGCTGCAACTAGACCAGGTGAAATTCTGTCTTTTCCTCTCCCTTCGCCTATCGGGGTGGATAAAGGCTTCATATATAAGTAAAGTAGAATATTTAATTGAATGAAGTAATCTGAAAGCTTCTTGGTTACCATTTTTTGTCTAAAGTGAAATAGGTGCTGTAGCTATAAAATCGTTAAATCACCCATTCTTTGCATTCAATTCATAAATAATGTATGTAGCCGATGTCGATTATTGCATATTTTAGCCGCCGTAGACAGCAACTCGATTACTCAAAATAAAACTTGTAATGTGTAATATCCAAAGTACTGGTTTACAAAGGTAGTGCCAAAAACTGTTTTAAGTTAGGAGCGAAAATGGTTGATAGTATGACATTTGATAGTTACAACTTTAAACTTCATCCTGATTGGTCGCGCCTAAGCTTATGTGGTGTGCTGACATTGGTGCTTAAAAGAAGCCCCCGAATACTAGCCGAGCCCGATCGTTTAGCAACTTTAACTATAAAACTTTCGTGAGACTCTGACATATTAAAAATATATATAACATGTCGAGCAAAAATCGATCTAAATAAGTAACCCGTTATAAATATTTTTAATTTCTACGAAACAAGTTTGCGTTTCGAAAAATTTATTGACCATTACATTGATCATATTTGGAACATACTTTTAACAAATTATGTTAAAATTATGTTCCAAATATGATCAATGTAATGGTATTTAAGATAAATTAACGTCGATTAAAAAGTTCCTCCATCAAATTGTCATTAGTAAATTAACAAGAACTCGGAAATGAATTTGTTGTGGTTGTTTCATAACACATTTGCCATAAGACCCTGTCAAAATAGCACTGAAGCGGGTCTGGTTAAATTTTGTTTTACTAAAATGAATTAAAAATTTTGAGTTTTGTTTTATGTCGTAAGTTTTGTATACCATCTAATCATTACACTTTCCATAGTGTCTTTTGACACATTCTTTGTGAGAGTTCTATTAAGCAATATATTTTTTAGAAATATTTTTATCGCATGTCGTTCTTGTCGCTTTGGCGAAATACAGACAACCCAATACCGTTCAATAGGTCAATACTGTGGGACTTCGTCGGATCAAGTCTAGGCTGGATTTAGAGGGCATTGGTTTAAGGAAGCTGATAGCCTCTTTACCATTGTGGATTGTGAATAATCTCCAACTGTGCTTAAAATAATGTTGGAAGTGGAATATCGTATTATTTATATAAATCTGATATTCGTTTTAGTGATTGTTGATGTAGATTTAATTATTGAAAGAGAACCAGTGCTTGGTTACAAACACCACATCGAGAAATAACTAGTACACCAGATATTTTGAGACACGTGAACATTTACATTATTCGATGGGCGAATAAATTGTCTTCTTGTAATGGTATAATATTGATCAAAAGGTTGTGTTGGAAATTAGATTTTAGAAAGATAGGCTTCGTCACCAAGTATCAAGTTTTTGACAGCAATTTGGCGGCGATTTATTTCTGGCGTTGTTTTTTTCTTCCAATGTATCATGTCAATTATTAAAAGGCGGGAAATTGCACGCTTGTAAGTCTATCTTTGGGTAGAATGTCTTCCATTGATATTTTATTTTGTCAAATATATTGCAACGTTCGGTAGAGGCCTGGCTTTTTGTTGAATGATAGCTGCTCCCAACAAACTACAGGTTGTTCAACCAAACAATAGTTACACGCGTTTTGAGACTAATTCTTCATTCGCGACAAACGTTTTCGATAGCTCACCGCACAATAAGCTGTCAATATTACACACTGAACTACACAATAAACTGAACTCCCATAAAAGGAACCCCCGTTAGCTTTAGTTATCTGAGAATTCGTAGACAATTTATTTTTGGGATGATACTGTTATGTCTCATGTCTCTGACGATTAAAAAAAAACGAAAAGCATTCTGAAGTTGGCAAATCCGATTCGAATCAAGCCTTACAAGAGACGAGAAAATTCAAATATAGAAAAACTTTGAACATAATACCACTGTAAATGCAATCCGAGCTCTCGTTAATTTGATTATTGTTTCATTGAATATTGGGGAGAATTTATTGCATAAAAATAAAAAAATAACAAATATATTTCTGGTCTGACGTGTCGCTATCCCTGTCTCCAATGTGTAATAAAATTAATTTGTCAGTGACAGTATAAAATATAACGGTTACACCCACCGTCACTCATCGGTCGTGAGTGTAACCATTATATTTTATAGTGTTAGTGTGTCTCACGAAAGTTTAAATTTAATAGTCAGCGACAGTGTTATGCAAACCATTCCACAAAACAAATCGTAGAGTTCTGGGTTTGATGCAATATTATGAGAAATTATATAAATAATTAGATTATATCATTGCCAAAAGTTTCTGTTGGGGGAAAGTAGTGCCAAATGACGTGTAATGCAATTCATAGTTTATCGCCTACTGTTTTTGTTTCCGTAATAATACGCAATGTTTATATAAGGACAGGGCCTATAGTAAAATATAGGGCCTGTCCTTTATAACTGAGATAACTTCGACTGTTTTTACCTATTTTTTATTCCTATTTTCCAATTCAAACATTTTGCTAAGCTGTCACTCTGACCTCCACCCATTAAAAGCTGCCAGAGGCCCGGATCTAACAATAAGGATAGTATAGCAATCTAACTAGTCAGGTTATGTTGCTCTCATTATTGTGTCATATCTGACGTGGCCAGCTCTTAGTCCCTCCTGGCTGTGCAATTTGATAAACAAATATTACAGTGTCAATCGTTATATTTTCATACATTTGTGTTGGTTCATTCTAGTGAAAAGTGAAAGAACGCTACTACAATAAAGGTAATATCATTATTTTCCAAAATGACATAATAAAGGTGCTGTCAAATTACTTCACGCAATCAGAAATTCTTCTTTAGGTACTCTTAGGGCGTCTTAGGTGGTTATCACTAATGCGGTTTTTGCAAGTGGCGACGGTGTGGCGCGATAGCGATATGCCTTTCTCTATAGAAACTGTCTCGCTTATGTATCTTGTAAGAACCGCCATAAAGCTTTACCGGATAAGAGAAATCATATTTATTCAACTCTATTGACAGTAGGTCAAAGTTCAATTTTTTTTGTCATGCGGTAAACGCTAGTAGCTTTTCCTTAAAAGTCGATAATTAGGCTCCAAGCAAACGTCCGGTAGCCAGTACTGTTGCCTGATTCCGTTACCCGAACAAATAAAATACGCACACGTCCGGTTGACGTAATTTTACCAGACGTTAGGTTTTGAAACCATACGGTCTAGAACCGTGTGTGTATTATTTAGTAAAAAATCATGCGCCTTCAGGCGACCTGATTCGGTAAGCGTATCCGGCGACCTGACATAAACACCTGACCTTTGCTTGGAGCCTTAATGAATTATACCGAGCTAGGAATTGGTACTAACTTAAGTTGGAATGTCTAATAGGGTTGTCAACCTTTATGCACTTGCGAATTTTTTGCGATGGAATTGCATAACCTGGCTAAAATATGCGAATGTTTTTCATCTATCTTAACTGTCATTTATTCAGATCTTAATTGTGTGGGATCACTCATAACTTAATTACCTATTTTATTTTTATGATTATATATTATTCCTATAATCGCAGAATGCAGTAAATGTTGAAAGTTTACCTTCACCTGCAATCCAGCTTTGACATGATCGACCGTTGATTTATTTCTTGTATACAAAAAACCACAAAAAACAAATCTTAAAAAAAATGTGTTATCCCGATTTGTCGAAGATATCTTCTATCATCTTGTTTAGGATGTCTGTAACGAAACTCTTTACAGAGTTTATCCATGTCGAGGCCTTCTTTTATAGGATGTACTTATACATGTAGTTTCCCCGTTAGCAGTTGTTGTTTTTGCTAGGTAAATATCTGCTAAATTGTCAATGGGTTGTTTTCAGAAAAATCAAAGCGTGCTTCCAGATCTTGATTGACTCGGTTTTTGTCAAACTGAACATGCTAACAATCCTTTCCCGTTGTATAGTTAGAACTCATACATAAACAATATGTATTACGGAGTACGTAAAGCCTTCGCGGATAAGGTTCGCTGGTTACTATAAATTGGACAAACATTAACACCCACCATTTTCTGATCAAGTTTTTCAGGAATCGCAATATTTCGTTTATTCCCACTCCATGTTCGTGTCTTAACTGACCGTTGCGCTTAGCAGTTCTCACACTTATGAAATATTTGTCAATGATCGTATTTTAGGAAATATTATGTTTGTTTGTTTTGCTCGACTTGGCGGGGGCACTACCCTGCCCCCAGATTTGTCGTTAATGATAATTTTCCCCCTTAGGCTCAAAATAAATAAAAGAATGCAACATATCTCGTTGTTATCTAGAACAACATAAAAAAAACTATTGGATAATATTGAAATGTGTATCAGGAATACTGGCGTTGTGAAAACAAAATCTTGCCTTCACAAGTGTCCATCGTAAAGGGTAACAAGTAATTACAATTACCGATTATAATTCTATTTTACTATTTATTTATAGGTGATTTTTACAAATATACATTTACTAAATATAAACAAAAAAAAAAATTAAAAAAAATTACCTATTTACTTTTTTCTGGTTATTTGCCGCTTTTCGTTGGTGGTTGTAATCGATTTTCTGCTATTTATGTAGCTTTTCATCTTGTTTCTAGTTGTGATAGATTAACAGCATATTGCATATTTGTCCTGACAAAGGGACTAACATATGTGAACACGAACTTTATTGCCAAGTGCGTAAAAGCGTGTCGATATTTTTATCCCTCTGGCCTCGGACACCGTGTAATGTATTTGTTTTTGATGATAATTTTGCCTCTTAGGCACAAAATTAATATAGACATGCAGGATATCTCGTTGTTATCAAGTACAATCGCCATCAGATATGTCGGAGCGGCCAATGTGGTCACAAATATCTGGACAACGCCTATATTGTAAAGGCGCTAAAGTGCATGTGCAGATATTTTTGAGTACCCTGGACGCTCCAATATATGTGATGGCGACTGTACAACATAAAAAACTAATGAATAATATTAAAATATGAATCGGGAATAATAAAGTTGTGAAAACAAAATCTTGCCTTCACAAGTGTATCGAAAAGGGTAACAAGTAATGAGGGTTTCCGCGATCGAGTTTTTCGCTAGATGGCAGCACCGTGGCGAAAGGTATTTTTGACAGCAGGTGTCAAAATTAACCAATCGAAAAAAGAATGTTTAAACAGGATTGGTGGATTATAACAGCTAGACCTCTCGCCAGGGTGCTGCCATCTAGCGAAAAACTCGATCGCGGAAACCCTCATTAGTCTCAATACTATTAT
The DNA here is from genome assembly GCA_947086415.1 of Pammene aurita. NCBI lineage: Eukaryota > Metazoa > Arthropoda > Insecta > Lepidoptera > Tortricidae > Pammene > Pammene aurita. The sequence goes on from OX352289.1 coordinate 53,031,622, forward strand.
TACCAATTACTTTTTTCTGGTTATTTGCCGCTTTTTCTTTGGTAATTGTGATCGATTTTCTGCGATTTATTTAGCTTTGCATCTGGTTTCTAGCTGTGATAGGTCAACAGCATACTGCATATCTGTCCTGACAAAGGGACTAACATATGTGAACGCGAATTTTATTGTCAAGTGTGTAAAGGCGTGTCGATATTTTTATCCCTCTGGTAACGGACACTGGGTAATGTAGTATCCCGTCAAAAATATTACATGTACAAAAATGCCAGCCTAGCAACGCAGTTCTCCTACTGCAAAAAAAAATGGAGCTTGTGGGACTGCTAGAAGTACCTTAGATATACTATGATCGTAATCAGTGAGTCAGTGTATCGGTGACAAAATTCCTTAAATTCAATGATCTTAGGAATATATCTTCCTTGTGTTATGGCCTCTTTATTACAGGAATTTCAAACTTATAGCTTTATCGACAACATAATTAGAGGGGGGTCGAAAATGGCCTGAAAGACTTCGGGAAACGGATGGTACGGCCTTGCCTTTGTTGTTTGTTTTGCTCGACTTGGCGGGGGCACTACCCTGCCCCCAGATTTGTCGTTAATGATAATTTTCCCCCTTAGACTCAAAAGAAATATAAGAATGCAACATATCTCGTAGTTATCTAGAATCAGGAATACTGGCGTTGTGTAAACAAAATCTTGCCTTCAAAAGTGTCCATCGTAAAGGGTAACAAGTAATTACTATTACCTATTTACTTTTTTCTGGTAATTTGCCGCTTTTTCGCGGTGGTTGTTATCGATTTTCTGCCATTTATTTAGCTTTTCATCTTGTTTCTAGTTGTCATAGGTTAACAGCATACTGCATATTGGTCCTGACAAAGGGACTAACATATGTGAACACGAAATTTATTGCCAAGTGCGTAAAAGCGTGTCGATATTTTTATCCCTCTGGTAACGGACACCGGGTAATGTAGTATCCCGTCAAAAATATAACATGTACAAAAATGCCAGCCTAGAAACACAGTTCTCCTACTGCAAAAAAAATGTAGCTTGTGGGACTGCTAGAAGTACCTTAGATATACTATGATCGTAATCAGTGAGTCAGTGTATCGGTGACAAAATTCCTTAAATTCAATGATCTTAGGAATATATCTTCCTTGTGTTATGGCCTCTTTATTACAGGAATTTCAAACTTATAGCTTTATCGACAACATAATTAGAGGGGGGTTGAAAATGGCCTGAAAGACTTCGGGAAACGGATGGTACGGCCTTGCCTTTGTTGTTTGTTTTGCTCGACTTGGCGGGGGCACTACCCTGCCCCCAGATTTGTCGTTAATGATAATTTTCCCCCTTAGGCTCAAAAGAAATATAAGAATGCAACATATCTCGTAGTTATCTAGAATCAGGAATACTGGCGTTGTGTAAACAAAATCTTGCCTTCAAAAGTGTCCATCGTAAAGGGTAACAAGTAATTACTTGGTGGATTATGACAGCTAGACCTCTCGCCACGGTGCTGCCATCTAGTGAATATATCGATCGCGGAAACCCTCATTAGTCTCAATACTATTACCTATTTACTTTTTTCTGGTTATTTGCCGCTTTTTCTTTGGTGATTGTGATCGATTTTCTGCGATTTATTTAGCTTTGCATCTGGTTTCTAGCTGTGATAGGTCAACAGCATACTGCATATCTGTCCTGACAAAGGGACTAACATATGTGAACACGAATTTTATTGTCAAGTGTGTAAAGGCGTGTCGATATTTTTATCCCTCTGGTAACGGACACCGGGTAATGTAGTATCCCGTCAAAAATATAACATGTACAAAAATGCCAGCCTAGAAACACAGTTCTCCTACTGCAAAAATAAATTGGAGCTTGTGGGACTGCTAGAAGTACCTTAGATATACTATGATCGTAATCAGTGAGTCAGTGTATCGGTGACAAAATTCCTTAAATTCAATGATCTTAGGAATATATCTTCCTTGTGTTATGGCCTCTTTATTACAGGAATTTCAAACTTATAGCTTTATCGACAACATAATTAGAGGGGGGGTCGAAAATGGCCTGAAAGACTTCGGGAAAAGGATGGTACGGCCGTGCCTTTGTTGTTTGTTTTGCTCGACTTGGCAGGGGCACTACTCTGCCCCCAGATTTGTCGTTGAATGATAATTTTCCCCCTTAGTCTCAAAAGAAATATAAGAATGCAACATATCTCGTTGTTATCTAGAACAACATAAAAAAAACTATTGGGGAATATTGAAATATGTATCAGGAATACTGGCGTTGTGTTAACAAAATCTTGCCTTCAAAAGTGTCCATCGTAAAGGGTAACAAGTAATTACTATTACCTATTTACTTTTTTCTGGTAATTTGCCGCTTTTTCTTGGTGGTTGTTATCGATTTTCTGCTATTTATTTAGCTTTTCATCTTGTTTCTAGTTGTCATAGGTTAACAGCATACTGCATATTGGTCCTGACAAAGGGCCTAACTTATGTGAACACGAAATTTATTGCCAAGTGCGTAAAAGCGTGTCGATATTTTTATCCCTCTGGCCTGGGACACCGGGTAATGTAGTATTTGTTGTTGGTGATAATTTTGCCCCTTAGGCTCAAAATGACCATAGATATGCAGGATATCTCGTTGTTATCAAGTACAGTCGCCATCAGATATGATATGTCGGGGCGGCCAAGGTGGTAATGTAGTATTTGTTGTTGATGATAATTTTGTCCCTTAGGCTCAAAATGACCATAGATATGCAGGATATCTCGTTGTTATCAAGTACAGTCGCCATCAGATATGTCGGGGCGGCCAAGGTAGTCACAAATATCTGAACAACGCCTATATTGTAAAGGCGCTAAAGTGCATGTGCAGATATTTTTGAGTACCCTGGACGCTCCAATATATGTGATGGCGACTGTACAACATAAAAAACTAATGGATAATATTAAAATATGAATCGGGAATAATTAAGTTGTGAAAACAAAATCTTGCCTTCACAATTGTATCGAAAAGGGTAACAAGTAATGAGGGTTTCCGCGATCGAGATTTTCGCTAGATGGCAGCAGCGTGGCGAAAGGTCTTTTTGACAGCAGCTGTCAAAATCAACCAATCGAAAAAAAGAAAGATTAAACATGATTGGTGGATTATGACAGATATACCTCTCGCCACGGTGCTGCCATCTAGTGAATATATCGATCGCGGAAACCCTCATTAGTCTCAACACTATTTACATTTTTCTGGTTATTTGCCGCTTTTTCTTTGGTGATTGTGATCGATTTTCTGCGATTTATTTACCTTTGCATCTGGTTTCTAGTTGTGATAGGTTAACAGCATACCGCATATCTGTCCTGACAAAGGGACTAACATATGTGAACACGAATTTTATTGTCAAGTGTGTAAAGGCGTGTCGATATTTTTATCCCTCTGGTAACGGACACCGGGTAATGTAGTATCCCGTCAAAAATATAACATGTACAAAAATGCCAGCCTAGAAACACAGTTCTCCTACTGCAAAAAAAAATTGGAGCTTGTGGGACTGCTAGAAGTACCTTAGATGTACTATGATCGTAATCAGTGAGTCAGTGTATCGGTGACAAAATTCCTTAAATTCAATGATCTTAGGAATATATCTTCCTTGTGTTATGGCCTCTTTATTACAGGAATTTCAAACTTATAGCTTTATCGACATTATAATTAGAGGGGGGGTCGAAAATGGCCTGAAAGACTTCGGGAAAAGGATGGTACGGCCGTGCCTTTGTTGTTTGTTTTGCTCGACTTGGCGTTTTGACAGGGGCACTACTCTGCCCCCAGATTTGTCGTTGAAGGATAATTTTCCCCCTTAGTCTCAAAAGAAATATAAGAATGCAACATATCTCGTTGTTATCTAGAACAACATAAAAATAACTATTGGGGAGTATTGAAATATGTATCAGGAATACTGGCGTTGTGTTAACAAAATCTTGCCTTCAAAAGTGTCCATCGTAAAGGGTAACAAGTAATTACTATTACCTATTTACTTTTTTCTGGTAATTTGCCGCTTTTTCTTGGTGGCTGTTATCGATTTTCTGCTATTTATTTAGCTTTTCATCTTGTTTCTAGTTGTCATAGGTTAACAGCATACTGCATATTGGTCCTGACAAAGGGACTAACATATGTGAACACGAAATTTATTGCCAAGTGCGTAAAAGCGTGTCGATATTTTTATCCCTCTGGTAACGGACACCGGGTAATGTAGTATCCCGTCAAAAATATAACATGTACAAAAATGCCAGCCTAGAAACACAGTTCTCCTACTGCAAAAAAAAATTGGAGCTTGTGGGACTGCTAGAAGTACCTGAGATATACTATGATCGTAATCAGTGAGTCAGTGTATCGGTGACAAAATTCCTTAAATTCAATGATCTTAGGAATATATCTTCCTTGTGTTATGGCCTCTTTATTACAGGAATTTCAAACTTATAGCTTTATCGACAACATAAGTAGAGGGGGGGTCGAAAATGGCCTGAAAGACTTCGGGAAAAGGATGGTACGGCCGTGCCTTTGTTGTTTGTTTTGCTCGACTTGGCGTTTTGACAGGGGCACTACTCTGCCCCCAGATTTGTCGTTGAATGATAATTTTCCCCCTTAGTCTCAAAAGAAATATAAGAATGCAACATATCTCGTTGTTATCTAGAACAACATAAAAATAACTATTGGGGAATATTGAAATATGTATCAGGAATACTGGCGTTGTGTTAACAAAATCTTGCCTTCAAAAGTGTCCATCGTAAAGGGTAACAAGTAATTACTATTACCTATTTACTTTTTTCTGGTAATTTGCCGCTTTTTCTTGGTGGTTGTTATCGATTTTCTGCTATTTATTTAGCTTTTCATCTTGTTTCTAGATGTCATAGGTTAACAGCATACTGCATATTGGTCCTGACAAAGGGACTAACATATGTGAACACGTAATTTATTGCCAAGTGCGTAAAAGCGTGTCGATATTTTTATCCCTCTGGCCTCGGACACCGGGTAATGTAGTATTTGTTGTTGATGATAATTTTGCCCCTTAGGCTCAAAATGACCATAGATATGCAGGATATCTCGTTGTTATCAAGTACAGTCGCCATCAGATATGTCGGGGCGGCCAAGGTGGTAATGTAGTATTTGTTGTTGATGATAATTTTGCCCCTTAGGCTCAAAATGACCATAGATATGCAGGATATCTCGTTGTTATCAAGTACAGTCGCCATCAGATATGTCGGGGCGGCCAAGGTAATGACAATTATCTGAACAACGCCTATATTGTAAAGGCGCTAAAGTGCATGTGCAGATATTTTTGAGTACCCTGGACGCTCCAATATATGTGATGGCGACTGTACAACATAAAAAACTAATGAATAATATTAAAATATGAATCGGGAATAATAAAGTTGTGAAAACAAAATCTTGCCTTCACAAGTGTATCGAAAAGGGTAACAAGTAATAAGGGTTTCCGCGATCGAGTTTTTCGCTAGATGGCAGCAGCGTGGCGAAAGGTCTTTTTGACAGCAGCTGTCAAAATCAACCAATCGAAAAAAAAGAAAGATTAAACATGATTGGTGGATTATGACAGATAGACCTCTCGCCACGGTGCTGCCATCTAGTGAATATATCGATCGCGGAAACCCTCATTAGTCTAAACACTATTACCTATTTACTTTTTTCTGGTTATTTGCCGCTTTTTCGTTGGGATTTATTTAGCTTTGCATCTGGTTTCTAGCTGTGATAGGTCAACAGCATACCGCATATCTGTCCTGACAAAGGGACTAACATATGTGAACACGAATTTTATTGTCAAGTGTGTAAAGGCGTGTCGATATTTTTATCCCTCTGGTAACGGACACCGGGTAATGTAGTATCCCGTCAAAAATATAACATGTACAAAAATGCCAGCCTAGAAACACAGTTCTCCTACTGCAAAAAAAAATTGGAGCTTGTGGGACTGCTAGAAGTACCTTAGATATACTATGATCGTAATCAGTGAGTCAGTGTATCGGTGACAAAATTCCTTAAATTCAATGATCTTAGGAATATATCTTCCTTGTTTTATGGCCTCTTTATCACAGGCGAAAGTGTGAAAGGTCGAAAATGGCCTGAACGGCGTCGGGAAAAGGATGGCTCGGCCGTGCCGTTGTTGTTTGTTTTGTTCAACTTGACGTTTTGATAGAGTTGTCGTTAATGATAATTTTCCCCTTAGGCTCAAAAGAAATATAGGATTGCAACATATCTCGTTGTTATCTGGAACAACATAAAAAAACGATTGGATAATATTGAAATATGTATCAGGAATAATGGCGTTTTTCTGGTTTTTGCTCCTTTTTCTTTGGTGGTTTTGATCGATTATTTGCGTTTTATAATGCTTTATATCTGATTTCTTGCTGTGCGTGTCGACGTGTTTATCCCAATATCAACTTTACTTATTTTAAGTAATGTCGTATTTGTGGTTCATAATTTTACCACTTAGACTATAAAATATAGACATTTTTCTCCAATATGCTCGTTAATGTTCACCTTACTGTAGTAAAATAAGTACGTGAAGTTCGTCACTATTTACTAATACAAATTTTGTAAAGGGAAGCTAATTCATAAATTCATGATATTTAATGCTATGTAATTTATTTAATTTACTTTATTTTCTCGCACATTTGGAGAAAAGCGTTATATGCCTCAGACGGATCTGACGGATGCAGCTGAGTCCGAAAATATAAGACGACTCCACGAATTTCTATTCCCGAAATTCATGGATTCGTCTTATATTTTCGGACCCAGCTGCGCTTCGTCCGAAAAAATCGCTCGTCCACGAATTTATCTTTCCCGTCCTCATCAATAATGTACTATTGTTATCCAGAACAACATTATATAAAACTAGTGAATATTTTTTTAAGTATTATCTTGCCTTTAGAGATGTATCGAAAAGGGTAACGAGTAAATTATTACCTATTTACCCTGTTCTGGTTCAATACATAGGCTGCTATTTATATATCCGGAAACCGGGATTACAATCTTCTTAAATAGCATATTTGACCTCCATGGTAAAATTTGAACTTTTTTAAGTACTGGCCGGTATATTTTTTCTTTCTTATTAATGCTCGTGTTTTGTTTTTGACGGGTTTTAAATGTCATCTCGCAGCAAGAATGGAACTCACTCGTGAAAATATTCGTGCTATGATTTATTATGATTTTCGGCGTGGTTTAACGCAACAACAGTGCATAGATCAACTAAATTCAACTATTGGTGATGAAGCCCCATCTAAAACTACTGTGTATCACTGGTTTAGTGAGTTCAATCGTGGACGTAGTATGCTTACGGACGAAGTTAAGGCAGGTCGCCCGAAATCGGTCGTTGTACAACAAAATATCGAGGCTGTGCGAAAACTTATAATGGACGACCGACATGTTACGTACTGCGAGATAGAGGCGACTCTGGGTATTTCTATGACCAGCATTAATAGCATATTACATAATTATTTGGCTGTAAAAAAAATTTGTTCGCGTTGGATACCCCACAACTTAACAAAAGAGCAAAAAGATGCTCGCGTCGAATGGTGCAATAAAATGTTAAAAAAATATAACCGTGGTGACTCAAAAGCCGTTTATAACATCTATACAGGTGACGAATCCTGGATCTATGCATACGATCCCGAAACGAAGCAACAATCAACGGTATGGGTGTTTCAAAATGAGCCGAACCCTACGAAAGTTACTCGTGCAAAAAGTACATTGAAACAAATGGTGGCCTGCTTCTTCGGTATTAATGGCCATGTAGCTACAGTGCCACTAGAAAACCGTAGAACGGTTAATTCAGAGTGGTACACGACCATTTGCTTACCGGAAGTATTTGAACAAATTCGTAAAACTAACCAGCGACGAAGAATCATTCTTCATCATGACAATGCCAGCTGTCATACGTCACGCGAAACAACTCTATTTTTGGAGGGTCAAAATGTGGAATTAACGGGTCATCCGCCGTACATCCCTGACTTGGCACCCAACGATTTTTATTTATTTCCAAATATAAAGAATAAATTACGCGGTCAACGATTTTCGACCGCTGAAGATGCTGTCGACGCATTCAAACAACACGTTATGGAGGTACCTCAGGCGGAGTGGCAGAAGTGCTTTAAAAATTGGTTCACGCGAATGCAAAAGTGCATAGATCATCAAGGGGAATACTTTGAAAAACAATAAAACCATTTTCAGCCGTGTACGTTTGTTTGTTTTTTTGTTTCCGGATATATAAGTAGCAACCCTCGTACTGCCTTTTATTTGATGGTTGTGATCTATTTTCTGCCACTTGTTTTGATTTACATCCGGTTTTTTGCTAGATCGGTTAACTGCTTACCTCTTGAGGATAAAGGGACTAACATACATATGTAAACACGAAGTTTATTGTGAAGTGGGTAAGGGCGTGTCGATCGATATGTTTATCCCTCTGGCAACGGATGTTATGAGTTATGTCTTATTTGTGGTTAACATTTTGACCCCATATTACTCTAAAGTAATATAGAAATGTAGGATATCGCGTTGTTTTCTAGAATTTAAATAATGGTCGTGTTTAAAAGAGAAATCTTGCTTTCACAAGTGTCTATCGAAAAGGGTAGCAAGTAAGTAATTAACGTATTTACTTTTTTCGGGTATATTTACCGCCTTTTCGTTGACGGCTGTGATCAATTTTCTGCGATTTATTTTGCTTTACAGCTGGTTTCTTGTTGTGACTGCAATTACGCCAAACGCCTTAAATAGTTTAATTTTTTTTTGTCGTGCTTACAGCGCCAAGAACATAGTGTGTGTTATGGTTATGGCGTACGCGGCCAAAGTAACCTTCATACATTCAAGTAAGGTTGATTTGTTCTCGCTTGAGTCCTTGATTTTGGCGTGTAAACAGGGTTTTTGTATATGACGTATTATAGCGTTCAAAGGGTTAATAAAATAAAAAATAAACATACTTAGTGTATTGGTGATGTACTTATAAACGTGAGGTGATTAAATTACGAGTTTTGTAAAAGATAACTTGGTATTATAAAATTGTTTATGGTGGGTGCTCGGCGAAGGTCCTCAATGAACCCTAACTTATGACTATGACTTATGAGTATATAATATAATAATGTATATTTATCAGTGGCGGCGCGTCCATAGTAGTAGTTTATGTAACTGTTACGTAATAAGGGTCCCTAAAATACGAGTGGTTTTACGAATATAAGATCACATAAGTGTTTTAAGGCCTAATTACGTACAGTTGCATACACTGCTTTCTCTACACACATTATAAGTATTATAAATCCTAAATAACGTGTTCGGAAACCATTAGAATGACCGCTATTGCACTGCCATGGCCAACTCGATCGTGCCAACGGTCGGGGAGGAGGGCTGGATTTTCATTACGTTACCAAAATCGATGTGGTTATGAATATTCATAAATTTTTACAACACTGGCACTTTATAATACACTGATGTTACGTTACTGGTTGTAATAATGCATGGAAAAAAAGAAAACAAATTTCTTTAACGCAACGTAGTTTCGAGTTTCGAGTTTTCGTAGTTTCGTCGTCGTTTTAAATATAACGAAACGAATAATATTCTCAAATAAAGATTTTCTAGTTTTCTTTTACCTAAGATAATACTTGTTTCATTTAAGTACAATTTACTCTTATTTTAATTCGCAGTGATTCTGTCAAGTAAAGACATTCTTTACTCTTGGTGTAAAACAGCATATTTCTTCATTTAAAAATCTTATTTCGTCATATTGGGAAACGTTACGTTAAACTGAGACTTCATAATAGTTTCGGCAAAGTAATACGGTCTGAGACCAATAACTAAAATACATAACTCACTTCTTTTAGAAGGTTATTTGGTAGTGAATACCCATTAAAATATCAGCCTTAGGTACTTACTTACACGTTATTGGATATGCTTATCAGGAAACAACTTGTTTGTCGCAGGTCAAGGAATTCTGAAATTGATTACTATAGGTTAGTAAATTTTTTATATGCAAAATAGTAAAAATTAATAATACAAAAACTATTTAATCAAATCATTTTTATTACAAATGCAGAAAATACAAAACAACATATTCCTGTTCAAATAAAATCGTAAAGTATTGATTTTTCACGTCTGGTATGAACCTTAATATACTTAATTCTTCTATTTACTAGTTGCACACTTATACGTTATTACTGCAAAATGCTAGGCTAGGAATATTTTAATATAATATAATATAAACAATAAAACTTCTCAAGATATCTTAACATTCTTAACCGCTATACATAAGCGCATCCGGCTTACAAATGGCGGAGCAAGATGGATAGGACGCCTCGTGTACCTAATCTAGACATGTGCGCCGCGCCGGCGTGGCGTAGCCGCGCCGTGGGACCCACGCCGCCGCGGATTTCAAAATCCACGCCGTTGGCCAAAATTTCAGAATTCGGCAAATATTAGCTAATGAAAATTACCGATGAAGGAAAATTAGTTGAAAATTTAACAACGTGTATAGACGAATTAAACCATGAAAACATCTACACATTGAAATAGTTTGGGTTTGGTCAATTCCTTCTCTTCCGGGAGATTAATAAATGAGTATGATTTAACCGCTCACCTAACAAATGTGAAGTCGATGGCCTTATTAATAAGATTGGTAACGAAAATAATAAATCTGCCATTAAAATTGTACCACCAACTAAATTATACTGAGTAAAGAAGTGTTTTCGGTGGCAGGATTGATACTTAATACCGAACAGTATGTTTGGACCTACTGCGAGTCAAAAAAGGATCTTCATCATCACTAGTCCTTCCCTCAGAGCTGAGGATCATGTCCTTCTATTGAAGACCAGGTACCTCCATAGGCTTCTATCCCTCGCTAAGCGCATAGCTTCTTGCGGTTTTAATTGCATGGGTGCAGTGATTTAGGCACACCATCTTGCAGGGGTAGGACCTCTTAGTCTTTCTTGTGCCTTCAACTTTTCCCGTTATGATGATCCTCAGTCCGAAGTAAGCGGTCCAGGCACGTCGTAGACAACCAGCGTTTTATGCGTAGCTCCTCTAGTATGGATTGATTAATACGCATCGCCAACACCTCATCTCAAATCCAAGTTTCAGAACCGTATAGGAAAATTTGAAACACCAGGGAACGCATAAGTCTAACTTTAGTCTGCCTCTGTATGCCGCGATCTCTCCAGATCCTATCTAACCGAGTCATAGCACCCTTCGCTATTTGAATCCTCCGGATGATTTCACGTTCACACCTACCATCGCTAGATAGAAGTGAACCGAGGTAGTTGAAGGCGCTGACGCATTCTAGGTCTTTCAGTGATAGGCTTCGTGGAGGAGACTGTTTCCGGTGTACGAACATTAACTTGGTTTTGACATGGTTGACGTGAAGTCCTAAGTCCTAATTCGATATTCTCCGCTTATATTCGCCGGAACAAAAGACACATCTCTTCCTCATTGGTAGCCAAGAGCGTTGTGTCGTCAACATAGGTTGCTGATCGTTTTGCCGCCAATTGATATGCCACCGTCCCAGTTCTCGGTGACCTTACGTAAGATATATTCGCCGTAGATATTAAAGAACTTCGGAGACAAGGCTTTTGGCTACACTCGCAAGGCTCACGTTTCGCATTAAAAATATGTTAAATATCAAAAACTTTTTAGGTACAAGGAACATAAAACGATATATAAGGCCGGTTGCTTATTTAAGGCTGTTTTTTTTTATCTAGTACACTTCAGTCCTGCCTATTTTTCGGAAATCGCTTTTATGTTGATGTTTTTCATAATTGTGATAAATTAAGATCCTTTTAAAGCCAACTCCATCTACATCTAAAGCGTGTACCAAGGCCAGCTACCAAGAAATATCTTGCGGGAGCTCGCTAGAAGGTTGCCCCTCAAGATAAAGGACGTTATAAGGGATCCTTTTGAATATACAGAGACTGCGGCTGTTTCAATGCGGTTGCTTATTTAAGGGTGTTTTTTTTTATCTAGTACACTTCAGTCCTGCCTATTTTTCGGAAATCGCTTTTATGTTGATGTTTTTCATAATTGTGATAAATTAAGATCCTTTTAAAGCCAACTCCATCTACATCTAAAGCGTGTACCAAGGCCAGCTACCAAGAAATATCTTGCGGGAGCTCGCCAGAAGGTTGCCCCTCAAGATAAAGGACGTTATAAGGGATCCTTTTGAATATACAGAGACTGCGGCTGTTTCAATGCGGTTGTGTCCGAAACAGCGAAAGAAGTCATCCCCACTCCTGGGAGCCAAGCAAGACGGAAACTCTGGATTTCTGATGCTACCTGGGAACTTATTGAGGGACAGAGGACTCTCAAAGAACAAGGCCTTAACACAGACATAGCAAGAAAGGAGTATTCCAGGCTACACACTTGCGTGAAAAGGGCATGCAGACGCGATAAGAATAATTAAATCCATTCTTTGCGTGAAGAAATCGAAAACCATGCTGCAACTGCCCATTCTAAAGACTTGCTCCAGAAAGTCAAACTTCTTACCCGCGACTATAAACCTAGAAGCTGGCAGATAGCGGATACTGATGGAAACATTTTATCAGACCTGGGAAAAGTGTTGGCTAGATGGAAAGACTATTCGGAACAACTCTATCGATAAGTTCCGGAACATCTTTTAGTGCGAAATGACGCTGTGTATCCACTAGAGTCGGACATATTTATTTCCGAAGTGGAAGACGCTATCAGACGTCTGAAAGTTAATGCCGTCGGTACTGATGGTATATGCGCTAGTCTCCTAAATAATCTAGGTGGCAAAGATACACAGTTCTTACACCAGATTTGCTGCAAAGTGTGGAGAACTGGCCATTGGCCGAGAGACTGGACTGAATCCATGGTTATACCTCTCCATAAAATAGGCTTGACGCTAAAATTTGACAACTATAGAACTTTGTCTATTATATCGCATGCCAGTAAAGTATTTCTTTACATCATGAATTCGCGATTGACAAAGCTCCTGGAGCGGCAAATACTTGCAGAGCAAGCTGGCTTTGTATCTGGGCGAGGGACACGGGAGCAGATTTTCATCGTGCGCCAGATCATCGAGAGATGCCGTGAATGGAACAAGCCATTAGTCCTATGCTTCATAGATTACGCCAAAGCATTCGACTGTGTTAGATGGAAAAACATGCTGTACGTGCTCCTGGAGATGGGTGTCCCTGCTCATTTAGCTCACCTTATTGAGAACTTGTACGCCGAAAGTACTGCCAGAGTGCGCATCGAGACCACCTCGTCGGACCAGTTTAAGCCGGAAAGAGGAGTAAAGCTTGTCCCAGTAAAAAATGTCGTTAGTTTACGCAACGTTTGTATATCAGGTTTCAATCAAAATGGTTGCAACTGGTTGGTTGTACGTTAAATGCATCTCGTTTCTTTATTTAATGTTAGAAAAAAATCTGTCACAGTCACATTTTCAAAGATATCGTCTCCACAAGAAAAACGTCATGAGAAAATATTGTACAAATATGTCCAATATCAAGGGATTTCCACGAATAAAGTGGCGATGGAGCTAAACACGTCTGTTAAAACTGACCAAAGAGTCCTAAAACAATTCAGAGAGACTGGCGGTATTCGACGGCGTCCTGGAAGTGGTCGGAAGACCGGGTTTCTTAAGAAAAATATTGAGAAGAGTATCATAGCTGCTTTATTGAAAAAATCTACATTATCTGTAAGATATTTAGCTAAAAAGGATAAACGTCTAAATCAACTGTGCAACGAGTAAAGAAAAATAATTCTATAAAGACGTTCAAACAAACTTAAGTGCCTAATAGAAATTCGAAACAAGAAACTGACGCTAAAACAAGATCAAGAAAACTGTATTCAAAATTAATGCCAAAAAAGTACTGTACTGTGCTGGACGACGAAACATATTGCAAGCTTGATTTTAAATCACTGCCGAGACATCATTTTTATTCGGGGACCGATAGAAAAACTGTCAATGACGAGTACAAGGTAATAAAAACGGATAAATTTGCGAAGAAGGTTCTTGTATGGCAAGCGATCTGTTCTTGCGGCAAACGCAGCACCCCATACTTTGCTAAAGGAACTATGAAAGGCGATATATACCTTAAAGAGTGCATGGAAAAGCGATTATTGCCGTTTATTAAGCGACACAAGACGCCAGTTCTGTTTTGGCCTGATCTGGCCACGTGCCACTATTCTAAAAATGTGATAAAATGGTACAAAGCCAATAATGTCGAATTTGTGGAAAAATACCAAAATCCTCCTAGCTGCCCTGAATTACAACCTATAGAAAATTATTGGGCTCGTATGAAGCAGAAACTCTTAAAACATAATACTAACGCCACATCAGTTGAAAACTTCAAGCGAAAATGGAATACAGCTTCAAAACTAATCACAGACACAGATGTACAAAATCTGATGGCAGGTATCAAAAGAAAATTACCAAGTTTCTGGGTGAATAAACAATAGAACAGAAACATAACAAAAATATATTTTATTTACTACATTTCTAATAAAATGTTGTCAAAAATTTGGTAATTTTTTTATTGTTTATGTTTTTCCATACAAACAAATAAACGACATTTTTTTCTGGGACAAGCTTTAAGACAGGGCTGTATATTGTCTCCGAAGTTCTTTAATATCTACGGCGAATATATCTTACGTAAGGTCACCGAGAACTGGGACGGTGGCATATCAATTGGCGGCAAAACGATCAGCAACCTATGTTGACGACACAACGCTCTTGGCTACCAATGAGGAAGAGATGTGTCTTTTGTTCCGGCGAATATAAGCGAAGAAATGCGAATTAGGACTTAGGACTTCACGTCAACCATGTCAAAACCAAGTTAATGTTCGTACACCGGAAACAGTCTCCTCCACGAAGCCTATCACTCAAAGACCTAGAATGCGTCAGCGCCTTCAACTACCTCGGTTCACTTCTATCTAGCGATGGTAGGTGTGAACGTGAAATCATCCGGAGGATTCAAATAGCGAAGGGTGCTATGACTCGGTTAGATAGGATCTGGAGAGATCGCGGCATACAGAGGCAGACTAAAGTTAGACTTATGCGTTCCCTGGTGTTTCAAATTTTCCTATACGGTTCTGAAACTTGGATTTGAGATGTGGTGTTGGCGATGCGTATTAATCAATCCATACTAGAGGAGCTACGCATAAAACGCTGGTTGTCTACGACGTGCCAGGACCACTTACTTCGGACTGAGGATCATCATAACGGGAAAAGTTGAAGGCACAAGAAAGACTAAGAGGCCCTACCCCTGCAAGATGGTGTGCCTAAATCACTGCACCCATGCAATTAAAACCGCAAGAAGCTATGCGCTTAGCGAGGGATAGAAGCCTATGGAGGTACCTGGTCTTCAATAGAAGGACATGATCCTCAGCTCTGAGGGAAGGACTAGTGATGATGAAGATCCTTTTTTGACTCGCAGTAGGTCCAAACATACTGTTCGGTATTAAGTATCAATCCTGCCACCGAAAACACTTCTTTACCCAGTATAATTTAGTTGGTGGTACAATTTTAATGGCAGATTTATTATTTTCGTTACCAATCTTATTAATAAGGCCATCGACTTCACATTTGTTAGGTGAGCGGTTAAATCATACTCATTTATTAATCTCCCGGAAGAGAAGGAATTGACCAAACCCAAACTATTTCAATGTGTAGATGTTTTCATGGTTTAATTCGTCTATACACGTTGTTAAATTTTCAACTGATTTTCCTTCATCGGTAATTTTCATTAGCTAATATTTGCCGAATTCTGAAATTTTGGCCAACGGCGTGGATTTTGAAATCCGCCGCGGCGGCGGCGGCGTGGGTCCCACGGCGCGGCTACGCCACGCAGGCGCGGCGCACACGTCTAGATAGAACCCTGTTTTCGCGAGGCGACGATATTGCAAGCCACCTAAGGTCTTTGTAAAATTGATATTTTTCTTCTTGAATACCACTATGTCTTTCGGTTTTTATATGCCTAAAAGAGAATATTTTTTTGCGATGAAAGGTGGACTGACATTTATTACAGTATAGCTTGGACCCACGTTTAATTATTTCAGGTTGTATTTCAAGCAATTCTTCAATTTTTTTAGGAGGCATTATTTATTTTCACTCATAAAATACTTATGTAATAGAACGTGTTTACAAATGATACTGTCCGAAGACATTGACAAGCACCTATTGTTTATAGCGAGTGTCTACGTAGGTAATTTACTTCTATTTAATTATCTAAAGAGGTTGAGATGATAATTGTTAACTATTTTGTAGTGCAATAGGTATTACACCCTACCTTTATAAGTAACCTAGCGATTATTTAAAATATGCTATGTTGAACAATAGATCAAAAAACACACAATGTTGGGGGCAAATACTGGTATATAGAAAGAACACCGATAATTTAATTTGTCGATATAGGAAGTCCCTACCTCTCAACAAAATTTGCCCCATGGATTCCTAGGTCTGGATATGACACAATAATGAGAGCGACGAAACCCTCTCGTTAGTTTGCTTATTTCTATGCTTATTTCTAGATCCGGACATCTGGTAGCTGTAAAGTGTTGGAGGTCAAAGAATGCAAACCACTTAAAGAATACAAATCCTAGAGTTCTGGTTTTGATGCAGTATTATGAGAAATTATATAAATAATTAGATTATATCAACAAATTGCATCTCTTAATGCGAAACATTTAATTTCTTAAGGGAAAAAATCCTACAAATACGAAATAAAATACTGTTTTACTTAAAAAAAACAACTTTCGAGTCAAGAACATGGAACTCTTACATGAAAAGTAATGACGTTCATGAGTTAAGAACGGACAGTTTAAAAAAGTCGAGACATGTTCTTTCCATTTCAGATCAGAACTATTAACTTAAGAAACGAGATATGTCACATCAAAATTTTATAATTTGTTGATTGACCAAACTTGTTACATATGCCCACTTGAAATCAAGAATTTGAATAAATTGTATCAAAAATATTAATGTCTTTCAAAACTGTCTGTCTTGATACGAAATAAACATTTTTTTTAACGTAATGTACATAGTTTTGTTTGAAGAAAATTTTAAAACAGTAAGAATAACTAAAAGGAAGATTTTGTATAAATAATTCAAATAGCTTTGTGCTTATAATTTAAAGGAGATCGTCAATTCTGGGCCCCCTGATATAAACCGTATACAGTTTGTACTACAATGTAAAATAAATATTCATTTTATTACTAAAGTAGACAAAATATTCCAAAAAAATGAAACGAATTAGAAATACTAAATAAATAACCATTATCTTGATCTTTCCGCGATTAAAATACAGCAAGACAAGTCGTTAACGTCCTTATGGCATTGACATAAAGTTTAACTTCACCTGGACTGAAACGGGTTTGTTTTTTGGTTTGACACTGTCAATGTCTACCGTTACATAATCTGCGTTTTGATACTGTTCGGTAAGTTAGAACATTGTAATATTAAAATAATATCTAAGCCTACGAATACGAAAGTTTAAATTAGAAATCGACTGTATTAAAACGCCTAAATATTTAAAATGCGTATTTTTGCATTTTTGATCGGAGTTTGAATATTAAAAGTGGGTTTCATAATGGCATCATATCATGCTTCTTCGATAACGAAACGAATCTTTTTTTTTCAATTTTGCAATGTCAGATACTAGTGGTATCGCACTTAACGGTGGTAAACCTTATCCCTTTGCAATAAAGACTGTATTGACAAATATAAGGACAACTGCAACAAGCCGTCATTCTTGTTTTATTTGCTTTAAAAACATAAATTATTTATTATGTTGTAGATGATATGATGTTAAATCAATTTTATTACTAGAATTATTTTTACGGATCACTTTTGATTTCATAAACTGAGAGGTCCTACACAGGAGCAACGAAAAATACTCTTGGACAAATACATACGAGAAAACGCTATGTCCATGTGAAAGATTGCTAAAATCGTGAGGGTGTGTGTTTCTGCGATTTAAATTGCATTAAAAAGTTTGGGTAAGACTTCTCTTTTAATGACAAGTCGAAAAATCGTCGAAAAACTGGCTCGAATAATCGCAATATCGACTCAAAGATACATCCAAAAATCAAAAACTCACTCAGTACTTCAATAAGATATGTGGAAAAAAGTAGAGAACTTCTGTAGGAATGGTTCAAAGGGCCAAGAATCGCAATGACTGGGTAGCCCTCGGAAGAAACGGAAGCCAAACCAACTCCAAAATAGGCTGCAAAAGTTAAACACCGTCTTCGAAATTCATATGACACAGTTTTACTAAAAAATGAACAGTGCATAATTCTAAGCGACGAAAACCCTTTCACTCTGGATTTTTTGTTCTACCGGGCCTGTAGTACTCTACTATTCGCAAAGGAGAACACCTGAATGAGAACAAAACGTCATTTTTTTCCGAAAAATTTGGATCTAAGACAATGTGTGGTAGGTAATATGCGAATGCAGTATGAAATCTACGGCGTTCGTCACTACTTCCACGATGACTGCCAATCTTTACATAAAGAAGTGTGGACAAAATGAATTTTGTCTCTGATTAGACGCCACAGGGGCTCTACTTTATTTTGGCCCGATTTGGCTAGTTGCCACTGTGCCCCCTGCATCAGAGAGTAGATGGAAACCCACGACGTGCGTCATGCTGCTAAGAATATGAATCCGCCAAATTACCCTTAGGTACGTCCCATCGAGGACGTGATGGGCAATCATGAAGAGAAAACTTCGGCAAAGCTTCACGGAAGCGGATTCCGTAAAAAAATAAAAAAAAACTTGGCTCAAGCGTCGAAACTGGTCACAGTAAACGTTGTCCGAATCTGATGAGAAACGTCCGAAGCAAACGACGAAAAGTCGCCCGAAAGCAAAGGTTACAGGTGTCTTAGTCAACACTAAATCGTTTAAAAAGGCCTTCCAACCAAATGCCCAAAACATACTTACGCAAAATAATAAACTTTTAAAAAGTTATTACACATTTCACTTGTCCTTATAATTGTCAATACACTCTTTAGGTGTTAGGAATGTTCAGTTAATAGTATCAACGATGGTTTGACAGCCGTCTTTGTTTACCGAAATACAGGAACTATAAATACTATCAAAATATCACTTTTTTATTATTTCATCATGATTCCCGTTTTGTTTTTTAGTCCGCTTTTCTACATTTTCTTTAAAAATCGGTACTTTTTTTACATTAATGTATAAATCATAGGCATGCACGCCTTCAAATATTGTCTTTGTCAGATTCAAGTTTTTAATGTATGATTTTTCAATTTTTCCATTAGATTTCGCAATTTTTTTACCACCGTCCTGATCTAGAAATTATGACGATTGTTTAAAGGTAAGAACCATTCCTAAACGGTCCTAAATAATCTGGGCCAGATCACCTAACAAAAATTGACGATCTCCTTTCATTTGAAAGTAGTTATTTGATCTATCGAGAAGAAAAAACTTCCTTTCAAAGAAAAAATGGTTTAAGTAAAGAAAAAAATCGAGTCCAGTCAGATAAACCTATTTTGAATTTAAGAAAATGCCATTTTTCTATGAAAACAATATTAAATTGCCGCGATACGATTTGAATTACTTGAATCAAACTCTCTATTTCGACTTCTTTCAAGTAAATACTCTTGAAACAATAATTTATTGTATTTCTATATTAAGAAAAGGTGGTCTTGTTAAGTGAAGAATCATATTTATGATAAAGGAAATAAATACTTGTCACGAGGAAATATTTTCAAGATAATATAATGTCTTGGATTGAGAATATCCTGGAAGTTTTTTTTCCGTGTGGTGGTAATTATAATTACATACGGTTTCCGAACGCGGATTTATGATGTGGGTGTAGATAATAGTAGTTTATGTAACTGTTACGTAATAAGGGTCCTTAAAATAAGAGCGTGGTTTTATGAAACGAGCCGTAGGCGAGTTTCATAATAAGATCACACGAGTGTTTTAAGGCCTAATTACGTACAGTTGCATTCACTGCTTCATCTACACACATATTATAAATCCTAAATGATGTGTTCGGAAACCAGTGGAATTACCGCCATTGCACCGACATGACCAACTCGATTGTGTCGGCGGTCGCGTGGGCGCGTACCGGCGCTCGGAGAGAGCGCGGATCTTCGTAACGTTACCGTGGGTAATGAATTTTCATACGTTTTTACCACACTGTCAGATATGTTACGTTACTGGTTGCAATAATGGTGGTAGTTACATACGGTTTCCGAACGTGGAATAGAGGATTTATGATATTGGTGTAGATAAAATACGTTTCCCGTCAGCTTCCATAATTCTCAGGCATTTGAGCAGTATTCCTAAAGCTGATGAAGAAATTTTTTTACCCACCGCCGCTGATATATATGATGGTTATGCTGCCAGATCCTGGCTTAAAGTTACGCTCTTTAATTGAAGAGGTTTTATTTGAAATAAGTATTGAACAATCCAATCACTAAATAGCTCAAATTATAAACTTCGACATTGTAACTAAACTTTAATAGTAGTTTATGTAACTGTTACGTAATAAGGGTCCTTAAAACATGAGTGTGGTTTTATGAAATGAGCCGCAGGCGAATTTCATAATAAGATCACACGAGTGTTTTAAGGCCTAATTACGTACAGTTGCATACACTGCTTTATCTACACTCATATTATATATATATTAAATTAATTGTTCGGAAACCATAGAATGACCGCCATTGTACCGTCATGGCCTACTCGATTGTGCCGGCGCTCGCACGGGACCAATCGAGTTGGCCATGGCGGTAACATTATGTTATCAAATTCGATGTTCCAAATTTGAAACTCATTGCTTAACAATATTTGAGCATGCATAGTTAAAATTACGTTACTGCCGCAGATAAGAAACTTATCATAGTTAAATCGTTTGTTGTAATGCTTGTCATTGTCTACGGTTTTTGAACGCATTTTAGAGTACTTACAGTATGAGTGTAGATAAAATTGATTTTTTGACAGGATTCTCGCGTAGCAACAAACTGTCGCGTCACATGCGCGTGCACACCGGCCACAAACCGTACAAGTGCACGTATTGTGACAAGGCGTTTTCACAGAGCAACGATCTCACGCTGCACGTGCGCAGGCACACCGGCGACAAGCCGTACATCTGTGAAGTGTGCGGCGACCGATTCATTCAGGTAGGACTACAGATTTACTAATCTCTATTCTTTCCTTCAAGACCTGTAGAAGTGCTTATATGGCAGAAAATTTGGCAAGCTCGTGGTATTATAGCTCTATGGGCGTCCCGCCACTGTTGAGTTGACAATCAACATTTTTATCTATGTCTAAGTATTGTATACGATACTCCTTATTGGTGTGTCTGAGGTCCGCTAGACAAGAATTGGCTCGGGCACCGATCAGACACATCGAAAGCTATTGCCACAAAACTGAGCTCTAATCCATAGCCGAATAAGAAGTAAGGTGTATTACATTTTTGACAGCTCGTCTAAAAAGACCTCATCTACGTCACATAATGATGCCATTCGTTGACATCTTCAGTTCAGTCAGGCCCAGTCGGGGCCCAGTTCAGGCAGTGAGTGGTACGAGCTGGGGTGTGAACCCGCGACCTTCGGATTGAAAGTCTGACGAAAACGTTTTACCGCCACGCACCAGCGCTTCTGAATTTCGCCTTTTGTCTATAGAAAGTTGAATTTCGCTCTAATGTGTGGTGCCTCTAAACCTGATTCGTAACTGCTCATATTTCAATCGTGTGAAATGTTATGTATTTATGAATTAGATTATTATTTAACATAGATATTTAGAATTAGCAGCTATATTCAGTTTACAATTTCACATGGTTGTAATAATTTCCCCGCACCTATCACCTTCTTTTAATCTGTGTTTGGCCCGACGGTTAACTGGTAGAAAATGCCTTTTGGCATTAAGTTCTTCTTTGGTGCTCTTTTTTCATTGTGCAATAGAGTTTAAATAAATAAATGATTGAGATTTTCTCGAATTTCCATATAATTTTAATAACTTTGTATATTATAATTTCCATATAATTTAAATAATAATATAGATAGAATTTGATATGTGTCATAGTATAGAGATTAACATTTCATTTTTATCAAGATGCAAATGAGTGAGAATTAAAAAGTAGTTACTATTTTAATATTTTTTTTTATTTTAAATCGTAATGTATGTACCAGTAAACAAATTAATTTTACTCTCTCATTAATAATTACCTTAGCACAGGGTCAAATAGCAAAGCTTTGCCTTTGGTAAAGAAAACTACGATTACGAGGGTAAATCTGAAAGTTTCGGGAATAGAAAAAAATATGCAGTATAAGTGAGTTTATTTATTTTTATTGTTTTTCAAAATTCTCCTTTGTATTTCATGCACTTATGCATGCGTTCAAACCATTCCGTAGCACTTAAGCACTTTTTGAACTCTGAAGTCGACAAAATGGCTATTTTATAGGCCTCCACTGCTTCTTCTGGCGTCTGAAACCGCTGACCACGCAGTTTGTCCTTGATTCTGGGGAATGTAAAAAAGTCGTTGGGACTTAAGTCAGGGCTATATGGAGGGTGGTCCAATATTTCGACTTTTTCACCGTCCAGGTACTCAGTTGATATCCGAGCGGTGTGTGGGCTGGCGTTGTCGTGGTGAAGGATGATGAGACGACTAGGGTTTGTTTTTCAGAGTTCAGCAAAGACGTTCGGCAAACAAATAGTGGTGTACCAATCAGCATTGACTGTTCTACGATCCTCAAGAGCAACCGTAGCTACGTGACCAGATTTAGAGATAAACGTAGCCATCATCTTCTTAGCCGTGCTGCGAGAACGAACAACTTTTGTCGGTTTGAGCTCGTCTTCGAAGACCCATACTCGGGATTGGTTTTTTGTTCCACGACTCGTCACCTGATACTATGCTAAAAACTGCATTTGAGAGTCCCTTGTTAAAAGTCCCGTGTTTCAAATAGGTGATAACGGGAAAATAACTTCCTCCGGCCTAATTCTTCTTTTAAAATAATTTGTATTTGAGTCATTCCAATACCCAGGCACTCTTGAATTTCCCGATATGTCACATGTCGGTCTTCATTTATCAGGCGACGCACAACATCGACGTTTTCTTGCGGGACTGCCGATTTTGGTCGACCTTCACGCACTTCGTCGGTGAGGGATACACGGCCACGTTGAAATTCTAAATACCACCTGTATATTGTAGTCTTTGAAGGTGCTTCATCATTAAAAGCAGCAAACATCAGGTCTTCACATTGTTTTTGTGTTAGTCCACTTTTAAAGTCATAATAAATCATAGCTCTAAAATTTTCACGGCAAAATTCCATTTTAAGCAGTGACTCGACGAGTTCAATAAACAATTGAAACCGAACCATATATATTTTTTTCTAAGTGGCCAGTGTGTTGAGATAAGGAAACTTCAGAGATTATAAAAAGGTATAATACATGTTCAAAATAAATTAATAAGTATTCGATTCCCGACACTTTCAGTGCAAGCCTCGTATAAATTCTATACAATGAGCCACTAGTTTCGTTTAGGTTTAATTGATTGCTTTATTTCAGCCTCGATCTCTTGGTACTCCTTGGATATTTTCGTTTTTCTTAAATATGGTAATAATTTTGTTTCTTTAGATAATATCTCAAGCAGTTGTGCTATCATTGGATTCTTTCGGCCAACAAATTTATTTAAACGGCTAACGTATGCGGGGTGAAATTTGGACAAAGTTCAATATTGTTTTAAATAATAAAAAAAAACACTATTCTTTTTTAAAATAATTATGTTCTTATAATAATGTATATATCAAGACTTAACGTAAAAAATAGTTTACTCCCATGCGAGATGCTTTACGGCAGTTCTGTGGTATTTGTCCATCGCTGTCGAAAACACAGATGTCGGCATTTTATTCAGCTCCGATTTTATTTTTCGAATCAAACTCTGTACATTTTTGGGACGAAAATTATCTAGACACACGGCAGTGTGTCCGCCAAGTTCGAGCAAAAAAAAGCGACACACCGGCCGTGGGTTATATTACACGAACCATTTCGGGCCAATTTCGACCACCCTAGAACTCAAAACATATTTTATCTACGCATATGAAATTTCGAGTGTCTGTTGACATCCCCTTAATTGTCTAGAATACAAAATTTCATAATTCTACCTATAGCAGTTCTTGAGATATTGACGTCAGAAAATCGCTATTTTTACTTTACACTCACTCACTGACTCATCAAAAACCTAGACCACTTCCAATGGTCGTACTGACTTGAAATTTGGCATGGAGATAGGTCTTAAGGTCAAAGTAAAGGGAAAAACCTGAAAACGGCCAAGTGTGAGTCAGTTTTAAAAATAGCGAAGGTGTAACTTTGTTCTACTATGAAGTCATAATGAACTAAATGGGTCTATCTTCCAATGGTCGTACCGACCTGAAATTTGGCTCGAAGGTTTGTCTTTAGGTCGAAATAAAGTAAAAATCTGAAAACGGCCAAGTGTGAGTCAGTTTCGAAAACAACGAATGTGTAATTTTGTTCTACTATAAGTAGGTATGGAGTGGAAATGAGATAAGACTTATTTAAATTTAGATACATACCAATTTAAGACAATACATGTTTGTCTTAAAGACAAGAACAATAAAATTGTTCACCACTCTGTGTGTGTCTGTTGCGGGAACCGAACCCACGATTTACGAAGTGCAAAGCAGGTCACTAGGTACACTAGGTGCGCTAAATCAGTCAAACAAAAATGAAAAGACTATTTTTTCTCGCAGTCTAAATAATTTCTAATTTTACAACTAATAAAATCGCAGATTCAAGAACATGGAAATCATATATACTCTAAGATGGAATTATATATACTACTGCCCATCTCACCCTCCGATACGCCACGGGATGAGATGGGATGGTGCTCTTCTAGGGCTACATAATAGGCCAGCAATTATAATACCTACTGGTAGGCCTACCTACCAGTAGGTATTATAATTGGTGGCCTTTTACCAAGTTATTAATTATCTATGTAGGTAGCGTACTTACAAACAGAATAAAGTACGTTATTGATGTATGTAATTATATGTAAGTAGGTACATTTTATAGGTGTAGGGAGCCAGTTTATTTGTAAAAATCACCTATAAATAAATAGTAAAATAGAATTAGACGCTTAGTATAAAGGGTATAGTACATACCTAAGTGGAATGAGACATTTCCTAAAGCAAAAGTGATAAAAAAATAATAAAGAACCTACACCTAACAAAAATAAATGAAATCCCATCAAAAACATAAATGTGAAAGGCTGCCAAGTTCGATACTATGGGAATGCTTCGCCTATAAAAGAAGTGAGATCTGAATAAGTACCAAGTTCCATAAAAATACCTCAAATCATAAATAGTTTTAGGAATGCACACTTGATTTCCAGCAGTTTTTAAGGTACATTTTGAATAAGTATCACGTTACATAGAAATACCTAAAATTATAATAGTCAGAGAAACGCACACCGGTTTTTTTAGCAGTTTCCTGATAACATTTATTATTTTCAGTACTTTTTAATGATGTAACTTGGCAAGTTTTAATAGAAAATTATATACTTGACACATTGCAGTCCAAAGGTGTCGATTCATTGCATTGAAAAGGTGTGTGGTGTGTGAAAACTTGCCAAGTAACATCATTAAAAAGCACTGAAAATAATAAATGTTATCAGGAAACTGCTAAAAAAACCGGTGTGCGTTTCTCTGACTATTATAATTTTAGGTATTTCTATGTAACGTGATACTAATTCAAAATGTACCTTAAAAACTGCTGGAAATCAAGTGTGCATTCCTATAACTATTTATGATTTGAGGTATTTTTATGGAACTTGGTACTTATTCAGATCTCACTTCTTTTATAGGCGAAGCATTCCCGTAGTATCGAACTTGGCAGCCTTTCACATTTATGTTTTTGATGGGATTGCAATATACTCGCCTCTTTAGATTTGCCTAAAAATCTTCTATAGGGCGAAGTTGCGGAACATTAGGTGGATTTGATGTCTTCGGTACGTATGGGATGTTTAACTCCGCCATTTTGCTAAGGATTTTTTTGGAATAATGACTTGAGGCTAAGTCTGGCCAAAACACTACATTTTCTCCTCTATGACTCGTATTTATGAAATCCCGTACTAATGGCAAACAACGCTCTATGTAGCGGTTGGCGTTCACAGCTAAACCTGACTCAAAGAATACAGGCTTAGACATTCCGCGTCGACTGATGGCAAGCCATAGCAAAACTTTTGTAGGAAATTTTGTATGCTCAACATAGTTCACGTTCTCATCGGTTGGACCATTAGTGTTCTCAAAATAGTAACTGCCTTGCCACTCGTTTCCATCTAACGTGAAATATGACTCGTCGTCCATAACGCAATTGACATTGTTTTTAGCGTAAAATATTTCTATGACTAATTTACGCAGCCGTATTTTCTGGGTGATTTCTTGGTTTTCAGAGACAGTGGGCTTAACTTTTCTACATCGCTTATCGATGCTCATGTCTTTAAGATATTTTTTAACAGTTTTGCCGTCAGTTTTAAATTTTCTTCCGAGCTCTCTATAAGATTTTGCGACACGGCCGGCCGTAATTTTCTTTAATCGAGCTCTCTCAGAAACCTTGCTCAAGCTGGAATAGTTTCCAGAACCAGGCTTTCTAGCAGTGGTTTTCTTCAAGGCAAAGGACGCCAGAACATTGTAAATAGTGCTTCGACTCTCATCCATTTGCACAAAATGTTCCACCACCTTTGATTTCGGCCATAGGGGATGGCTACTATAGAAATTACATACTGTTTGACGATGGCGTTCTTGTTGAGTTACCATAATTACAAAATTAAACACCCAATCTTTATGAGACTTACCAAACTGATTGACAGATATATTGACTTTACATTGACAACACATATTTTTTATTTAGATTTTTGTTTTTAGGGTTCCGTACCTCGAAAGGAAAAAACGGAACCCTTATAGGATCACTTTGTTGTCCGTCTGTCTGTCTGTCTGTCAAGACCATTTTTCTCACAAACGCATGGAGGTATCAAGCTGAAATTTATATCAAATACTCGTACTCAGGTCTACTGCCCCTTGGTGCTGTGAAAAAATCAAAGTTCTATGCCAACGCAATTAAAAGATACAGCCTTTTATGCCGCAAAATTCCGCAAATTTTCGAAAATCGCATGGGAATCAAAACCGGGTACAGGGTACTTCCCGTGAACTCAGGATCTTGAAATTTGGTACGAAGCAAAGTCTTATAGCAAAGATACAGGAAAAATTGCGAAAACCATAAATTTTTAGGTACATCATACAATAAATTTTTTTAAATTATTTTAAAGTTACTACCCCTTTCTAGCTATAGATTTGCGGAACCCTCGGTGCGCGAGTTCGACTCGCTTTTGGCCGGTTTTTTTATATTTTATATATACAAACTTTGTCCAAATTTCACTCCGCATACGTTATGCGAACCTTCAATATTATTTGTTGTTCTTATTTTTTCCTCAGAACAACCACAGACTCTAACAAATTCAGTTATTTTCATCCATTGCTTATCTAAATAATAATTGAATTTATTAACGTCATCCCCACGTGGAGTTTCACTCATGACATAAGTGATACCTGTTTGAATGTACTCTTTGGGCAATCGAGCAAGGCTAGCACATCTCGCTACGTGCCTTCTTTTCTTTCTAAACTGTTAAGGCGATAGAAACATCCCTTGACGACAACCGAAGGAAAGACTCTTCGAATTGCTTTCATTCGAAAATGGAACTAAAGTAGAAATTTTTTTAAATCCAAATGGAGATATCAATTCTATACAATGACCCACTGTAATTTCGTTTAGGTTTAATTGTACAATTGATTGCTTTATTTCAGCCTCGATCTCTTCGTACTCCTTGGACATTTTCGTTTGTTTCTTAAATATGTTATATAATTTTGTTTCTTTAGATAATATCTCAAGCAGTTGTGCTAGCGTCGGATTCTTTCGGCCAACCAATCTATTTAAACGGCTATGCTATGCCTAGCGTTGAAAATGTCGGAAAAAAAAATGATTATTTCGGGAATTTATGAAATTTACGTTTTTTTCCGTTATTTTCGGATTTATAAAAAGAAAAAAAGAATAAGTCACTACAATTTATTTAATATCATTACTATTCATTTATTTAATCATCACTATCACTATCACCATATATTTCAATTGTTTCGGCTATCATGTCGTCGATGTTGCCCATTTGTAGGTGTAAATTAGACCGAATGTAGATTAACTTGTTTAGCCGTTCTGGCAAAAGCTCTTTTCTGTGAGGAAATAGAATCGGTTTCACTACCTGGATCAAAGAGGAAATCAAAAAACTCGTCATCGTTCTGTTTATTTCTTTTTGATAAATCTTCTGCCTCTTGATCTTGTTGTTCGCCAATCGTTGTACTAACGGCCGATTTCAAAAGTTTCATGCAAATTTTTTCGTCCGCCGAACTAATACACGAAAACCATCTGTTCTTGAATCTTGGATAACTCAGTTTGCTGCTTTTTTGCCAGTTTCGTTTGAAAAATCTAAAAAATCACTGAATCTGCTTTCAACACGACTCAAATATTTTTTCACTAAGCCGCTACAGAACTGCAAGTGTTGTTTTTCAAGCTTCTGTAGTTTTTTCCTCAAGGACATAAGACATGGCGTGACGATACCATAAAATGCGTCATCGCCCTGCAGTATATCAAGAGCTAGGTGCTAGGTGCTGCACATTGCAGATACTCGTCAATATATTCAAATTCCTTATCATTCAATGGATTCTTGATATTGAGAGCTCTTGTCATCAGCTTCACCATGTTTTTTCTGGTATACTGAGCCGATGAGTTTACTGACTAGAGAATAGGAATGATGTAAATATGTTAACGGACACGCAGATACTATACGTAGACACGGCCTGGACGTTGATGGTGTGAGCTGACGATATCTCCTTTGATTACTCCTACGGCCTATGAGCCTCCCGTGATTATCCATCTGGTATCTCGGGCTAAATAGTCGCCTCCACCTCCCCTTACAGCGACCCCGTTCCTCACACTATGGTTACCCTGAGTTCATAACCATTGACAACTCACTGGGATCCAAGATCTCTCTGAGCACTGATACACGCTGGTAAATAACACAAGACACATGATCATCATAATAACACAGTAAGAAAGTCCATGAACTGATACGAGTAGAAAGATAAATATTAAAGCGCTCACCATTGATTTGTTCGCGCGCAACCTTCTCTCCTCCCGTTGTCCGTGTATCTACCCTACAACCCCCCTCAAAAAATCCGTCCATACTAAAAGCGATATTGAGATCGAACGTGACTGCTAGCGCCATCTATCCGAAAACCCGGCAAGCACGAACTGCTTCGCGATATTCGCGACACTCCCGCCCCTTAAGAAAAATAAAATTATAGAAACATTGAAATCAGATCAGTTTAATCAGTATCAGTAAACAATTGAATCAATAAATATATAATGTGAACTCTATTGTGAATAGCCACAGATAAGCAATGCGCATGTGCGAGCCATAGGACTAGGTATGATGTTTGACCTTAGAATATTGTATCACTCTTGCGCTTTGCGCCCGGTTAGCTCCAGTGACAGTTTGAGATTTGCGGAGTTAACATTATCATACGAGTAAAATGGATTCGAAACACCATTTTGTGTCATGAATAGTTGCAATAATTAAAGAAAATGCGGAATGGTAACATATCTTCTTCTTAGTCGTGCACTCTTGGCAGAGTGGTCGTGGTCATGTCTCGGTCGAGTCTTTTGCCACCACTTCCCTGGTGATGCGACGCCATGTAGCTCTATGAGATGTATGATTCAGAGGCGAATTCTACGAAACTCGTGTCATGTTTCTAGGTCCTATTTTCGGTTTAGGCTGAGGGTGGTCTATCAGTTTCAAAGTATCATGACAAAAGTTCCACAAATACTCGTTATCAATATTACTGCTGATTGATTATGATTATCAGATTCGTGATTATTCAGATTATCTCATCGAAATATCTATAAAAGTCGACCTGTGCCCCAACGCTATTAGCACTGATATCTGACAGCTAAGATAGTTATTTTGTCAAATATTCTGACACGGTCGATTCCTATACAAACCATAGACAAGCGCGCCTCTCTCCTAAGAGCAACTAACGCACTAAAGAGGTTGGTGCTCTGTGTGAATAACAATGTAGCTGAGCTGTCCATTCTCGAACCTTTTTTCTTGCCCTTTCCGCTGAGAGTAGGGATGGCCTTGTGAAACTGAGACAAGCTATCGCGTCCCTCTGAGACTGGTCTTAGCGAATACCGATGGCTGTGCTGATCTGATCAAAGTAGGATCCCTAGACTGGTC
This sequence comes from Pammene aurita, assembly GCA_947086415.1. Classification (NCBI taxonomy): domain Eukaryota; kingdom Metazoa; phylum Arthropoda; class Insecta; order Lepidoptera; family Tortricidae; genus Pammene; species Pammene aurita. Next base: position 53,061,929 of record OX352289.1, read on the forward strand.
TGAGCGTTCATCAGTGCCTGTGTTGAGCTGATTACAAGCAGGACCCGTAAACTGTTCTGGGCGTTTACTGAGGTCTGGGCTGAGCTGAGTAGGATCAAACTGTTCTGAGCGTTTCCTGAGGTCTGGGCTGAGCTGAGTAGGATCAAACTGTTCTGAGAGCGTTCACTGAGGTCTGGGCTGAGCTGAGTAGGATTAAATTATTCTGAGCGTTTACTGAGGTTACACTGACTGAGGTCTGAGCTGAGCTGAGCAGGATCACCGTCGCGGTTTAGTAAATTAGAAGTAACCTGTGTGGACTGAGTGTTAGGATTCTTGTAAACTAATCGGTATATTTCTAGGATGAACCATTTACTAATGTTAGGATTTATACTTTACGTTAAAACCTGTCCCTTGTACGTCAACATTCATATGACTAAGCAATGTGATGATTCTTCAATTTAATCTTTTATAAGTTAACCAAATTAGCATCTATCAATCATAGTGCTATATCAAATATCAACCCGTTCAGAATATCTAGTTCTTCAAAGAACAATTTTAAGAGGAATTAGTAATACTCTATTAATTACTACTATAACAGCTAGGCTTAGCTTTCAAGGATTCAATGTACCACAACAAATGTACTTCGGTATTAAACGCAGAACGGCTCAAACTTTAAATGCATTATCCTTTAACTCTTTTGACTTCACAGTTTTTTATGTCTTAATTTCTGGCATAATGTTTTATGTACTTGCTAATGCCAAAATGTACAATGTCCTCTTTTAAATGTACCTATTGTCTGTACTTTAACAACGACTTTATTCTTATTGTACTGGTTCTTACAACTGGATGGCTATCTATATATAATACTGTCGAGATCATCTGTTTGTTACTGGTATGTGCTCGACAGCCCTCCCCAATAAAAGAATAAAAAGGGCCGTTTACGTAAATTTCAAGTCATACTCTAATAATTTACAATGATAATGGGAAGGGTTCTGATAGTTGTACATAACCTGGATATAACCTTGACCAAAGTGTTATTGAACACTGAACTATAAACAATTAATTTCGATTGTTTTTCTAGCGTGGTATCAAAAACTCGCTTGTTTAATCAAGTTACATCCCCGTAGAGAATCATCCTTCTACATTGTACATACCTACTGCCTGTACTCCGTTTACATTAGACGTGTGCGCCGCCATAAAAATCCGCGGCGGCGGCGCGCCGGTAATTTTTGGCGGCGTGGCTGCGCCACGCCGGCGTCAAGGTCATCGGGCCTGCTGTAATGGTTCTTATTAAAAACAAAGTGGAGTTTTTAGCTTTTCTACTATATTTATAACAACGACATAACATAATGCAATCATAATTGTTCATCTTACAACCTAAACTGCTAAACAAACGCTACTAGGCCATCAAGAAAGTCATGTAGGCTAAACTGGCTAAATTACAAGTTGCACATCCTATGTGCGTAAAGTTTTTTGACAATTCTCATAATTATCGTGTATGAAGATGATTTTATTAACTCGCACAGGGTCTAATCGCGATCGTTTGGCGTTAAGAACCAATCCTGCCACTGAAAACACTCGTTCACTGGGTGTACTGGTAGCAGGTGTCGCCAGTACAGCTCTGGCTAGTGCGGCGATCCAAGGAAGAGCATGACGTTTTTCACGCCAAAACGCCAACAAATCGCCATTTAACTGCTCCACTAATTCTTTAGGAACCGCAGTAGCCAGATATTTCCAGCACTCTTGAAAAGCGGGATCTGTAGACTCGTCGTAACTAAAACTGCTGTGTTTTAATGACAGTTTATTCAAAAGACTGGAAGCTGTATCGGTCTTTGTAGTACTTGGCATTGTGACTGGATCCGGTGTAGGTATGTCAGCAGGGTCGACAAACCGTTTGATCATTTGCGAAAGAAAAACTGCACGTGTGGTGTGCTCTTTTTCGAGGAAAGTGTCAATTTCCTTAAGACCAGAAAATCTAGAGTCTAGGAGTGCTGCGCAAACAATTTTTTCGGACAGAGGGAATCTTTTATCGATTTTGGATAACATGTTATGTTTTAAAGCCACGATTATTAGTGTTTCATCTTCAGATACATCATCGAGTACGTGCTTTAATTCTGTCCTGAATACAAGTGCCAAATTTATAGAGGCAGTTTTTTGTGCAGACAGGACTTCGACAGCCTCGCGAAATTTCTTCAAAAACCGTATCATGTCCTCTATAATGTTCCACTCTGTTTGAATAAGTTTTAGTTCCCCCTGTCCGATATTTGTCAGCATTTTATTTATCGGATCTCGGTTGCAGAACTGAGCTAAACTCTCAAGCATGGCCAAAACACTATGCCAACGTGTAGGTGTCGACGTTTTTACGGTCGGCACATGGTTTACATCACCGAACTCATTGTTGAAGGATATAGCTTCGGCACTACAGTCTTCGCGTGTTGGTGATGATAAGTCTTCGTCAATGATAGGCTCATTCTCGTCAAATTCAATATCTTCACCAACGCTATTTATATCTTGCAGAAGTTTACGTTGTTCTGTCTCTACCTCTATCTCTAGGTCCGGCAAACGGTACCTAATACTTTTAACATTTTTTTTACACTTGGTAACCACAGCATAAATTTCTGGGACGCGTTTAATCCCGTCTACTATTACGAGGTTGTGTAACCCATGTCCCAGACACAAATGGCTATCCAAGTTACCCAGTGCGATAGCTCGCTTAACATTGGTTCCGGCGTCCGTAACGGCATGAAGAACTTTATCGCACAAACCGAATTCCGCCACCGTTTTGTTAAGCATCTCTAATATCATTTCTCCAGTTTTCTTGCCTTGAGCTAGCTTAGTATTCAATGTAAAGGATTTGAGATCGAAATCTGAAAGAATAATAAAACTTTACAATTACGAAGATTACCTAGAAAGTAATTTATAAATACGCACGTTTATTTAAGTTTTAAATGTGTTTAAGTGTTTCTACGCTTTGGCAAATTTTAATTTATATTACAAGACAGGTCCATTTCGCACACAACTTTTCCTGTAAAGTAAAAAGTGAAAATCATGTTTTACACACCAGCAGTTAAGTAATGTAGCGTGAATGTAATGTAGTTGAGACGTCTGTAACGATCTGTCCATAGGTCAAATGTCACCGAAACATGTTGGGGAGAAGATTCTTTTATTTGTTCTTTAACATTTTTCAGCATCATTTCATAAACATCGTCCAAGGCAGTCCGACTTATAGTATATCTTGATGGCAAATCCTCATCTGTCACAATGATATCATATTTCTAAAAATTCATAAGCATAATATTAGACCCTCTTCAAGTAGTATAGAAGGAAAATAATGATCTTGAACAAAAACGCTACTCAAAATAATTAACTTACCTTAAAGAAATCTATCATGCCTTTATCAGATACAGCATCGAAAGGCATTAGAGATCGACAAAACCAGAGGGACAAATCTCTCGCAAGGAGCCACTTGTCCTTCCTTGTGACTTTTAATTGTGTGCCATGCGATACAGGCGCCGTCGCCGCAGAAGCTATTCTGGGTCGTGGCAGAGTTGTGAAAAAGTCATTAATCTGTCTTTTCGAAGGTTCATTTTTGTCGTCCCTTATATTGTGGGCATCCCTCAGATGTCTAAGAAGGTTGCCTGTACTGACAGTTTTTGCGTAAGATTTAATTTTAGCCCTGGAATAAGCAAAATACGTTATTATTTTGAATGCACCTTATGCCATGTAAGCACGAGCAAACCAAAATCATTTAAACAATAAACCAAACAACAGCAGACCCGACCCGCTAAAACTCACACACAACCCGCAATCCTCAAGCAAACAGTAGGTATGTAATAAATCGCGTAATATTTTAAATAAAAATACAATTTTAGGTTATAATAAAATGTCTGTTAGTGTAGTTAGTTAATCGATTAATTCATTAATCATGCTTTTAACCTTAAACAAAAGAATTCAAACGATAAATTATTACGAGTATTATAACCAAAACCAAGTTTTAGGAAACACGAGCACAAATGCAATGCCGCGGTGCAGTGTTAATATTGTTAAGGAAAGAGTAAGTTAAACAAATTTTATGAATAGATAATTATTTTCAAATATCTATTCAGATTTCACGTGGTTTGTTGTTCAGAGCCTGCTTAATAAGAGCGCCAACTACATCGCGCTCGAAGCTTTGGAGTGAATAGTTACGTTACACCTAAAAAAAAGTGGTAATATGGATCATTTGTTCATTGATAAATTACGTTATGCATATTTTCTAAATTTTCATAATTCTCAGAATAAACATTACGATTGTTAACAGATACTATTTGATTTGAATTTTAGTACCATAGGCAATTACACAGGTATTAATAGTGTGCTTAGGTAGGCAAGGACAACTTGGCACTTCTCAATGTTTGGTACTAAAAAAAACAATATATGTATTAAGATAAGACTAAAAAACTAAGTTTACATATTACATATGACACGTAGTTATTGGTTTCATTTTATTACGGGCGGAGGTAAATAAGTAGACAAAGTACGTATGTACGTACTACGTAGGTAGATAGGTATAAACAGACATTATTTTGTAAAAATAATTAATTCAATAGTATAATTAGGACTTCACTTACATTCCAAAGCTGATTGTCTCATTTTCTTCCTTTAACTGCGTCAGACACTGGTTACAAAACACTTGATCGCTAAAAATGTTATTGCGTTTGAAATGTTCTTCCAAAATTAACTGACCGAAATGCTTCCAGCAAAAGCTGTTTCTTGCTTTAACATCGTTATCATACAACACACTAATTGAAAAACAACGTAATTCTAACTTATTTATACTTGCAGATGACATTTTAATTCAGTATTGAACAATTCTCTCACTCGAATCCTATACGTACGTAAAGCAAAGCAACAAACGAACGAATAAAGTGAATGTGTGTTTACACCGGCGGCCCTCTGCTTGCGCCCTCCCCCCTCGTCTCGCTGCCGCCCGTGTCCTTGATGATCGCCACCGCACGTCGCATGCGGCCTAGCGGAAAATATAATTTTTGGAAATTTAGGCTCACGGCGCGAATTTTCAAAATCGCGGCGGCGGCGGCGGCGTGGGGTCCACGGCGCGGCGGCGCCGCGCCGGCGCGGCGCACACGTCTAGTTTACATATACAATGTGAAGGTATTCAAAGTTCAGTAACTAATTTACGACTTCTTTTAACTCAACAAGCGAAGTACGGTCATACCTATTACCCGTGGGATACCACTAGACTGGGCTGAACAAGGTATAGGATCAAAACCCTACATATCATTTTGCAACCATATCGTCAGTTGAAAAAAGGCGATTTTTCTCAAACCATTTTTGTAGTCAAACACTGTAGTACGTATATCGTAAGCGTGAGCGAGACTATGATATTTGAATTCGTTTTTATGGCCAAGAACTTATCCACCGCTAACAAAGTAGTTTTTCAATTATTTTGGTAGGTACTTATTTTGTGACACCATTATTATGTGTGCGTTTTTATTATAACTGTGGTCCAATTTATTTCCAATATCAACTACTTCTCGACACTAAATTTCATACACATACCGTAAATATCCGTTTGCATGTTGGTACATACACTTACTTATTATTGTACCTTTATAGAATCAATCAATATACGTGGGTATTTAGAGTCGCACGGTGTTTTCCTAAAAAACACCTTCAAGAATTAATTTATGATTGATTTTAATAGTATTTAAGTACCTATCCTATATTCATACATTTTCACGCGGCTACCTGCATTATCAGACTATCACACCTTTATGATCATCTCTATTTATTAAACGTTGCTTGCATCTGAGATATATACATCTACCACTGAGTAGGCTTGACGGACTGATTATTATTATTTATAAGCAGGCAGGCAGTTGTACAACTGATTTTGCCTGTATCCAGTTAACACGACAAATGATCAATGGCGAGTAAAGTGCTTATCTAATCTGTTCTTGAATTGGTTGACATTTTGAGCTGATACCACATCCTCTGGTACTTTATTCCAGGCCCATACCACTCGGTTGCTCAGGAAGTGTCTATGGGTTACTGTGGGACCTTTGGCTGTCAAATTTCAAGTGATGGCCTCTCAGACGGGTGTTGTTATTGCGCTTGAACATCTTGTGAAATTCTTTGAGGTCATAGTGCCAAGATAATATATCTATTACCCCCACGACACCACATTTTAAGTTCAACACCAAGTATATTGAACAAATCCCTTTAATGCGTGCAATTCCCTTGAATCATCATTGATTATCTAAATACCAAAACCCTGTTCGTTATGATGTTATGAAAATGAAAGGAAAACGTTCGAACATGAGATGTACTTTATAGGCGTTCTAATCACCGGTTACTCAAAATAGTAATATTTTGAAGTGACAGACTAAATCACTACTCGCGTGACCACCTTAGAATGATCTTTGTTAGGATAGATAGTTTTGATAAGTTTCGTACCTACCCTTTTATACTTTGATAGTCTGAGCGTCTTTTCTATGGACTACGGTCATCACCATTTATTAACCAACATCCTTACGGTGTTACAAGGTGGTATGCATCGTGGCATATAGTAGGTGGATTTAAAATGTTTTTCTATTATTCAAAGAATTTAACCTACGGTCACACGTTCAAACACAAGACTATATTTCATTTTATTTTAACGATTTAATTTCAATAGGTATTTTTGTATTATATATGTTTCGAATACCTCTTCTCCCTCTTCTACTCGCGTTGTGAGAAATGGAGACAAGTAACAGTATACATACTATTCATATTTAATTTCTGAATATTACGTGTCAAGGTCAAACCAGATTGTCACAATGACCTGCCCTTTTTGAGTTACGCAGAAAATATAATCTTACTTAATTATAAAATATCTTTCCAGCCAACACTTCACTTCAATATGAACTATGCTTGTTGCTATGATGGGAAATAACGAATCGTCCGTAGTTAAACTCTTGTTATGTATTTGCATTTACACTATCCGCTAATAATTTGTCTATATCACGGTATTTATTAACTACTTCTTGCTTTCCAAACGTCATTTAAGTACAAACTTAAATATATAACATATTTAGTTTAAGGTTTTCACCGCAAACAGATAGTCAAACACGATTGGCAACTCTGTTTAAATGACATACGTTAGCATTATACAAATTTTCACAAAGTGGCCAATTTAAAGCTTATTATTGCTACCCCAAGGTTGTCTGGAAGAGATCGCTCTCTAGCGATAAGACCGCCTGTTGACTGCCTCTACTTTTAATCTGTGTACTGTACTGTTATATTTTATTGAGGTGTGCCATAATAGTAGTTTATGCAACAGTTGTATAAGAGGGGTCAAAAAAGGTGAGTGGCGTGGGTAACAATTTGAGCCGTAGGCGAAAATTGTTAAGAAAAACGCCACGAACATTTTTTTACCTACTTATACGACGTTGCATACAATACTTTTTCTACGAATACACTTACATAAACTGCAAAATTGAAATCTTCATGGATATCGCAGTTATTTTGTCAACATAATCAACAATCATTTAAGTTTTACCTTTTAAAACACCATTTTTCAATAATACTAACATTACTAACACAAATACAAACCGTCGTTATTTGATCAATTATTAAAGAGCTACAGAGATTAGTAAAAATACCTAAATTACTTTCAAAGTTTGCAATTCGCCCCAACAAACGAACGTGAAACGTAAAAAACTACGAAGTAGGTCTGTGGTTCTTATATTTTTTTCTTTTTTAAAGTTTTTTTTTCTAAAAACGCTGCGTTTATTTAGGTATCTTAGGTTGGCAGTAATTTATTTTATATTAATAGCCGTGTTTGCACGCGATTCCGCGATACTATTTTGGCGCTTTTATAGAACAAGTGTTATTTTGGGGAATAGACTAGATAGACTTTTCATCGAGTGTATTATCTATGTTCTTATAAAGGTGTTAACGAATGTATAAATGACAGATAAAAGTACAGGAGTAGAAAAAGAATATTTGTATTTGTATTATTGGTTTAAGCACTCGTACTTGTGCCTCATCATCATCATTTCAGCTGAAAGACGTTCAATGCTGGATAAAAGCCTCCCCAAGGATCTCCACAACGAACGGTCATTCGCCGCCCTTAACCAGCTGTTTCCCGCGACTCTAACCAGATCGTCGGTCCACCTAGTCTGGGGCTTCCCACACTGCGTATTCCGGTACGCGGTTACCACTCAAGAACCTTTCTGCCCCATCGGCCATTGGTTCTGCAAGCAATGTGGCCCGCCCACTGCCACTTAAGTCTGGCAACTCTCTGAGCTATGTCTGAGCTGTGTGTACTTGTGCCTACATGTAGCCATATACTAACAGTAGGTACCCGAACGATTTTTAGTAAATGTCAAAACACTCGAAACATTGATTATCAGTTACCGAAGTTAATGGTAGTTATTAGGACATCTCTAACCATGTTCTATTAACTTAAATCGTTTATAACAAAACCAAATGAATCAACAACTGGTTAATATTTAGTTCTAAGTTAAGTTTTCTAAAACTAACGGGAGATAAAGAACAAAGTCTTTAAATTTACCCGTATATCATTTCATGAAATATTTTAACTTCTACAAACTTATATTTGCAGATTTATACATATATGGATAAAATGCTTCAATTACACAAAATCATGGTACAAATTATGCCATGTAAAGTACCCCAAATCAAATAGAATGAGAAAGTGGGTAGAACGTAAGATTTGCGTATTTGTTTACGTCGCATTACCTCAACTTATGAGAACCAATTATTCGTCACATTTAATGTTCTTTGTTTAGTTTTAACTTTATTATTTATGTTTCATCCTCATTCAAGATATTTATATTTCAAGTAAAGCGTAAATAACATGTGCTACATGCACTGCGTACACTATGTTAAGAGTAATTTCAGTTACATCAAGTCAAGAACTGGACCGTTTCGTAAATACACTGAATTTCGGTTTATGTAAGGTTCCTTGCAATAGGTGCACTGATAAGTAAGACACATGGTGGAATATATGTCCATTTGTACACATATGGGACATATCTAGCACTCGTATGAGATGAGCGTATTAACCACTAAGTTATGTTACACTACAATAAATATTTCCAAATGATCATTACTCAAATATAGTATTCCATAAAGTCAATACGAACTACGAAACTTGAATTTGGAAACTATTGACATAAAAAAATATTTTTATTACTCTGTTGTTTTGTTTTATGTCTATCCTTCTTAACTAAGTTTAATTTATCACATGATTATTTCGTGTCAAGGAAATACAATAAAATAAAACATCAATGACAACGACTTTTAAGTTTCCAATTAACCATTTGATTCTAAATGCAGGCCTGGATTTCTTTTAGTAAAGGTATTGTTTGGCAATTACCTAACCGGCTCAGAAAGAAGACAATATACTTCTTATGCATGTTTATGCGTGATGCATCACATTTGTAGTTCAAACCTGATGTATAAGCATTTAAGTAAATCATTTGTCGTGCAATTCACTTTATACATACAGTAGGTATCTTCTAAATATATAAAGGAGAAACTGACTGACTGACTGACTGACTGATTGATTGACTGATATATCAACGCACAGCCCTAACCACTGGTTCTAGAGATTCCAAATTTGGCATGTAGGTTCCTTATAAGGTCTAGGGATGCACTAAGAAAGGATTTTTCAAAATTCACCCCCTAAGGGGGTAAAATGGGGGTCCAAAGTTTGTATGGCGAATCAAGATTTGTTAGACATTTTAATCGAAACTTCACAGGAGCATTCCTAACGATAAATGAGTAAATACGTGTTTCAGGTTTTTTGAAAATTCAACCCCCAAAAGGGGCAAATGTGGTCACAAAGTCTGAAAATCAACATGGGTAATTATCCTTTTGAGTACTTATAGTACGCGGGCGAAGCCGTGGGAAAAGGCTAGTGCCAAATAAATGGAGAGTCGACGAGACTCGAACTTAACTCAAATTAAACTCTGCTTTTTTTATATATTTTTAATACCACGACGGTGGCAACGAAGCATACTGTCCGCCTGATGGTAAGCAGTTACGTACACGTTAAAAGCATAAATACAATTCGATAGGTTTTTGATTAGTTTTTAGCATCATACACTGTAATGACAAGTAAATGTGCATACTATTTCTCTTAGCATCGTCTCGGTGTTCATAGAGTAAGGTGTTCTAATCTAGGGTCACTAATTCTTATTTTATCGCATCAAAGATGAAGATTACAATTTACAGTAGACACGGAGTTATGACAGATGCGTTATTTATTTTAAATCTTTCATCCGCTTAAATTCAAGACATCCTTTATTTGCCGATATCATTTTCAATGGTGTTAACAACGTATAAAGTATCTGATCCCTACAGGAGCACACATGCCTACTACGAGGTCAATTTGTACTCTTACGAATAATAATAAAACGGATTATGAGGCTGATTTCTATTCACTTATGTACATTTTATAATTATCGTTTTTTCACAATAATTTCTCACGATTGCGATAATGATTGACGTTTTCCTTGTGATTTGTGCTTATCTTAACTAACAGCGCCCAGTCCAATGAAAGGAAAACGACTGCACCCATACTCAATATACTTTTGAGTTAGCCTTCTCTTCAAACTTAATATTACTAGTTTAACCATAGTAGCGTTCCGTGGATACTTTTAAGGAGTAGCTCATACCGATGACGTTAGTAATTTTTATCTCACAAACTCGAAGCCGTCCTATAATGATTATTTATCTCCGCCAAAGTAAAATAAATATCTCAGTTTTGCCATAGTAATTTGGTTTATTGTCTTATCATTACTATAAGGCCACGGACTATCTTTGGAATGTTACACCAGAGAAATGGACTTCAAATATTGATAAGATTTGTTTAACGAGCCAACTTCGAAATTATACGTCTGAATTACGCTCAATTTTTTTTTTACGATAACCTTTTATAGCTCAGTTTGAAGCTCAACTCGAACAAGAATGTCTTTAGATTCACCATGTAATTGCCCGTTGCTTATTTCTCAAAACTTTCAAGTAAATTCTAAGGCAATTTGGAAAATATCATTTAAACAAGAATGACACTTCAAACTTTCGTATTAACTACATGTTTTATTATGTACAAAGTTACTAGAACTATATTTACACTACAACATGAAACATTAATTACGGCCGCTGACTTCTCAGTCAGCGACGCTACCATGAATGTTTCCTATAGCCTGAACTTGGGCTGAAGTAAATGCTTGCTTGCTTATTTGACTCTGTTTTGCCTTTAATTTTCTCAACAATCTTAAAACTGAAACTGACCTTTCAGTTGATCCTTTTATGTATTATATTGTGTAGCTATACCCGACAAGTATCAACCGACACAGTGCTACTTTCAATTTAGCTGACTTAAATATGGCACGGATGGATCTAACCAATCCCAGCACATCACCACCATGTCATCAGATTCACCATGTTTTTTCTGGTATACTGAGCCGATGAGTTTACTGACTAGAGAATAGGAATGATGTAAATATGTTAACGGACACGCAGATACTATACGTAGACACGGCCTGGACGTTGATGGTGTGAGCTGACGATATCTCCTTTGATTACTCCTACGGCCTATGAGCCTCCCGTGATTATCCATCTGGTATCTCGGGCTAAATAGTCGCCTCCACCTCCCCTTACAGCGACCCCGTTCCTCACACTATGGTTACCCTGAGTTCATAACCATTGACAACTCACTGGGATCCAAGATCTCTCTGAGCACTGATACACGATGGTAAATAACACAAGACACATGATCATCATAATAACACAGTAAGAAAGTCCATGAACTGATACGAGTAGAAAGATAAATATTAAAGCGCTCACCATTGATTTGTTCGCGCGCAACCTTCTCTCCTCCCGTCGTCCGTGTATCTACCCTACAACCCCCCTCAAAAAATCCGTCCATACTAAAAGCGATATTGAGATCGAACGTGACTGCTACCGCCATCTATCCGAAAACCCGGCAAGCACGAACTGCTTCGCGATATTCGCGACAGCTCTAGCCAGCTGATAACTTTTGTTTTTGATTTTAGAAATTTTGCCTGTCCCAAAACAGGACACCTTTCAATATTGCATTTGAACAGATGTTTAGAAGCCTCTGGTTACCTCAGATATCGATTTTAAACGCAATCGGGTAATGGACCCGGGGTATGTCCTTAAACTACGTCCGGACTTGGGTATGTCCTTAAACTATGCCAAAAAGAGAGGTATGGGCACTGCAAATGGCATCTCGCTTAGTGTGGTAGGGCACCTCCACCTTACAGAAAACCACAGCCATATAGCACTAGACCCTACTCATAGTGTTGTTCCTGCTGGTGAGTAAGGTTGCCAAAGAGCTCAAAGAGGACCCAGTGTGTTGACGATGAGGGACCCTCTTGTTCCTTTAGCCGTCAACACAGTGAATCCTCCTTTTTGTAAAGGGTCGGCAACGCGCATGTGACTACTGTGGAGTTACAGGCGTCCATAGGTTACGGTAGCTGCTTACCATCAGGCAGGCCGTATGCTTGTTTGCCACCGTCGTAGTATATTAAAAAAAAAATTCTAGAAATGTCCCAAAAAAGGACATCTCTCAATATTTCCCTCGGAAACAAGTTTCGAAACCTTTGGGCACCTCAGATATCGATTTTGAACGCTATCAGCTAATTTCAAGGAAAGTCCCGAAAATGTTCCAAAAAGGACATCCTTCATATTGCCGTCGGAAACATGTTTCGGAACCTTTGGTAAACTCAGACACTGCTATTGAACGCATTTGGTCAGTTTCGAATAATGGCCTAAATAAAAAGGAGGTACATACATTAGGTAGGTACATACAAAGTAATCGTCGATCCGAATTGAGGATTGACCGATAAATTCGATTTAACGATTAGTAATCGACTAATCGTCAATCTTCAATCAGTAGATTTAGAATTAGTTTCGTCAATTCGAATTGATCGGTCAATCGTCAATCGTCAATTCGAATAGATTTTTTGCCAACACTGGTTGGAACCACATAGTTCTTCGGGTCTCCAAATCGACATCGTCTAGCAAGTTATTTAGTTCATTATTTAAGAAAAATATATAGTTCTCTGAATTTAGTCTATTTGGGAATATGACGGGACCTATTAATTTGTTGCCAATAATACCAGCCCACAAGTTTACGGAAAATTTGTGCTGATAACGTTGGATTTTCTGTAATCAAATTCATTAATTATTCGATTCTCTGTCCGTAGATCTAGATTTATCGCTCTTTCCCTGTGAGTCTTTATAAGCCCTTTTTCCCGAAACTGCCTGTGGATATCCGCAAAAGTCGTATGGTGAGGTATACGACGTTCTGGGTATCTTCTTTGGTATTCGGCGACTGCATGGTGCGAGTTGCCATTGTAAAATCCGTACACAAAGTGAATATCCGCTAAATGAGCCGGAGGATAATGCGGCATGGCGAAGTTAATTAAATTTTCAACGTGATTTTATCTTGCGAGACAATCAGTAATGACGTGTGTCATTTTAGTAACATAAATTTCAAACTATGAGCCAGATATCATAAAAAGGTAAATAGTTTGCACTCTCGCGATTGAGAACAGAACAGTACTAAAGCCTACGAGGGTTCATCCCTATGCTCCACCCCTAACCCTCTTACAATGAAACTACATTCAAGATTTATATTTTATTTTTCTACATAGTCTCCCTCAACACTAATACACTTATATTCCATCGGTGCTCCAGCATTTAAATAGCCTCCTGAAAAAAAAATTGTCCGACCTCTGAAAACCACTCCTCCACAACAGATATCACCTCTTGATTGTCTTTAAATTTTTTTCCTCTTAAAAATTCCTTTAATTTTGGGAATAGCCTGTAGTCGCCGGGGGCCAAGTCAGGTGAATACGGTGGGTGCTTCACCAATTCGAAGCCTGCTTGATGTATGGCAGCCTTAGCAACACAGGACGTATGGCTGGCATTGTCTTGGTGGAAGAGTACGCCACTTGTTACCTTGCCTCGGCGTTTCTCTTCAATAGCCTCTCGCAATTTTAGAATTAAGTTTGCATAATAGGCTCCTGTAATAGTCAGTCAGGATTATTCCTCGAGCATCCCAGAATACAGACAGCATATCCTTTCCTGCAGACGATGCCACATTAAATTTACGTGGTGGCGGAGAACCACTGTGTTTCCACTGTTTGCTTTGAACTTTAGTTTCTGGATCATAGTGATGTACCCAAGACTCATCCATGGTTACGTATCGATGGAGGAAATTATCTTTATTTGCTTGGTACATATTCAACAGATGCTCGCAAATCAATACTCTTATGTCTTTTCTGATCAACGGTCAACATTCGTGGCACCTATCTTGCATTGATCTTATTCATATCCAATTCTTTAGTAAGTATCTGTTGCACTACATGATATGACAAGCCAGTCTCTTCAACAATTTGCCTGATACGTATTCGCCGGTCTTGTAACACCATATCGTGAACTTTTTTAATGCTTTCGTCTGTAGTGACCGTTACGGGTGGTCCACCGCCATGTTGGTTTTCACAACTTGATCTTCCGCACTTAAACTCTCGACAGCAACGTTTGACTATGTCATAGGATACTGCACACTCCCCTACATTTGCCACAGTATCTTGATGGATTTGAGTTGGTGTCATACCTTTTTTTTGTAAATATTTTATTACCGCCCTCTATATCTGTATCCATTTTCATAAAAAATCACAACTCGACAATTATAGTAAGCTGTAGCTCGATAATAGTTTGACATTTAAAAAAGTTTTTTTTGAATAACCTCTATATGTCTATAAACCGACAGCAAAAAGGTTTTAATAACCAAGTGACAGCAAAGAGGTCAGGGGTGGTGCATAAGGATTAACCCTCGTAGTCTTAGCGATAAGAGAAACGATGAAAGCTACTTGTGACTAAAGTGTGTAAGATAAAGATAATTATCATAATTATTAAAAGCACTATGCTATGTTTAGTTGCAAGTCACATCCTTTTATCTCGAACCAAAATTTGCGGTAGTGAAACCTTTTTGTAGGGTAGATACCAAACTTAATTAAGTAAAACAGCCTAACAACCATGCGGTTAGTGCGTCTGCGTGTAAAAGTAGTACGGCTACATCACGCCTTTAGGGTGTGTTACAATTGAGATTTTGTTACTTGTGGTTTGTTTTAAACAATTAATATCTCTTAAATTATGGGTTTTTGGACTATACGTTATATGACTGCATATACTCAATCTTTCGGGTTATTAAGGATGACCGTGTATATACAGACTTCATAGTTTGCCTTGTAAAGTAAGGCTTCGATATTTTCCCGCATTCACAGATCGCTTGCCATTTTATTAAAGGGTTTAGCAGGCTAAAGAAGGACGTGTGGCCCCTGTGAGGAATAGTTTAATTGGTAAATGTCAATTGTTTGTCGCCTCATAACTAATAATCACTCCAACTTTCAGCCTCCAACTTTCAGCCCTCTATCTTGAACTGTTACAGAGATAATGTCAAAAATGTATTTTCTTAACATTTTTTTCCTAACTCGTGTATCTCCTAATCCATAGCAGCTAAAGCACCGAAACAAAATCACAGCTACGTAGTTTGAGTGGGAGGTATATCATATAATTTTATTAATATTTTATACGTGAAAAATAAAAGAAATAAATGTCAATTTATTTTTTGACAGCTCTTTCCAACACGTTTTTTTTAAAGTACAATTATGAAAAAAAAAACATGTAAATTGCTTATACTATTAGCGACTAGCATACAAAAATCAATTGATTATATTTGGTGTAACATACTGTAAAAAAAAAAACTAACGAAAGTATTCAAGTATCAATAACATACACCCCGCGAGGGTGCATTGTGCCAAGTTTGCATATGCGTGTTTTGCATGGGAAAGTACCCTGAGCTAGCATTGCACAGAATTCCACGCGATGGTATTGTAAGTTTCCTTATGCCTTGCCCCCGCGAGGGGCGGCTGTTAGGCTGAGTTGCCAAAAAGCTTTTCGAACTCCCCCTGCTTTTGCAAGAGCTGATGTAAAAGGATTGGGATCAAAAATATTACCTGTGGAAGGAGGAATCTTATTAAACAATGCCTTGACAAGTGGTTCTTTAATTTGGCTTGTAATTGCGTCTCTACGCATTTCAATAGCTTCGGCGCGGTGACCACAAACTATTAGTAAAAGATCAGAGGAAATCTTTTGTAGGTCGCCTTTTTGAAAAAGCTCATCGACCATAGTGTTTAATTCATCATTAGAAAAATTCATACTCTTTGCCCATGATAAAAGACTACGAATACTATCTTGCACCGCTATATATGATTTATCAGCAAAGGTCGACGGGGGTGAGCCGTTTTTACGTCATTAATGTCATTTAGTTGTGTCTTGTAGATATTAATATGGATAAGGTTGGGTACACCTTAAAGAAATATTAAAAAAAGACAAAACTAAAATGAAAATGGATTACAAAAAGAGTATTAAGCTTATTTATTTATTGTACATTTTCTGTGCTATTGTAATAACTATAAGTTTTTCTATATTTTAAATTTTTAATGAATTTCTTCTTGAGTTTAATATCCATTTATAGATAGAAAAAGATCTTTCTACATCTACTGAAGTAAATGGAGTGAAATTGTACATAAAAGTGCTGTTCTCTTCTTCTTCCGTTGCTTTTGAAAGTTTTTCGGCATACTCCCTAAAAGTCTGGGTTTCTAGAGAGGACGTCTTCTAATTTCTGATTGACAGAAGCTGATGAACACCAATTTATGACAGCTCTCACTTGATCTAAAGTTAAAAATGCATCTACAATAGACAGTTGAGATTCCTGGAATTTCTTTAAGGCATATTGTATTATATTAAAATTCTCAACAATATATTTTAGGTTATTTCGTAAATGTTCAGTTTGTAAAATGTTTTTTGCCACTCTTATTGATTTTGCTTCTGACGCTCTCAATGTGCATAGGACTCCTTTTATTTCCTCGAAATATTTTTCGTAATATGCTGCTGCCTCCAGCCAAGTTCCCCATCTAGTAATCACTGGCTTTGGAGGCAGGGGCATATTAGGGTATTTGTCCTTTAATATTCGAGTTCTATTTGGAGCCTTCAAAAAAATTTCTTTACGTTCGAAATAAGTAAATCCACATCTCTACATAGGGAACGTATTTTTTCGGCTACGCGGTTTAGGCCATGTGCCAAACATGTCACGTACTTCATGTATGCGACGCCATCAGTACTTAGCACCAGGACGTTTCCAACTTTGTTGTCAAAAGATTCGCCCCACATATTTTTTTAAACTGTCTATGACAAATGATGATATCGTTTCACCATTAACTATTGATAACTGTTTGCATGCTATTAAATATGGTCTTTTAAACGAATTCAATGGCTTCACTAAAAAATGCACTATATATCGGCCTAACGAGTCAGTTGTTTGGGCAAGAGAAATCCATGTATTTTCATTTGATACATTTTCGTGCATGGAACTGATTTGCTTTTGGTACAATTTATCCGAATAGTTATTCCTCAGGCATGTTTCACTTGGAAGTTTAGGTCGGTTTGCACTTTGAGAAAAACTTTTTGAACGCTGGGTTATTCAATTGAGACCACGGGATGTTACATAAAATGAGAAATTAAATTAAATTAAAACAAATCTTCATCAGATTTTTGATAAGTCCCATTGTGCATTGTTATTGTCAATATGTCGTTGCACATTACTTTTTTTACATGCGATACTAGTATTACATTTTGCACAAAGTATGGTTTTATTGCCGTCAAATTTCATATCGGGTTCATTTTCAATACACTTTTTTAGCGTCGTTTCTTTAAATTTCGGCATCCTCAAAATCACAATAATCTTTCACGTTATAAATTATTTATCCGCTTTTTCACTTCTAATTGACATAACATAACAATAAAATACTGACGTTGTCATGATATTTCACGAAGAGAGAATATGGCATCCTTAAACAGATATTGATATCATATGATACATATATCACTTGATTAACCTTCATTGTAAAATAAGGATATATACCTTTATATTATCTAAACGGAAGTTTGCTTTAATACTAGCTAGTTAAAAATGTTTTCGCTCTTAAGCGGAAAGCTGCAAGATAGATAAATTACATTCCGTAGATTCTTCTAATAAAATTCATTTGTTTTGAATGCGAAAAGCTAGCAGAAAGGCAGCCTAAATAAAATAATTTCATTAATTTAAAATAAAATTACACATAAGGCATTTACCCTTGAGTGTCAAGGTATGTCCATGTTCATGCAAAAACTGAAAACAGCTCACCCCCACCGAGCACTGTTTATCAGCTTAAGCTAGATGACGTAAGGTATCATACATTTTACCTCTTCGTTTGTTTCCAGGTCTACGAAACCTGGGGTATGATTGTATAGTTTTTGTGTATATCTAACCTCAGATCATGCTGCGCTTCCCAAGCGCTGAAAGTCAAGAAGCGTTTTCGGAAAATTTTTTGAAGATTAGGGACAGATGGCTCTTTTAACTTCGTTTCAATATCAAAAGTGAAAGGCAAATTTGAATTTGCGTCTTGACTTTCAGCGTTAGGGCACGGAGCATCACTAACATCATTACCATCATACAATTCACCACTAACCTCTTGACAAAATTGACAAATTATCAGGGCATGAAAGATTTTCATGTGAATTTACATGGCAAGTTTTATTTTCATAACAATTATTGTGGTCAGTAGTATTATCACACTTATCATTGCATACCACTTGGGTCAGGCTGCGGCTCTGCCGAGACCTTTTGATTATTATCCATATCTGAAAAGAAATAGTATTAATCAAAGTTCAAAATGGCACCTGATTGTATGTTTGTAACGAATTTTTTTTTTGACAAAAATACAATCGGAAGAAAATACAACCTACAAATAAAACACTATAGACTGGTTTTATGCACAAAAAACGTATTACGTAATGGTCCGAACAAAAAAACTGTTAAAATGTATGACCACTTAAATATTTTAGTAATCAGGTACTTACATGTTTGATAAAACACTTTAACACCGAATATATTTTCAATAACATCTATTTTTCACAATTTTAGAATTGTAACGGTCAGAGGACCTGATTTGCTGTGCACGTGTTGCTTCGACGGGAAACTGATCGCCAATGACAAAGCGATCACCGGACATGTTTTACTTGTGTAAAATGGCGCGATCCGCCAGGTGTCGCCACTGTTGTTGGAATCAAAAGTCAAATAAAGCACTTTGCTGGTGATAATTCGACGGAAACAGATATGCTATCTCAATTATAAAGCTTCCAGTGACGGTCAAGTAAATTAATCTTTATATTTCACCTCAGAAATTGGCAATTATTTTTTTATAGAAAACGGGTGGGGCTTTTAACCAATAATATTATTTCATTGCATTCAAGGGAATGCAAGTTATGTTCTTTGCTTCACAAGACTGCTATGGGCTACAATGCTAAACTACTAGCAAATACGCCGCGTATGTTACAGTAGGACGGTATGCAAAGAATAAACCAATTTTTTTTTGTCTAACCATATTTAAAATATTTAAAAATCTACCAGTTGATGCCTTCAAGTTTTCTCTAAGCGAACTAATTTAGTATGGGTTAAATTATAAGTCCATGTTAGCAATATAAACTTTTCGTATGTATGCAAATATAGTAAAACAATTTATAAGTAAGTCTGTATATTGCTTAAAAGGTAAGTACTCACCTTTTCAAACTAGCCGCCTGGCTTCGTTGAAATAACGCATTAAGCATCTCCCTACGTTTAAATAAAGCAACTAAAGCACTTTTTTTTGTTGTTCTCTTCCATTTTTCACGAATTGAATCATCAACTAATCTCAGAAATCCATAATCACTTCACTTAAGATTATAATATGCACTTAAAAAAAAACTTATCTAGCAAAACACACTTCCCACAGCGCCGGATCTAGAACTTTTTCGAGGCGGGGCAACATCTGAAAAATGCCGCCCCCCACCCCTGCATATATTTGATATGTATTCTATTTTTTCCTTAATTATTAACTATCATATAATTTTGACCAACAGACGCCTACTACTAGTCATATATAGGCCTAACTATTAACGGAAAGAACGCCACAACGACCGGTCTAGCGTTGTTCTTTATGTGTTAAGCCTTTTTTTTTGAATACTTATAATTAGGATAACTTAGTTATACGGCAAATACGGAAAAAAATTCGCTCTATCTAAACCTTTTCTGCGCCCCCGTGCGTCGTAGTTATAAGGACCGGGCGGCCACAGTATGATCACTTACTTCATCGAGGAGCAGTTTGGAACCTTATTAATCGAAAAGCAAAAGTTTAATATGTCACAAATCACTTGGTCGGACAGACCTCAGCCTGGTCCGTTCAGTTTTCGGACCCTTTTTGTGGTGCAATTTTTGGGGTATTTTTACCTCATCGAGTAGCAGGATGAAACCAACTTTAGTTCATAGCTAAAATAATGCTTTTACAATATTTTTTGGTCGGACAGCCCTCGGCCTGGTCTGTTCCGTTTTCGGACACTTTTAGTGGTGCAATTTATGGGGTGGCTTTACCTCATCGAGTAATAGGATGAAACTAACCTCATTTGATAGCTAAATTGATGCTCTTTCAATATTTCTTAGTAGGACAGCCCTCCGCCTGGTCCGTTCCATTTTTGGACACTCTTAGTGGCGCAATTTTTGGGGTGCTTTTTCCGTCTGTAGCTGAAATTTACGGCCCTATATTAATAAAATTTGGTGTGTGAGTGGCTTTTATAACTCACCATATGTTGGAGCATAAGAATTATTTTTTAAAACATTTTTTAAGGGGGCACTCCATACATGTAACTATTGTAACGGTTGAATAAAACAAAAACAAATGCCGAAAAAACATGTTCTGATATGATGTCCCGTAAGTTTTTAAAAATAAGTTTAAGGTTACTAAATGTATTTTTTATACAATTAATATTTAGGAGGATATTTACTATAAAATTTGAAGATAAAAATGTTTTAAAATTAATTCTTATGCTGCAATATATGGCGAGTTATAAAAGCCACTCACACACCAAATGTTATTAATATAGGGCCGTAAATTCCGGCTTCAGACGGAAAGCGCCCCAAAAATTGCACCACAAAAAGTACCAAAAAATATTGAAAGAGCATCACTTACAAAATCCGTACAAAAGTCGAACATCGCTTGAGGGGTTAATATGTGACTTTCCGCTGTTCTTTGCAAACTATCTTTTCGGATTATTCTTTTGATGGTGCCTTCTGCACCATCACACGGGCTTTTCCCATGTGCTGTAGCAAAGAAGTTCCAGTCTGCTTGCAGTCGAAAATCTTCACCATGGTATAACACAAATTCGCCATATTCTTTTTATTTTTATACTGCGATGCGGCTCCGTCACTAAAGTAATGAATTTGTTTTATTAAAGGATTGGTTCGTTTAATGTCTATGTATTATAACAAAATTTAACCCTTTCTTTTATGACAGAACTTAATAAAACTCCTTTATGATAAGAAAACCATTATTTATTGGCATATAACCATAAAAAAACGACTTTGTTGTACTAATACTGTTCTGCAATATTTACGATTTTCAAAAAATCATATCATCTTACCAAGCAAAAATAACACTATAAAGTCTACTTGCTATGTAAAGGTGAGCTTACGATGTATCATTTGATGGTAAACTCAGATTTTATGGCGGTTAAAGTGGACCCGTTTTGATTTTTTTGAAATTTCAATATGTTTTTTCTAAACCAAAAAAAAAATTGGTTGTTTGTAAAGTAGGTTTACGATCGAGATGTTTACGTGATAACGTCTTATTGGTGATATAAGTTTTTGGGAAGTAAGGAATTAATGAAGATAACAATTTTTTCAAATTTTAAATTACATCTATCGTTTTATTCACACTTTTGATGATAAATTTCGGGTGTAAAATGACAAGTTTACGATTTTAATTCGATATTCTAATCATTCACACGACGCGACGCGCTCCTTTATCTATTTTTTCCGTATTATAATTATTTAGGATATGAGTCCAACTATGTTTTTATTTAACACTACCACAATTCATTTTTATCATAACATAACCTCTAAATTTCGTTTGTTTACACGTGTCTTTTTTCCATCTTTCATTACTTTTACAAGTTTATTCAAGAATGTTAATTGTTAGTAAGTAGGCTATTTTATTCACCTTTTTTTGTTGCAATTGTTGTAACACTTCACTTGCACTTCACATTTTGTTTCACTGTTAAACATTCAACGAAAACTTAACCGCACGAGAAAATCTCCATTCGTTTGTATGCCGCTAGAGTGAGAGAGACGGAAGATCGGTCCACTCACTCGAACGCTATGCCAGCCTCCGCTCGTGAGGATTCCGCGTGACAAGTTTCACGGAATGACTGGCAGCGCTCGAGATGAGACGGGAGATCGGTCCGTCTCTCTCTCGTTATACCTGCGATCGCGCTCGTGAGGTTTTGGTGTGACACAAGTTTCTGAACATGTCACCCGACTAAAACGATTTTAAAGACGTTATCACGTCAAAATACGTTTTGTTAATTTAAACTCGCATCAGTTGCTTAAATTGTCATGTTCTAAAGACCAGAAAAAAAAGCTAAGTATCTTAGCCTTATAGGAAAGTCAGAATTCTAGTCTGAAAACTCCGAAAAATAGCATATTTATACAAATTTTCAGTGCCTCAGAACCCAGTTCTGAAGCATACTGATTAAAGGTTGAACACGCCAAAACTTAGGCACGCAAAATTTGTTTTTAAACCAGTTTGAAAAGAAATAACTACATTATGAATACCACATTAAATGACTAATTTAATGAACTCTAAAATCACATTTTTAATTCTAATTAATGTTTACACAGTAAGCCTTAGATCGAATTTTCTACGCACACGGCTCATAAGACTTTGCACCCTCTCTTTAGGAAAGATTTTTGTCGCCAAGGTCCGTATTTTTTGTAGCTGAGGGACCGATTTTACTTCTCCGCCTTTCTTTTTTAGAATTCCTTTCATAATACTCCAGTACTCTTCAACAGGCCGCAGTTCTGGACTATTTGGCGGATTGCATATTTTGGGTACCATCATGATCCTGTTAGCGTTGTACCATTCCATAACTGATTTTGCGTATTAGCAACTGGCTAGATCTGGCCAAAACAGCGGTGGTGAGGCATGTTGTCTTATAAAAGGCAGCAAACGCTTCTGTAAACAATATTTCCGATAAATATCGCCGTTTATTGTCCTGGGGGTGATAAACGTGCGACTTATTTTACCACAGCTGCATATTGCCTGCCAAAGAAGGTATTTTTTTGGAAAGGACCATGGGCAGAAATGTCCCCACCCACCAACAGAAATGAAACATGTCTCATTTAATAGATCTTAGCAACCTGATGATTTTTTACTATGACGAGGATCACCATATGTATGGGGTTTTCTTGGAAAACCGTGTTTTGTTTTTACATATTTTTTGCTCATTTCATTGAAAGTTTTTGTTTTTTTATTATACTAGTTGATTGATAAACAAGCATGCGGGGCTGCGTGATGGTAAACAGTCACCGCAGCCTATAGACGGATGTAACAACTCATGGTTATCACGTAATACGCGTTACCGACCATGTGACGTAAAGATCTTATGCCACAATACCCAGTAATTGCACTGCCATGTCTCACCCTTCAAACCGGAACACCGCCATGAAAACATAACTGCTTAGGGACAGAAATAGGTGAGACAGAGGTGCCCATGCAAACGACTTTGTACAAAGTCTCCCTCTGGTAATAAGTTACAGGAAGAAGGTTACAGAAACATTATGTTAGTAGCAATAAACAACTACGTTTCTTAAAAAAAGGAAAACAAGAATTCGCTTATAGAGTTATATGTATATTTTTTACATCTACAATATTGAACACTATTAACATATTATACATATTATACCACAGAGTTAAACTTCATCTACTATTACATCATTTAAGAGTTCTGCTGGTAGAACAAAATCAGTATGCCGTCCTATCCCCATGTACCACACAATGGATATGATGTGTGCACAACTTCCTAACGTGCGGTTTCCCGTTAAACAAGTGCAATACCAGTGTGATATGGCGTTAACATTGCCTAAATCACGGTCTATAAGGATATAACAGTAATAAATACGTGCTCTTACGTGCCGTGATTGTATTCGCCCTCTGATCAGCCAAGTATTTACTATAATATTGCATGCTGGCAAATCGTTTAACGCGTTATCTCTGTATAACTCTATATAATACATACCATTACGGAAATGTTCCGCACAGTATGATTTGGCGAGTTTTATATGGTAAGTACCCAAGGCAAATAAAATCATATCATCGTCATTCAAATGAGGAAACTCTTCGAAATAGGGCATGTTAGCTTCCATAGCCCTAAAGATCACCCTTTGCCTATTAAGATTTTTCATCTGGATATAATCGTGCAAGTTATTCGGTGTGTGAATCCGTAAATTGATTTTGTTTAAAATATCGACCGCCAGTCTATTATCGGCGGCATTGCGATAATGTGCATTTATGATTGATGCCGCAATGCGAAAATCACTGAACATATGCGGTAATGCCCGATTGAAATAAGTTTGTCTAAGTAGTTTAAATCTATTTTTGAATTTCCCATTGACTGCCTCTACTACCCATCTACATATAGTCACTAATCGTGATTTATTTGCCTGTTCTGTTGACAGTTGAGTAGCGTTCCTATCTTTAGTAGGTGGCATATGAGCTTCATACCTTGTCTATTTGACGTGCCTTATTGGCAGTGAGATTTGATTCCAAATTCGAATTAAGTATAAAGTATTCGAAATTCAAATGCGTTACTCAATTAGCCCACTGGCTGAATATAAGTGTTCGAAATTCAAATGCATTACGGAATTAGCCCACTGGCTGGATATAAATATTCATACATGTTGTCTTTTAAAGAGTCTCTATAGGTAACTTATATTAAATAATATTTTTAGCAAAAACTATTAAATAATATAAAAGATTTCTGTCCTAAATATATATTTGTGAAGTATTATTGTTAGTAACATAATATTTTTTCAACCTTCTCTTTGTAACTTTCAATGAGATGAGCAAAAAATATGTAAAAACAAAACACGGTTTTCCAAGAAAACCCCATACATAGGGCGATTCTCGTCATAGTAAAAAATCATCAGTTTGCCAAGATCTATTAAATGAGACATGATTTATTTCTGTTGGTGGGTGGGGACAGTGCCCATACAAATTTGCCCATGGTCCTTTCCCTCGTTTTTTAATTCACAATCTTCAGGAGCATCTGTTCGTGATTTGCTAGTACAAAACTCTTGACCAGGTATTTGTTTAAAATCCGCTTTTATATACGTCTCGTCGATCATCACCGTGCATTCAAATTTTGTAAGAAAATATTCATAGAGTTTTCGCGACTGTTTCATTGCGGATAAGTTCGATTTTGAGTCTAGATCTGGTGCGGCCTGGGCTTTATAACTCCTCAGTCCTGCCCTCTGTTTCACTTTTTGGACAAAAGACTGAAAAATTTTCACTTTTTTAGCAACATCACGAGATGAAATCGTATAATTTGAGCCAAAAATCTTTAAAATACTCTGTTCCTTTTTCTTATTCTTGACTCCCTGCAACCCACCACTTCCTGGCTTTCTATCTATTGTCAAGCGTTCACGGAATGTTTTTAAGACGTGACCAACTGTAGATTGTGGATATTTCAGCCTTTTCGCGATATCTTTGTAGCTTAACATGGGATTTTTTACATGTTCGTGCAGAATGCGTTCACGTTTTTGATGTTGTACGCTCGACATTTTGCCAATGAATAAATAAAAGAAAATAAAACTGTCATCATTGTATAGCCCAGTTCCTTGTGAGAAAATTGTTGTTTATAAAGTTTGAATATGTCCATTTTTCGAATAACTATAGCTATTTTTACATGCCCAAATTTTGGCGGGTTCAACCTTTAGATATTATAACTCATTGTGGAATCGGTGGTTAGTAAGCTACAATTTAAAATAAACATCATTGTTAGCAAAAGCCCATAAGCAGAGTTCGAACCTAGTTTATGAGAGTAAGAAAATGACAACTATTCAAACTTCCAATGGGTGCCAATCAAAAAAAAAACAGAAAAAAAAATCTCAAGGATTTAGTGGTTTCATGCCTCAAAGTTCATTCCTGATTTTTTTCAAGTAAATTCAAAATTAGTCAGCACAGTTAGTTCAGCTGTTTTCATATGGAATGACTCCTGTGTCAACTCAGGAAAGTCCAATAAGTCATTGCTTGATATATTTTTTAAAGATGGTTTTCTTCCTTATCCATCCATAAGCCTCAACTAACTGTGCCATGTTATTAACTGTCATGTCTGATTTAGTTTTTAAATGTACTTTTTTACTAAACAGAAAAGTAAAATAAACAGAAACACTTGGTCAAATAAGTAAATATTAATGACTTTCATTCATATTATATTTACTTAACCCTCTTTTGAAAATTAAATAAATCGAACACTAATGGGTTCCCGGTCGGCGGCGGCGGCGGGCCGATTCATGTCGTTTACTTATAATAATAAGTAACATAGTATGTACTGAACAGTACCTACATTTACGTTTATTTTACAGTGTTTGCTGATTAAGTGAAACTTACATATTATGTAGATAGGTAGTTGGTTAATATTTATTATAAAAATGGTGTTAGTACGACGAGCCTGAATTGTTATACAGGATGTTTAATTTTTTTTTTTCATGAAAATGAATGAGTAGAGCGCTGATTTTTTTTTGTGAGCTTATATTGATTAGAGCAACATTTGTGCAAAATTTGTTATTTTTCCGTTTTATACTTTTTGAGAATAAAAATAAAAACGTTTTAGGGTTAAATGCATGCCGTGAGTTTCCAGGTATAGATAAATTGGTATGAAGTATTTTCTCTTAACGGGGCATCAACTGGTAATAGTTTCGAACTGAAAGATTTCGGGGCATTTTTTGTAGGGTTGTCCTGCTACGGTCTTTTCTTCTTACAGATTTTGTCAATATGATGCTTGTGACTAATTTTACTGTCAATTTCGTATCCCAAAAATGTGGTAGTAGATTCGTTTTTAATTTGCATGTCTTTTTGTTTTTTTTTTCTGTCTCCCAGTGTAGTTCATGACTGTCGTTTTGTTTGCGTTAAGTATGATGCCATTTGCCTCAAACCAGTTTTTAAGAATATCCATAGTATTTTTGATCTTGTTTCTGTTGTCTTCTGGATCTATTCCTTGTGGTACACCAGAATCTATTTGTGTTAGATTAAATTTCGAGCTACTCACGTCTACCAGTTGAGCTCGATTTTGAAGGTAAGGTAGTTTCTAATTAACTGATATTCTGATCCGCGAAAGCCATTTAATGATAGCTGCTCCATGAATGTCGTGCCTTAAACAGTCAAATGCCTTTTGTAGGTCACAGTAAATGCTGGAACATTTCTGTGACCGATCTAATGCCTTCAGGACAAAGTCGACTTTACGGAGTGCCTGCACGGTCGATCGGTTTTTCCTGAAGCCATACTGGTTATTGGCAAAAATGTTATTTATTTCGCACTGTCGATGGGTTTTTCCTGAAGCCGTACTGGTTATTGGGAAACATGTTATTTATTTCAAAGTACTCTACCACCTGAGTTTTCACCACTGATGCCAATGTCTTTGATAATGTTGGCAGTATACATACTCGTATGGGTCTAAGGACTTAATTTTACTGAGCGGACACCTAAAAATAGCATAGCAATAATTTTTTTTGACAATATAACAGTTTTATCTGGCTAAATGTTATTAAAACAAACAAAATAATATTTAATTAAAAAAAAACTTAATTACATCGGTAAAATTTTTGGATTTTTATCACGCATAAGTGCTTGCACATCACTTTTTGTTACTTTTCGGCAAGCTGCAACCCACATACAATTTCGTTTGAAATCACCCAGTGATCAAGCTTCTCGGCCATCCTTTCTTAAGTGGCTCTTCACAATGGCCCAGTACCGCTCGATAGGACGGAGCTCCGGGCAGTTTGGTGGATTGTCTTCTTTTTGAACGAATTCAATGCTTTTTATTTTAGTATCTCTACTGTCTGACCAGCATAGTGGGCACTTGCCAAATCAGGCCAAAACAAAGGCGGGGTATTATGCTTCCGATAGATGGCAAGTAGTCGTTTTTGAATGCATTCTTTTCTGTAAATGACGCCACGAATGGTTCCTGTTGTAAAATAGGATGCACTTTTAAGGCCATAAAAACAGATTGCTTGCCAAACAAGGACTTTCTTTCAGTACCTACGCTAACGCTTGCTTTTTTAGCAATTTCGCGAACCGATATATAATTACGCGATTTTAACAGCCGCATGACTTTTTCGTCGGTTTGAGGATTTGCCGGACCGCTTCTATGTCTACATTTCGGTAAATCTTCAAGCGTATCGTACTCTCCAATTTTTTAATGATTTAGATTGGAAAGCTGCGGATTTAGAACTGTTGTGCATACTTGCGATTTTTCGCAGAGAACACTGCCCGGTTTGCACAATTGATGTGCGATCTTCCAAATTAATACGCACCATAGTAAAAATATTATTTTTTATTTTTTATTAATGGCTTTTACTCCTCGCCTATTTTAGCGAGGTGAATTCTGCCAATGTCAAGGTACACTTAGGATTTTATTTTCGTAAAATAAAATAAAAGCAACGTTGTTCGGTTAAGGCCTTGTTGATTGTACGAGTAAAGTGATAGCGTCCCTACAAACACGTGGGTGGCCGGGACCCCGGATAACCGTTTTTTCAACTAAAGGGTGGTTACTCGCGTTTTGGGACAAATTTTCACTAGCTGCACACTTGTTCGTTAGGTCACCGCACAATAAGCTATCAATATTACACACTGAACTACGTAAATGAGCAAAAAAACTACTCCAAAGAAGATGCAGCCATCTTGAAGCGTAAACGATTATCGTAAAAATAATTGACACTGAAAGACCAAGTATGTAGCAATTGACGTTGATAGCTTTTCTAATGTCGTCGCCGTCAATTGTTTATCAATTGTTTTTAAATCAGAAATTTCAAAGAGGTTTTGGCGTGTCCGCTTAGTAAAGTGAACAGTCCTTTTAGTTATTAGGGTCTTCTTTAGTATCTTTTTTCTATAACGGAATGACTTTTTCGTCTTTCAGGGAATTTGGAAATACACCACATTTTAGACAACTGTTGATTGTATGTAACATTATCTCAGTCAAATAATCATTCTCCAGTGAAATTTTCTTAACAAAAACTGTGTCTAGATTAAATACATAATTTGGAATGTTTAGTTTTTAAATATTTTTATCATCTTCCTGAATTTATATACGGTGAGCAGCTCAATCTTGATTTTCTTTTCTGGTTGCTTATTTAAGTAAAGGAACTTAAGACATGTCTGAATATTAGTGGACACGTGACCTGTTTATCTGTAACCGGTAGTACAAAAATGATTGTTGAACTGTTTACCAATTTCTTTATTGTAATACGACCTTCACTTAGTTTTATAGCTTCCATCTGTGTTTGTTGTGGAATTTTATATTTACTTGTTTGTTCCTTAATTATCTTCCATGCTTCTTTATTCTCAGCTTTTTCTATTCTCTCAGAATATTCAAATCTTTTTTGCATTATTTAATACTTTTCGAAATATCCTCTTATACATTTTTATTTTACGGTTTCTAATGGGACACGGAGCTTAGATCTTGAATCATTATTAAACGGTCCAATTTTGTTTTCGTTGTTTCTATTCCTTTAGGGCCTACGCTAGCTGGCGCGGACGCCCGCCGCGTGCGCACGCACGCGGGTGGCCATTGTAGGTAAAATCCGTTGCACGCGTTCGCGCCAGCTAGCGCTGCTCATTCTATTTTACGTTAATCCGCTCACCCGCTCCGTGCGTCCGCGCCAGCTAGCGTAGGCCCTTAATGATTAAATAAATAAATAAATAAATAAATATTATGGGACAATCTTACACAAATCAACCTAGTCCCACAGTAAGCTCAATAAGGCTTGTGTTGTGGGTACTAGGCGAGGATATATACACGGTGCCCGTGAGCATTGCGAGAGATTTTAACCACGCATTTCCGAGGTCAAAATAATGAAAAAACATATGACTTTTGTTGTAAAACGCCAAAAAAAAATTTTTTTTTTACTTTTTTTTTCATTTTTTTTTAATGCTGTTCTACATAAAAAGTAAATGTCATTAGAAAAAAGTAACGGAAAAAGTAAATTGCTACATTTTTTCTCGTAAAAACTAGTCCATGCAAAGTGTTTCTTAGGTCTTTGATATCAGTCAATAAGAGATGTCTAGACTATGCCCCATACCGGTGAGATCGCCATCAAAAAATCATTTTACACTGAGAAACAATTCAAAATGCAATTTTTTGTAAGTAGTATTTACTCTGAAACTATGGCGAATTTCGGAAAAGTTTAAAGGACATTTTGTTCTCTAAATATGATAATGAATACACTGTTAAAGTCTCTCGCAATGCTCACGGGCACCGTGTATAATAGATATATACATATAAATACTTAAATACATAGAAAACATCCATAACTCAGGAACAAATATCCGTGATAAACACACAAATAAATGCCCTGACCAGGATTCGAACCCGGGACCTCCTGCTTCGTAGGCAGGGTCACTACCGACTAGGCTAGGAGGCCGTTAAATTACGATTGCTATATTACGTTCAGGAAATGCTATATTATAATTATGTTGCACAGCATTTTGAAATATATCCATCTTTTTGTCGGGATCTGGAGTTGACATAATTTCTTTCATTAGATGCCCGTCATTGTTTATTAAGTAATGAAAATATTCAAAATTTTGGTTTGTCATTTTGCTTCTTAAAATTGTAGCATTCTGTTTCTTATTCTTAGTTTGATAAATATGTCATAATAATAATGCATTGTGTATGTATATGTCATTATAGTTTTTTCTTTCTGCTCTATTTGCTTGTAATTGGTCGAGTGATATCATATCTCTTTGAATTTCAATGGTCTTTAGTGTAAAACTTTCGCTATCGTCTATATATTTTAACTAAGTGAAGCTTGGACCCTCTTTTATCTCGACAAGTTGTAGTGATAATTCCAGTAACTGCACAGATAGTGTGGCCAAACTTTGTAAGGTTTTCTGCTGAGCAATCTCCTGCATCAGGAGCATTGTCTATTTTGTCGGACAAAATTCTTTGGTTTTCTAGAACTTGGGCAGAGTTAAAAGATTCTGTGCTAACTATCTGATTTATCTCATCGTGATCAGTTGTTTCTTTAGCAGGTGTAATGTTACTATAATCCGTACAAGAATTTTCTAGATTTTACAGACGTATACTTACAAACAAAAAACGAATTTTCAAAATCGGTTCAGACATGACGGAGTTATGGAGTAACAAACAAAAAATACATACACGCCGAATTGAGACCCTTCTCTTTTGAAATCTTGAAGTCGGTTAAAAATGGCATTATAGTAATATCGCGCAAGTGTGAATGGAATGTGTGAATAGTACAGCGCTAGTGTGTATATAAAAAAGTGGATCCGCGTTAGCTTAACACAGAGAGCGGGGCCAGTGGCAAAAACGCGGAAAAGCGGGGTGTCTGGCAACGCTGAATTGAAGCCTCTGCACGGCTTATTTATGAATAAGTACATATATATCCATTCTATTGATTTTGCGACTATGAATTGCATGGAAATATGGCTCTGTATAAAAATATCTACTTTCAATAAATACATTTGTCTCTGAATATAAGAAAACCAATACTTCAATACGTCTGAGAATATTCATGCCGGAATATAAAAGTTGCTACTATCAAAGTATAAAAATGTCTCGAATCATAGTATTTAAATTATTAAAATAAAAATGATGATAAATATAAAGTCCATTGTACCTAAGTGAGAAAATACCTAAAATGAAAAATGACAACGAATAAAAACGTCTACTGCATTTACTTGGGCCCAGCTGACAGCTATGATACGCATATGGATGTCCAGTAAAAAGGGCAAATTTTACGGGAAGTGCAGGGATAATATTTATTTTAACGATAACTCACGCTAAGTTAGATGCATGTTGATTAAGGTGTTAATTGAGCATAATTATGGACAAGCATTCGGTAGGTATTATGGACGTAATTTCGACCTCAAACAAAAGGTGAATTCGAAATAGACCTTGTATCGATAAATAAAATTCCAAAAGAAACTTCTGAAAACTTTTTTTTTAATCAATTATAAAAAATACAAAATAAAACAAATTTCTTCGTTTAAGCTTACAATCGAAAAATAGGGCGTTTTCTTTGTATCCTCACTAAACCTAAGTTCATTCAAACCGTACTAACATATGTAGCCTGAAATAGACAACTTTGTCAATTAGCTCTAGCGGTGAAATGTCTTCGACAATAACTTGGATGAAATCTTTTTCATACGTTTTGTCGAACAGGATGTCGAAGTTCGGTCTGTTCGCTCTCGATGAAAAAACAAACTGTTTCTAATGATATAATCAAAATGTATGTGCTTCTCTAAGGTTGAACATGTGCGAAATCGTTGCAAATTTCATCTTTGCATTTGCGTAAAGCCGGAAACCCTTTTATTTTTCTGATTACTCTCGCAAGTGTGCTCACTCCAGCGAATTATGGTCTCTTCTGATGCGTCCGTGGTTACTGACGCTGTACATAAATTTCTGTTCACGCACCGCCATAGCGTGGTACTACTGATAGGATTTTTTTTGCAAAATTATATCTAATCTCGAATGAGATTAGGACGTTGTTTTTGATTGTTTGATATTACAAAATCTTTCACGCAACATGAAACACAATGACAGCGGACTTTGCAAATCATACAGTTCTATTTGTAGACGGAGAGCTAACCACGTCAGATGACACTATAAATCAATATCCCGATATCAATATCCTGATATCAAGGCTCTTAAGATAATAAATGTATTAGATAGAGAGCTAGCCCCGTCAGATGACACTATAAATCAATATCCCGATATCAATATCCTGATATCAAGGCTCTTAAGATAATAAATGTATTAGATAGAGAGCTAGCCCCGTCAGATATGACACAATAATGAGAGCAACAAAAATGGAGGTCAAAGCATGCAAACCAACTCAAGAAATACCATAGTTTTGGGTTTAATGCAGTATTATGAGAAATAATATAAATAATTAGCCATTGCCAAAAGTTTATTTGGGGGGAAAGTAATGCCAAACGACGTATACCTAATGTAATTCATAGTTTGTCGCCTACTGTTTTTGTTTCCGTAATGTTTTTTGTTCTAATGTTAAAATATAGCCCCCGTCCTTTATAACTAAGACAAAAGCGGCAGTTTTTACTTATTTTGGTATTACTATTTTCCAATTCAAAACTTTTGCTAGTCTTGTCAGTCTGACCACCATAAAACCATTAAAAGCTGCCAGATGCCTGGATCTAGAATAAGGATAGTTAACCAGACGGGTTTTGTTGCTCTCATTATTGTGTCATATCTGACGTGGCCAGCTCTTAAACCATTATTATTTGAATTGGTTGCAGCAGCAAAGTGGCCAGTTAGTAGTGCAGGTACAATTACATGTAAAGAGCTTGATAAACAAACAATATCTTAATTAGGGCCAGACGGCAGATAGCCGCAGATTCTGCCACGTGACCTTGGTTGAAGCGAGCGTCTACATGACTGACAACAAGCGCCCAACTTCAGTGTGTTCGAAGCGTTTGTACTGAGAACACGTGCACGGAACACCTACGGAGATGCCATGGCTCCTTTGTATACTGAAATACCGAAAGCTTGATGTTTGTGAAATGATGTAAATCATACATTTTATTTGCAGTAAACTTATATAACATACAAAAGTAGAAACGACGAAATAAATCTTTAACATAATAAAAAACCGGCCAAGTGCGAGTCAGACTCGCGCACCGAGGGTTCCGTACAAACCTTTACAACTTAAAGGTATTATAGACCTGAGTATTTGATATGAATTTCAATTTAATACCTCTACGCGTTTACGAGGAAAAAGGTAGTAAGTTTAAAATTTAAAAAAAATATTTTTTGTATGATTTTACTAAAAATGTCTAGTTTTCGTAATTTTTCCTTTGTCTGTGCTATATGAAGTTTCTTCGTGCCAAGTTTCAAGTTTCTGAGTTTACGGGAAGTACCCTTTAGGTTTTGAGTTTCTTGCGAGTACTCAGTTTCAAAATATGCGACTTAAATTGCTATTTCTTTTGATTGCGTTGACATAAAAGTTTGGTTTTGCTACATCTGAAAGGTCCTATAGCCCTGAGTATTTGACATGAATTTTAATTTAATACCTCCACGCGTTTACGAGGAAAAAGGTAGTAAGTTTAAAATTTAAAAACATGTTTTTGTATGATTTTACTAAAAATGTCTACTATTTGTAATTTTTTCATTGTCTATGCTATATGACGTTGCTTCGTGCCAAATTTCAAGTTTCTGAATTCACGGGAAGTACCCCGTAGGTTTTGCGAGTGCCGAAACTCTAAAGTTTGCAGCATAAACGACTGCATCTTTTGATTGAGTTGGCTTTTGAGTTTGATTTTTTCACAGCTCCAAGGGACAATAGACCTGAGTATTTGATATAAATTTCAGCTTAATACCTCCACGCGTTCCTGAGAAAAATGGTCTTGACAGACAGACAGACAGACACAGACAGACGGACAACAAAGTGATCCTATAAGGGTTCCGTTTTTTCCTTTCGAGGTACGGAACCCTAAAAAGTACCTATTACACTTTTTATGTTAAAGATGTAAATTTTTCCTTGTGCCTGCGCGACGCGTCTGCACGCGGTGGACTCGGTGCGTGCGGCGGCGCGACTGTTCGCGCGGTTTACAACAATCGGCTAAACGGTTACGGTCGGCTAGCGTTTAAAGGTCATGCAGAATTTGGCATCAACCACGGGCTACATGGTTTAATTATGTGGTATGTAGTTACTAAAGATGGCGGATGTCGACTTTTACAAAATTAGGTTTATGTCGAAAGCTAGATGTATATCCTTTTCAAGTTATCTTGTGTTAAGTGTAAAGTTGGTTTAGTATCACAATATCACCTCTAAATCCATACCCTGTATATCCTTTTCAAGTTATCTTGTGTTAAGTGTAAAGTTGGTTTAGTATCACAATATCACCTCTAAATCCATACTATCCATTAGGGTGTCCCTTGAATTGAAACTATTAAAGTAACGCATACCCCCTAAATAAAATTATATTATATTATTTATTTTACCTTAATTAAAATTATATTATTTTACCTTAATTAAAAATTTACCCTAATAAAACATTATTTTCCACTTTTTATTTTACCACTTTGTCGGTGTGATTGATATACATATTAGTACTTACCAAATTTCAGCTTTCTAGTGCTAACGGTCACTGAGATTATCCTCGGACGAACGGACGGACGGGCAGACATATCGAAACTATAAGGGTTCCTAGTTGACTACGGAACCCTAAAAAGGGGCTATGTTTCTTTTAGTGAGTTTGTAACGATAATAAAAAAATTACTTGGATAGAAAAAATACACGAAAACACTTCTATATATGTTTATTTGTTACAATTACAATGCAGGTTTTTAAAATGTCAGTTACTTTACTTACATTATTTTTAAAATGAAGCTTGAAACTTTAAAAGCAACTTTGCTTAACTGAATTTCTTATGTAAATAACAAATGCTTAAATTTTAAAATAATAATACGTAGAAATCTACTTCATACACAAAAGGGTCAACACCAACAGTCAACACGCCATCTTAACGTATACAATTTTTTTTAGGAAATTTATTGCAGATATTTCAGACACCGTGGGTTTCCTCCGCAACGACAATTTTTTTATCGAAGTAAATGTCTGTACTTCTCCTATTTTTTGGAAACTGCTCAAATGCACTCTTCATAATTTTACAGTCAAACTTACTGGCCTCTTGTATCAACAGCATGCAACTAAAAAAAAAATTGGGTTTTCGCTGCCATGCAACTTGAATGTAGTCACCGGTGGTAGCTTTCTGCGGAATTTGTCGTCCGGTGGATATCATTAGAACAACTCAGCAAAAATTTTTTTTTAATTATTACATTCTATGGTATTTGGTGTTTCGTCCCATCCCAATCTTCAGGCATGAAGTTTGGAGGAAGTAAAACAAAATTCGCGCACCATCGTGTTACCTTTCTTCCTTCAGGTGTAGCGTAATATTTTTTTTTCAGCCCACTTCCACACAGCTTTGTTTAAGTGGTAGTAGCATCCTGTGATCACGGCGTCCGGGAATACTGCTCGAACTGCATTAAATTGTGCAATTTCATAGTGACATTTAAAACTGCCAATGGAAACGCCATGTTCATTTTTAATTAAATAAAACAAGCGTAAGTACGTATCTTGTCTATTGTTGGGCAACATGGCGTATATTAATGGAAATATATACACACGTTTCTCGTCCGAACAATAGTCTATACGAATGATGTAAAGCTGACAAAAGGGCTTCGGGGTAGATTTTAAGGTTCCGTCCCCGAAATAGGAACCATTTACTTTCGTTTCTACTTTAGTCTTTGAAAGAAATGAAGAAAAGATGAGTTTATCGGTTTCTAGATATTTTTTACGCATTCTATATAAATTGCTTTTTACGGACACATACGATGGAACATGCAGAGGAGAAATGTCGTGTTTCGTTTTTCCACTATCTCTTCGTAGATTGC
Source organism: Pammene aurita (assembly GCA_947086415.1). NCBI lineage: Eukaryota > Metazoa > Arthropoda > Insecta > Lepidoptera > Tortricidae > Pammene > Pammene aurita. The sequence continues at coordinate 53,098,574 of OX352289.1, forward strand.
TTGTACAGACTTTAAATTCTGGCAAACTTCTTCTTTGGCAGTTGCAAACATTTGTCGCACCTTTAATTTTGTTTTAATTTTCATTTGATCTCGATCTGAAGTTAATGAAGCTGAACATTCCCACCTATTTGTGCATCTCCACCTTGAAGAATTTACGTTCTCGGAACTTTTAGTGTACGTGTATTTATTGCCTACTACAAGCAAATCGCGGCCTCTGAGATTTAGTAAAAAATAAATTCGGCATTTTACTGTTAGAAGTTCTTGATTCAGTGATTGACTGAAATGACTTATGTGTAATTGAAACATAGATAAAATAATAATGTCAATGTGCACTTCATATCTTCTCAAGTGCTATTTTCCAGCCAGTATGCGGCAGTTAGAGTTTAATTGCTGTTAAGTTGTCACTTGTGTACAAATTTTAACATCAACAAAGAAAATATAACTGACCACAAGGGTGGCTCAGTTGGTTGTGACTCTGCCTACTGTGCCGATTATCGCGGGTGACGAATTGGCACTGTAGTCTAATTACGAATGTTGACGAATTGGCACTAGTCTACTTACGAATGTAAACGAGTTGGTACAGTGGCCCACCTAAGAAAGCCGATGAGATAGGGAAGTGACTATATAGGAATGCTGGCGAATCGGAACAGTAGACCAAATGCGAATGAGAACGACTTAAGAAGGTGACGAAATGGAACTGAGGCCGAAGTGATCCTGAGCCATATTTTTACAGTCCATGGTCGCAGCATCTTTATGTTCTGTCTAATATACAAGTGGACATTTTTATGCTTTGTCAAAATTTTACTGGGACAAAATTATTCTAGTGGACATTTTTATACACCGTCAAATTTCCTTACTATCCATAGTCGCATAAATCTACAAATTGTTTGTTCGAAGTGAGGTCTAAAACGAAGTTGTCATTTATCCGCCCCTAAATTTTAGTTTTAATATCGACTTATGTTTATCTTACCATGGCATGAAAAACCCGAGGCTTGTTAATAAGTTAATTATTTTGTGCTACTGCTAAATAAAGGCTGAAAAATAGGGTGTGATTGGTTGTAACTTAAATAAACAGTCCAAAATGTTTTCAAACCGGTCAAATGACTTGCTAAAAATATGAAGGTGATAATCAATTGAAAGTAGGTATGTCACCAAGTGATGAGTGATGTTCAGTAAGGTTTTCAGAGGGCTCAAGGATATACGAGGGTGGTTTGATAAGTCAGTGACTTTTTGCAGAAAAAAAAATCTTTTTGACCTTTTATAATTTTATTTCTCTACATAATCTCCTTTCAACTCCATACACTTCATCCAACGATGTTCCAGCTTTTTCAACCCCTCCAAAAAATATTTTTTATCAAACCCTGAAAAATATGCTTCAGTTTCAGCTATGACTTCCTCATTTGATGAAAATCTTCTCCCACCGAGCCATTTCTTCATGTTTGGGAATAAAAAAAAATCACATGGGGCCAAATCTGGAGAATAAGGTGGGTGGGGCAGTATTTCATAACGCAATTCTACTAATTTGGCTGTTGCGACTGCCGACGAGTGTGCAGGGGCATTGTCGTGGTGAAAAAGGATTTTCTTCTTTGCCAGATGTGGCCGTTTTTTCACTACTTCTGCGTTGAATTTTTCCAACAATGTAGCATAATAAGGGCCATTTATTGTTTTACCTTTCTCCAAATAATTTAATAAATAACCCCTTGGCTGTCCCAAAAAACAGTGGCCATTACCTTTCCTGCCGAATTAACGGTTTTCGGTTTCTTTGGGGCCCGTTCGTTAGCAGAAGTCCACTGTTTTGACTGATTTTTCGTCTCTGGCGTATAATGGTGGATCCACGTTTCATCTACCGTCACAAAACGACGTAAAAATTCATTGGGATTTCGCTTGAATTTGGCTAAGCATTGCTCGGAAGTTGTTTCACGAAGTCGTTTTTGATCGGCTGTCAGCAAACGCGGCACCCATCTTGCGGAAAGCTTTTTCATATTCAAAATATTATGCAAGATATGAAAAACTCGTTCAGATGAAATGTGTACAGTCTCAGCTATCTCACGAATCTTAACTCGACGGTCATCCAAAACAATATCGTGAACTTTATTCACGACATCATCAGTGGTGACTTCAATTGGCCTACCAGAGCGTTCTGCGTCATTGCTAGTGGTACGCCCAGAACGAAATTCTGTAAACCACTTATGTACCATTCCATGAGAAGGAGCAGATTCCCCATAATATTTTTTTAAACAGTTTTCAGTCTCTTTAATAGTTTTTCCACGTAAAAAGTAATGTTTAATTAACACACGAAATTCGCTTTTCTCCATTTTCCAACAATTTTCCGACCGTATTTGACATATGCCTCAATAACTTTTTTATTTTCCCACCTTTTTTAAAAAAAAAAAAACTGCCAGCTACCAAGGAGTTCAGAATCGTAATTAAAAAGTTTATATGTTAAAATGATTTTTGTTTTACTTAAAGTCACCGAGTTATCAAACCGCCCTCGTACTGTGTTGTATGTGACTCTAACAAACAGTGAATCTGACTGAATCTGTATATCTTAAGGATTATCTTGCTTGTCCATAAATTGTGGTGTCTGCTGTTCAGTAGGCAGGCTACGTGCAAGCAATTAGGAACCTGCATGATTTTTTTGGAATACGTCATTCGATTCTTTATCCCTGTAGATTCAAATGTCTCTAATAAACCTACTATCTAAGATAGCCCTGAAACGTCAAAAATGTGAAAATACGTTAGGCGCCGCGCGTCAAAACGCCCCATACAAAAAGTGTGAGGTTTGTGACGACACCGACCTCAAAGTTGCAGAAAACTGATTGGAAGGAAAAAGTTTTTGGAAGATTTTTGTAATTTTAGGCACGAAAAAATGCGTTTAGCTATATACTTGTCGTAATTTTTTTTCTTGTTAGAACATAAGTAATCGAACTGAGGTTTCGAAAATACATTTGAGGCATAAAAAAAATGCCTAAAATTTTACGTTTTAAAACCGCAATATCTTTAAAAAAAGTGTTGAAAATTATTACAGATTTCCACTTATTAATATAATTTTTGGTGTTGTTGAACGTGTTTATTGAACAAATTCAATTAAATATTTTTCACGCATGTTCTCCATTTGCCAATAATAGTTACACGTTTTCAGCTATACTTGCCCTTCTAATAGTTTGCACAGAACTGTATTTTTTTGTTTGGTTTCAGGGAACCTCATTACAGAACCACCGGCGCGCTCATGGACACTTCCCGGCGTCGTCATCTGGTTCACAGCCGAATGTCCAAGGACTTACATACGCATCTGTTACTCCCCACGGCTAAACAATCTGAATAAAGATAACGAGTAAAAATACGTTTAGGGGGAGACTGGCAGTATTTGTACCATGTTTACACTAACTGTTGTAAAAAAATAACTATTAGTCAAATCTTAATAGAGCGACGAATCCTAAATAGTCCATTTATCTGGCATTAATCATAGCGTAATTCAGGGGTTGGCAAACTTTTTTTTTTACAAGGAGCCAGATGGCGGAAAAGTATGGAATTTTCGGAAGCTCCTAGAGCCGCAGTTGTCTGTTTTATGTTTTTTAACTATAATATTTGATTAAAATTTTTTTTGATGGGAACTCGAAGACCCACAACTGACCCTTCAAAGAACCGCATGCGGCTCGCGAGCCGCGGTTTGCCGACCCTTGGTGTAGTTTAATATTGATACTAAGCGAAATTGTAAAGCTGACCGGATGATTTGCGTAAAATAAGGAAATTGCACGAACATTTAATAAACGGCCTATATTATAACAATTTATTTTGTATACCTTCTGTTCAAATCTATTTTTTGTACTACTATAGAAGTCATAATTTGAAGAAGTACTACTATGTATGTATGTATGTACTACTATGTATGTATGTATGTATGTACTACTTATCAAAGGGCGGACAGTGGATGCAATATACGTCAAAGTGATGTCAAACGATATACTTAATATGGATATGACTACAATTGGTTTAAAGAAGAGAACATGGTTGCAAAACAGTTAAATAATTTTATTGTTTGTTGTAGTAAATGATCATAATTTTTTCTATATTACATATTTTCAGTCCATTCCTTTTATGGTTCACTATCCACTTATATAGAGAAAATGACCTCTACATCTACCGAGGTGCGTATTCGTAAAGTGACGCTTCACTATTATAAGTAACATTATTGTTGGAAGGACGGGTTTAAATTAGTTTTAAAAGGGATTTGTAAAATAAATAGAAAAAAGATGTTTACTGTCATGAGTGTATAATCGAAGTGAAGTCTACAAAAATTTTAAAAAGGAATAGAAAAACTAATAATGACATATCTGCACAACAGAGGTTACTATTCATTACAACAGCCGCCCTTAATCGAAGTTGTGCGAGACAAACAGAAAATTAAGTTATATTTCTAAACCTAAATTAATTGTACACCGTTTATGTACTATGGGCCCGAGTGGCTTAGTAAGTACATCTGCAGGATTATCGCTACTTTTAATATAATCTAACCTAACGACGTTGTTAGACACCTTCTCCCTAATAAAGTGATATCTGGTATCTATATGTTTCGTCCTGCTGTGGTGTACCGGATTTCGGACGAGATTGATGGCACTCTGACTGTCAGAAGCTAGGTTTACTGAATTAAGTTTACCTGTTATTTCGTAGATAAACCGACGTAAATAACATGCTTCCTTCGTCGCAGAAGCTAGCGCCATGTATTCGCTCTCCGCTGAGCTTAAAGCTACGGTAGGTTGCTTCTTGGACTCCCAGGACACTGGACCTCCACTTAATTTGAAGGTATAACCGGTATATGACCTTCTGTCAATCGTACAATTAGCCCAGTCCGCGTCGCAAAAGCCTTTCAAGGGCTCTCCGTTCTTCCTGTAAACCAATGAATAGTCTATAGTACCCTTCAGGTACTGCAGAACCCTTTTTGCAGCAATCCAATGCTCCTTTGTATAACACGTATTAAACTGACTCAAAAAACTCGTAGCGTAAGCGATGTCGGGCCGTGAGTTAACCGTCAGATACATGAGGCATCCTATTAGATTCTGATAAGGATAAGACTCACCAACTTGACCATCAGGTCTCCTTTCCATATTCTTCTTAACTAACGGAGTGTCCACAACTTTACATTCCTGCATGTTAAACTTTTCCAATATGGAGAGTATGTAATTTCGTTGGTTAACTTTTATTTTCTCGGAATCATACTCAATTTGCAATCCTAAATAGCATTTTAGTATTCCGAGATCTTTTAGTGAAAAATATTTCGACAAATCGCTTTTGACAATGTCAAATGTCGAATCTGATTTATAGAAGATTATTATGTCATCGACAAATATACCCAATATTACGAGTTCTTTACCAAAAAGTTTTAAATATACGCAAGGCTCGGAAGGAGTTCCTGTAAAACCTATTTTTAAAAGCGTTTCATTTAACTTTTTGTTCCACGCTCGCGGTGCCTGTTTAAGGCCGTAAAGGGATTTCTTCAGTAAACAAACCTTGTTCTCTTTGCCCTTTTCGACAAATCCGAGAGGTTGCTCCATGAAGACCTCTTCTTCTAAATCTCCGTTAAGAAACGCAGTTTCAACATCCAAATGCTTCATTCTTAACCCCATCTCTGCAGCTAATGCAAACAACGTGCGGAGTGAAGAGTGACGAATCACGGGCGCAAACGTCTCATCGTAGTCTACTCCCTCGACTTGATGAAAACCTTTGACGACCAGCCTCGCTTTATACTTTGTGATGTTTCCATATGCATCTTTTTTAATCTTGTAAACCCATTTACATGGTATGACCTTTTTGTTAGGCCTGTCTACTAAATCCCATGTATGGAGTTTTTTGAGCGAACTGTACTCATCCTTCATAGCATGGTGCCATTTATCACAACTATCGGCATGAGTAGCTTCATAGTATGTCGTAGGTTCTTCAGAGTCAACCGTTGACACATTATATGTCAGGAAATCTGGTGGTTTCCTATTTCTTGAGGGGTACCGCTGCTCAGAGACAGTTTCCTCTTCCAAACTTGCTGGCTCTTCATCTACTATAGGTAATCCCGCGTCACTTGAAGACTCTACTTCTTCGCAAGTCACTGGATCTTCCAACCTTTGAAGATTTGTTGGTGAAGATGTCTCAGCAGCAGGATCGGTACTCTCATCGCAATCAAAATATTGAGAATCATGACCAACCTCGGGCTCCTCTTCAAATATCAGTATTGAGTCCGTCTGTGTTGTCAGCTGGTCTTGGCCAGGCTCAGCCTCTTTTTTATTCTCGAATAGTAAGATAGGCTCTGATTGTATGACAGGCTCAGCTTGCCTGTGCTTTAACGCTGTAAAACAGTTTTCAAAAAAGGTTACATCCCTGGAAATAATTACTTTTCGTGGGTTAGCAGGATCCCTAAAAATATAAGTACCTGGATTTTCTGAATAACCGACAAATATTGCTTCCTATGCCTTGACATCTAATTTCTTCCTGTGACACGATGGTATATGAATAAGTGCTCGACATCCGAACACCCGCAGATGACTAAGATCACCTCTGCGACCATACCATCTGTCAAAAGGAATTTGTCCACCTAAGGCTCTATGAGGAGACCTATTTTTCAGGTACACGGCAACTTGGAATGCATCTTCCCAGAATGCATTAGGCAGTGAGCTGTCAGCTAGCAAAGTTCTCGCCTTCTCTGTAATAGAACGGTGCGTGCGTTCTGCAACACCACATTCCTGATGACTGTACGGCGCAGTTGTTTGATGCTGGATACCTTTAGAAGCAAGATAATCAACAAACTCTTTATTAACAAATTCTTTGCCTCCGTCAGTCCTAACAGACTTTATTTTCTTGTCTAATTGATTTTCAACATAAGTTTGAAACAGACAAAATTTATTTTTAACCTCGGTTTTGGAAGGAATAAAATAAGAAAAAATCTTACGCGTATAATCGTCTACTATAGTTAACATATACCTATTTCCTTGAAAAGAGGTTGTAGACAAAGGTCCCATGAGATCCATATGGATCAATTCCAACGGGGAGGTAGCCCTATTAAATGCTACCTTTTTGAACGGTTTTCTTGCTTGTTTACCTTCCACGCAAGCTATGCAACTATTTTTATCGACTACTGAAAATTTTACGCCTACCTTGTGATTCTTCAGTTGGTTCATGCCAATACGACACAAATGGCCTAGCCTAGCATGCCAAAGTTTATAACTTTCCTGACAGTCAGAGCGCACATCCTGTGTCAAATAATTATCAGCCACATTCTCGGGAATATTAACAGTACCATCTAAAATGTACAGTCCTCCACAGGGCGAGGCATGAGCAACAGATTCACCTGTAAAACGAAAATTATCAGATTTATAAAAATTACAACCATTAGTATCAAAAAGACATACAAAACCCTTCTCTACAGTTTTATGTACAGATAGCAAGTTAGCTTTTAAATCTGGTACAAAAGCAATATCACTAATCTTATTTACAACATTCTCGGGTGTATTTATTGAAATATCTCCAATTCCGCAGCACTTTATCTGTTCTCCGTTTGCGACAGTAACGGTACCTTCGTTTTGTATCTTAATGTTCTGAAACCAATCTCTTCTGGAAGTCATGTGCCTAGTACAACCTGAATCTACATAAATGATGTCCCTGCTTAAGCTTTTAGAAGTTTTGAGAGCTGTAAATGTAGTATCGCTGATAGTTACCGCATTGACTTTCTCTTTCTTGCGTCTCATTGGACAGTCTGGTCTCTTATGTCCGGGCATCTTGCACTCGTAACAAACTATCTCCTTGTTCTTGGCCGTCGACTTCTTCTTGACATTAAATACGGAATCTGATGAAGTAGCTGCATCTTTAGACATTTCGTTCAGCAGTTTTGTCTTTACTAAGTCAGTAGTCACCTCGATGTTACTATTTTCTAGAGCCATGATGAGAGGTTCGTATTTTGGTGTGAGACCTCCTAATAGTATCGCAGCAATAGACTTATCCTCAATGACTACATCTATATCCGCCAAGTCCTGTGCGGTTGACATAACTGCATTTATGTACAGTTCTATGTTGTCATAGTCTGACAGACTCAACCTGTACAGCTTTCGCTCTAAAGATAGTCTTCGTCCCATTCCCTTATCCTCGAAAGCTTTCTGCAAAGAACTCCACGCTTCGGCTGCAGTTTTCGCACATCGCACATGCGTGATAGCTGCACCATCTACTGTTAAGCATATCTTTGCCAGAGCTTTAGCGTCTTTACGTACCTTGGTAGAGGTGGGGGTCGGATCTCCATCTGGGTATCCACTTACTGTTTCCCATAGATCCTCGTGCAAAAGGTAATTGCGCATCTTAAATTTCCACGTAGGATATCCATCCTTACTTCTTAAACAGAAGGATGGAATAGATGAGCTTGACGTAGGGGAATTTCTCACACTCGAAACATCTCCTGATTCGTTTAACATTTTACTATGAAATTATTTTACTTATCACACTTTTAACTAAACTCCTTATTACTTTTACGAACTTTTCGTGCTGATAACGTGTTGGAAGGACGGGTTTAAATTAGTTTTAAAAGGGATTTGTAAAATAAATAGAAAAAAGATGTTTACTGTCATGAGTGTATAATCGAAGTGAAGTCTACAAAAATTTTAAAAAGGAATAGAATAACTAATAATGACATATCTGCACAACAGAGGTTACTATTCATTACAACAATTATCACCATCACTTAAATTTCTTATAAAATCGTAATCTGGAATTCTGTCTATAACTGACTCCATTTTGTTATAAAAAGAATCAGAAGATGTCATCATCATGCAGTCTTACTTCGTCCAGTAATTGGAGTGCTTCAGATATTTTTAAGCCGCATGTTTCTAATAACGCCATGTTTCTGGTTATTATTTCAAAATTTTGTTTCATTGTTTTTTAAGCCGTCGTCTTCCATAAGGTGCTTTACTTTACGGATCGATAGTGCCTCATTGCTGTTTAAACTACTTATCACAGATTTAATTTCGTTGTAAAAAGTCGCAAAGTAAAAAGACGCTTCTATCCACGTGCCCCATCCTGTGACCACGGGCTTAGACGGTAATAGCAAATTCGGATACTTTTCTTTTAGAATTTTTACTCTTCTTGGGCATTTCAAAAATATTTTCTTGACATTTGATATTAGACTATCAACATCTGAGTATTCTGATCGGATGTGCTCAGAAACTCTACTTAATGCATGAGCGAGACATGTAAAATGTTTCATATTGGGAAAAACCGTTTTTAGTGATCTTCCGGCCTTCAACATATAAGATGCACTATCACTGCATAACATTAATATGTAACAACTTTTGTCTCAAAAGAATCTCTCCATATTTTATTAAAGGTTTTAATTACAAATTTTGAGACCGTGTTAGCATTTGTGACATCAATGACCTTACACTAACAGGTAGATGGGAGTGTTGATATTTGAGATCAGCGGTTTCACAAGTCAATTTACAACAAATCTTCCTAAAAAATCTGTGCTTTTGTCCAGCGACACCCATAATTTGTTTTCACTTATATTTTCATGAATTTCCTTTATTTTACGGTTGAAAACTTTATTTAAATATTTCTTACGCAAAATAGTCTCTTTTGGCAAAATGTACGATGTACACTGGCAACAAATATATTTAGCAAAAAACTGACGAAAAGCGGCAATGTCGACCCGTTTCCACGGAATATTACACAAAACTACGAGTAGAAAGTTTATCAGATCAATATTAAAATCTTTTTTTTAAATTTATTTATTTATTAAACAGTAATTACACAACATATTTAGTAACATAGATTTTCGCCAAACTGCACAACAGTTTGTTGGCGAACAGCAGCACTCAGTACACTTCCTTATCTACTGTGTAACAAATACAAAAGTCTCTTATCAATCTTAATATTATAAGTATTATAACCTAATTCTATAACTACAAGAATATACTACCAAAACTCTTATTTACGCTCATATGGACACATATTTTTTTATTTAAATATTGAATTTTCTAACATAAACGTTTTTATCTTATTTTTAAAGGACAATAGGCTAGTACAACCATCGGCTACCGGGATGTTATTGAAAATTCTAGGTATGAGGAACTGTCTCGTACGTTTACCGTAGTAATTATTTTATTAGCACCCGGCTCGGCATATTTTTCTTCTTGATTCCTTTTCGTAGTTTTCGTACAGGATCCCTGATGGCGATGGACACCTGATTTTACGTGTCTGTCAATCACACTTTTACCGTTTGCAGATAAATTCACTTGACACTTTGTGCAAAAGATCGAGCCATTTGAATTATCATAAATTAGATCCGGCTTAGGAAACGCATTAACTCGCAAGTGAAAACGTCAATGTAATTGAAAAGTCTAAGACGTAATAGATATAAACACCTTTTGAGCAATATTTATCTATACATTTTTATTAAAAATATATCAGAAATTACAAAATATCTCTATCCTCCATAGAACAAAATGTGATTATTAAGAAATTACTGGCCACTTGTAAATTATCTCCTCTTGAGGATAGAGATATTTTGTAATTTCTGATATATTTTTAATAAAAATGTATAGATAAATATTGCTCAAAATTTAATATAAGTCTTATCCATCTTATGCTTTTGTCACCCGATTGCATCCGCTGTCCACCCTTTGCTACTTATACAAGCTATTTGAATTCGCTTGGGGCACATTTAAACAGCAGGGATTTTCCTATATTTGTATGAATTAATGAATCTTCCCCCAAACAAAAAAATCAGGAAATAATTCAAAGAGATAACCCAAAATGAATATTTATTTTATATTTATTGGCATGTGGTTATGAATTGAACAAAAACTTGTACAAAAATATTACTACAGATTATAAAGATGCATCAAGGAATTACGTTATCAAAAAACACTACAACCAGTAGACTTACTCGTACCTGTCACCATTCTCATGGGTAATAAAATTGGTATATTCCATACAAAAGCAATGAATGTTCCCCGCGTACAAATGGTGCCAATCTTTCCTTACTAGTCGCACATTTATACCTTATCAATTTTCCAAACGGGACACAACAAGTTGGAAATAAATGTACCTGTACCTACAGGATAATATACCTACAGAATGATTCAGGTGACGTGAGCAGGAACAACCCTACACACTTAGTTAATGATAATGAATCGGCCGCCCCCATGTTCAAGTGAAACAGTAACACCTTTTAATTTTTTTTTGTTACGTAGAAATTTTATTAACTGTAATCATGGTCACCCTACATAAAAAAATCAATAAAGATAAAAACAATTATGACATCACATTATTAAAAAAAGACAAATTAAGTGAGATACCCTATTCCAAAGTAACCGGACGTCAATTTGATACGTACCTATCACAAAAAACGAGAGTAATCAGTACTCGACGGAGTATTCCAATTGTTGGGTGACCATGCGCGTGTCGTAAATAATTTTATCTACACTCACATTGTAAGTCCTCTAAAACGTGTTCAAAAACGGTAGGCAATGGCTAGCATTATCACAACCGATTTTACTATGATAAGCTTTTTATCTGTGGCAGTAACATAATTTTAACTTTACATGCTCAAACATTGATGTGTTATGAGTTTTGATAACATAATGCAGGTGCAGGTGTAGCCCGCTGCCGCGCGGCCGCCGACACAATCGACTTGGCCATGGCGGTGCAATGGCGGCCATTCTATGGTTTCGGAATACGGCATTTAGGATAAATAATATGAGTGTAGATAAAGCAGTGTATGCAACTTTACGTAATTAGGCCTTAAAACGTAACAGTTACATAAACTACTATAAAACTTATTATTTTAGCGCTAATCACACTAAGACTGGTATCAAACAATAACGTGTTATTAACTTCATCCGTAGTTTTAATCCTGATCACGTCTACTGAATCACCCTGTATTTTCTGCCACCAAACTTTGGATTTGCCACCTAATTTGTATCCTCCAACAAATATATCTGTGACCATTTTAATCGAAACGGTTACCAACTTTGACCACTAAATATGTATGTATTACCAAAACAACCCGTATGTTTTTAGGTAATCGTTTTCATATTGTTTGGAGATCCGATGGAATCTGATATATTATTTTAGTGATACATATGTATAATTTGTTGGAAATTTTAAGTCGTTTAATGGCACAATTTTGGTGGCAGATCTATGGAAATAATTAGTGGCCAATCTTAGTAATTAGGTCATCTACTTCACATTTATTTGGTGATCGGTTAAATCATATCATATTCGAAAGAAATTAATGATAGAATGTATAGACATAGACCAATCAAAATGTAGACTTTCGAAGAATTAATTTCCAGCAAGCTGGAAATCGTTTTGATACCTGCTTTGGTCCTAAATTCGTGTAATCAGAGTTTGCTCAATTCCAGGTGTGAATTATTTTTGGGAAATTTTTGCTCCTGTATTATCCTTGAGGACCTCATTTCAGAAGGTCAACTACTCCTGGCAGCACTATATTCACCTAAGGCTAATGAGAGCTCTTTGGACAATATCCGCGACGAAATATTCTCAAAATTCCTCGGAAAGCCAACATTCAATCTGACTTTGTCTGACCTGATCCAACAAATACAGCCGAATTAACCCTCTTTAACATTGAATGGATTGACTTTTTCCGACGGACCTACTGTTTTTGAGCTACAAGCAGATAACTGAGAAAATAGCAAACATTTCGCAGTTATTTTGCTGCCAAAAGTTATGCACACCTCCTGATATTATTGAAGAGTTCTTACGGTTTCATCATCAGATCCTGACCTGGTTACAATGGGACCAACTTTCAAGTATACTATTAACCTCCTCCTTCGAAATCTTGAAGTCTCAATTCACCGGGATCTTTGTTTTTGCTTGTTTTTTTTATGTATGTTCACCGATTATTGAAAGACCGCTGGACCGATTTGGATTGCAAAATTTAAAAGGTGCTTCACAGTTGGTCCTATTGTCATCAGGTCGAGATCTGATGATGAGATCCTGGAGAAATCTAGGGATATCTTCAAGTATTATAGGTACACCTATAGTGATTTGAGTATTTTTTACAGCAACACGGGCATTTGATCTTGAAAAGGTGGAGCCTAAGTGAAGTCGGTTCTTTTTTTGTTTAAACTTATTATGGATCTTATTCGATTGGCCTATTGAACCAGTATCTTTGATTTTAGGGTCCCAATTATTGTGATATCTCCTTACAAAATAATGAGCCATTTAAAATTATGAAGAAAGTTGTATCACTTTTCTATGCAAAATGTTATGTGTGATTGATTTGTTTGTACTTATTTATACCAAACATTAAACGATAATAAAACAGAATGTGGTTTGTATTCTAAAAACAATGAAATGCTTATTAAGTTAGGTAATTGTGACATTGTCATGGTAAAGGTAATATATAGGTATTGTCGGTATTGAGTTATTGGTACCTCCTTATAGTTCAAAACATTCTCCTTCATATGCAAAAAGAACGAGATCGCTATGTTGAGTATTTTTATTTTTAATATTTTTTTTAATTTTCAACATATCTTTGTACTGTTTTGAGATATTCGAGTTTAAAGTTTGAAAGCCTAAAAAACCTAGTTATAGGTTGAAGTTATGGAGTTAGCGGTTTTAAAATGTTCCGCATACATTATATTACTCGACAAATCATATGTTGTCTCTAACATTTTACATATTATAGAAATAATACAATAATTAGCACGTAGGGTGTAGAGGCAAGAATAAAAATAAAATATTTTATATAACTCAAAATCTACAAATTTTCAGCTGGCTTATGTTGATTTCTGAATATGATGTAGGTAAGGTTTATAATAAAAATAATGAAACAACCATATCTCAAGGCATAATTTTTTTAAATAATAAAACAAAAAAAATCAACACTTACATAAAAAATATACAAAGTCAACATTATAATTTTTAATTCTCATAGTTTACGTTAATTTAGGAACAAAACTAACGATCAAGTGTAATTAAACACAAAAGTAATGTAGTTTTCTATCAAAAAAGTGACTTTAAAGTTTAGACTTTTAACATGATTTTTTGTATGTAAAGTGATCTAGGGTACCACATTGTCGCTATTCATAAGTTTAGAGAAATAAGAATTCTACTTCCATTATTTAACATAGTGTCCGCACTATAAGTGCATATATCTAATACAAATATTATTATAAATCAATAACATAACTTATTTTATAAAAAATAACAGTCTTTTCGTCAGCTTTACTAATTTAGATCAAATTTGTTAGTTTAACATTCCTTAAGGTCCCACATTGTCGCCTTATGACTTATTATTAAGACTTATTATAATAGAATATAGACGAATATATTATATTCGTCACACTCCTTAGGGTCGCCACCTATGTATATAATCTGCCGCAATACCATCAGGCGACTGAAGTCATAATGCCATCTCTTTCATCCTTGCAAGGTCTTAGTAAGTGTGAAAGAGATGGCTTTATAAAATAAATAGTGAAAATAAAAATAAAATTATATAAAATAAAATAAAGTGCACCAATACGCTACGGACAATATGACGTTGAATATTCGGTACTAGGAGAACATGAATACATTAGAAATTTAACTTCATTATTGATGTATATTCGCAATGGATCCGTTTGAAGGGACTGTAAGGTAAACGTACCAGTGCTAGACATTGACCCAATAATTGACACCTTCATGTCAGAGCGACGGAGGTGACAGATGGATGTCATCTATTGGGACTTAAGGTATCAAGCATTGGTTGGACTTTTACCTTATAGGCAATAAGGAATTTAGAGTGCAGTGAGTGTTTTTGTAATGAAAAGCACCATACCACGTGGTAGCTGAATGTTGCAGGTTAGTTAAAAAAACACACACACATTTAAAATAAAGTACATACTTTATTGCATAATCATTTAGTCTTATTGAATCTTTACAAAGTTTATTTTCCTTAGCTTGTTAATGCACTTTAGAATGGACATTTTGTCATTTAAAAAACGTTTAACTATTGTTTTTATTTGATATTCTCTTAGCAGGGTTTTTCTGTGTCGGGGGTTTTTCTGTAACAAATTTAGTTTAATAATGTTTCCTCTTTGTAATTCTTGGACGTCCATTTCGAAGTCCAAGAGCTCAATGAAGTGTAAAAGGTTCGGTTTTTTACCAAACCGTCTGTTTAGTCGATGATGGTAGCCTTCCACAAAATTATTGGTTTTGTGCTTTTCATTGTAACAACTTATAGTGTGAAAACATTTCTTATTTAGCCATTGATTACTGAAATATTTAAAAAAATGTTCATTTGTGATGGTGACGCCCTTATGATATATTGTTAAAAAACCTTCGGGTATAAATGCAGGTGGCAGATGCGGCAACTGACAAAGTTGATATATGATTCTTTTATCAGCCAAAGACTTCATTTTTAACTTTTTGATTTTCTCAATAATGCTTGGCAGTAATGAAAGTAGCAGCCGCTAACTTTGGCATTCGGATATATTTTATGAAGGGCGTTAAACATGGCCGATTCAAAATCAATTTTAAATACTTGTGGTGCCCAATCCGGAAACTGTTTATGTAAATTGATTAAAAGTTCCTCATATGTGGCTTGTTCCTTATTTTTCAGTAGACAATATATTTGTAGAATTAGGGTCACCTCCCACGTCTACGTGAAAACTGTGTAGCGGGTAGTATGGTCGCGGTACGCAGGAAAAACTTCCATCGGCATAGATTTCAATAGATTTCATAAAACAACCTTTGACTTTTTCGCTCATAAATATAAGTATTCGATCACTTTCATAGATAAGATTTTTTTGCAATACTTCGGGAATGTTCACGTCTTTAATACTCAGAAATCTAGTAGTGACTAAGTTATGAGACCTCAGTCGAAGTCTGTAAAGCCGCGGTTTCACAGATGTGTAACTGGGAATGTTTTCTACAAAGTTAACCCCCTTTTCTATCAACGGCCGAAAACATTCCTCGTATATTTTTTGTACAGGTCCGAACTCCGGTTTTACACGTTTTTTACAAAGTTCCATTGCCAAAATTATGTCCTTTTTAACAAAATTTTGTTGACACGTATGGTTCGTCTTTCTTATCACATTTCCACTACTGCACAATGTAATAGATACATTACATTTTTTTCTTTCTACACCGCCAATGAGTAGACTGATCCTTATTGATTCGGTTTTTTGTAAATTGGTAACCATTCCATAGTAGAAGCCTTCTATTTCTTGAACTTTTAGCGTAATAAATTGTAGACGCGTCAATGATTTCACAAGCAAGAACAATTTTAATCAGGAATGTCAGTTATTGTTTTATATTATCTCAAGTGGCCATTTATTTGTTGAAGAAGGTTCTATACCTAACTTACTTACCTTCTTTATGAACTTATATCATAAAGTAGCAATAAACTATTCTAGTAAATACATAGGCTGCTATTTATATATCCGGAAACCGGGATTACAATCTTCTTAAATAGCATATTTGACCTCCATGGTAAAATTTGAACTTTTTTAAGTACTGGCCGGTATATTTTTTCTTTCTTATTAACGCTCGTGTTTTGTTTTTGACGGGTTTTAAATGTCATCTCGCAGCAAGAATGGAACTCACTCGTGAAAATATTCGTGCTGTGATTTATTATGATTTTCGGCGTGGTTTAACGCAACAACAGTGCATAGATCAACTAACTTCAACTTTTGGTGATGAAACCCCATCTAAAACTACTGTGTATCACTGGTTTAGTGAGTTCAATCGTGGACGTAGTATGCTTACGGACGAAGTTAAGGCAGGTCGCCCGAAATCGGTCGTTGTACAACAAAATATCGAGGCTGTGCGAAAACTTATAATGGACGACCGACATGTTACGTACCGCGAGATAGAGGCGACTCTGGGTATTTCTATGACCAGCATTAATAGCATATTACATAATTATTTGGCGGTAAAAAAAAATTGTTCGCGTTGGATACCCCACAACTTAACAAAAGAGCAAAAAGATGCTCGCGTCGAATGGTGCAATAAAATGTTAAAAAAATATAACCGTGGTGACTCAAAAGCCGTTTATAACATCTATACAGGTGACGAATCCTGGATCTATGCATACGATCCCGAAACGAAGCAACAATCAACGGTATGGGTGTTTCAAAATGAGCCGAACCCTACGAAAGTTACTCGTGCAAAAAGTACATTGAAACAAATGGTGGCCTGCTTCTTCGGTATTAATGGCCATGTAGCTACAGTGCCACTAGAAAACCGTAGAACGGTTAATTCAGAGTGGTACACGACCATTTGCTTACCGGAAGTATTTGAACAAATTCGTAAAACTAACCAGCGACGAAGAATCATTCTTCATCATGACAATGCCAGCTGTCATACGTCACGCGAAACAACTCTATTTTTGGAGGGTCAAAATGTGGAATTAACGGGTCATCCGCCGTACAGCCCTGACTTGGCACCCAACGATTTTTATTTATTTCCAAATATAAAGAATAAATTACGCGGTCAACGATTTTCGACCGCTGAAGATGCTGTCGACGCATTCAAACAACACGTTATGGAGGTACCTCAGGCGGAGTGGCAGAAGTGCTTTAAAAATTGGTTCACGCGAATGCAAAAGTGCATAGATCATCAAGGGGAATACTTTGAAAAACAATAAAACCATTTTCAGCCGTGTACGTTTGTTTGTTTTTTTGTTTCCGGATATATAAGTAGCAACCCTCGTTATGTGCAAGTACCTATGCGAGTAGGCACAGATTTACTAGGATAACATGTAGGTATGTTTGTAACTTTGTATATACCTTTTATGGAATCTATAAAATCAGAAAACGCTCGAGTAAACGAACGCCAAAACTTTTATTTTAATTATGAAAAGAATCAATCACATCGGTCCTTATATTTAGGCAGAACGGTTAATAGATCCCCTATGGTTACCTACGTGAATTTACACTGACAAGGTTCTAAATATTCATAATACAAAATTCACATAACATTAACCTCTTTATGAGCAGCATGCGTCCGATACGTCACAATACCTATAATTACAATCATAAATCGAGTCAAGATGTCTGAATTGCAATAGTACGAGTATATATGTTATGGGCAAAGTGATAAATGAGGGCATTATGCATAATGCCCAATTAATAGTGCCCTCATTTATCATTTTGCCCATAACATATATAGGCTGGATGAATCACCGTTTAACCTTTTGAACGCTTTCCATCTCGCATCAAAATATGGCCTACACGCCAATATCTCGACTAGTGAATAACGAATATAAACGTTATCTATCAGAGAGACAATTGCTTTGACAGCGTCCGTCATAACCACTTTATGGGTTATTGGCGTGGTGGGCACGATGACTGGCGTTCAAAAGGTTAATAATATTAATATTGTGATACGCGTGGATCACGTAATAATATTATTTTTTCACAAAGGTAAACAAAAAGAAACTATTTATTCAAATAGTTACAACATAATTATTACATACTAAATAAAGGTTACAACAATTCCTGCAGGACGTTTACAATTGGTACTAAAAAGCCTAATTTCATTAATCTAATGACATCTTCACAGTGTGTTCTATCAAAGTCCGTGAGGTTGTCGTCCGCTTCTATAATTTCCTCCCAGCTTTGGGTCGGCCGCAGATGGAAGGAACAGGCACGAGTTCCCGGCGAAACGTAGAGGTTCCATTTTATTAGTATTTTCGCTTTGAAATCGTCGGGGATTGCTGTCAATGGCAATAAGTTACAGCCGCCAAATACACAGGTATTTCTATCCTCCGGCGTCCTAGCTAATCGACGATTGTTATGGAAATTGGCCATCCTCGGAATACTTTTAAGAGTACAACACAGACTAATAAGAAATACTAGGCGAGTATAATGACAGTATAATAATTGATTCCTTTTTTAACAATGACAATTAGAATATTTTTGGCCAGTCAATATTTGTGTCACCCATATATACGTACCTCTTAAATAAGATTTAATAGGCAGGCTTCTTTTTTGTACCTCAATGACCTACATGGTAAATAAAGTACCAGGAGTCCAATAGCGAAAGGGGGTGATCCTAAATACTGGTCTATTCATACTTAGATTTTATTATTTAATTAAACATTATTTATATATAACGCTACATACGGGGCACTCTACATACCAGGAGTCCACTAGCGAAAAGTGGTGACCCTAATTAACACAATGTACTGGGTGTGACGAATCGAAACTCCTTATCTTAAGAAATTTGACGTGACCAAATAGAACTCATTTCGCGTGACGAGTCGTTACCTAATTCGTTTCAGTGACCGCTAGGCTACCGGATGGCTCGCGGTATTTAAGCTCCTGAAGTGATGAGGAACCGCCCTGTGCAACCCGAAATGACCCAACTTGGACTGGAGCGAAAATAGAGGGTGCAAATTTTTTTTTTATCGCGAGGCAACCGATTGAAACAGCGGTTGCCTGAAAGAATGTACGCTGGTTATATAACAACATTTTAATGCCATCCCTCCTGGTTGGACTAGTTCCCTGTACGAGAGCGAAGAAAAAAATTAAAAAAAAATTGTCAGGCAACCGCTTGAAATTAGCATGCTTGTTCTTCATCAGATCACATACAGACACCAGAAACAAATTGCCATCCGCCCAGGCCGGGCAGTTATCGAACCATCAGAGTTGGGCGCCGGACGAAAGGTGAATTTTTCTATCGGCGGAAGAGAACTTAGGAAAAACGTAATTACAGTCATCGAAATCGGATGGCATTTTGAATTTTGTATGATGTGGCAAACGATATGCCTAAATGCCATCCCTCTCGTATGAAATCTCATCTCTCTAAGTTATCTCTCTAAGCTAAGTGAACGTAACGGGCAGCTGAGTTACGAACTGTCAAGGAAATGGATAGGAGTAAACTGAGATTTAGACAACACGTGTTACTACTACATTTTCCAATGGCCCCGATATTACTTCAAGCTTATGAGCGACAATGTGGTACCCTAGTCGGTAAACTTTGACTGTGTTTTTTTCCTACTTTTAATACACCGTATTATTTTAAGTGTGTAGAAGCTAGTTTTAATCAAAACCAATTTTCACTATTTTCGAGTTGATTAACAAAATCAGTGATATCTCGTAATCCATAAGCGACAAAGTGGTACCCTAACCATGATAACGTCACACTTATGGATACCCCCTAAGTAAGAGACATTATTAACAAAACTCGTTTCGTTGTTGCATATTTATTAAATAATAAGTCCCATCAAAGTTTTGAAGTGGAATTTCTGTTACTTTAAAAAATAAACTTATGTATGTTAACGCAAGTAACACCACTTTGTAAGCGAGAACACAGTATACTAAACTCTAACCCAATTGGGATTGTTGATCTTTTTTTACCCCCCATTTCGATAATTTATCCTGAGAGTATAGGCCATTTTAAGATATAAATTTGATTTATTTAGCTTAAAACAGCTTAGATATTTGATTATACTTAAAAAAAAAACAGAATATGATGTCTTGTAAGTTACAGTTACAAGCTTAATAACATTGACGAAGTTAATAATTCGTATACAAAAACCCTTGCTTGTCGTCAACTGTCACAGTCAGGCCAAGATTATAAAAATATATAAATTCAAATTGCATTTGTAAAGCGAAAGAAACAATACCCATGGCATGGCGCTTAATTCTGTAAAAGCCGACTCAAGAAATATACCAAAGTTAGAAAATATCAGTATACTGGAGTAAATCGCATCAAGTCCAAACTATAATATGACTATAATTTGATTGAAATAAGAGGAACCTCAATACTCCTCTCTTAGGTGCTCCCAAAATTTGCTACTTGCTCTCCTGTCTTCTTCTTCAAAAATGTTCTCCGATTCCTTCAGCTTTCGCGCTGTTCGGCTGTGGAATGCTTTGCCTAAATATATTAGACGTGCCAAATCTCTCTCTATATTTAAATCACTATTAAAAGATCATTATTTATCTCTTCCTTAACTCAGTCCTGTCTTGCTTGGTTGGCACCGACCCTTTATTTTTAAAACTACCTTTGTCATGTATAGTATTTCTATATATAAGTATATATATATTGTTATTTATATGTGGTAATTTAAGTAGTTTATATTTTTATAATATTTGTTTTGTAGTTTATGTATTTTATTTTTACAAAAGTTTCTATATTCCCCTAGTTTTTCAATTTTTGTCACTGCCCGTTAACTAAACTATTATCGCCGTTTCGATATATGAAGATTGTCTGGAAAAGATCGCTTTTAGCGATAAGTCCGCCTGTTGTTACCTACCTCTATGCTGTACCAATATTATAACTCTTTTGTTCGTTTGTTGTAGTGTGCAATAAAGTATTTTATTATTATTATTATTATTTGTATGTCTTCCCGACCACGGAACAATTGTGTTCCGGACCTTTGGGGGGCATATGCGGAGCCGAAGCCAACGCGCAGAGGCCCTTTCGACAATTTAATGAAAAGTGAGGGGTACACTAAGCGGATGCTGCCCCTACCCGTGTCATGGGACGCACGCAGTTAAAATAACAGTTTCATTACATTTCCCGTTAATTTTAACCTTGACTGCACATAGGTTTTGTACTTTTACCTGTTCTTTGCAATTATTGATAATTTATTTCATTTTAATCTTTATCGCACAAAAATATCTTAAAGTAAGTACAAAAGCCAGACTTAATGTCATAACATAAGGCATTTTGTACCAGTCAACATTAGTGATAAATTATCACTGATAAAGCTAAATAAATTATCACTAAACAGCTTTCTACAATATTATCACTGATAATATTGTAGAAAGCTGTTTTCAATGCAGTATTCTCTGTCTGTATGTCAGACATGTTGAGCAATTTTCGACATATACACGTGAGTGACCCGGTTTAAAACATTGTATACCTTATTGCCTGTCTTATTATCTTCGCCCTATTTCGTTTAAATGAATCCGGGACGAATTAAAACTACTGCAACTTGTGACTTTTCAGGTGGCAATGTTCAAAGAAAAAATACAATCACTTCCGATACCTAGATCATAGCCATTCAATTATTCGTAGACGCATTACCTCAGTCGGAGGATATGTCGAAAATTAAAAGCTAAGTACAGTTTACAATATATAAACCGTGGAGAGTTCGCTAGCAATATAAAAAATTAATGTATTTACTTACAATTTCAAATATAGAGTGTGTAAAATCCGAATCCAACTCAAATTCAAGTCGTTTTCCAAGTATATCTTGTATTTTTTATACACAGAATAAAAGAGGCTTTTTGCTTCATGTCGGCAATGAAATGTTTCATTTATGAGAGCCATACGAGTACAAAAAGAAGCGTTGTTCATCTTGAATGAGGTGCAGGGCGAAAAATATCACCATTAAAAAACAAAAGAATCGAATGTCATGGGCAAAAAATATATGCTCGGATTTGAAATTATTATAATAAAAAAGAAAGTATTATAATAACCAGCCAGCATTAATGAACCTCTATAAATAATACCTCTACAATACTGCTAGGTATGAGTACGTACCTAGAGATTTAAAAAAATCACCATGTTGCTCCAACCCAATTCATTTGAAATAAATACGAGTATACATTAGTACGGAAAGAGATGTCACATCAGTGTTAAAATAACTGTAGGTGTAGCTAAGTCACAAGCGTCAAAAAAAATGTTTGAAATATTTGGTATTAAAAAACACCAAGTTAATGTTGACCTAGAGACATCTGGTTTTTTACTAAATTATTTATCTTTAAGTTATTAACAACATACGTGAATTGCAAAAAAAAACGGATTAGTAGTTTTTTAAATATTTTCAAAAGTAAAAAAAACTTTGAACTGACGTTTCTCGAAAACTGTCAACAATTATGACATAAAACTTGGCAGATTAATAACTAGTATTATGACCAATACGTAGGATAAATATATTGGCTAATAACGCCTGGGGCATTTGTTGTTACCTTACCCGGCTATAGCCTTCGAGTATTTGGAAACCTTGTTTCATTGAAATATTGGTACATTGTAACTTTGTAATCGATTCAAAAATGATTTCATAATTATCATTTATGAAACTAAGCTCTTTTGGCATATTTACGTCCAATAAAGTTTGAGCGTTTAATATCGCGGCGGCTTCTTTACTGTTCAATGCAAAATTCATATTTTTAATTTTTTTCAAAATGATGGACATAATAAAATGCAGCACTTAGCCACGTCCCCTTTCTGGTTACTATAGGCTGCGGAGGTAAGGGCACATCAGGAGCCATTTCTTTAAATACACTTGTTCTTAATGGCGATTTCAGAAATACCTTTTTAGGGTTCCGAAACGGAACCCTTATAGGATCACTTTGTTGTCCGTCCGTCCGTCCGGGCGTCCGTCCGTCTGTGAAGACCCTTTTTCTCAAGAACGCGTGGAGGTATCAAGCTGAAATTTATATCAAATACTGTCCCTTGGAGCTGTGAAAAAATCAAACTTCTAAGCCAACGCAATCAGAAGATACAGCCGTTTATGCCGCAAATTTCCGCAAAATTTTGAAACTCGCAATGGAATAAAAACCTACAGGGTACTTCCCGTGAACTCAGAATCTTGAAATTTGGTACGAAGCAACGTCTTACAGATAAAGGAAAAATTGCGAAAACCGTAAATTTTTAGTTGCATCCTATAATAAAAACATTTTTAATAATTTTAAAGTTACTATCCCTATATACCTACAGGTTTGTACGGAACCCTCGGTGCGCGAGTCCGACTCGCACTTGGCCGGTTTTTTTTACACTGGATATTAATTTGTTGACTCCTTAATGTTCTGATCTTATTTGTTCAGCAACACGATTCAATCGTGTGCTAAACATGTGACATGCCTCATGTTATAATTTTTTTTTTAATTTTTCATGCGAGAAGCATGTATGCAGCAGCACTATCCGTGCAAAATACTAAAAATGTTGATATATTTCTTTCAAAATCATCTTGCCACAAAAAAAGACTGCTGAAAACTAGACTGTTTTGTACCAATTCAGCGACCGAAACTACATTCACTTTTTTTAACACCTTACACGATAGTAAATAGGGTCGACAAGGAAATCCTTGCAATTGCTTCACAATAACGTTAGTCACGCAATTACCAATAGTATAGATACTATTGGTAATTTATAGATACGTTTCGTCTACTGAAAGCCACAAGTATAGTTTATCGTTTAATCTGATTCTTATTTTGTTTATGATTGGTGTATATACATTTTCGAGATAATGTTTTCTTAAAGTATATTCTTCTGGAAGTTTTTTATTCGAACATTAACAACAGAGATATTTTTCCATAAATTTTCTAAATTGCGGATGACTGAGTCTGTTCCATGGGATATTGCAAGTGATCAGAAACAAAAACAGATCTATGTAAAAGTTATGGGTGTTTCCAGATCTCTGTTGATGTCGGACAGAATTTACATGCTTAAGGACATTGTCTTTTTTTAGGTGAGTAATAGAAATGTCGCACAGAGTACATAATATAACTGATTGGTCGGTATCATACCTCAGTTCATGATACGGTTCTATCCAGCTCTGAATAAAAGAAGACGTTTGCTGAGATTTAGTTTAGTGCAAAAAACTATTTACGTGCTTTAAGATAAATGTTGGCTTAAAAAGCCAACGTCATGACGTATCAAGAGCTAAAAGAATTAGCGGAGAACAGAAAGGAATGGCGATTACTCCACCGACAAGAGCCAGGCTCTTAAAATTATGATGATGATGATGATGAAGATAAATGTGTGCTTTAATTGAGTTAGTTCTACCCCACAACACACACACGTTACAACACATTTCTCATGGTCGTATTTTAGATCCTCGTAAGGCTCTATCCAGTACAGAATTGCAGAAACTTGCGGATCAGACATAATTTTCACGTAATAATATACGACGCGCACCGATTGCAATGTAAATAATTGACTTCAATGATTGACGTATGACACACATGATTAAAGGAGATCGTCAATTTTTGTTAGGTGATCTGGCCCAGATTATTTAGAACCGTTTAGGAATGATTCTTAGCTTTAAAAAATCGTCATAATTTCTAGATCAGGACGGTGGTAAAAAAATTGCGAAATCTAAAGGGAAAACTGAAAAATCATGCATTTAAAATTTGAATCTGACAAGGACAATATTTAAAAGCGTGCATGTCTATGATTTTTTTGAGAAATTGAAAAAGTACCGATTTTTTAAAGAAAATGCACAAAAGCGGACTTAAAAACAAAAAGGGAATCATGATGAAATATTATTATGAAGTCATATTTTGATCGTATTGATAGTTCCTGTATTTCGGTAAACAAAGACGGCTGTCAAACCATCGTGGATAATATTAACTGAACATTCCTAACACCTATTGCGAAGGGATAAGGTTTACCACCGTTAAGTGCGACACCACTAGTATCTGACATTGCAAAATTTAAAAAAAGATGCGTTTCGTTATCGATGAGCATGATATTATGCCATTATGAAACCCACTTTTAGTATTCAAACTCCGATCAAAAATGCATAAATACGCATTTTCAATCTCTAGGCATATTATTACAGTCGATTCCTAATATAAACTTCCGTATTCGTAGGCTCAGATATTATTTTAATATTACAATGTTCTAACTTACCGAACAGTATCAAAACGCAGATTATGTAACGGTAGATATTGACAGTGTCAAACCAAAAAACAAACCTGTTTCAGTCCAGGTGAAGTTAAACTTTATGTCAATGCCATAAGGACGTTAACGACTTGTCTTGCTGTATTTTAATCGCGGAAAGATCAACATAATGTTTATTTATTTAGTATTTCTAATTCCCGTTTCATTTTTTTGTAATATTTTGTCTGCTTTAGTAATAAAATGAGTATTTATTTTACATTGAAGTACAAACTGTATACGGTTTATACCAGGTGGCCCAGAATTGACGATCTCCTTTGATAAAGTGGCCAGTACCCAGCGTTTAGCGTCTACTGCAATAATATATGTAGTCTGGTTAACTAGGTACGTAATTAAGTTGATATAGTTACAGAATAATAAGTTTAGGAGACTAGGGCATAGCCACATCGTGTTATACTACAAAAATACATTAATTAAACGCCATAAAATAAAATAGAAACAAACAACAGGCGGTCTTCTTGCTAAACAGCTATTTCTTCTCGACAGCCCTTGGGTAACGGAAAACTAGGGATAAACGTATTACGGACAAAAAAAAATTTAAGTATGAGTATGAGTTAAGTTTCAATATTAATATTGACTCCATGGTTGTGTAACGTCTTACCATGCGATAAAAAATCCGGCCGCTGGTGACAATGACAATATCCTAAGTAACTTAAAAAAAATAAACGATATAAATCTAATTTATAATAAAAAAAATAGTCTGAACACAATTGAACCCCTTGAAATAATAACCCATGTAGGTACAGTGTACACTTAATTCACTGCAAAGTTGAAAGTTTATATTTACATAAAACACTGGCAAGGATTTTCGCTAGTTATTACGCAAAACACATAATTTTGCTCACAATAAAAGTCTGAACTCAAAAACTCAAGACAAGACTGACTTGCTTTATTTACGGAAGGTATACGAGCTATCGGCGCAGCTGACACGGCCAATATAACTGTGCCTTCGAGATTCAGTAAACTATTCTCGATTCAGCAGACACTATTTCTCCGGGTTTTCCTCGACGGTTAAAACAAGCTCTTTATTATGTAGTCGTGATGTATAGCTAGTCTTTTTTTATTTTCTTAATAAAATTAAATAGAGTAGGCCCCTTCGGAATTTTGGCCATCCTCCAATTATGTTAGTTGTTCTATGTTTGTTAGTAGAGCTACTCAAAAGGTCCAATGGATACTTGTTTAGCCAATGTTTTAAGAAATACTTTTTGAATTCCGTTATTTCATCATTGCTTTGAGTAGTGCTGAGAATTTAACTCCATCCTTCCCAAACATTCACTGCGGGTAAGACGGGTAAATTCCTGATCAATCGGATCACTTTTCTTCCTTCTTTGGAATCGTAAAGTTCGATTTCTCGGCTTTGGTTCTGACAGCTTTTTGGTAATGGAAAAGGCAACCGAATATCTTCGCATCTGGGAAAACGCTCATCACGGCATTCATTGCGGCTACTTCATAGTCGCACTTGAACCGTGTAATATTATTATTATTTGTAAGCAGGCAAGCAGTTGTAATAACCGATAGTGCCTGTGTCCAGTATGCTCTTGACAAATTTATCACTTTAATTTGAATTTTTATTGTGCTTGTCTAATTTGTTTTTAAATTCATTGACACTATGAGCCAACACTGTGTCCTCTGGTAGTTTGTTCCAAGCTTCTACAATTCTGTTGCTTAAAATAATAATATTCCCCAATTTCTCTTTTAATACAGTAAAAACCCCGTATGACACACATAGTATGGTAGTTTGAGTCTTATTTGGCAGCAAGCCATAAACTGTAGGAACAACATTATTTGTTTTGACATCTCAACCTAGATCTACATGTACCTACAGTATTATAACAGACAAAACGGCTCCGGACACACTTTAAAATTCCGTCACTGAAATAAAATTCTTCATCAAAAAACGTGTTCATATATACCTTCGACACTGATGACGAAAATATTAAAATTTGTTCGTCTGCTCCGTCTTCCGCAACTAAAAAGTAATCCGACAAACTTCTTGGAATTTTGACATCTTTCAACTCCTAAGTTAATTATTCACATTCCAGAGTCCACTTAACTAGTTTGTATAAACCATCTTTAACTTGAGAGGACTCTGGCATTTCGTCGATGTAACTTATGTTTTCCTTTTTTAAAGGTTCCATGCTGTTCTCGAAAGTTTCCTGTACAAATAATGACAAATAATTCCCAAAAGTCAATTCAAGAGCGAAACATTGTATTTCGTGTATATAATGAACTGCTGTAAATAATACGCTCGGGAAATGAAACTATTTCCCTGTGAAACATTTTCAAATTAACATCGGAGCTGACAGGTAATCAAATCAAGATGTCACTATACCATAGAAAATAATACGCTCTATGACAGTTGCTATATAAATGAGAATAATAGCGCCCTCTTGACAATAATCATATATTTCTGGTCAGGCTTTACCTATACATAAGTTACTTTCCGTGGTTATTGTTTGTGTTTATCGCCAATACTCGCTAACACTCTTTTTAGGGTCCCGTAGCCAAAATGGCAAAAACGAAATGCTTATAGTTTCGTCATATCCATCTGTCCGTCCGTATGTCAAAGCCATTTTACTCGGAAACTAATAAGACTTAACTTAATGAAATTTAACGTAAGGTGTATTTTGCATTCTGCTATTTAGTTCTGTAGTTAAATGTAGTTAAAATTAAAATAAAAAACAATATTTTTAGGGGTGGTGGTCTATACATGTAACTAAATTTCAAACATTTTTTTACTTACCAAATAACATATACATCAATCGATATGCCTTGAAATAGGTTTCTTTGAATATTTTGTGATTAAGTGAATATTTTAAGAAATAATCGCTTCGAAAGTCAGAAAAATTGTGTCCCCCCCCCTGTAACTTTTGAACGGCAAGTCCAAAAATATGAAAAAAATTTAAAAGATGCGAATATGAAAAATTATTTTGAACATTAGCGGTTTACCCATTTTTAAGTTATCCCCAAAAACTTCTTCCTTACCAGCAGATACGACCTTTTCGTATTAGTTTTGTTCTTATTCCATTGAAGGTAAGGAACCCTCCATTATGCGTGGTCCCACCCCACAACTCATTTCTATATGTTTTTAGGGTTCATAAGATTTGATGGAGGTACTGCTGTTTTGAAAAATAAGTCCCGCCGAGCTTTTTGCCGGTCATAATTCTATTTTGTTTTTTTTCTTCTTTACTTTGATAAACTATCTGACGTGTAAAAAGGCCCTTCTGGTCTACTTTCTAAATAAATGTTGGAGTTTCTCAGATCTATCTATCTATCTATCTATCAGTAAGGGAGTTAAGGGAGTTTGGTCGCAGGGGGTGGAAGTGGGTGATGAAAACTTCGAAAAATATATCTCTGTCCTTTTCTGACACATTAGGACTTCTCTGAAATATTCCATATTTCACTTATATTAATCTAGAATGTTTAAGAACGGTGTCATATTATCCACTGTTTCTTAAATGACATTAGGATCTTCTAGAATTTTCTTTATTTTTTCAGAAAGTTCTAGAACTTTTGAAAATTATTTAAGTTTTAAAATTACTTAGGATTGACTGGCATCGTCCAGAACGTCCCCAAACGTTCTAGATTTCGTTGGTTTTTTTTTACAGGTCGGTCTAGAACATTGATCAAA
The DNA here is from genome assembly GCA_947086415.1 of Pammene aurita. Classification (NCBI taxonomy): domain Eukaryota; kingdom Metazoa; phylum Arthropoda; class Insecta; order Lepidoptera; family Tortricidae; genus Pammene; species Pammene aurita. The sequence continues at coordinate 53,127,822 of OX352289.1, forward strand.
TGAAACCATGCAATGCTTGTTAATTTAATTTTAATTATCAGCCGATGCAACGCCGTGTATACATATAGCAAATCTTGAGTAATGCTCTTAGTATCAATTCCGCTGTCCGACTGGATCAGGATTTGGTTTACCTATAAATAATGGTACAATTTGCAAAACCTACAGGCGTCTCCAAGGCGCATTGAGGAATGTGAATGTTTGGGAACTAAAGCATGCATTAATTAATTAGGCGTCGAATACTTAGACATGTCATTAAAATATTTCAATGAAAATTATAAATCGATAGACAAGGAATCCACTTGTCATACAGTCATATTTGCTAACATTATTTGCCATTTTTATTGACGTTCGATGTACAATATGATTACATACGAGTAGACAGGTTTTTTTATTGCTGTGTTGGACCACTGGTTGGTATTTAATATTTATTGTTATACTACATATACGTGACGTTCTTACCTTCCTCTGTATGTCACACAATTAGGTCCAACGCACTGAAAAACAAGAATACATATGTAAAATAAATAAATAAATCCTAATTATGTGTGAAGTTCTTAATGGTCAGTATGACGTGTGGAGAACTTCGTATTCATTGATTATGTTACGATTAAACGCTGAAGCAATTTAATATAATATGTTAGGTTAGCCTATATAGGTCCCACTGCTGGGCACAGGCCTCTCATACATGAGAGGGATCGGGCTATAGCCTCCACGCTGGTTGAAAGCGGGTTGGCAACTTCACATACACCTTTGCATTTCTCCGCGGATTTATGCAGGTTTCCTCACGATGTTTTCCTTTGTCGAATAGCGATTGGTAAATATTAAATGATATTTCGTAATTAAGGTCCGAAAAACTGAAACCGAATTGAAGCACGAGCTTGCGAATGGTTTCTAGGCTTGAATTATGAGCTAGCGAATGCATTCTATAGTTGAACCGCGAGCGAAGCGAGTGGTTCGAAACTAGAATCCTGAGTGAAGCGAGTAGTTCAAAAATATAATCCTGAGTGTTGCAATACACGAGACGTAAAAATAACTTTGCAGTCGTGTGTAACACAAATCTTATCCCCTCACTAAAGCGAGGAAAATATAGTCTGGCCAGCCAACGAACACAGTAGCAATGTACAACAAACAAAAATATAGCAACACTAAGCGAATCGAACAGCAGCATTGCTCCATAGAAAAGCAGCAATATAAATCAGACAAAACTTTTTTTTTTAACGCCTGTCGCTAATCCTGTTCCATTCTTAACTTTTCAGTTTAAAATAGAACAGGATTAGCTTGAACTTCTGTATGAATAAGAGAGTCATGTTAATTGACATAATATATTACTCAGTATACTTCTATTTATTATGATTACCGTTTAACATTTCGTTTGACGACTATTTTAGGTAGGTACTAATTTAATCTATTGTACGAATTTTATTATTGACTAATCCATAAATGCACGTGAGATTTTGGTATTTATTTATTTTATACATAACTTAGGTACATGAAGGAAAACATTACAGGCTTGATATAAATCTGTTGTTGGTAGCGGGATGCTTGGTACTTAAACCTGTTAAATTTTACCGTTTTCCTGCTTTGAAAGAAAAAGAAAGAAAGAAAGAAACATTTTATTCTCAAAAAGTACACATTACAGAACAAAAAAAGGAAAGATTACAAAACTAAAACACAAAACAGAAACATTAAAAAGTTGAAAAAGTAACACATTAAATACAGAAAAAAAAGAAGCTTAAATATAAATATGGGAAATGCTGGTGTTACCTATGTTTAACAAATAAATAATTTGAAATTTGAGATTTGTTTCATTAAAGTTCCACAATGTGTACAATCAAGAACAGGCAAAGTCTCAGCATAATGTTGCAAATTGCAGGTGAGAAATTTGCAACGCTGTTATTCTGTCTCAACCGTGCGGAGTGACATAAAACCTAAACAGGTACAGTCGCCATCAGATATATCGGAGCGGCCAAGGTGGTCACAAATATCTGAACAACGTCTCTATTGTCAAGGCGATAAAGTGCATGTTCAGATATTTTTGAGTACCTTGGCTGCTCCGATATATTTGATGGCGACTGTACACGAGTAAAATTAAAAATAATAAATATGGGTGAAAATTCAAATTATACGGGTAGATATACAATAACTCTTTTTTCTTTGTGACAATATGCAACACTTGCTCATATGCAACATACGATCTTGGACTTTATTTAGCACTAGTTTTCTCTTCAATTATTCGATTTAACACAGAAAGAAAGAACTTGAAAATTGAAATGATAATTCAATACAAAACTACATAACCTCAAACTCACATATCACGCAAAATACTACCTGTCGTAAGTACCTACAACCTCTGCTGGTCTTTGCGTTGATTTTAAGTATAGTTCACATAGAAATAGAGAGAGGGCGCTACTGGGCTCTTGTTTACATCAGCTCCTTAATAATCTTGTGTTTTAAAAATAAAAAGTGTGCAAAATTAGGCGAAACAGTGATAAACGTGTAAATCAATGGACAACTCCGCCGGAAGAGCGTTATACACTTACGGCCATATTCATAAAAAAACCTTAATCGGCGTCTGATCGTCGAACCCGGTGATACGCCGATATTAGCCTTAATTGAGGTTTTTAAAAATGCTTGATTTATAAACACATATTATCCTGCTCATATCTGATCCACCGCTTATTGAAAGATTAGACGCGTTATGTTGGCACTTTTGGCAAAATCATAGACAAAAACCCGGTTTCATCGCAATTAAAAAAAAAGTTTGACAGAACATGACACATGACAGCGGTAGTAGCGGGAAATGCGTTAAATTTTATTACGTATTTTGCATGTTACTACGGTTTGGATAGATACTTTTGTAACTAATTTTAGATTAATGACTGTGTAATGTGTCGAGAAATATGAATAAAATTAATGTACCTACCTATAGTGAAGAAGAGAGACAGTAAACAATTGAAATGTAATAGTAGGAATGTGTTGTTACCTACGATGAATCACTGGACTAGTAATCAAAGTAAGGTAAGAAAATCAATTAATTAATTGACTTACAACTAGGTTCGGACCATTTACAAAAGTATCTGCCCATGTCAGACATATTTCTCAGTATAAAACTTATAAACAAATGTTAATTGAGAACAACTTGAAGAACTGAATATTGCTTTAGCGTGCTTACCCATTTCTTACTGCTTACAGTGTCGATGTCATGCATACCGACGTTCAGAGAATGGTTATATAGCTCAAAAAACAGAAACGAGAAGAAATAAGAGTGGTCACTGATCAATTGAAGCCTGACAGCTACTACCACAAGTTGTGTGTTGTGGATTTACTTGGTTGGCGCAGAGTTTCATATAGACACAAATAACAGGACTGCACTACTAGTGAAGGTAGGTAGTATTTGAAATTGATGCCTATTACCATAGATTATATAAGTCCCAGATAGAGTGCGGCTAACAAAATTTTGTGATTCCATAAAGAGCCAGTGTCCTCGTCGTTACGCACTACACACACATACGCACAGCAATAATGAGCCGCTCCCCCGCCATTCGTGTCCAAACGTCTATGCAGTCAAGAGCAGTTAAAAAATAATTAAAATATGCCGTCGTGCGTTGTCAAATGCTGCAGAAATGCCACCGGTCGAAAGAAAAAAACGGATGGGATAACTTTTCACCGTTAAGTAAACAATTAATTGCGTAATCACATTAAATATCAGTAATTTCATAAACTATTAACTCCATGGTAGCGGTGTTGCCAGGTGGTTGAATAGGGAAACTTCCCGAATGTAAAGGGGTCTATAATCGCCGCGATATGGTGTCAACACGATATGAACCAAACACAACTTGATGTTTTATTTCACGCACGTTTTCAACTAATATTAACATATTACCTAATAGTTCATAAATTATAAGTTTTTGAAAGCAAATTATATTCCTTAGTATTTTTTTAATAAAATTTGTTAATAAACTTAATTATATATTTCTTAAAATAATTACAAAAATTGCGTAAAACATAAAGCTCATATATTATCAAGTCGTAGGTTGAATGCGCAAAATTATGCCACAATGAGTGATCTGTCCACCTTTTATCTCATTCTAACTATCGCTCCCTCTCACTCTGATCGGTTGACTAGTCGCTTTAGTAAGCGACTGGTCAAGCGATTAGAACGAGATTGAACTATAGTTAGAATGAGAGGTTAGCTGTCAAACCAGTTGTGTTGATCGATCTAGGAGCATTTTTAACCGACTTCAAAAAAAGGAGGTTCTCAGTTTATGTGTGTGTATATATGTTTGTTCACGATTATCTCGCGTTTAGCTGAACCAATTTTGATGCGGTCCTTATATACAGCTGTATTTTTTATCTATCGCGTTCGTGAAAACAAAATATACGTTTAAATAATATCTAATATTACTTTACTGTAATAAAATTTACCACGCCGCAGCATTGCGTAGTTCCATATTTTTCGAAAAAAAAGGAGAATTTTCTGAGCTACGCTTTTAAAGGATTCACATTCAATGATTCGTAACTCATATTTGCCATAAATTATATCAGGTATTACAAAATTTTCACAACCTTGTTCAAATTAAAAATAATTTTATGAATTCCATTGAATTACTATGGAATTTAACGATTCGGAGACCTCCGTCGTCTACACTAACGCCTCTAGCGGAAATTCGTACGCGATAGTCATCATTCATATTCAGAGGCGATTGTCTATGGTTGCGGAAATTTGTCTATTGTAAGATTGTAACTGATTTTTTTTATGGAGGCCATAGACAAATTTCCGCAACCATAGACAATTGTCTATGAATTGATGAATTCAGATCAATCGTGTCGAGCGACAAATGCCACCTTCTTATCGAAATCGGTTTTGTAGTTTAGGAATGACAGTGTTATAGACAACATACAAATAATATAGGTGTACTTGCCCTTGTACCCCACGTGCCTGATATAAATATAAATTCAATTCAATTTAATGATCATTTATTTCGAAAGTTTCCATATTATATTAGTACATTTTATTTCTACTAAATTAATAACATCTTATAATTATGCCAGAAAGCCCACTGACCACGACTGTGGCTAGAAGGCTGTCGTAAGTAGGTTTTGCACGATGGAAAATTATCAGTGGGCCCCATATAAAAAAAGCCAGAACCCATAGACCTGGCTGAACTGAATCCCGCTAAGTGTGTGTTGCGCCTAATCTTACCAAAAGCAAGCCATGTAAAATTAGCGGCCAAGACTCACAACACAAGCTCATAACGCTTTAGCGTCTGCTAGATGGTTGCCAACAAGGCTGACGTCGAAGGTCAACCTGACTGAATTTTGGTTCTCTAGTGTGAAACGGTTTGAGATAAGGTAAGTTTATAATAATACGCTTTTAGTTGGGTTCACCTTGGCCATATTAAAAAGGTATAATAAATGCTTAAAATAATAATATTGGGTCGAGAAGAGAGGCCGGACACACTCAAGTCGTGTCCTTTTATTAATTTATAAATTTAGATTTTTTACATCATTATTTTTTCTTTTATCCGCCTCTTCAGAAATATATTTCATCAAATTTATTAAAGTGCTTATTAATTCTATTTAAACATATATATTAATAATCAATTTTTTTTTAATTCAAAAATACTGTATTCTTGATCGGGAAAATTTGTATTACATGGCAACACTCGTCTGGACACACACATTCAAACCAGCCGCCATCTTGCGTCACAGTTTGTTGTACAGCCATGCTCCGTCCTTTAATTTTTTTCGTCCAAGCCTATTACAACATATCTGTACATTGGTTACCTATACATTATGTAAATATTTTAATAGTGCCAAAACCATAGTTTTATAAGTGCAAAATATACATAATTATTTTATGAAAGGCCTACAACTGCCTGCCAGAATAACCATAGTTGGGTCTTTAGCTCTGTCTACCAGCATTTAGATACAACCAGATTTAAATGTGGTTTTCAGATCTGCTCTTTTTCAATTTGTACAGCCTTATGAATATTGGTGTCGGTTAATACTCTCTATTTGCAAAGGTAGGTAAAAAGACAATGAACAAAATTATAATAACTTATATGGTCACCGCAGTACACTAAAATTAAATTACATAACATATTTGAAAATATCTTTAATCAAAATTGTTATTTTATTTCCAGATTCTGAAAGGCCAAGTTACTCATGGACAAGCACCACCTACACACTTCCTTCAAGGAACTGTCACTATGGGCCAGCATGCCCCAGCAGCTAGCCTGACCACCTCAGCAATCACACTGAAACAAAAGGAAATGAGACAGAGAAACCCAAAATGCTCCGGCTTTGTGTTTTCTTATTAAACGGGACATTTGATTTTACTGAATAATTTATCTTATTTTATCTCAATAAAATTTTTGTTTTGATGTTTTATTCTCCTTTTACTGGAAACTTCAGCAGCTGTTTGTGATCATTGACATATATTGTATATCAGAAATCAGAACATGTTATGACTACATGTTATGACAGAGATCATGACTGTAACGTTGGTGTTAAAGATGTGTACAGTCAGCAGAATAATTAACTAAGCCGGTAAGGTGTTAGGTTTGAATTTAACCGATTACAATGAAATAGCAGTGAAAGTGTTGACATATCTTATATGTACCATCAGGTTCATAATTGGATACCCAATTTATCACTGAATAAATTCATTATTTGGGTATGCAATTATGAACCCGATAGTACCTATACCTTTTTGTAAGACATGAAAAATGTATACTTAGTCGGTTCATAAGTTCTGTCACTAGGGTTTGGACTGGTAAAATACGAACTGTTAGAGGTTGCTTACTATTTCAATATATGATTAAAAAGCCTATTTAATACTGATTAATTTACGATATTATTTAAGGCAAATAGTTGTGGCAGTTTTACACAATTCCCTGTAACATTCGAAAAAGCGGAATAAAAAACCACGTCAAAAACACGCGCCCTGTTCGAGTTGATTTTGACCATCATTATTTTTATTCAATTTTAAGAGGCTTCAGTCTTGCATACTGCATTAGCTTGATCTTTAACCTTCATTTTAATATATAATTAACATGGGTCTGACTGACAAGAAGGCTAGTATACGCAATTTTGCTACCTTGATGTATGGCATCAAAATCATCGTGTTTTGCTCAAAACTGAAAAATACGTTGAGGTTCAGGAGAAGAATAGCTGAAGCACAGACTTGTAAGTCAACTAAATATTGGTTTTTAAATATGCCTTAATCATCTACTTTCATAAAAATAACAATTTGTAACTCTGGACAACTATAAAAATGATCTAAACCAATTTTTGTGAAGTACAATTTTCATAAATCATCGGCGTGTTTTGGACTGACAACAATCTTCAAGTTTACAAGGATCTATAAAATACGCGATCTTGATTATAAGTTAATCATATTATATTTTAATCTGTATGAAATATGCTTTCTAATCAGGTCTAATTTGTTTAAATAAAAGCTTTGTATTATATTTTATCACTTAAAACCCTTGTGACAGAACTTATGGACCGACTAGGTACAAATGCTGCAACAAAGTTCAATATCATATATTGTTACTATTACATTTTTCACCATAGCTGCATTAGGTGCAAGCCAGGCAATCTTTGTTTGACACTTTGAGTGAGTATGCTGTAGGTTTGAGTTGATCAGTTAGTGGAAATTGTTACCTTCCTTGTGAGTGGCGTTGGATAAAACCTTGAAGATGTGCATTGTTTACTGTCCTGTTGACTAATACTGCAACCACTTCTTCATCCGTCACTACTGCATAATCTTATCAGCATCTGGATATAATAGTATAGTGTTGTACTGGGTTTTTTGCTATCAAGGGGTCTATGTCTGACCCAGGTAGGCCACATTATTATTTTAGAATAAAGAAACTTATGTTTAGTTTTAAGGATTGAAAGTTAGTAAGTACATATACATAGATATTGCAGGTGTAGAGATCTACCCCTGAGGCCCTACGACGGTGTGTAAAAAGTAATTAAGTATGATCATCATCTTCTATTCAGACTGGTTCAATATGAGCTAATTCCCAAAAAATCACCATGCTACCATTATTTTATTTGATTCTTATTGCAATCTAGTACCTAAAGTTGTTTTAATTGATTGCAATATTATGAAAAACTTTCATTTCGATAATAGTAGGTCACCTATATCTACTTCCCTCGTCTGGCCAAATATACTATTTAATATAATTTTAAACACGAAACTTTCGTGAGACTCAGATAAGTACCTACCTATATTAAATAACGGGTAACACTGGTTTTTTAAGTCGAATATTGCTCGACATGTGAAAGATTACCATAACGAGAAGCTTATTCATGAGCCATTACACCAACTACATTTGACAATGATGCTGAAAATTAGTGTATTTCTCGCCTCCTCGGCCGCCGCGCCGAGCGCTCGGCCGCGGAGGGCCACGCGAATGGCTCATGACATGAGTCATGACACATGAATACGCTCTCGTTATGGAGCGAAACATGTCGAGCAATATTCGACTATTTAATGTGTGTGTGTATATGGTTATTAACACAAGTAGGTAGGTACCTACCTACTTGTGTTAATAACCATATACACACACACATTAAATAGTCGAATTACCGACTCGAACGATAAGTAGCGAACTAATATGCTTATAGGTAGGTAGGTACTTACTACTTTTATTGCAGCGCTTCTTCTACTTGATTTCTGTAAGTGACGAGGTCCTCATAGGATAGGGCAGATTATTATTTTAAGACACACGCACTGAAACTTGAAACTTCAGACGCCGGCGATTCACTTGTTTGATAACCTGAATTACTGACATTACTTGCATTTAATTACGATGGTTACTCGTCGAAAATCTAGATATTTGTTTCCTACCCATTTCCGATGTCGCTGGACTATTTATTGATATTACAATTATTTACTTAACAATTAAATCGAAACACAGAAACTTATAAACAGAAGTCTCCATCTGTTAGAAATCTCTTCGATTTCTGTACTGTGTAGCTCCTATCAAAATTCTAAATCAGCTGTTCAATGTTGTGTCGGCCATCTTGTGACTTAATATGCGGATAAAGGAGGGTCCACGGGCTCGTAACTTGTGGCTTTTATAGGAGGTCGATCGTAGACAGATTAACGTTAATACGCGTTTATGCATCAAGAATTTTGGTACCTACCTCTGAGCGACCGATCAGTGAGCTCCTAACTTTTTATGAATATGGCTGTTAGTGTCTATACGAATTGTAAAGATATACGCAGAAAACGGGCAACAACAAAAGTGAACGTTAAACCTTACAAACCGGGAAAAATATTGAAGAGAAGACTTGCAACGTACCAAAACAAAGTTAGTGACGGTTTCTGAAGAATAAGAAGTCCATAAAAGTGTCAATATAACCAGTGCAATTAATTCTAACCTATCGTTATAGTAAAATATATATACATAGCAGAACTACGAAGAAAGCTGAGAACCAGCAATAAGTTTAACTCCAGTTGCAGCACCGCACGCGCACGTCCAACAAGTTCAGGGGATTATCGATAGAGGGAGCTAAAACAGATAAACCATGGAGGAAATCTTAAAAGCTCTTAAAAATATTCAGGTGGACATAAGTAGGCAAAAACAAGGTATGAAAGATATGGAGACTAATATCACATAATCTATAAATAGCAACATAGACAACAAATTTAATTATATAGAGGAAAAAACTAAGAACTTAGAACTAAAAATCGAGCAACAACAAAAAACCATTGATATTTTAGACAAACAGCTAAGAAGAAAGAACGTCATATTTTTTGGAGTTGAAGAAAAAGAAAAAGGTTACGAGAACGTACTGTCTATAATTATGTCCATATTAAATGATAAGATGAAAATACCATGACAAAAGTGGGAAATTGAAAATGTCACTAGAATGGGGAAACACACGGGGAAAATTAGACCTGTGGCAGTCACAATAACAACGATGAGTAGGAAATTCGAGATACTTAAGAAGAAAAACTCACTCGAAAGTACAGGTATCTACTTGAAAGAAGATTTTTCTCCTAGTGTGCTAGAAAAAAGAAAAGAATTACAGGAAACCCTAAAAAAAGAGAGAGCATCGGGAAAAAGAGTAGCCCTGCACTACGACAAAATTGTGGAACTAAAACCCCGTATATCGGAACCCCGCACACCCACTGAAAGAAACACAAATAAGAGGTTTCTATCTATCTCACCTGAACAGCTGGAGGAGAGTCATAAAAGCGGAAGTATCAAGGAAACAACAAAGCAAACGGCAAGCACAAGCAACACAAACCAAGTACCTAAAAGAAACAAAATAAATATGGAGTCCTTTGTCATAAGAGAACCAAAAAACACAAATGTCAACTTGACTTAAACAAAGAAGTAACTGCAAACTCACCCCAATAGCAATTAGCAGCGGCCCTCCAAAACAAACTCTAAAACGAACGAAATAAGCAGGAAACACTCAAGATCCCCAAGCCGGCTGGTCACCGTGGGAAGAGCGACCACAACGCTCCAATCAAAAATAAAATAACCAAACAGCACTTTAAAATCGCGACGTACAACGTCAGATCACTAGTGTCTACAGAAAGGATGATTGATCTAGCACATGCATTACAGAAGATAGACTTTGATATCTTAGGCCTGGCAGAGGTGAAAAGAAAGGGATGCCATATAGAAGAAATGGAAAATTACATATTCTGCTACAACGGCGAAAAACAGGGATCATATGGCGTCGGTTTTCTTATTAAAAAAATGTATAAGAATAATATTTACAATTTTGTAGGGTTCTCAGATCGGGTAGCCCTTCTGCAAGTTAAATATCAAAACGAGATACTATCTATAATACAAGTATATGCCCCCACTGAGAGCTCGACAGATGAGGAAATCAGTATTTTTTACGAAACACTCGAAAGAGCGCATGAAACTGCTGGCAAACAACTTCTTGTCTTCGGGGACTTCAACGCGAAAATTGGATTCCCAAAAGAAAAAGAAGACCTCATAATGAGCAAATATGGATATGGGACAAGAAACTCAAGAGGAGAATTATTAGCACAGTACGCGATGGAGCACAAACTAATGATCAGGAACACATATTTCAAAAAGAAACAACAGAAAATGGACATGGATATCTCCGGATCTGAAAACGAAAAACGAAATTGATTTTATTTTAACAAACAAATCACATAATATAACCAATATTGAAGTCCTTAGCAACGTGACATTTCCCTCTGATCATCGTATTGTACGGGCTACCTTGAAACTTAACACCGCTTTGAAAAAGAGCCTTAAAAACTACAGCTATACAAATAACAGGCCTAAAACAGAAGAAGAGATTATATTATACCTTCAGAATTTAGAAAATAACCTACATGAGCTCTACACCTCCCCACAAAGCAATCAACTACAAACTTACTACGACGCAATAGAGACTGCCATCAAATAGTCTACAAATAAACTCTACATACATAATAACAAAATAAAACCGAATACTAAGCGAAAAAACTAAAGAACTCATTATGCGAAGATCAAAACTAATAAAAACACAACATAAGTCAAAAGAAGCCAAGCAGGAACTCAGAAAAATATTCAAATTAACTAGTAAAGCTCTAAGGAAAGATTATCAGCTCTATAGAAAAATATCATTTCAAAAAAGTTGAAAAGCTATAGAAGCACAAAACGAGCTTTCAAAGAGCTAAATAACCAAAAAACATGGATACAACGTCTAAAATCTAAAGGCAAAGAGACAAACATACGAAAAAATATAATAAATAGCGCCACACAGTTTTATAAAGAGCTTTATGAACAAAAAAATACACATTACCATGAAATTAAACCTATCCTAGAAATGAGACAGTACGATCGTTTTAATCCTGTGGAGAATATAGAGCTACTATCCCACATAAAAAAATTAAAAGCAGAGAAAAGCCCCGGACCCGATGGCATCACAAATGAAGCGCTGAAACTCGGGAAAGTTCACCTCGCTCCGATACTGGCAAAGCTTTTTAATATTGTTATAAACACAGGACAAGCACCAGCGCAATGGAAAAGTTCTGAAAGTATATTTTTATACAAAAAAGGTGACCCTCAAGATATTGCTAACTACCGACCGATCAGCTTATTGTCTAGTATACAGGGTGTTACAATGAACGTAATACAAAATAAGTGATTTCTGGTCAATTAACGACGAAAAATATAATGCACTTATTCAGTTCTTAAAAATTTTCGTAATTAACTTTTGCTAATTTTCTAACAAACTAAATAAACCAAATTCTTGAAGTGTGGTCACTCATTGTGACGTCATGGCATGTCTTGCTATACGTCAATTGGGTATTGTATCAGTTATCAAGGTGTCTGTTATCAATCGCAACCAATAAAATAAATGATAAGGCACTCCATTGATTAGTAATTTTTTTCATACTTTCACACATAATAATAAACAATATCTGTTTAAAATAATTTATTATGAACTTACAAAACCTAAGTTCAAACGTATTTTAACATGTGTTCAAAATGCCCACCGGCATTTTGAACACATAACTCCGCACGCGTCGTCGTAGATTTCTTCTAATCCTACCAAGTACGAAGTCGTTAGCTCTTACGACATCAAAAGCCTGAATAATTTTTTGACGGAGTTCCTCGACATTATTTGATTCCCTTTTGTACACTCGTCTTTTTATCTCACCCCACAAAAAGAAATCCAGTGGAGTGAGATCCGGACTACGAGGCGGCCATTGCACTGGATCGTTGCGTCCTATCCAACGTTCGGGAAACTCTCGATCAAGATAGCCCCGAACCCGCAGGGAAAAATGTCCTGGAGCTCCGTCTTGCTGAAAGTACAAATTCTCAAGGTTTTGTTCCGGAATTCGTTGCAACAATACTGGCAATGCGTTTCTCAAAAGTTTCTCTTCGCACTTTGCTCCATTAAGGTTGCCGTCAATAAAATGAGGCCCTATGACATAATTATTGAGTATTCCCGCCCAAACATTAAGTGAGTAACGAGTTTGAAATGAGTCTTTCCGTGTCACATGAGGATTTATGTCACTCCACCAGTGTTCGTTGTGTACATTAAATAAACCTACTCTGGTAAAGGTAGCTTCATCAGACCATAAAATGTTAAGATGTAGATTTTGCAGCAGACACCGACAAAAAAATACTCTCCTGGGATAATCAGCTAAGACGATGTCTTACACCCGTTGAAAATGAAACGGGTGGTATCCTTCGGCATTTAACAGTCTCCAAATTAAAACATGAGTTGTACCAAATCGTGCCGCTGCTTCTCTTGTGCTGTCTAAAGGGTGGCGGACAAAATACCTCATTACTTGGGCTTTAAATGCTTCTCCGTATCTTGGTTTCCGGCCTCTACCTTGGGCATGAACTGGGACGGTAAACTGCCCATAGTCACTCAGGTTTTGGACACATGAGTTGATCAATTGCCGTGTGGGGATTGTGGATTCCGGGAATCGTTCATTAAACAATGCTTGCGTACGAACCGTACTCTGCGATGTGAAATAAAATTCTATTATCGCTGTCCGCTGAATGTTTGTAAATGGATAAGCGGGAGGCATTATTGCCTACGTTAATATTTTTTAGAATAAATCTCAAATTGGCAATTATCACGGATAGCAACAATTTTTGCTTATTATGACAAGTAACACGTCAGAATGCATTTTATTCATAAAATATCAGCCTAGATAAACAAAAAGGTGAGTGTATACTACAACACTAGGTTCGAACTATTTTCTCTTAACAACCTAGGTAGGGTAACCATGTTGTGACCAAAATAACAGGATTTATGAAAACAATGATACTAATGATTATTAATTAGTTTAACAACACGCGACCTAACATAGTGTTTTAGCATAAGGAAGACGAGTTTGGAAAACATGTTTTGTATTACGTTCATTGTAACACCCTGTATATAAGCTGTTCGCATCAATACTACAAAGTAGAATAAACTCAGATATAGAAAATATTCAACCAGTAGAGCAAGCAGGATTCCGCTCCGGTTTTTCAACAACGGACCATCTACATGTAATGCAACAAATTATAGAGAAACATATAGAATTTAGACAAACTTTATATGTAGCCTTCATCGATTATGCAAAGGCTTTCGATACCATATCCCACAACTCTATTTGGACGGCGCTCTACCAAGCTAAAATAAATAATAAATCTCTACCAAGCTAAAATACATTGACTTGCTAAAAGATTTGTATAACAACAGCACTAGCAGAGTGAAACTAGAAACAAAAGGAGATGTTATTCCAATATGTAGAGGCGTGAGACAGGGGGACCCGCTCTCACCCAAACTTTTTATCGCCGTACAAGAAACAATATTTTCGAAATTAAACTGGCAGCAAGAAGGCATAATAATTAACGGCAAGCGCCTTAGTCATCTCAGGTTTGCCTACGACATCATACTGCTCGCCTCTACTCCCAAAACATTGGAAAAAATGATCAACTCACTCAAGGAAGAAAGCGAAAAAGTAGGCTTGCAGATGAACGAGAGCAAAACCAAGATAATGACAAATAGCTTCCAACAACCGATTAATCTAGGACAAACAACATTAGAGTACTTGGAACGCTACATATACCTAGGAAAAGAAGTATCTTTTAGCAAAGATAACACTCAGGACGAAATAGAACGACGTACAGCCATAAGTTGGGAAAAATACTGGTCTCTAAAAGAAATCTTTAAAGGCGACTATCCGCTGCATATGAAGAAAATTGTGATGGACACCAACATTCTACCCACACTAACATATGGCTGCCAAACCTGGAGTCACACGGTTAAGACAAAAACCAAAATAGCGACAACCCAACGTGCGATGGAAAGGACTATACTGAACATTAGAAAGATTCATAAAGTGAGAATCGAACGCATACGAACTAAAACAAAAATAACAGACGCCCTGCTCTTTGCCCTAAAATCAAAATGGCGATGGGCTGGTCACCTAGCGAGATAGAGTATGCTGAACATTAAAAAGATTCATAAAGTGAGAAGCGAACGCATACGAACTAAAACAAAAATAACAGACGCCCTGCTCTTTGCCCTAAAATCAAAATGGCGATGGGCTGGTCACCTAGCGAGATACAAGGACAAGAGATGGACCAAAGAAGTTACACTATGGCAAGGCCCCGACGTAAAAAGGAAGCCAGGGCGACCTAGAATGCGATGGAGCGACGACACAGTAGCCACGGCCGGAGGCAACTGGCTAAACAAGGCAAAGGACAGAGACGAATGGACCGAATTGGAGGAGGCCTATACCCGAAGAGGGGTTCCTATCAACCTAAAAAATAACACTTAAAACTACTAATATAAAACATAAATATAATACCTACTTAATACTAACCAAATGAAATATATAATAGAAGTAAAACATTAACAAATGCAAAGTGCGTAATTTAACTGTAAAAGCCTGATGTTGATAAGGAAATAAAGAGGCTTTTTATTTATGTATTTATTTATTTCACATAGAAATGGTACGCAATCAAATACGTAGCATTTTCAACTAAATTAAGACACGTGTATCTTAAGTGATAAAAATTAAATAATATTTGTTTATTTGATAGTATTTAATGAAATTTTACACATTTATTATTGTTACAAGCGAATTTACGGCCTTTTGCTTGATGGATGTCATCATCTTCTGAACATGACTTATTTCAACTTTTTTAGCCTGTTGTTTCCACGTGGAACGCAGAGAATTGATGTCCTATACCGTTTTGCCAGTTTTGCTTCATATAGCTTTCATTATTACCCAGTAGTTTTCAATTGGACGAAACTGAGGACAGTTTGGAGGATTCATATCACGGGGTATAAAATCGATGTTATTTGAAGCATACTACTCCAAAACCCTTTTCGAGTAGTAGCAGCTAGCCAAATCCCGCCATAATTTTACTAGGCCATAGTGCTTTTTAATAAAAGGCAAAAGTCGTTTTTGTAAGTACTCTTTCATGTAAACCTCGGACGTCATTGTTGATGATGTAATGAAAGTGTTGGTATTAAGACCGCAACTGCAGATACTTGCTGTATCACATATTTCTTAGCATGTTTTTCAAGTTTTACAAACTTATATTTTTCCTCAACATTCCCTCTATCTTATAATATAAAACTTGGTACTCGGTAGTTGATTGAAATATAGCTTGAAGTAAGTTTCATCATCCTTAAAAGGCAGCCCTTGAATTTTGTCAAAATTCGGTCGTATAAGAGTCGAGCACGTGTTTTTGCTGTTTTGTTCTGTTTCATGGTTCGGTTTGGCTGTTATATGCCTTTATATCTCTTACCCAGATCAAAGGCGTATAAGTCTTACAGTACTACTACTTTTTAGGGTTCCGTACCTCGAAAGGAAAAAACGGAACCCTTATAGGATCACTTTGTTGTCCGTCTGTCTGTCTGTCTGTCTGTCTGTCTGTCTGTCTGTCTGTCAAGACCATTTTTCTCGGGAACGCGTGGAGGTATCAAGCTGAAATTCATATCAAATACTCAGGTCTATTGTCCCTTGAAGCTGTGAAAAAATCAAACTTAAAAGCCAACGCAATCAAAAGATACAGTCGTTTATGCTGCAAATTTTAGAGTTTTTCGGCACTTGCAAAACCTACGGGGTACTTCCCGTGAACTCAGAAACTTGAAATTTGGCACGAAGCAACGTCATATAGCATAGACAATGGAAAAATTACAAAAAGTAGACATTTTTAGTAAAATCATACAAAAAAATATTTTTTTAAATTTTAAACTTACTACCTTTTTCCTCGTAAACGCGTGGAGGTATTAAATTGAAATTCATGTCAAATACTCAGCGATATACAACCTTTCAAATGTAGCAAAACCAAACTTTTATGTCAACGCAATCAAAAGAAATTGCAATTTAAGTCGCTTATTTTGAAACTGAGTACTCGCAAGAAACTCAAAACCTAAAGGGTACTTCCCGTAATTTCAGAAACTTGAAACTTGGCACGAAAAAACTTCATATATCACAGACAAAGGAAAAATTACGAAAAGTAGACATTTTTAGTAAAATCATACAAAAAATATTTTTTGAAATTTTAAACTTACCACCTTTTTCCTCGTAAACGCGTGGAGGTATTAAATTGAAATTCATGTTAAATACTCAGGGCTATAGGACCTTTCCGATGTAGCAAAACCAAACTTTTATGTGAACGCTATCAAAAGAAATAGCAATTTAAGTCGCATATTTTGAAACTGAGTACTCGCAAGAAACTCAAAACCTAAAGGGTACTTCCCGTAAACTCAGAAACTTGAAACTTAGCACGAAGAAACTTCATATAGCACAGACAAAGGAAAAATTACGAAAAGTAGATATTTTTAGTAAAATCATACAAAAAATATTTTTTGAAATTTTAAACCTACTACCTTTTTCCTCATAAACGCGTAGAGGTATTAAATTGAAATAAGTAATAAACATACTACAACTTTTGCTTATTATATGTTTGTACGGAACCCTCGGTGCGCGAGTCCGACTCGCACTTGGCCGGTTTTTTTTTAATATGCCAGATAGATCATAATCCGATATACCTGGATTTTGTTTAATAGCCCTTAACACTTTTTTTACCAAGTTCTTGTCCTTAGTGCCAGACCTTTGGGGTTGAATTGGGGCTTTCTATCGAAAGACAGAAAACCCTGGTATTTTTTTAACCGTGGTTTTCGGTAAATTTAACGATTTAGCGATGTTTGATCCGGACGAAGAGGGATTTTCGAAGTATTTGTTCACTATCAATTTTCGTCTTTCAACTTCCATCGTCTAAAATTTCGAAATTCATAGACCTATCCCAATCAAACTTTTGGCGCTAAGACTTCAACATATTGACCTTGAATTGCGATCGTATTTTTTTTATTTATGACATCAAATATTTTTTAACTTGCGACAACTGCGTGCCATTTCTATATGAACTATACTCTAATACATTTATTGAAAGGTGATGGCAGATAAATATTACATTAATAAATAATAGAAAAAACGCAATATGAAACTCAAAGACATAAGTAAACAATAATAACTTTTTTGAATAAAAATGTTACATGCCACACATTGAACAAAAACAATGCACAATTTTCGAATTATTCTGAGACCAGGGTTGCCAACCCGCTATTTTTCAAATTTGCGGCGCTTTAATACTGACAGAAATGGTTTGCCAGACTATACTACATAGGTACAGTCAAGTGCAAAAATACGTATCGAAATAATCGTCTCATAAATATGGTACTACGCACTTATTACAACGGAATAAGATACTATGGGACATATTTTTGAGTAAGATGAGTACACCCATATTTTTACACTTGACTGTACAAAAAAAACAACTGCTGGAATATGTAAAATCAAGTAAAATGGATCGATCAAAATAAAATTTCTTGTTAAATTTTAAGCGTTTTATGGTAAAATCATGTAATAAAATTGTTTACATTAAATCTCTTTAATTGAATACAATTAAATATAAAATTATTTTCGCGTCCACAGCACCTGCTTTGATGAGACAATTAAATCAGATGGGCGACGATTGTCCTGTCTGGAGTGACCTTTACACATGTAATTCGAAAGTGTTATTAGTTACTTTTTTAAACATAATAACATTATTATGTTTAAAAAAGTATCTAACAACACTTTGGAATTTCAAATATTCTTTGTACTCGAATAAAATGCTCCGTTTTTAAAGACTAAAAAGGGTTTTCCGAGTTAGTGAGGTGAAAAGGTACTCTCTATGTCTAGAGATCGCAGATGTCGCGGATATTTACCCAATCGGTTAAGTACCTACTTATAATGACCCGGTATAAATAAATAAAATAATAATTTTTAAGAACAAAAAAACCGTCTTAAAAAAAAAGCCGAAATGAAAAGCCGGTGAAGGATTATTGTAGATGGTGCACTCTTAGAATCCATACACTGAAATAACTTACTTAAGAAACACAGCGAAGAGGACAAATCTTCAAACGTGAACTATGCGTCGTTGAACAGTTCCGTTTTGATCATCATCAGCAATTCCACATCGTCAAATGTCACTCTTTTGAATGAAAATGCTTGATTTGTTGATAAAAATACAAAAATCACTTTATGTATGCCTTTAAGATTTGAGGACTTCCCTCGATTCCTCATGAAACTCATACTATAAGTACTCAAAAAGGATACGATACCCATGTTGATTTTCAGACTTTGTGACCACATTTGCCCCTTATAGGGGTTGAATTTTCAAAAAACCTGAAACACGTGTTTACTCATTTATCGTTAGGAATACTCCTGTGGAGTTTCGAATAAAATAGTCTAACAAATCTTGATTCGCCATACAAACTTTGGACCCCCATTTTACCCCTTAGGGGGTGAATTTTGAAAAATCCTTTCTTAGTGCATCCCTAGACCTTATAAGGAACCTACGTGCCAAATTTGGAATCTCTAGAACCAGCGGTTTGGGCTGTGCGTTGATATGTCAGTCAGTCAGTCAATCAGTCAGTCAGTCAGTTTCTTCTTTTATATATTTAGATAGATGTAGCATTTGTCATCATCAGAAAAATATCCTTTGCGTGCTAATTGGCTGACTGATAGCAAGTTCGTTAATAGTGCCGGTACGCACAGAACATCCTGTACTGGTATGGTATACTCTGTATTTTTAACCATTGTTGTAATCAGGATATCTCCAGAACATTTCACTGGCATCTTTGTTTTATTAGCGACATTTTCTTTAACATCATGCTGATCCGAACTATTTTTTATCAACCTATTTTCGTTTGGCGAAAGATGAGATCTTGCGCCACTGTCAACATACCAATCTGAACGACTGAAGTTACCGCTGAGGAAAATTGCACTAAGCGCATTCGGTTGTTTCTTCTTCGTCACGTTATTTTCGCATTGGTTTTTGTAATGGCTTTGTCTACACCTGTAACATTTTAGGTGCGACTTTGACGCTGACGGTTCGGACATATAAGTACGTTGTGACTAATTTAAACTTTCTGTTATGCCAGCCCTCTGATGCGAATGCACTCTGGGAACGATTAGCTTCCTATTCATCCTCAATATCAATCAACTTCGTTTTAATACTATCTGCGGTTATATCAATGCCGAAGTGCTCGATTACCATGATCATAGGACCAAACTTTTCTGGCAAACCCGCTAGTAACAAGGAACCAACCCACTCGTTACTGATAGAGAAGCCCGTGCTATTTAATCTTTGACGACTTCTACGATCTTAGTTACGTACTGTGACATTGATTCGCAGTCCTCTAAACGAATGGAAATGAGCTGACGGAGTAGGCCAATTCTTCGGGAGAAGCCGGTATCATCGAATAATTTTTGAAGCTTTTTCCACAACCCGCTAGCAATTTTCTCTGTTTTGATGTGAACATATAAGCTAGGATCGCTGGTTAAAATTATTTTCGCCTTCGTTTTCGCGTCATTAGCATCGCCTTTTGTTAGACGTTCCTTCATGCCATCAAGTAAATATGAAGAAGTTTTCGACGGCAAACGCCCAATCCTCATAATTTTCTCTACCCTTCAGCTTCGGTATAGTTGATATCACACTAGTCGACATTTTATGCTTGCCGTATACTTGTTTGCCACCGTCGTGGTATAAAAAAAAATCAATAATTCATACCAATAAGTAGTGTATGTACAAATTAAAGGTGACTATATAAAGGAAATATTTTTCCTACATAAAATGTTAACATACTTTTGTGCATTCGAAACTGCGATATTGACTTTTTTTTTATAAATAAATACTGGTAACATTAAAAAAAAAATTAGGTATGTATATTAAAAATCAATTAAGACTATTTAAGTCGTTATTGTTATTGACTCGTGCGCTAGAATATTACATACATGAAAATTAAAGCATGCATTTTTTTTGTTAAAATCAATTTTAAAGGTATGGCTATGAGGAAGAATCCGATTTCTAAAGAATAACTATAATTCAGAGATCACTTAACACCTTAAGTTACAAGGAAAACGAAAATACCCGCGTATCTAACCATGGGTAGATAAATATCGGGTAAATACCCGCCCTCGGGTAGTTGGATAGTTACCCATCTCTACGGCTATATCCTATGCTAACCACCGTTAAAAGATTCGTCCGTTTTGGATTTACACACTGTGTAATAATAATCATAGGTATTTATGCAGAGTGTGAGATAGTTAACGGTGCAATGTGAAGATGAATGATGTGAACTTATCAAGCAAATAAAGACCAACATGGCAAACTAGGTAATAGGTAGGAAGTATAACATACCGTTGAGTTGCAGTCTGTACCGTGACACTGTAAGCAAATTCAACACTTATTTAAAGTAGTCGAATTGTATTAAGAATGTATACTAACGGGTGATGCCAAAAAAATGAGAATTTCTTAGAAAGTGAAAAAATAACACTCATGTTAACAGTAACCAAAATTGTATATTAACATGAAATAAATACAATATTATACTCTAGTTGTACATTAATGAACATTTGAATACGGTCCGTGATCAGCTGTACGACGAAGTCTTGTCATAATAGTAGTACACGAACGTTGGACAGCATTTCTGTCCATTTTTCTTACGCAGGTCTTGATCCGTTTTATCAGCTCGGCACAATTTTCAGCCCTCCAGTTATTTTTGTACACCAACGAACTCAAATAACCGAAAAAATCTTCAATCGGTCGGCACTGTGGAAGGTTTGTCGGATTACGGGCTTTTGGCACAAATGGGATGTTATTAGACTGCAAGAAACTGATGGTTTTTTTTGCATAGTGCGACGAAGCTTTGTCTGGCCAAAAGACATACTTTCCATCTGCATGATGCTTACGTATAAATGGCATCAATATTTTTTTCAAGCATTCGTTTTCGTACACATTTTGATTTACTGCTAAACCACTTGGCTTAAACCACAATTTTGACACCCCTCTCTCAGAAATGGCCACGTATAGCATAACTTTTTGCTCAAACTTGTGTTTATACTTATGTTTTATATCCGGAGGGGTTGTAGAATTGTTCGTAGTATAATATCGGTCATTTCCAGGAATGTGATATTTACTTAGCGGGAAATAACTTTCGTCATCCAAAATGAAACATTTCCCTGCGTAATTTCTGGTCATCCACCGGCATTGCGATTTTATATTCTTAATTTGCTGCTCAGTGTACTCTGGTGCCCTCACCTTCTTCTTACACACAACGCCTACCTTTTTCAGTGATCGGCATACGTATGACTGCGAACATATGAATTTTTTAGCGGCATCACGTTGACTTATCGAATCAGAGTTATTAAAAGTACCCTTGAGCATGTTCAGCCTTCTCTTGTTCATTATCTTAGCTGGTCTCCCGCTGCCACTTTTACGAACTGTTCTCAAGGATGCTAAGATCCTATAAATGGTAGAAACCGGTACATTTTCTGTTCTGAAATGTTCTACCGTGAACTTTTTCCCGGAGGATAAATTTCTATTGTGGAAGTTTACAATGCGTTCTCTGAGAGCTTCTTGTTTGGACGCCATTATTGACAACATTTAAAACAATTATGACAAGAAGTTTAAAAGAGGATAATCTTTATAAAGTTCTTAACAAATCCACGTACCGGCTTTTAAATTGCGGCCAGTTAGAATTTAATTAAAAAGGTTGAAATTTATTCCCATTTTTTTGTCATCACCCGTTATTTATCCCAATAAACATTTTTCAATTTCCGTTTCATTTCATTTTCATATTTTGAAGGGTTGTAAATGACTATCGAATGATCTTCTACTATCACCTAAGCATATCATATTACGAGCTTTATTAATCTAGATGTGTTTTTTAGTATCTATACTATTTATCCTATTGAACGGCAATAAAACGCACATTACGGTAAGGTAACATCGAGATCTGTTGATACCGAACGTTAACTAAACCCTTTTTCCCTTTGCCAAGCATCGGACAAAAAAATCGTGGCACTGTTGGTAGAGAAAAATATGCAAGAGCGCAACCGGTTACTCTGGTGTTAACATTGGCGCGGACTATAATAGCCGAGGTCTGGTCTGGTGTTCGCGAGTTTCCACGCTTCAGATTTTTTTTTATTCTGCGTATTTGGATGCTTAACATCAACATTGAGACTGCTGCTCAATTTCTGTACTCTTCCTACAGGAGGAGAGGAGAGTGCAATATCGCATCGGATTCAGTGAAGGTGTGAAATACATCCTGCGTCTTTTGCTCACCCGGTGCCGTTTTTAACACCATCGGGCCCCTTTCCGGTGTGGATGCGCCAGTCTCGTCATTATCCACCGTGAACATCAATTTGTGGGTGGTCGGTGCATCTAACTCTATTAAGGCGATTATCACACTGGCGACGCAACCGGATGCGGCGACAGTGTGCAAGCGTGACAGCGCTATACACATGCATAACGCTATCTCGCTCGTCGGCACTGCATGCGGGAACCGCAGCAGTGTGAAAGCCGCCTAAGGGCTGTCCTGCGCTCGTCGTGTCTTCGTCACCTTGCCTGATCATCGACTTCGCACAGTTTTTAAGCATTGCGGGCTGTGTGGGGTGACTGAGGGGGTGTGCGATGGATTTTTGTTGAGTGCTTGTTTACCGGTTAGATAGCAAGGATAAATAAAATGACTTTGATTGCCTGTAAAAAAAAAATCAGACCCGGAAAAAAATTGTAATTCAGAAAATGCATTTAATTTGATGACTTAAAAATACAGAAACTTTATGATTTTTTAGAGAAGAGTGAGAGTGAATTTTCAGTGATGAAACCATTGCAAATGGTTAAAAAGTAACTAATATTTAATAACTGACTGATATTACAATTTTAGTGAAAAAAGCACAACAAAAAGACAGGTAATTTCAAAACTTGTGAGTACAATATAGAGATAGTGTACAAAAATCGGCGTAAACAAGTTTTAAATAATATGTAGGAATTAGATTTCTCGTAAGTGTTACGCTGAACAAAATTTTTTAAGTTTGCTAAGTTAGGTCAGAAGACGAGGGTAGTGTTTTCGGAATTTTTGGTCAACGTTAAGATAAATCATCAAGTTAAAGAAAAAAATTAAGTATCTGTTGCAAAATTTAATCGTACGGATATTAAGGTTATTTAAAAATTGATGATTGCTCGTCGCTTTTTAGGCGCTGAAAATTTAACTGATGTTGGAGTATCTAAAATAAATACTCCAACTTCAGTAAAATTATTTATTCAAATTAAAACAGATAAGTAATTTGGAAGTGAGAAATTTTAATAAAAATGCAGATCAGAATTTTTTTTGTCAGAAAAAGTTGAAATAGTACATTACATCAGAGGCCGGGAAAACACGGATTTCCGGCCAAGTAGGTATAGACGATAGAGATACGAGGCCGGGAATCCGTTTTCACGCCGAGGCATGTATAGTGCTTTTCTCAAACATGCAATGAAATAAAATAAAAAAGCCAAAAGGACAACGTTTTATTCAATCTAAAATTATCTACGCTAGGTTTACACCAAATTGACAGTAACAATGTATGGAAGCGTTATACTCGGCGAGCAATATGCTAAACTGAAAAAAGTCATTCTAAAATTACCATGGATTTATATGAAGTGGATCTAATTCTTACACTTTTTCCCTAACCACAGTTGAACCTTATTACCGAGTAAAACAGTCGTTCATAGGTGACTCGTAAAAAGTAGTAAAAACGGTCCGATAGAGAGCATAATAGTAGGGGGAAGTGTCTCACTCGCACTCGTTACAGAATTGTCACATTTGACACATATTGACATTTTGATTGTCTGATGACGTCATTACCTCCTTAGACAAAACGAGACACAGTCCCCTAGATAACCTTCTCTTTCGGCCTCACTTTGTGACCGAAGTATTCGATCCACTTCATATAAATCCATGAAAATTACAAAGCATGTTTCTGAACGAAACGTTGGGAATAAAATCAAACGTCAATTGTGACAGCGACAGCTTCCGAATTTTTTCAAACCTAACCTTACTTATGTTTAAATTTGTACATTATTATTATATTACAACAAATACAATAGAACAAGTATTGTCCTACCAAAAAAACTACATACTGCATATTACACTTATTCTACGACTGTTAAAATAGGAGAATCGAAGTTTACAGGCATAAATAAGTACATCTCATTAAAATTATTCAAACTCGATGGATGGACTCATTTAACGTAAGTATCGCTTCTAAAACGAAGAAATATTTCTTGTATGATTTAGTTGATATTAAAAGTTAAGTTTGACATGTTAGGGCAATTGCTTATGGATATTGTTATGGTTTTTCCAGGTACGCTAATATTAGTTTGCTGAATTTCAGAAGACGAAACTGGCTGTGATGGTGCAATATGACTGGTGGACTGTTCATTTGCCTTCTCTTCTTGCTGAGGAGGCAATGGTAGCTGAGGATTTGATGCACCAGACTGTGTCAAATCTTGATTCTGGTTGCGGGTTACTGGCAGAGAATGGACAGATGACAGTAAATTTGTGGCCGGCATGGAATCAATGTTGAATTTGGGAAGACTATGGCGCTGGATGAATACTGGAGGGTCACGAGAACAACCTGGCTGTGGAGATAGATGCAAATGGATATCTTCATGAGACGTGGTTTTATTATTAGTGCTTGCTAATTTTATATTCTTTGTTATATTTTTTGTAGTTTCTTTTTTGATCCCAACCGACTGATCAATGTAGCCTTCTGCCACTCTGTTAGACTTCCACCCACCATGTCTTTTTACAGCCAAAAGATTGGCACCAGAGTCAGCGAGGAGGGTGGCTGATGTTCGCCGGAAACAATGCCCAGTGTACAGATGCGGGCTATCGAAGTTTAAAAATGTAGCTATATCTTTCGGCATGACTAAAATTTTGTGGCGTCCAATTACTTGTCTGATACATTTACCATTTCGGTAATTTAAGAAAAGTCGTTCTGTTGCTGTATCCTTAGGCCGAAGGCCATTTTTTGAAAATGTTCATGAACTCATCTCGAATCACAAAAGATCTGTCTGTTTTATTTTTTGTGTCACACAACTTAAATATGATTAAGTCACCTTGAAACTCAATGTCTTTTGTGGTGATGTTTGTTAACTCCATTGCTCGACATGCACCATTTCTGCCCAAGATCAAAGCAACCTGCAAATGATAAGTTGATAAGTGAGCACTTGTATAAAATTATGTGCTATACGTAATAAAAGTTGTAGAAAACATCAATAAATATACTTAATCTTGCTGTGAACCACTTATTTTAATGAAAAGAGGCTTAGCACTGAATAAATAGTCATATTTTAAGATATTTTGTTATCCAAATTCATCACATTCTTGTCTGATTCATATGTAAACATAGGAATATAATTTTGATGATTACAATAAGTAGGTATAACTACTACGAGTAGGTAAAGTTACCTTTATGGCCAGATATTGTTCATCGGGTGCTTGGTTTATAAGTGTTTGAACATTTTCACTGGTAAATATTCTAGATTTCTTTGCAGAGTATCCATCCGATCGCCGTTTTAGCCATGCAAGTAAGTTATTGTAGTTTTTTATGTCTATATTGTATTTAAGACCTATTGTTGCTTTAATCATAGAGTACAGTGACCACAATGTTAAACATTTCTTTGTTTTTCTCATTTCTTGAAAATATGCTAAGAATATATATTCAGAGAAATTGTGTGCGTTTTTATTTATTTTCTAGCTTATGAAGTTGTCATATGCAGTCGTGTACCTCTCTTTTGATTTCGGCGGGAGCAAGTTGTTCATGGCTAATTTCGCCTCCGCTCTTAATTCAGGCGGTGTAGAGTCAATAAACATTTCGTCATCAGTATGTTCTTCCATTGAACTCATATTTAGAATCTTCGATCCAACTTACAAAATCACAACTAACAATGAAATCGAAATATTCGTAATTCGTAAATAATCGTAAGAAATTAATTTTCCAATTTTCCACCAAAAAAAGTAAAGATTGTTAAGCCCGTGCTACACGGTTACCAATTTACTGACAATTTCGACCGGGGCTGCGTTGTATAAATTTATAATTCAGCTTTATCCATCAATTTCTAACAAATTTGGTTAAAAAGAGAGGCTTACAGCAAACTTATATTTTTATACAAAGTGACCAAGGCTAACCATGATTGGTGGTAGGTACGTTACGAGTGAATAGCGAAATTTGTATTTGTATTTATTTATTCAATAACAATTTTTACATTGTGTCTGAATGTTTACAGTAAAACCTGCCGCCATCTTTGACGCTGTCTGAATGAGGTTGGACGTTGAAACAAAAAAAAAGTTATTTTGCAGGCATAGGCCTGAAAAGTTGTATGAAATCCCATTACAGGCCGCCTCGAGATGCTGCGCCCGAAAAAGGATACTTCCGAGTACAAGGAACGTAAAGAGAATATTTCATTGCATGTTTGAGAAAATATAAATAAGGTATTTAATATGAATTTATGAAAATTTGGTACAGTGTAAAAGTACAAAATATGGAATATCTCCGAAACCAGAAGGTTTTAGTATAAGAGCCCACGACACTGAACCAAGTTCTATAAGTCTCCTTGATGAGATATGGCCTGTCCCAGAAGTAAAGAGACAAAATAGGGTTTAAGAAAATTGATGACCAAACTAAGTGAATTCGGTATGTTACACACTGGAAACTAAGAAAAGTACCAATGACACCTTTAAATCCCATTTTTCTAAGGTTTATTACCGCTCTTTGCATGAGGGTTTTTCAGGGAATGACTGCTACAGTTTTTGCTATTTTGGTCCAACGACTTTGAAAGCAAGTAATGATTTGCCTTTTGTAGCTACCTGCTTATAATCTACAATATCTCGAATGTTAACGCGGAAATATTGCTTACAAGGCACGTTACTCGGATCCATACGTCTCGTCACGGGTACGTATGCACCATTATATTTATCGACAAGGGTGTCGCTAAATATATGCAAAAAAAAGGGCTTTTTGCTCGCATTATTTGTTGTATAATATATTTTGGAGCATATCATTTTGCGCAAGTTTGAAAATTTAGGTCATTCCGCTTCATTCTAAGTACACTGGACTTGAATTTTTTAAAATATATTTTGCCGCAGCTGTGGCAGATATTAAAGTAGGCTGTTCAAACACTTTTTGTACCTTATTTTCGTTTCTCCCTATGAAACTAGACGAGGATTGCCTGGAACGATTTTAAATTACTTAATGTTTTCAGTTTCTTTAAACGTTTTAGTATACGATACAACCCCGTTTTACTCGCCCCCTCTTAAGTAAATTGATGTATAGTGCCTATTTTCTCGTGACACTTCTTCAGAACTACTCGTTGTTCAACACTTTATGTTTAACAAGTTTAATTTCTTTTAATGATACGAAACTATACTCTAAATCCTAATAAATTCACAGAACTGTCACCAGTGACCGCTATAATCGTAGAATTATTTCTGAATTTTTTTTTTTTAAATAACAACGTTTTAAAATGGTTTCTTACTTCTGGCCTTTATATATAATTGCGTCTTTAAGCGCGCTAGTTTTAGGTTACATAACATCTTGTTTTTGTTATAAATAGATCAGGCGCTTTGTTTTTGCATACATCTACAATCTTTTGATGCCTTGATGCTGCTGCCACTGACAAGGCCACGTACGTAGAGTTGCAGCACCGGATTATCGTGTAGCCCTACCCCTCCCCTGCTTCGAGGAACAATGGAAATCTAGGCGACTTATACGTCACTACTTTTTTGCATTGCAGCATCGGCATTTCGTGTTCCCCCATTAAAGACGCGACTAATTATATATATCTCATCTAGGAGACTTATCGAACTAGGTTCAGTGTCGTGGGCTCTATATTTACGGAAGTAAGACCTGTACTAAAAATAAGGCGCAATTAGGGCAATTTATATGTGCACTTACAAAATTCTAGCTGTATATTATATTATAATGCTATGTCTTACGGGAACATATATAAGAGCTGGATACTGTTACCAACTTTTAGTAGACTTACTGTTGCATTACACGATCTTGCTTGGCACTGAAAACCATACTGAGTTATTATCAGATACAGAACTGAAAAATTTAAGTTATAAAAAAATTAATTGTGTTACCTCTGATTGACACGATCTTCCATTACACTACACAAGACATTTCGATATTAATATAGAATATAGTATATGTACACCTTTTGAAATAAAAGGATATTTTGTAAGTTAGCTGTTAGTGTTACTCTTTTTTGTTATAATTGCTGGTTATTTACCGATAAGGTATATAAATGAGATTACAGAGTTTTTGTTTTTCGCAAATATTAGTATTATGAAATGTTCTACTAGTCCGCCTTGAACTAAGAACTCGCATTTTACAAAATTAAACGCTTTGGTCATACCTTCTTGGGAACAAGTTTACCGCATTTCGGCCTTCTATTTCCTCAACTGTTTGATCGATCCTGCTCACCTACGTTTTTGCCAAAATTTATTCAGTTTTTAGGCGAACAAATGTATAAAAAACCCTAGGATCTTGAAAAAACTCCGCCTATATTAACCTAAATTTATCATAATGTGTTTGTCTAGAAAGGTATATAATGGCACGTGATTCTATTGTGGACCTACGTCGTGTGGTATTATAGCCAGAACCTTTTATATATATAGAAATGAAACAAACTCTGATAGAATAGGATAAGTGACGTTCATTAGTGCATTGTAATGTGCCTAAATTGAAGAATATCTTTTATCTTTAAGAAAACCTAATCAGTATTGCGACAGAAAGCCTAATAAACTTATTACGTCCACATAACGTATGCGGAGTGAAATTTGGACAAAGTTCAATATTGTTTTAAATAAAAAAAAAAACACCATTCTTTTTTAAAATAATTATGTTCGTATAATAATGTATATATCAAGGCTTAATGTAAAAAATAGTTTACTCCCAAGCGAGATGCTTTACGGCAGTTCTGTGGTACTTTGTCCATCGCTGTCGAAAACACAGATGTCGGCATTTTATTCAGCTCCGATTTTATTTTTCGAATCAAACTCTGTACATTTTTGGGACGAAAATTATTGCAATATACTCGCCTCCTTAGATTTGCCTAAAAATCTTCTATAGGGCGAAGTTGCGGAACATTAGGTGGATTTGATGTCTTCGGTACGTATGGGATGTTTAACTCCGCCATTTTGCTAAGGGTTTTTCTGGAATAATGGCTTGAGGCTAAGTCTGGCCAAAACACTACATTTTCTCCTCTATGACTCGTATTTATGAAATCCCGTACTAATGGCAAACAACGCTCTATGTAGCGGTTGGCGTTCACAGCTAAACATGACTCAAAGAATACAGGCTTAGACATTCCGCGTCGACTGATGGCAAGCCATAGCAAAACTTTTTTAGGAAATTTTGTATGCTCAACATATTTCACGTTCTCATCGGTTGGACCATTGGTGTTCTCAAAATAGTAACTCCCTTGCCACTCGTTTCCATCTAACGTGAAATATGACTCGTCATCCAAAACGTAAGTGACATCGTTTTTAGCGTAAAATATTTCTGTGACTAATTTACGCAGCCGTACTTTCTGAGTGATTTCTTGGTTTTCAGAGACAGTGGGCTTAACTTTTCTACATCGCTTATCGATGCTCATGTCTTTAAGATATTTTTAACAGTTTTGCCGTCAGTTTTAAATTTTCTTCCGAGCTCTGTATAAGATTTTGCGACACGGCCGGCCGTAATTTTGTTTAATCGAGCTCTCTCAGAAACCTTGCTCAAGCTGGAATAGTTTCCAGAACCAGGCTTTCTAGCAGTGGTTTTCTTCAAGCCAGAATATTGTAAATAGTGCTTCGACTCTCACCCATTTGCACAAAATGTTCCACCACCTTTGATTTCGGCCAAAGGGGATGGCTACTATAGAAATAACATACTGTTTGACGACGGCGTTCTTGTTGAATTACCATAATTACAAAATTTAACACCCAATCTTTATGAGATTTACCAAACTGATTGACAGATATATTGACTTTACATTGACAACACATATTTTTTATTTAGATTTTTGTTTTTCTATATTTTATATATACAAACTTTGTCCAAATTTCACTCCGCATACGTTAGTCTAAATTCTACAAAAATATAGTTTTTGATCGGAAAAGTCTAGGTTTCTCCTTCCGCCTAAGAGATTGCTATTTCTCCCTGGATTACCAGAAGATCCTGTTCCAGACTGGTCAAGGCTCCTCCAATCTTTTGTGTACTATTTGGAATAAAGGTGTTTATCACCAGGTAGGTACATATTTCTCAACAAACTGAAGCTACTTGCTATTGTAGTCGGAGTTTTCTGTAGAGTCAAAGGGAACTTTTACATATTTATAAGGTTTTGGTATCCACACCCATGAGCGTAGATATTAAGAATCCTGTTTTAGTGATTCTAAATAAATAAAATAAGGTTGACCCATTCTGGTATCATGAGGTGACTGTGCTTTGCTTAGTCAGATTGAACAGTAAAATTGTGGAAACAATGTAAAACTTTTAGACCGAGAAATATAGATTTTCTAATAGAATTTGAACGCAAATCCCTACCGAATCTACCAACGTTCCGGAAGTCGCGCAGCTCGTGAAGTGAAATGCCAAACTCCAACGAACTCAGTCGAGATCCTGACGCTATAGTCAGAATCAGGCCCAATCGTCCCTGCCTACGGTAAACCTACACGATATTCGGGAATCCAGTGGTAAAAGAGTAAAATGAAGTGGACTCAACCATTAATTGGCTATCATCATCATCAATAATCATTGTATAACACACACATACCCTAATATTCAACATACTTTACTATAAAAACAAAGACGAAGCGGAAACGAAAAAATAACAATCCTGCGCCGTCGGGAAATTGAAAAACCTATCGGGCTATTCTATGCAAACGAGAGAGGAGACTCTCACATATAAATTAAAGGTACTTTTAACCGTGGTACCACAGCTTTTGTACCACAGGGGGACCACGGGTAATTATTTTCCCCGTAGACCCACACCTATTTTCCCAGTTCTAGAACGCAAAATAACCACTCATAGGTAGGTTAGATTCGTTAGTTATCTTCTAATGGCCGAAGGCCAAACCGCACAGAAATAGAAGTCCCGCGGCAGCGGGGCTCCGTCGACATCGCTAACGTAAAGATAGTGCAGTGGGTCTACGGGAAAAAAAATTACCCGTGGTTCCCTGTGGTACAAAAGCCGTGGTACCGAATTAAAGGTGTGGGGCCCTGCTAAGCGAACAAGAAGGAGCGAAGCCAGACCCCGGTGTATGGGTTGAATCACTAGGCTCCTGTGGGATACAAAAATAGCAGAAATGGGTAGGTTTAGACCTAGATATGGCCCAAACTGTCCCCAGTTCCTGCCCATCAAATAGCCGCGCACTCCACCTATCAGGCAACCAAGGTGCCAAAGAGGATCCTTGGCCCTCCAATAGCATAGCACATCGCTAGCACTTCAGTTATGACTTAGAGAGATCACTTCAAAATATCTTTCAATCAGGTCGATATAGGAGCCGCGAAATGATAACTGGCAAACCGTATATCACTTTGGTATCAAGGGATTTTGAGCATCTGAACTAAGTCCCGCCTACACAATTCTAAGAACTTCCGAGAGTCCACAGGGTCCCAATACCCCGTACAGAAGGAATGGTCCCGAAAAGCGTTTTCCAAATTCAGAGGGTAAGGGCCACGCCCGTTGGACCTTAGAATAACTATTGTCACCATTTCCGATTTTCCCAAGCTATGATGGTCTACCAGAGAGACCTCTGGAGTCTCATTAGATCTCATTTTCCAGCTCCAGGCATCCCGGTATTCCTTAAGAGACCGGCGGAGTGAACTAAGTATGTATAAACTTCCTACGAACGCGAAAATAGCATGTT
Organism: Pammene aurita; assembly: GCA_947086415.1. Classification (NCBI taxonomy): domain Eukaryota; kingdom Metazoa; phylum Arthropoda; class Insecta; order Lepidoptera; family Tortricidae; genus Pammene; species Pammene aurita. The sequence continues at coordinate 53,160,579 of OX352289.1, forward strand.
TATTTCAAAATTCATAACTGACTGTTACTCGTATAAATCCAAGTTAAAATTTGAAATATAAATTTAACCGTGCTTTCTTCGGAGTACCGTTGTGGTGCAGAGCAGGGCGTAAACTCATTCAGAGTCGATCTAGCTTCCCTTGTGACCTCCCAATTTCAAATAAATTCAAATTTTGCCGTTTTTTTATTTACCGCCTACAAAGAATAGATAATTGCCAGGTAGAGACAAAGGTAAACGTCTAAGGCGATTATTCACTATCCATTCGTCCGTGCGTATCAAAAAACTAAAACTAAGGGGTATTTAGACAATATTTAATTACATACGGGCAAATACAGACGGCCCGATACACAAACTATCAAACATAGCAAACAGAACTTCGATGTCGCTAGCCAAGTGACAGAAGTTAAATGTAAGAATTCATTTCGCTACACTTCATTATGCTATACATACCTGCGCTTGACAACGATCACCCGAACACTAGACAAATAATTTAATACTTTAGTTGGCTGTATAGTTTTACTTTTTAGTCCGTCTTATTCAAAATATGCTTGGCTTAACTTGACTAACGTGTAATCTTTACGAACTGAAATTTACTTCAAATAAATATGTACGTTACATTTATTAAGTATGTCGTCATCATATTATTATAACGGCGACATAAAAAGTTAAGCGTGTTGCACTGTAAGATACATTTTTATAATGCACGTTACGTCGATATACATAAAAATACAATCGAACCTAAATAAGTAACTTACCTGAAAGGGAAACAACATGTATAGCCCGATAACTTACTATTTGTACCTGAGAAAGTGCCGCTACAGTTTGTAGTTTAGCTTACATATGTAATCCAGCAGTTATGTCGAATGAAGTTAGGGTAGCTGGAAAGTAATCCAAACTCAATGGAACTTTAACAGGTAGTTTGGGGGTTTGCCACGAAGACTCTCATAAGTAGACCCCGTTATCTTGTCGCATAGATATTGTTTTTCAGTAGAGCGTGAATGATTTTTGTATCGACTATCTAAATGTCGATACTGTATGTCACTGATAATTTCAAAGAGGTGTCACTAGGTACTACTTATTACTTTTGTATAAAGATATACACGGTGGGAAGGAGTATACCGACAAATTGTAACCAAGGATTCCTGGTGGTATTACGAGTAAATTATGTTATATCAATATGGGTCTAAAACTGCGTAATTAACTTACTTTATTTTTAGAACAAATAAAAATAATTATCGATAGTACTTCCTTGTAAACAAAACCTTAGTTCAAAGAGTGAAATAGAAAACGTCAAACTTCACGAAAGACTCCGACAAAATACGATAAATGACGAGTGAAGTCAACGTCAGTATAATACTTGATTATTACTAGATCTAGGCAACAAAAGTCAGATAAGATTAAGAAGTTATCTGAATTACTAATTACAACGTTATGTTTCTAATACTATCAAAAGTACGTTGGGAATCGCAATTTGATCGCATTAGTCGTATGGTCACAAGACGATCTTGTCGTATGATTTTACGAGGACAATTTACCATTTGTTGCCCGTGGTCCTACCGCGTAGTCCTACTGGTAGTACCACGGGCAATTTTTTTGTCCGTGGTTCTATATCAGTAGAACTGTAACATGAAAATCATAATTATGTATGGGCATTGGTCCTACTAATTGTATAGTACAGTCAATGTCAATATGGTGACATGTAGCTGGTTCTGCGGTCCCAGAGGCGTTACCGCGAACGATGTTTCCTGTCCTTTTCGCACTTATGATGTTTTTGCAGTGCGAAAGGGACAGGAAATATCGTTAACCGTTCCCGGTAAGGCCTCTATGTGCTTACCATTGCATTCGATAGCGGTTGCGGTAATATTTCCAAAGCGAGTACAATCTTGAGTAACACATTATGTGGTTAAAGGTGCTCAAGTTTATTTGAGGCTGGCACCGACTCCAAAAATAACTGATTGTAAATATATAAATACGCAGATTTGTGTGATTGATTTCAGGAGTATGTATATAGTTCATACTTTCTAGATGTAATTAAATTGATATAAGCCTAGCGCTTGTTTTAGGTATATAGAAAGTGTATAGAAATAGATTATAATTGTAATTGTAGGGTAGGTATGCACTTGCGTTATTGAAGACCAAATTATTATTATTTTTTTTTCAGTGCGCTATTGTTTTTTTTGTTGGTCGATTCGTTTCGTGTTAACGGTTTTTTATTGGCTTTTAGTTTTTTTTCGGCGGTTAAATTTTTTTGTTAAAAAGTTTTTATTTCATAATTTTCTGAGGCTATAATTTATAAAAAATATTACATGCTTAATTTTTTATTACTTTTAAAATAGCTACCTACCTTGCTTTAGCTATTAACTGTTATATTAATAATCCTACTTTAACTATTATTTTGTTCTGTAATATAAATACTTAAAAAAGAACAGGCTTTATATACCAACATGGGTAGGCCTACAAAAAATTCTGCTCGAATGGGAAAAAGATATTTAGAAGAATCTAATAATGAGAAAAAAAAAGGATGGAAGCAAATAGAAAGAAGAGACTGGCAGGTCTAAAACTCATTGTCAAAACTCGTGAGGTTTTTTTTGTAAAAACTCTGCTTTAAAATCTGTGAGTGAACAATAAATTACCCCTATTTTCCCACCCTTAGGGTAAGATTTTTATCCAAAAAATCGGACTACTCTGTAAAAAGTTATGCGTGGTCATACGTTAAAATCGGTGAGTGAAAAATCAATCATCCCCTATTTTCCTACCCTTAAGGTTAGAATTTTTTTTCCAAATTTATATGGGACCAATTTCGGGGTATACCCTTTCCAATAAAAAAATAATTATCAAAATCGAACTACTCTGTAAAAAGTTATGCGTGGTCATACATAAAAAAAAAAAATATACGCGTCGACTTGAGAACCTCCTCCGTTTTTTTCGTCGGTTAAAAAATATTCTTTTACGTCAGGAATTTTCTCTCGAGCTTCTGATGAGCAAAATACAAGGATACGCGAATCTTCATATGTGTAGTCGGCTAAAACAAACGATGAAAAATTATCCGGGATTTCAACGCCTTCCAGATATTTGAACACAGTTTTGGATACACCCATTGCTTTATTTCTTATGGTATATAGACCGTGTTGTATATCCGATAGCGAAGGAATTTCTTGGACAAAGTTCCAGCGTCTGCCAATTCTACAATGGCTTCATTGTACAGCTGTGGTATTGGTCGATCCGACGCTGTAACATTTTTTTTCAAATTTGCCAACGCTTTATCAATAACATTTTTTTCTTCATTTGGCCGACATGTATGTATTTTCTGCTTGTGTACATTATTATCCTACAAAACAGACATCATAATATGAACTCAAAACAAAAAGACGACACCGTGAGCAATTAAATATATTAGCAAGTTTTTGAATAGATATATTGACTGACAAACCGCAGAAAACACGACTCCTGATTAGGATTCCAGATTTGTCTTCGGTTACCGAATAACTAGACATTTTACTTTTGAGTAATTAATTGTACGCTGGCGTGGTCTCTATTTTTTGCGAAAAGATGATCGAACACGTATACGTAGATGCTGAAGTTACCCAAAGTTCAAGTCACTGATTGCGTAATCTTAGAGTATAAATAATATGAACATGTTTACCTTAATCTTGATTGTACCCGTACATTTTTCTTTTTTATAATTAGAGCACCTCCAAATTTCTGAGCCTTCTTTATATGACCTCAATTTATAATATTGGTGTTCGGAAAATAGCAGTACAGTACCGCCTTTTCGTTTAATAAAATCCATTGCAAGATTTCGTGCATTCTATTGAATGCACGAAATTTTGCGTGTATTTATTAATACACGGAAAATAAACCAACGTCAACATGACATGGTGATTTATTAATCATCAATGTATAATAAATCCTTTTTACCTCAAATACTTCTTAGAGTAAATACTCTATGCCAGTACAGCTGAAGCAGAAAAAAATGCTATCACTTCTAGTGGAACCAAGGGCAACGCAATTTGGTCGTAGTCCTACTGAGAGAACTACGGACATGAAAAAAAGCCCGTGGTACTACTAGTTGAACTACAGGTCATTTTTCTTGCTTATGGTCCTACTGATAGAACCACGGACAAAAAAAAATTGCCCGTGGTACTACCAGTAGGACTACGCAGTAGGACCACGGGCAACAAATGCAATTTACGTGTATTAGGAAGAAAAAAAACATCATAATAATTAATGAATTTTATTAAATTATTGCAACTAATTCTCAAATTGCGAACCGTAGTTTTCAACACAAAGATTTAATCGTGTTCGGTAATGACGTTGTAAAGCGAAATTACTATTTCTGATGTCACCTGAAGCTGTCATGATCCGATCCAATAATTCTTCTCTCGAATTTATCGGTCTTGCGTACACCTTGTCCTTTAATGCTCCCCAGAAAAAGAAGTCTAAATGTGTTAGGTCGGGTGATCTGGCGGGCCAGGCTATTGCATCACTTCCACGTCCTATCCAGCGGCCAGGATATGCCCCGTCCAACCAGTCACGTACCACACGTCCAAAGTGGGGTGGGGCACCGTCATGCTGAAACCACATAGTGGTTCTGGTATGCAAATCAATGTCTTCGAGTAAAAAAGGATTCAAGTAATTCCTCAAGAAATTTAAATACCTTTCGGAATCCAACCGCTGTGGAAACACAATCGGGCCTATCAAAACGTCACCAATGATCCCAGCCCACAAATTAATGGAAAATTTGTGTTGGTGGGAATGTACCCACTTTGCATGTGGATTTTCTTCACTCCAGATATGCATATTATGCGAATTAAAAATTCCTTCCTTGGTAAACATTCTCTGACAGTAAGCCACCCTGGCTAACCCATCATTAGGTATAAGTCCTTGTACTTTCCTATAGTGATATGGACGAAGGCCATACTTTTTCCAAACAAGTAACACCACTCTGTAATTGACGTTCACAATTCTTGACACATGCCTTGACGATAATGTGGGATCTTCGATAATTAGATTCATGATACGGTTTTCAGTCCGCAAGTCTAAATTCATTGCTACTCTCTCTGCACGCCTTGGTCGTAAGCCCCTTTCACGGAATTCCGTGACAATTGTCTATAAACATCTGCAAAGGTCGTATGATGCGGATTGCGACGACGAGGAAACCGTCTCCCATACTCGATAGCTGCTTGGTGTCCATTCCCATTACAGTATCCATACACAAACACGATATCTGCTAATTCAATAGAAGAAAAATGGTGCGGCATGATAATTTAATTATTTCACGAGTAAACAATATTACCTTGACACAGGTGACAATTGGTTATTATTTTGTAGTAATTGTAATGACGATTTCAATTTGATTTACGGCCAGTACGTTTTTCAACAGAAAAAGTTTGCATACTTGCCGACTTGCTGGTAGAAACTAGAAAGCAGAAAGTAAACTAAAGACAAAACTAATAATAAAATAAGTTAATTAATACCTTTTGAGTTCTCAGTTTCTGATTAAAGATATCATATGCAAAGATATAAGTGTCTAGTTGTATCTTAGTTTGTAGTTGTGTACACAGCGAATGATAACTGTTCTGCATTAGACATAACTTTCATTTATTCCAATACCTACCTAATAAAAACTCTTTGCTCTTTAAACTCAAATTTTAATAAAAAAACTTATCCGTAGCCAACATTATGGCAGGTAACGAGTGTACTTGTGTGAAGGTGTGTGTGATTACGTCATATTATTAGGACGTGTTACCCTTGAGATTTTTTGAACTTGTGAATTATTTAAAAAAATAATATCTCGAAAATTAGGCTTTACTGTCCCATGTTTATATGACTTTTTTTTGTCCAAATAGGCATTAGAATCTTTGGTTATAATCTGTCGGTATACTCCTTCCCACCGTGTATATAATAATAAATGAAGAAATAAAAGCTAGGATTAAATAAGCGTTAGTTAGGATTAATCATATTTTTTCCACAATAATTACAATAAACTTCACACAACTGTACATCGTCAGTGAAACTATGGGTTACGATATATAGGGATTTTCGTGATGACAAGTTCCACATTGGGCGGCAACTGTAAATCCTGCGGAATATTCATGCGAAAGACGCACTGACCAGCCCCACAACACGCCAAAAAACAAATGCTTTTTAAAAGCTGCTGGTAATGGTAATACAAAAATAGCTGTTGTTGTACGTTCCATCTAAAAATAACAAATAGGTACTTATAATCAGCGTCAACAAAAATAAAATCTAACTATACAATTACAAATAAATACCACTTACAGGATTGAAGTTCCCGATTTGGAGATCATGAGTTACTTTTCGTTGTAAATTTTTAACAATGCTGCGCATAGTAAGGGTAAATAATGTTACATCTTTATTTGCATGAGTTCTATGGAATATTGATACTTCTTCAAAATTATCTACCATTTTGAAAAGAAAGTATTTTTGAAGTTTCATGAAATCAATTTGTGTGCAATGAATATTATTTTTAAAATTTCAAAATAAAAAAGTAGCCAGTACGAAACAAATTCGAAAGTATGCATACATATATGGACTCATTGCTGTTTTAGCTCTGCAAAGCAAATTAAGAGTCGTTCTAAATTTTTTGAAGTCATGCTGCGCCTACTATTTGAAAAGATCCATTTTAAGAATGAAAAACTTCTTTCCACTGCGACAGATGTGACGGGAGCGTACTTAAATAAAGAGAAGTATTGGAGGCTGGGTTTGCATGGATCGTCGTCCATTACTTCTACTTCTAAGCCTCTGTTAAGCATATAATTTTTTTGCAATGTATATCCAACATTTTTTTTTTAATGTTAAAGATAGCTTTTTATAAATATGCCTTCCCTTTTCATGCAACACTAACTTCGACAACTGCTTCTTTACGTCGTTTACTACGGCAATTGATTCTGAAAGCTCAATTGATCGTCTTTCTAATTTTGTGATTGCTTGTGATAAAATTGACATGTGATCCTTTATAAATAGCAATTCTTTTTTGATGTTATTGCTTCTTTTCTATTCCGTTTTGATCTGGCAGTGCATTGATAACATTTGTTACCTCATCAAAATTCTTCGAATAATAGAAACAGGTTTCTAACCATGTATTCCATCTAATTAAAATAGGTTCAGGGAGTAACGCAAGATTTGGGAACATTTCTTTAAACTTGGCAATCCTAGATGGGGCTTTTAGGAATGCTTTTTTGACATTTGTAATCAAATCATTGACATTTGGTAATTGCTTCTGCACAACATCAACTACTCTGTTTAGTCCGTGAGCAACGCATGTTGAATGAATCATGTTTGTATATGTTTGTTTTAGTTCTCTTCCGGCTTTTAACATGTACGCAGCTCCGTCTGTACATAAAAGCAAAACTGTTTCTTGATAATTATTGACGCCTTTCTAAAAACAGTCTAAGGAATCAGTTATTACTTTAGAAATGGTCATGCTGTCAGTTTTTTCTAGAACATGGCTGGCAATGATATGCGGCTTACTCTCTTTATCTTTGTACATACCGCCTATTATAACATTTGCTATTATTCTTTTGATATCGTCTTGTATTTCATCAACAGAAATATAGATGTATGCTTCACGCAGTTCATCTTGAATTGCTTTGTATGTATTTTGATATACTTTTAGTACTGCAATCGCCGTGTAGATTCGGAAGGAACAGATACTGATGCTGCATATGCTGATACACCTTTCATTCAATTTTGGATAAACAATCGAAATTCTGTGTTATCCGATTTACTCCAAGGGATATTGCAGGAAATCATAAACTGTGTCACATCCATATTAAACTGTCCTTGGTTTGCTTTTCCGCCTACTGTCTCATTGTGTTTTTTGGAATCTAGATGTTTTTGTGTGGTATCTCTTTTTGGAGTGATTCGTAAATTGCACCATGTACAAAACAATTCGTTTTCTACTTTTATCAAGCAGGGAAAATCTTTAGTGTATTTTGTTTTCAAATCTTCCATTGTAACATAGTATTATGTACCTACCAGGCAATTAAATAAATTCCACGCCAATATTAAACTAACACTATTCCAAAGAACTGCAAGTTATAGCGTCTGTCAATGTGACATGCAATTGCAAGGAGGTAAATCATTTATCTAAGGTTATCGCTTCACGTAAGACCAATAAGGTTATGTACTTATTTGTAAACAAAAAGTTTTAATTGAAATTGAGTATAGACTTAAAAGGCGAAAATTCAATTGCATTATATAAACATCGATATCAAGTAGGTCGATAAAAAAATCATTCACGCTCTACTGAAAAACAATATCTATGCGACAAGATAACGGGGTCTACTCATAAGTTTTCGACCTCGAGGACCTTGTGGAATTTGGAGGGGACAAAAACCTTTTTTTTCAGTTTTTCGCTTATATCTCATAAACTAAGCGCGTTTTGTGTAAACCTTGTATGGCAAAGTTAAAGAGCAAGAAATTTCCTGAAAGTTAGCTGTCATACCAGATTTTCAGGACAAATATTAACGAAGATACAGTCGAAAAAAGGTTAATTAAAATTTAAAAAGTAGCTTATCTGTTTCATCACTGCTATGTTAATTATGTCGATCAATCACCAATATTAACGTCTTTGGAAACCTATAACATCGGAACTTTGTGGATAAATTATTTTTTGTTATGCTATCAAGTGTCATCATACATTTATAGCAATGCCCTGCGTCTCGAACGGAAATCCATATATTCGTTACATTCGATGACTTTCGACGTCTATTGTCAAAAAGTACACCTTGCCAGTAAAATTAATTAGTACCATTGAAATTCCACAACAGGGTTTTAAGTGATACTTTTTATGCTTCGTAAGTACTTACTTTATGTCGACGCTATAATCATACTTATACGATTCATCGTAACCAAATTTGTCAAGTCAGTAAGATCGACATTTAGTTAATAGATGATTCGGACTTCGTTTGGATGTTTATCATATCATATAATCCGAAAATAATATATTATGTGTTGTTTCTGTTCAACGAGTCTTAAAAATTAACGTATGCGGAATGAAATCTGGACAAAGTTTTGAAGACGTAAAGGAATGAAATCTGGACAAAGTTTTGAAGACGTAAAAAGTAAATAAAGAAATAAACTCAAATTTTATATAAATGCCAATTGAATGCTTATACATCTGTTAATTAATCCCGTACTTTTAATGGGCATTGGATTCTTTATCTTAAAATTATGGTTAATCGAGGAGAACAACGTCGCGAAACAGTATGTAATTTCTACAGTATTAATACCCTATGGCTGAAAGCGAAGACCCTGGAAAATTTTGTGGAAATAGGATAGAGCTAAAGAGCTATTTATAATATTTTTGCGTCTTTTTTCGTTACAAAAATTGCCACAAGAAGGACTGGTTCAGGGAAAGATTCCAGCATTAGCCAGTTTGCAGAGAGAGTATGATTAAAGAAAATGCCAGCCCGCTGAGTCACAAAATCTTATAGAGAACTCAGGAAGGCATTCAAATGTGGCAGTAAAACTGTTTTAAAATATCTTGACATAGGTATCAGTTAACAATTAAAGGTTGAACACGCCAAAACTTAGGCACGCAAAATTTGTTTTTAAACCAGTTTGAAAATAAATAACTACATTATGAATACCACATTGAATGACAAATTTTATGAACTCTAAAATCACATTTTAAATTCTAATTAATGTTTACACAGTAAGCCATAGATCGAATTTTCTACGCACACGGCTCATAAGACTTTGCACCCTCTCTTTAGGAAAGATTTTTGTCGCCAAGGTCCGTATTTTTTGTAGCTGAGGGACCGATTTTACTTCTCCGCCTTTCTTTTTTAGAATTCCTTTCATAATACTCCAGTACTCTTCAACAGGCCGCAGTTCTGGACTATTTGGCGGATTGCATATTTTGGGTACCACCATGATCCTGTTAGCGTTGTACCATTCCATAACTGATTTTGCGTATTAGCAACTGGCTGGATCTGGCCAAAACAGTGGTGGTGAGGCATGCTGTCTTATAAAAGGCAGCAAACGCTTCTGTAAACAATATTTCCGATAAATATCGCCGTTTATTGTCCCGGTGGTGATAAACGTGCGACTTACTTTACCACAGCAGCATATTGCCTGCCAAAGAAGGTATTTTTTTGGAAATTTCCCTTGTTTTTTTAATTCACAATCTTCAGGAGCATCTGTTCGTGATTTGCTAGTATAAAACTCTTGACCAGGTATTTGTTTAAAATCCGCTTTTATATACGTCTCGTCGTCCATCACCGCGCATTCAAATTTTGTAAGAAAATATTCATAGAGTTTTCGCGACCGTTTCTTTGGGGATAAGTTCTATTTTGAGTCTAGATCTGGTGCGGCCTGGGCTTTATAACTCCTCAGTCCTGCCCTCTGTTTCACTTTTTGGACAAAAGACTGAGAAATTTTCACTTTTTTAGCAACATCACGAGATGAAATCGTATGATTTGAGGCAAAAATCTTTAAAATACTCTGTTCCTTTTTCTTATTCTTGACTCCCTGCAACCCACCACTTCCTTGCTTTCTACGAGTATCTATTGTCAAGCGTTCACGGAATGTTTTTAATACGTGACCAACCGTAGATTGTGGTTATTTCAGCCTTTTCGCGATATCTTTGTAGCTTAACATGGGATTTTTTACATGTTCGTGCAGAATGCGTTCACGTTTTTGATGTTGTACGCTCGACATTTTGCCAATGAATAAATAAAAGGAAATAAAACTATCATCATTTTATAGCCCAGTTCCTTGTGAGAAAATTGTTGTTTAAAAAGTTTGAATATATGCATTTTTCGAATAACTATAGCTATTTTTACATGCCCAAATTTTGGCGTGTTCAACCTTTAAGAAAATTTACGCCCATCGTCTCCAAAAAATTTAAAAATTAACCGAAAATACGGCTACGTCGTTTGGTCAAAAAATGTAAAAGCAGGTGTTTTTTTCATTCTTGGATTTTTGAATGACTAATAGTATGTTGTTTAAAATGGAAATTCGTGGCAAGGTAACTATTATTTTGAGAACATTAATAATCTTACGTTCAAGAATGTGAAAAATGTCAATTATACGAAGCCTTCTTAAAAAATTATCCGATGGAAGATAAATTTAGATCTTAAAAAATCTGTACATTGTTGTTGTCGACAGCGATGGACATAAAGTACCACAACTTTCGTTTGAAACCTCGCATTGGAGTAAACTTACTCTGGCGTTTAATATGATTAAATACATTATTAAAAACCATAAAAGATTATAAAAATAACTATGTTATATTTATTTTATAAGAAATTGAATGTTGTCCAGATTTCATTCCGCATACGTTACTTACTAACGCATGGCAGCTTGGACCCGTGCACTGGAACATAAAAAATATATAATAGCAATAGTAAAATAAAGATACGTGCGTTACCGGTACCGGAGTTTACATAATTAATAATTAGTATAATTACCCAGTTATACCATCTTATAAGACAAAGTGCCATGAGTATCGCGAGTACTACAAAATAACGCCCTTCATATTTTTATATTTTTGCCAAAAAAATTATTCTCAAGCTCAAAAAGTAACTTACAATAGCGTTAGCTCCTGCAGTACCTTCTGCCTATTGAAATAAAAATATTTGCAATAAAAGAAAGGGAATTAATATAATTTAATACCAAAAAAATACTAATGCGATGCGAGTATAATGTTTCGTATAATAATAAACATCATACCTCAACTGAAGAACAAATCAAATTATTTTAATATATATTTTGATTTGTTTATTTAAAGGAGACACACTACTATATACAATATAAACTTATACATATATAGAAGTCATAAACAAAGGAAAAAGTGACCTAGGCCTCCGGTGCTGGGCTGAGATCGAACCAGCGTCTTCTGCATTCGCGGCAGAGGGTCTGCCGTTTTTAACATTGCCGAAGTTTAACCATTATACCTCGTTTTTTTAAATTAGAAAAATAACGGACGATTTCGCCAACGTATATGTATTTTTTTTTTCAGCCATATCAGGGACCAATTTAAGTGAGACTACTTCTTTCCATTATTAGTGATACGTTTTACGAAAATTGCGAAAGTTAAAATCGTTTTCCCAAATGTCGCACTACGACAATCGCACGATTTTTCAAATCTGAAAAAAAAACTAAGTACCTATAGATGTTGCTCTTGGTTGCGCGATCACTTTCATCCATATTTACATTTTAAGGGACCGTTGCGAAAAATTAAACGTCCTTTTCTGAGCAAAAATAATTGTTTTTTTCTCAAACATGCTCGGAAATGTTCCTGTTACGTTAGTAATTAGAGACCAGTAGGGACTCTATTCCAAGGCAGGTTCAGCGCGACGTACGTAAAGGATTTTCATACAACATTAAATCACTCAGCCAGTAACTGAAGCACTAAACAAGTAATTTTATTTCCTTACATGTTTGAGAAAAGCACTATACATGCTTCGACCGTAATCAGCTTACCTGGCTTCGTATTGTAGCCGTCCTCGTCTTCGACTCGGACGGCTACTAAATACTCAGCCAGGAAAGCTTACTTACTGGTCTCTGCAGTAATGTACTATTTTTTTATTTATAGCCAGCATAATATTTGTTTTTTTTTGTCCAAATGATTAAATTGCTTGTTTTTTGCGAATCATTTTAAATAACGGCTGATTGCGGCTGACCATTTAACTACTTACATAAACAACTAAGTATTATCTAATTATAAAAAAATTACTTGTGCCAAACATGAAGATGAGTTGCACTGAAAGTAAGAATTACGATTTATATTCGATTAAAATAGGTAGGTTCATATTTTTACCCGACAAAACTATAAAGAATGATTTAGTAATGTGTATCATATGTACTGAGTTTATTTCTACATCATTATCAGGGATTGGAAACTACAAAAAGCACATATAATATACCTAAACTTTGGATTCGACGTACGTAGTTGAATAGTGTGGAGGAGAACAAAATATAATTTTATTAGCAAACTCCGCAGACGAGGCGGTAAACTGGTAGTTGTACGTTGAGGTTGACACTAAACCCGATAAGATAAAAAAAAAATTAAGCTTATACTTTAATTTATTAAGGCCTGATCCGTAACAAATTTACCAAATTCCGAGTGTTGTACCTTGAATAATTTTTAGCATACTATTTTATTTAAACACTGCACCATAGAAATTGCCAGGATCACGAAATTATTATACAAAAAAAAAAATACTACAAATTCTCTGATTATTTCAAAAAAGAACTAAAGCCAACGTCGGAAATAAATCTCCGCCAAATTATTGTCATAAAAAGCACAAAACAACAAATCCTACCAGATTACAATAGATGTATAAATAAACCAAATTACAATTGCAGCGGCTCGTCCAGTAGGATTTGATGAAGACCATCGAGATCTGGTGTCAGCTAAAGGATCCGGATCCGGAAATTGCGCATATCTGTGATACGAATGGTGTAAGTCTGCATAATGCAAGTGTAATAGCTGGCCAGATCAGACCGTAAACCACATTGTCTTTGAATGTAACCAAGTTTAGTGGAAAACCATAACCAAGTTTAGCGGGAAACCAGCGGCTCTCAAGTTTCTTTCGACGGATGCAATTGCATACCTTAAATCTAATATATTAAAAATATAAGTAGAGAACACATTGTATTAAGCCATAAATACGATAAATCACATAAATAGTGATTCTCACATCTTGGAGATTTATTTTTATTGAACTGTTTGTAATAAGTATTATAAATACTTAAAATGCACAAAAACCTGTACGAGTAAAATAAAATTCTAAAGTATAGTATCCATGTTTACATCAACTTAAAAATATGTATGTAATTAATTATGATATATATATATATATATATATATTACCTTAGCGTTGCACGCACGTCCGAAACACTAGAGAAATGTTAATATGTTGGTATTACAAATCATTTTGACTTGCTAAATTACGATCCTGACGGGACTAGGACAAATTTTGTTCCTGCCACAAAGCTTTGCATTTAAAAATTGGGTATCTATTGGTTTCATTGATTCCCATTCGATTCAGCCCAAAATACGTTTCACTCGCCTAGTTTGTAAAACGTGCGTTGTTGAAAATTCAGTATTCTTAATAAACAGTTTTGTCCTTTTATCTGGGGGCATGGCAGTGCCCCCGCCAAGTCGAGCAAAACAAACAACAAAGGCACGGCCGTACCGTCCTTTTCCCGAAGCGATTCAGGCCATTTTCGACCCCGCTCTAACTCTGTTGTCGATAAAGCTAGAAGGCCGATATTTCTGTGACCAAGAAGTGACAAGGAAGATATATTCCCAATATCATTGAATTTCAACATATACTTTACAACATACATATAAATTTGTCACTGACTCATAAAGCCACTGTTAATTAAACGCACAAGACAAATAAATCATTTAATAATATTACATTATATAATATAAAATGTACGCATTGATAGGCCGGTTTGTGCTAAACGTATGTTTAGCCGTGCGATGACCAGGTCATTCATTTATTATAAAAATATAGACATCTAATATTCATAGGATCACAATGTTAGTAAACTCCGGCACACCGACCTGGTTTTACATTAGATCTCAATACTTTTTGCAGTAGGAGAACTGGGTTGCGAGACTGGAATTATTGTACATGTAATGTTTTTGATGGGTCAATATTTCTCGAAACCTGCTAGGAACAGGTACTAGGAATCAAGAAACTCAATTTTGTAAATATAGGCAGGTGATATCTTTCAAAAACATTGATATCAAGATGCAAAGCAATACTGTTTGGTAGGCGGGTTTTACCCAATTTGAACCTGCTGAAATTGATATTGCCCGTTCGCCGCTCTGAATTTCCACCGGAAGTACGGATTATAATGGCCGACAAAACTAAAAATAGTCTTGTCTTGCGTTGCATGGAAAACGCCTCTTTTCTTTTATTTACTGTAGTGAGCGATATTGATTGTAAAACTTTTAGTAATAATAACACATGTTATCTAAAATGAGAAGAACTTAAACGCTCTTCCGTATCGTATATTTCTAATTTTACTTTATAATTCAGCTCTAAAAATTCCATCTGTAACTCGAGTTTCCTCCTTTCCAAGTACATCTTCGTGATCCCCGTGTGACTTTGATTTTTTTGTGACTGTAGTTAATAACGATCGCAAGTTACGCTTACGAGGGCTGCTATTTATATATCCGGAAACCGGGATAACAATCTTCTTAAATAGCATATTTGACCTCCATGGTAAAATTTGAACTTTTTTAAGTACTGGCCGGTATATTTTTTCTTTCTTATTAACGCTCGTGTTTTGTTTTTGACGGGTTTTAAATGTCATCTCGCAGCAAGAATGGAACTCACTCGTGAAAATATTCGTGCTATGATTTATTATGATTTTCGGCGTGGTTTAACGCAACAACAGTGCATAGATCAACTAACTTCAACTTTTGGTGATGAAGCCCCATCTAAAACTACTGTGTATCACTGGTTTAGTGAGTTCAATCGTGGACGTAGTATGCTTACGGACGAAGTTAAGGCAGGTCGCCCGAAATCGGTCGTTGTACAACAAAATATCGAGGCTGTGCGAAAACTTATAATGGACGACCGACATGTTACGTACCGCGAGATAGAGGCGACTCTGGGTATTTCTATGACCAGCATTAATAGCATATTACATAATTATTTGGCTGTAAAAAAAATTTGTTCGCGTTGGATACCCCACAACTTAACAAAAGAGCAAAAAGATGCTCGCGTCGAATGGTGCAATAAAATGTTAAAAAAATATAACCGTGGTGACTCAAAAGCCGTTTATAACATCTATACAGGTGACGAATCCTGGATCTATGCATACGATCCCGAAACGAAGCAACAATCAACGGTATGGGTGTTTCAAAATGAGCCGAACCCTACGAAAGTTACTCGTGCAAAAAGTACATTGAAACAAATGGTGGCCTGCTTCTTCGGTATTAATGGCCATGTAGCTACAGTGCCACTAGAAAACCGTAGAACGGTTAATTCAGAGTGGTACACGACCATTTGCTTACCGGAAGTATTTGAACAAATTCGTAAAACTAACCAGCGACGAAGAATCATTCTTCATCATGACAATGCCAGCTGTCATACGTCCCGCGAAACAACTCTATTTTTGGAGGGTCAAAATGTGGAATTAACGGGTCATCCGCCGTACAGCCCTGACTTGGCACCCAACGATTTTTATTTATTTCCAAATATAAAGAATAAATTACGCGGTCAACGATTTTCGACCGCTGAAGATGCTGTCGACGCATTCAAACAACACGTTATGGAGGTACCTCAGGCGGAGTGGCAGAAGTGCTTTAAAAATTGGTTCACGCGAATCCAAAAGTGCATAGATCATCAAGGGGAATACTTTGAAAAACAATAAAACCATTTTCAGCCGTGTACGTTTGTTTGTTTTTTTTTGTTTCCGGATATATAAGTAGCAACCTATGTATCTGTAAATATAATGTGATAGTCGGTGGTGCACACGACAACAAACGGCATTATACGGATTTTAGTGATGATGGGAGAGCCATTTTGCGTAGTGAGACTTTAGGACCAATAGGCCATTTTAGGAAGCAGAGCCACCTAAATTTATGGTGCGGTGGGGGTAAAAAGGGGGGTTAACATTATCGCGACACTTAGATTGAAAACTATAAGTCTTAGCAACATACTTCAAAGGCAAGAATTGTAGAGAATTTCATGAAGAATATTTCCTTGATTGAAAGTTTTGTGGTAACTTCAACCGTTTTTGCAAAAAATTTATGAATGTTCCTACTTTTGTGGGAAGTGGGGAAAACAATTGTTATATTTGTAACACATTATAGTGCAGAGTTATCCAATAAAGATTGGCTTGAAAGTCTCGTAACCAGGCCATAAATAAAATAAGTAAAATAATTATTTTCTGTTTTGACTAGATACTATTAAAATATTATTATTGGTATGGTATTTACCATGTATATTTGAGTTAGGTAAACACCCCGTTTCCAATAGTAGTTAAATTGGTATGTTAAAAATCGTATATTAAACGGTTTAATTGAAAATAATGATAATAATAATGTACTCAAGGCTACAATAATCGATATGTCCTAGGTACCACTCATCACACCACTAGCGTAGCGTACCTAACCTAAGTTCATATATATTAAAATGATATTAGGCGTTGTCCGTTGATAAAAGATTCAAGCGCCCCACGATTTTAGTTTTTTATCTTTTCAATGCTCTAGCTACATTGATGAGAAGAGTGGTGTGATAACTGGTTCCTAGGACCTACCGAATTATTTTTATAGGTTTTTGTACATTAACTATATCATTGTTTATTTTCAATAAAAGCTTTTGAATTTACCTAAACAATACTTATTCTCTTTTCAAGTTGTTATGTTACTAAAACTGTCTAAACTACGCTTACTTTATGATCCGCAATACACTGTGTTCTACTAATAAATCCCTTTCATTTTATACTTGATTGAGAGGTTTGTTAAGAAATGTGTAATACGCGGCATTCTGTAGCGGCAGCTATCTTGGATTTACAATGATACTGAATCTATTAAATTGTAATAATTGTCATCAGAACTTAAGGTTTGCACCAGAAATCGGATCAATTTGTCAACAGAACGAGGGTATAATTTCAACCACACAATTATGGAGATGTGGGATGAAGCATGTAGCTGTAGATATGCAGACTTGCATTTAGTTATATAAATATTAGTTATAATAAATTAACAAGTTTTCAAATAAGTTTGTGTAATGTCTAAGTAGGTATAACACAGAATTGTTATTTTTATTTTATAGCGCCCTATTCGCCAACAGACTGTCCTCAGTTGAAGATGTATATGTACCTACCTTTTAAGTTTTCTCTCTAAAAAAATGAACGGGCTCTTATTGATAACCCGCAATGATGTACCTTTCACTTGAAAACGTCACTAGATAACAGGGACTGCGGAGAACCCCTCTATTTGATAACGCTGTTATTTGGTTACAAAATTATATGGTTACCCTATATTCAATGTTATGTCCCTGTCTAATGTCTTAGCAATAGAGATGAAATTAGCTTGATAGGTAAACGTCATTTTGGATTTTCATTTCGGTAAGCGCTACATTATCATTATCAGCAGCAGCAGCAGCAGCCAGTACCTGTCAGTCCACTGCTGGATATAGGCCTCTCCCATGGCACGCCACTGTGCTCGATCTTCTACTGTCCTCCTCCAATCCGTACCCGCCAAGCGCTTACCTTTGGGTAACTCAATGATGTGCTTACTAAATTGATAGTTTTTTAAAACTACCCTACCAAATACTTACTTGATCTAATACCCCTTTATTGGTAACCGGTTCCGGTATCTTCTAAACGAACTCTTTATTTCACTTACGGATTATAAAAAGCATACAAAGGCAAGATAAATAATAGCGTTTGAAATGGTTGAAGTCCATTTAGTTGTGAAAGATATAATTAGGCAAGCATTAGAGCTCAAACCACATCGTTTTTCCTACATAAGTAGATTGTGGTTGATAACAGGCCTATTGTTATTATTATTTTTTTCGTTAAAGATATTATAACCAATATAGGATTTATATACTTTTTATAAAGGGGAATAACAGGGATTTATCATGAAAATATATTTTTCAGGTTACGACCATAAATAAAAAAAATATAGGCATTTATTAAAAAAAATATCAAACGTTGATTTCATATTTTTTATGTTTTCTCAGTTTTCTTATATGGAAAGGTATAAATAAAATACCAAAAATGAATTCAGCATCCTTGCTTTACATGAAAATGATATCAAACTTGACTATATAGCTCTATTTTATTTTTAATTTATAGGGGGCACCCCCCACTTCGTGAAAAATTTGCATCAAAAATTTGATTGGCTCCCCTTCTTAAATTAATCTTAGAGCCTAAAGGATTAGCTCTGCAAATGGAAATTCCATCATCATCATTTTCCGTATAAATAAGTGTACACCACCGACTATGAATATATATTATAATTTATAATATTATATATGTAGTATTGCCAACTCCGCATTTAATTCAGTGCTAAAACTATGTTGAAAAAAGTGATAAAAATTGTGCTAAATAACAAAGTTATCCATCGGATTTAAATGTGTTTAAATTTTTTTTAACAAGTTTTGGATTTACTTCATTTTAACTCTTAATTAACACAAAAATTACCCAAACAACTTTTTTAGTACTATCCTAGGGTGTTAGCAGGTAATATCTATAAGAAGAACGACAAAATCAACATAATTAAACTACCTATGCATAATTAACAATAGTTTATGATCCAATAATTTAGAAATAGCGACATCTGTTGACTCGTAGAGTAATACAATAAATTCTCGATCACCTATGTCATCTACAATTACCTTACAAAAATGTGGTGTGAGGACATTTTTTTTATAATATCTGTACATTTTGTACGATGGAGCTTGATATCAGCACATTTGCTTTCACTAAACCTTTTCTAGCGTAAGTGATCTACCCACAGAATCGATGTATGTTCACATAAATGATACCATACTGGCTTTAGTTTGCAGATTTTTGCTTATTTTTAAAATTCAATTTTTGATAGATATATCAGTCCTGATCCTGATGATTTAATATGCCTTGCCGTTGAGACACTATTGAGGAACAAGTACAGTTTTGCGATTTTGTCACACTTGCAGTATTTGCAAAAGGCCTTTGTATTATCATTTGGATCCGCTTTAAGCCAGTATTTAAATTCTGGTATCAACTTCCACTCTGGCCGATAATGTTGTTGATATTTAGGCGGCATAAAATTTACTGTGAAGTCATAGTACAATACTTTTCTAGTTTGCGGAGGATTAAAAATTACAATAAAAATCTTATCTGAATTATATTCGAATAATAAACAATGAAATTCAAAATGACATAAGTTTGACAGTTTTCACAGGTGACTTATGACTAGGAGTGGTTGCCATATAAAAAAGAAAATGTAAGTTCCCTTGTCTGCCATTCTCTTCTTGTTTTTTTTAGTGGATCGGTTGCAAGTATTCATCCTCCCATTATCTCTAGCTTTATAACTACTACTTGAACAGATTTTGATGTTTTGGCTACGATCACTCGCCTGTCATCTCAGAGCTGTTTTAAAAACTACCCCCTTATTCATCAACGTCTCTCAGGCCTCATTTACTCGTAGTTTATTTATGTTTTGTCCTTATCTGTCACTTTGACAGTTGTATTTGTTAGAAAGAGACAAAACATAAATTAACTAAGTGAGGCTTCAGAGTCTTATGAATAAGGGGGTAAGTATCTGTTTCAATATCTTCTTTTTCGATGTACGTAACGTGTATGGCCAGGGTCTGGGTTTTGACGAAGGCATAAAAATCTATAGCGAAATTCATGATAACCTGTCTTGATTTGACACCCAACTATGCTATTCTCTTTATTGAGCCCCCAATGCCGTTAATGCTCTCTTTCCGTGAGATGCAGCGAAAAAGTGCCATTGCAGTTGTTTGGCGTTTCCACGCTTTTAGTGTTCATGGAGTAGGGCATGAAAATATCGGACGATTCTCAATACCGGTATTGAATCCGATATTAGGGCTCAATACCGGAATTCCGGTATTAATACCGGTATTGGGGGTGACCATTGAAAAACGTTATTTAAAGGCTAAAATCAGTTAAAAACTCAATCAAACTTAACAGTTAATCATATTTTTTGAAGAACCTCATACTGTAGCCCGCTGGGAAAACCTCGGCAACTTATGCCGCTCTCGCATCGGTTTATTCAGCCACCAAAAACGGTGTCTCCTTAAGTTTACACCATAAATCGTCTGCTAGAGACGAAAGGGCCAATGATGATGATGATGATGTCTTATGTAAAATATGTCCAAGTAACAATAGAATGCTGGTCAGATTAGATATCGTAATTACATGACAAAACTTTTTATTTTATTTATGGAGAATAGGCAGACGTTTGCCAGCGATCTCACCTGATGGTAAGTGATGAATGTGATGATGCGGTCTACGGTGGAGCACGCTTACCTATGAGATACCTATTTACTTTCGCTTTGAAGACCTTACTTTCATCATCATCCATCGATCAACCAACCAACCACTTATTATATTTATCGGTGTCGCTTCGCTTAATCATGCAATCGAACTTATTGCCATTGAAATGTAAATGTGTAATTAATTACCTTAGACATGCAAGCGTCTGAGACACCGTTACACTGAAAATAATCATATTGCTATATTTGGTCATCTAATACGTCTGTCGGTGGAGTTACGTACATTACCGACGGCAGACAACTATCTCTTACATACAAATCTAATTGACATTGAAACAACAACACTTATGTATGTACCGATGGTCCACATGCATGTCCTTATGCACTATAAAAACCCAACCGTTTCCGTATCTCGTAATAATTCGATTATGAAATCTCTCTTCAGAAAGTAAGTAAAGCCTAAAGTAAACATTTTTGTTAAGCGGTCTGATATTATCCAACGTTTTTTCAACAAACTTACTTAATTCGAAAAGAGCGTAGTCTGATGAATGATTATTCCCGCCCAAGAGGACCATTAAGTTGGTTAGAGAAAAAAGTTAGGTATAAAATCTAAATTATGATAATAATAGAGCGATCCAATCACGATTTATAGATTAATTAGGACTAGTAAGAAATAATTCATTTTGATATTTTCATTCTTACAATATGGCTGCCGCAAATGCATTTGAACCGAATCGCTTCACAGTTAATGGCAAGACACGATTTATCTGTTATAATTTTGGTATTTTATTTTATTGGCACTAATTATAAACGACGCTGTATTTGTCAATATAAGCCAATCTAACTTCATCATTTCATGCATAGCTTCAAAGGAAAAAAGTGTACTGAAGAAATTGAAGCCAAAATCGGCTTCATAAATTTAAGTAATTAGCTGTTTGTCCAAACCACGACATCACACATGTATCAGTTGATGTTGTGCTACCTTATTGACGGAAGCCATTGCTACTCATGCAGAAGTGGCGTAGTAAACTGAGACGTGGATTAGTGTTTTTTCAGGGCCCCGAGCGTGAGCTCTGGGGAGTCTGACCACTCTTATGACATGAACACTAAACGACACAAGTTGTGCTGAAATTAATTCACATAGTTGTGTGTGGGTTCAAGGTGACCATGTTTAGATTATTAAAATTAAAAAAGTAAGCGCAAAAAAATATCCGAGAATAATTCAATCAGTACGGCCTTTTAAGTACTTAATATTGTTTCTCCTTTTTGCTTTATTGAGGTACGCGTACGGCATGCTGAGGCTGTCTCACGCATTTTGCAGAAAACATACTAAATTCTAAGATAAACACATTTATTTTAACGTGATAGATCACATTGTGTCTTAAGCTAGGAACTTTTCATCCCACCATACTATACAATGCAGTCTTCGTGTATTGCAACGAAGCGGCAGCCATTATGATTTGGGGTTTTGGGGTTCCAGTGTCATGCCCAACTTGATACGGTTTCCTGCTCTGAATTATCACTTCGGCCCTCTCCCTCTCCCATAAGGGAGAGTTCTACATATATGTCGTAAACTTACATTAGATTGACAAAATGCCCCCGTACACTGAGAACAATTAATTACTCTTTAAATGTTTGTAACGGTTTCTAAATTGAACTTACTCGTAAAGTATATAAAAGTATTTCTTGCTGATTCGTGAGATGTCATACTCATACTTAAATGAAATAAACGAATAATATAATAATTACTATATATAAGTGTTTGTAACAGTATACCGCTTTTAGTAAATTAAGTAAATAAAAAAAATCTAGCTAGTTCCTGAGATATCATATATTCATAAATGAAATATAAAAGCATACTTCGACGGTAGTCATTTCGCCGTCAACCTAAAAGGAAATGTAAAATGTATTATTTTAATAATCTGCAATAAACTAATTTGGCTAAGTTTCGTAAGTCAACTTTCGTAAAAGTAATTTTAGTTCGTTACAAAACCCGGATACTAGAAGTTTTGCGTCATCTGGTTATAATTTATTTTGAGAGTGCAACTTCCGGTTCGTACAAATAAGAAAATCAAAACTGACCAAGATCATGTCGGGCCATGCTCAGTGTAGGGTTCCGTAGTTGCCGGCCTATTACAATAAACCCGTTAAAGGGGTCGCTTATTAAGGGATATTTTGCGGCACTTACGTCATTCTACTATGCGGCACTTACGTCATTCTACTATGCGGCACTTACGTCCTTTACTATGCATTTTTTGAGTTGTAACTCAAAAACGGTTCAACCAAATTTTATTCACATAGTTTTTATTGAAAGTACTTGTGAGGCCTCAATTCTATGATTTTTCCCATTTTTTTGGACCCACGGTTCAACAGTTAAAACCCGCTTTTTTAAACTTTCGGAGTTATAGTATTCAAAATAACGTCCATCACTAAAGCCACACTACAGGCAAGCATGCATCGAGCCCTGGATCGTGTGACTTGGAGAGCGTTGGTGAAGAATCTCCACAAGCGTCACGTCCCTCAGCCATGAGGATACGACAGAGAAGAAGTATTAGTATTATCCAAAAATTGTTTTAGAAGACCCTTATTCTTTTTTAAACCTATCCAATGACACCCCGCATGATAGGGTTGGTGCGAAAAACTAATTTACCCCCACTTCTTGTGTACGGGGAAGGTACCCTAAAAAATAATATTTTTTCAGAATTTGTTTTACTACGAGTACTTTGTCAGCGTGATGTATCAACACAAACTCATACCAAATTTCAGTTTCCTAGTACCAACCATCATTGAGCAAAGCAGGGGACAGACAGACGGACTGACGGACATGGCGAAACTATAAAAACCCTAACAAAAGGATTATACTGAAATGATATACCTAATGCCTGGCGATTAGGTATAATTGAAAGGCAGTTTTAGGGAATCCGTGTACCTACTGCTAATTAAAGCAAGTGTCTCCGAGTGACAAAGAATGAGTGCGAATTATTTGAATTTGAGGAATGATGTATGTGGCCTAACGCGAAGCGATCGGAGCCAATGTGCTGTTGGGAAAGACTAGTCCGCTAAAGATAGTTCTCGTCCAGGTTGAATGTTGCTGAATTTGCTACGAGGGGTGATCCAAAAATAGTGATGATTGATATGATCTCGCAATGTTATTAGTATTACATTTTTTTTATACTGTTATATCAACTCTTTATTAGTTTATGTGCAAACATTTTACAATTAAATGCTGTCATCTAGCACAAAAAAAAACTTTTGAAGGTCGCAATTTGCCTTGTTCTTTGGTTCATAGAAAGTATAGCGAACTTATTGAAGAGGTTTTAAAATAAAAGTATAATAGGTTATTGCCAAAGACGTAGCTTTGATTTCTCAATAAGCAACTTACAAGTTCAAGCGCTGAGCAGCATACTTGGTAATTTGCAAGTGTACTGAGGAGCATACCCATCATTACCACCTTTTTTAGGGTTCCGTAGTCAACTAGGAACCCTTATAGTTTCGCCATGTCTGCCCGTCCGTCCGTCCGTCCGTCCGCGGATAATCTCAGTGACCGTTAGCACTAGAAAGCTGAAATTTGGTACTAATATGTATATCAATCACGCCGACAAAGTGGTAAAATAAAAAGTGAATTTTTTTTTTTATTAGGGTACCTCCCCTATACGTAAAGTGGGGAGTGATTTTTTTTTTCATTTCAACCCTAACGTGTGATACATTATTGGATAGGTATTTAAAAATGAATTGGGGTTTGCTAGAATCATTTTTCGATAATGTAAATATTTTCGGAAATAATCGCTCCAGAAGTAAAAAAATATGCGTCCCCCCCCTCTAACTTTTGAACCATAAGTTTTAAAAATATGAAAAAAATCTCAAAAGTAGAACTTTATAAAAACTTTCTTGGAAAATTATTTTGAACTTGATAGGATGAATAGTTTTTGAAAAAAAAAATACAAAATAATTTCTGAACTAAGTTTGTAATTTAACCGTATAAGCAGGTGTTTATTGTACCTGTAATTTCTACAAAATTACAATGAAATGACGTGCTTTCAAATAAAGTAAAAACGGTGAAAATCGGTTCACGCAATAAAGAATTATCCCATAAAAATCATCTTCCATACTTTATGCTCGCGCGCAATAGTTTACTCAATTTGCCGATAGATGTCGCTGTACATGGAACTCTCATATCATATCCTACATGGCGGTGTTATTAACTCTTAAGTGGGGACACTTACTGTGACGGACGGAAAACTACGGAACCCTACAGTGAGCGTGGCCCGACACGCTCTTGGCCGGTTTTTTAATTTGTGTTTTATTTGATAGTCATATGTTTGGTGTAGGATTATGTATGGACCTTTGTTAATTATTTTATATACATATTTTATTTATGTCTAGTGGTTTAAACAAAACCGTCTTTGAAGACCATAAACTAGCAACTTGAATTTAAGTAGGGTACGGTACGGTCTTAATACTCTACTTCACGAGTATATTTTTTTGCCCTACGCCATCATAATAAATGTAAATTTCATTTCTCAGTATAATTATTTTGACTACAGTACTAAAATTTTTAACAACATCGTTCCTAACCGTCACAAACACGCGAGCAAATTTTACTGATATTTCGACATCTCTTACACTGTCTTTGTTTATCAATTACATAAAAAACAACTAAATTAATTATTGTATTTACTTTTATAATTTATTGATAAGAAGTGACATAACCTGATCAATAATAAAAAGTTATCATAATATGGCTAGATCGTATCAATTATCACAATTGTTGGATCAGCCCTCGTTTACCTAGTTGTTAACACATTTAAAAAGTACATTGCTGAATTTGCTGATCATTTAAGTTAAAGTAACAAGTAAGATCCCACATTTAGATTTAAGTAGTACGTACCAATAAATAATTGGTCTTCATTTTTTATTTATTTAACCAACTTGAAACTTATATTGTCGCCTTTTTATTATTGTTAAGGGCTCCACCAGAAATCATATTTTGCGTAGGTACTTTTTGACTCTGCCTCTACCGGCTCTACCGTAGCGATTTTTGGTGATTTAATGCGTCGCTGCCCGGGCTCAATTACGCGACACATTAGATACGGTGGTATACATTATTTTTCCGACGATATTGATACAATAAGTCAGTTAATCACACAATGTGCTCTTTTTGGGCATCTTGTGCCTTTTTTTAATTCAGTAAAAAGGGTCCTTGTATTACGCGCGCGTCGATTCCCATGCAGATGCGATGGCGCCGAGTAGGGGTCAACCAACACAATCAGGTTATGCGCGTCAAAATTGATAAAAGTGAGGTTGTTGGTTCGTTTGTACGACAAATGCGTTTGATATGCATAACTAACGCTTATTACTTAATATTTTTAGGATTATTTATTTTTCTTAATTTTTAATTTCTTGGTGCGTACGAAAAAT